>CM066034.1:88338312-88938312 GCA_033557465.1 Ichthyophis bannanicus | reverse complement strand
GTCTGGTCTGTCAGATCCTTCCCAGGTTTGAACTACTCTGTTACATCCGAGAGGAAAGGGACTGGACTGGAGGGACGCTTAGGAAAGAGTAATTAGGCCTTACCTGCTAATTAGCGTTCCTGAAGGAACTCTAGTCCAGTCCCTGATCCTGCCCAGGTTCAGGTGCAGCCAGCGGCCCGAAGCTTCAGATAGACAAGAATGGAGAAGCTGCTGGGGGTCTCTGTCTGAGGGATTCCATTGACAGTGTGGACAGCCCTCGGGTCCTGTCTTAACAGTATTAAGAGCAAGTATTATTTCAGGTAAACCTCCTCCTTTTCGGGGGGTGGAAGTCTCTCCCTGGGGAGGTGGGAGGTGGTGTTCAACAGTTATAAGTTAAGAGTTATTTGTTTGGTTAATTGTCTCTCCGTTAAGTGTGCTTTGTCAATAGAATACTGGAGCTTGTGGGTGGTGCCAGTGGTATTTATACCTGAGTGTCATCAGAATGATGACGAGCTCAGTCTCCAAAGCTGCTGGAAGGGGAGCAGAGGAAAGGGACTGGACTGGAGTTCCTTCAGGAACGCTAATTAGCAGGTAAGGCCTAATTACTCTTTCACTGTCTTTGCCCACACCTTGTAGAATTCCCTACCTCCCAGACCTAAGAGGATGTTCGGATCAGAGTGTTTTCCGGAAGAGACTAAAGACATACCTCTTCCAAGAGCACTTCAGAATGACATTGGACCCAGAAACACAACCGCCCTAGCATCACTCTGATAGAGAAACGTTATATACACACTGTCAACAAACTCTTGACCCGCTTCATCATATAAATATTGAGTAACTGCATTCTCTAGTTACATTAGTGTGTGTGTGTGTGTGTCGATCCATCTCATTGCTGGCCTTCCTCTTTTACGGTGACCTTCTACCTTGCCAAGCATTGTCTTTCTCCAATGATCTCTCTCTTCGCTTGATATGTCCAAAGTATAAAAGTTGAAGTCTTGTCATCTGAGCTTCTAAGGAAAGCTTAGGTTTGATCTCCTCTTCTACTGACTGGTTTGTTCTTTGGGCAATCAACAGTATACACAGTATGCATCGCCAGCACCATAATTCAAAGGCATCGGTTTTCTTCCTCTCTATCTTTTTCACTGTCCAGCTTTTGCATCCATATGACGTTATTGAAAATACCATGGCCTGGACAAGTCGAATCTTTGAATGGAGAAGAGATGTCCCTGCTCTTGAGGATTTTGTCTAGGTCCTTCATAGACATTCTACCAAGAGCAATATGTTGTTGGATTTCTTGACTGCTAGTCCTTTGATTGTTCCAAGTAGAAGCTGTCAATTTCAATTTTTTCTCCAACAATGATGAACTTATTGATTTTGCCAATTGTCAGGATCTTTGTCTTAACGTTAAGGTGCAGACCCATTTTAAGATTATATTCCTTAATCTTGAGAAGCAAATGTTTCAAATCGTCTTCACTTTCAGCCAGTAATGTGGTATCATCAGCCTAGCGAAGGTTGTTGAGTCTTCCAGCAATCTTCATACCTTGGTTGTCTTCATACAGTCCTGCTTCTCCGATGATTTGTTCTGCATATAAATTAGAGGTAGGGGGAAAGTATGCAGCCTTGTTGATTTTAAACCATTCTGTTTCTCCGTGTTCCATTTGAACTGTTGCTTCTTGATCAATGTAAAGATTGTGCAAGAGAACGATCAGGTGTTCTGATATACCCACGCGTCTTAATGTGGCCCAGAATTTCTCATGGTTTTTACTCTGTCAAAAGCCTTTCTGTAGTCAATAAAACACATATGGATATCCTTTTGCTATTCTTTAGTCTTTTCAAGGATCCATCTCACATCTGCGATAATGTGTCTCGTTCCTCGCCCTTTCCTGAACCCTGCTTCCACTTCAGGCAGTTCTCGTTCCAGGTGTGGTTGTAGTCTCTGCTGAATGATCTTGAGTAGAATCTTGCTGGCATGTGGGATCAGAGCAATTGTGTGATAATTTCCAGTCAGTCAGGTCACCTTTCTTCAGTAGTGGTATAAACACAGATCTTTTCCAGTCAGTTGGCCATGAATTTGCCTTGAAAGTATGGTATCGGCTTCATCCGATTGCTGTAATACTTCAATTGGAATGCCATCAATGCCCGGTGGTTTGTTCTTTGATAAGGCTTTCAATGCTGCTTTGACTTCTTTCATCACCAATTATTCCAGATCATAAGGTACAGGTTAAAACGGCTGTTGGTCCTCTTGATCTTTATGGTATAATGCCTCTGTATATTCTTTCCACCCCTTCTTAATCTTCTTAGCATCATTCAACATGGATTCTTGAGCATCTTGTAGCATTCCAATTCAAGGCTGGAATTTTTTCTTTAACTCTCTCGTAGCTTTAGAAAAGCAGATCTTTTTCTTCCTCTAATAGCTTCTGATTCTATTTCCTTGCATGTGCTATTGTAGTACTTTTGTCTTATCTTGCTGCAAGTTGGAAATCTGAATTCTGCGATTGCCTCTTTCTCTTCTGACGTTTTAGCTTCTCGTTGTTTCTGGACAATTTTCAGAGTATATTACATTGACAGCAATTATGTAACTATGTACAATGTAATATATACAATGTTACTGTTACATTCTTTAATTCTCTGTACAACAGTGTGCTTCCCGAGGTCCTGTTGGATTTTAGTTCACTATAAATCACTTTCAGTAGTAGAAAGGGGGTATAAAATGAGTTTAAATAAATAAACAAACTTCATTACTGTGGTTATCACCAGCTTCTCTACCAAAATGAAGTTTCTGAAGCAGAAAGTTGATTTAATTATAGCTGCAGGCAGATTAATGCAGATTGAAATACCTGATTAAGTTACTATCTATTGTGAGCTCTGGAAAGCAAAAATTGCTTTTTAAGGTTAATCATGTGTCTACTGATTAAAAAAAGTGGTTTCAAGTAAGACATCTTGAAAAATCACCTTGCTTTTAAAGGCAGTACCATGATAAGGTGTGATTATACATGGCAATACTTGCCTTCCTTAGCATGTGCTAAGTATAGGCACTCTCCTTATATATTTGAAGTGATTCTTGTTTGAATTTTGTTTTTGCTTATAAGAAGTTCAATCCATCTTTTGGCTTTATGGGGTGGGAAAAAGGGACAGTTGGAAATGTTCAGAAAGAAAAAAAGCATAACTGTCATAAGAGATTCACATTCTTGGGGTTAAAAGGTTGCATAGTGCAAAGGAAGATATATTTGGCATACATAGATGGGGCAGCCATCCTAGATCCTTTGAGCATTTGTTGTGGAAAAACAGATTAAAAATTCAGCAAATTAATATGATAAAAATATTTATGCTTTCGTGCCACCCAGAAACACGTTCATAAACAAATGTGTGCATGCTCTGATTTGCCTTCAAACCTACCTTCTTGATACCTTGTCCTCTCTTTGTTTTAAGGGCGCTGTGCTATCCTGGTTCTAGTCTCATTTCTGCAATTGCACTTTCAGTATTTGTTCTGGTGGATCCTCCTCCTGCTATCCCCCACTCTCACTTGGTGTACCCCAAGGGTCTGTCTTGGCTCCACTCCTTTTCTCTCTATACCCAGTCCCCTTGGTTCACTCATCTCCCACGATTTTCTGCACCATCTTTATGCTGATTTATTTATTTATTTATTTAATTGGATTTCTATACCGCCTTATCATACAATCAAAGCGGTCTTACAAACAAAGATATTAAGCGTATTAGTGAGAAAATGTAAAGAAATAAAAGTTAAAGTTATGGTATAATGTGTTAGAGTGAGTTGCATTATCTACATAGTGAGCTATACTATAATGTGAGCTATTATACAATATGTATATGATTTACATTCCAGACAAATTAAGTTAGTTAATTGCATGACCGTAGTGTTCTATAAACAAAGATGTTTTCAGTTGCTTTCTAAAGTCATTGATGTCCTGAGCTGCTCTCAGCTCATTAGGTAGAGAGTTCCAGATGGAAGGTGCAGCAAAAGAGAAAGCCCTTTCAGAGGTGTCTTTACGTGTTTTTCTGACATCATTTGATAAGCTGATTCTGTTGTCAGATCCTCTTCTTCTAGGTCTGTTGCTAATATCTGACTGTATGAGATATGTCAGGCTTTCTGCAGAATATTGTTTTATCTTGAAAATATAAATTATAGTTTTATATTTTACACGTGAAGCTATAGGTAACCAGTGACTGTCTGATCTACCTCTCTCTATACCTGAAATCTCTCCAGCAATTTCAGCAGTGTCAGATAGGCTCGGATCTCTGCCTGCCTATCTGACACTGCTGAACATAAGAAATGCCATACTGGGTCAGACCAAGGTACATCAAGCCCAGTATCCTGTTTCCAACAATGGCCAATCCAGGTCACAAGTACCTGGCAGGTACCGAAAGTCCACAGCTTCCACAGTGCTCATCCTGGGGTAAGCAGTGGATTTCTTGGGGCCTCTTTAATAATAATTTATGGACATTTCCTCCCAGGAACTTGTCCAAACTTTTTTTTTTTTAAACCGAGCTACACTAACAGCTTTTACTACAGCCTCTGGTAACGAACTCCAGAGTTTGATTACGCGTTGAGTGAAAAAAAATATTTTCTCTTATTACTCTTAAATGGGTTACAGTGTAGCTTCTTTTTATTTTTATCTTTATTGCAGAACTTGCTTGACCGCCCTTCATAACACCAGGGCGGTGCACAGAGTTACAAATAACAGAGGCTGAAGCCAAAACGGAAAGGTACTACAATAATGATAGGAAAGAGCACAGTCACACTAGAGAAAGGAGGGGATAGCAAAAACAAACAGGAGATACTTACAACACAGGGAGGGGGTAGATCAGGGGGTAGGCAAAAGTGTATCTCCTCTAGTCTTTCTACATTTTGATGGCGTAAACAAACAAAAAAAGATCTACAGTAACCCGTTCCACTCCATTAATTTATAGACTTGTCATATCTCCCCTCAGCCTTCTCTTTTCCAAGTTGAAGAGCCCTAACCTTTTAAGCCTTTCCTCATAGGGGTATCCTTCCATTCCCTTTACCATTTTGGTGGCTCTTCTCTGTACCTTTTCTAATTCCACTATATCCTTTTTAAGATATGGCAACCAGAATTGCACACAGTATTCAAGGTGCAGTCAAACCATGGAACTTTCTCCAGGACCAAGCAGGAAGTCAGTCCTCACATATGGGTGATGTTGGTGGTTTCTCTAGGAACTCTGCTGCCATAGCTTCAGTGTCAGGATTGGCTTTATTCTTTAGATCTCAAGGATGCGTACACTCATGTTCTCATCCATCCAACTCACCGAAAGTTCCTTCGATTCTTGTTTCAAGGGAAGCACTACCAATACAGGGTTCTTCCTTTTGGCCTGGCCTCTGCACCAAGGGCGTTCACAAAATGCATGGGGGTGGTAGCAGCATTTCTCCACAACCTGGGAATATTTGTCTTCCCTTACTTAGACGACTGGCTCATTCGAGCCCCTTCACAGCCAGAGGCCAGGGTTGCTCTGTCTCGCACAATGCGCATCCTTCAGTATTTGGGACTTGTCATAAACCTCCCAAAGTCCAACCTTGCTCCCACTCAATCCCTAGAGTTTATAGGAGCTCTTCTGGATACCAGACAAGGGCCTACCTTCCACAGCCCCGCTGCCTTCGCATTGTGCAGTTAGCTTCCCAAGCAGTGCCAAAACCTCATCTTGCTGCTCGGGAAATGTTACAGTTGCTAGGCTACAGGGCCTCCACTGTGCATGTGGTTCCTTATGCTCGCCTCCATATGAGGGCAGCCCAGTGGACCTTATCCACTCAGTGGACTCGGGCATCAGGTTGCCTGTCAGACAAAATAGCAAACTCAGATTGCCTTATTTTGTCCCTACAATGGTGGCAGTCACCCAAAAACCTTTTGGTGGGGTCTCCTTTTCAGCAACCCCTACTACAAGCCACTCTAACAACAGATGCTTGACAGGTGGGTTGGGGAGCCCACTTGCAAGGCCTCTCTACCCAGGGTACCTGGACTCCACAGGACGCCTATCTACACATCAGTCTCTTGGAACTCAGAGCAATCTGCCTTGCTCTTCGAGTATTTCACACCCAGCTCAGCTACAAGACAATCCTAGTTCAAACGGACAATCAAGTAGCCATGTTCTATGTGAAGAAGTAGGGCAGAACAGGCTCTGTCACTCTGCAACGAAGCTTTGCGACTATGGGCCCTCGCCAGAGAGCATCAGACTCATCTCCTTGCGGTGTATCTTCCAGGCATTCAAAGCTCTTGAGCAGACAGACTGTCTGCTTCCACACGAATGGTCTCTCCATGCAGACCAGGTGGCCAAAACTTTCCAAATTTGGGGAACCCCGGACATAGACCTCTCTGCAAGTCTGCTGAATGCCAAACTTCCCTGGTTCTGTTCCAGAATTCCGGCTCAAGGTTGTCAGGCCAGGGATGCTTTCCTCCTCCTTTGGGGTCAGGACTTCCTGTATGCCTTTCCACCCATTCCCCTAATTCCCAAAACCATATTCAAGCTTCAGAGAGACAGAGGTCATATGATCCTCATAGCTCCACGTTGGCCATGGCAAATGTACCCTCTGCTCCTACATCTCTCTCAAGCTCTGCCTCTGGAGTTAGGATCTGCTCCATATCTCCTTTCTCAAGAGGACGGGATGCTGTGGCATCCCAATCCCCAGTCTCTGCATCTCAGGGCCTGGTTGCTGAAAGCCTAGAACTTCATGGTCTTAACCTTTCCCAGCAGGTAAAGGATATCCTTCATGCTTCCAGGAAACCTTCCACAAGACGCTCTTATGCATTTAAGTGGAAAAGGTTTACCATATGGTGCTCGCAGAAGGGTCTTAACCCTCTTGCGATACCTCTGGAATCATTACTGGAGTACCTCCTTCATTTATCAAATGCAGGGCTTAAGACTAATTCAGTGAGAGTCCATTTGAGTGCTATTGCAGCTTCTTTCAAGCCTCTCAATGGACAACCTATTTCCTGTCATCCTCTCATAGTGAGATTTATGAGAGGCCTTCTTTTAACGAAGCATCCCATTAAGCCACCACCGGTGGCATGGGACTTGAATCTGGTACTTGGGCAGCTCATGAAACCACCCTTTGAACCATTAGCCACTACCTCTTTGAAATTCCTTTCCTGGAAAGTTATCTTTCTCATTGCAATCACAGCAGCACCTCGCATCAGTGAATTGCAAGCCTTGGTGGCTGATCCTCCTTATACAAGGTTCCATCATAAGGTAGTCCTTAGGACTCATCCACACTTTATGCCAAAAGTGGTTTCGCCCTTTCATTTGAACCAAGCGGTTTACCTTCCTGTATTCTTTCCAAGGCCTCATGCCTCAAATGCAGAAAGGAACCTTCATATTTGGATTGTAAAAGAGCTTTGGCCTTATCTCCAGGAACAAGCAGGAATGAGTCTTCACATATGGTTACATCGGTACCGACGGAGCCTGCGCGGGAACGCTCCCCAGCGTCCAATCAGAAAGCTTTTGGGAGCATCTCTCAGCACCTGCGTGCTGCCTTCCCACCTTTCCAACTGTCTCTCCTCAGTTTTTGTTTTTCCGCGGAGCCGGCAGGACGTACTCCTGTCACAGCAGAAAATTTCTTTTTTCATTCTTTAATTCTTTGTTTTCTTGTGGTCGCGGCTGCTTTTCCTGCCTCCACCAGTACCGCTGGTGGGTGTTTTTTCTTTTCTTTTTCTCAAACTCAGGGAGAGTTTTCCCTCAGTTTCTGTCTTCAATTTTTTGGGCCTGTAAGGCCTCTCCATCATGGAGCCGCCTTCTCCTAAGAAGTGCCTTAACTGTGGAAATAGTTTTCTTTTTAGACTCCAGTAACTGGTGTCTAACCTGTTTGGGCCCTGACCCTTTCCCTCCGGAGCCATTTGGCTACAATCTTATGAGAAGAGATTTTCCATTTCGAGTTTCCCTCGATACCGAGTTCCCTTCCAGTGTCAGGGCACCGACCATATCTTCTCTACAGGATCAGGTAACCCACAAACAGTCTGTTAAGACTAGCCAATCCTTGAGTGGTAGGTCTCATGCCAAGCATGATGATAGCTCCGGCCTTGCTCTCAATACCCTATTGGCTTCAAAACCCCGGCGGGAGTCTTCGGTCTCCAAAGCATTTCAGGGGTTTCGGGTTGTTCCTGGGGCTCACCCCTCACAGAACATACCTGAGCCATGCTCGGTGGTAGCATCTGCTTCGAGCGGTACCGATACCCCGGCATCAGCACTGGTGTTGAGTGATCCACTCTTCACTAGGGATCATCATCTGGCGTCCTCGGTACCTTCGGGACCGATCGATACATCCCAGATTGCCTTTCCAATGTCGACAGCATCGCCGATACCACCACCGACGTCGGTACCCTCTAGACATGCATCGATAGACTCGCTCCCTTCGATGCCGAGTCTGGAATCGATATCTAGTCTAGAAGACTGGTACCAACACGTCCCGGAACCGACCATTATCGATTCCGGATTCGCAGTACCGAGGATATTCACCAAGGGTTTCTGGTTGCCTCGGTACCGATTGAGCAGCCTCCGATGACTGCTTCGATGGCATTCTCGCCTCCGATTCCGGCACAGCTACCGGTATCAGTATCGATGTCGGTTCCTGCAGTTACATCGGGACCAACCACTTCCATGCTTTTTTCTCCATCGCTCCTCTCTATACCTAGTTTGGAGTCGATACCTGGCATGGACGATGCAGTACTGACTGTCTCAATTCGTGACTGCCAGTACCAGTATCCATCTAGTGGGGGTTTTTTTCTGCACCAGACCAGTACATCTTTTGGTGTCCAGGCTGCTGCTGCTTTATCCTACCCAGGGATGGTTCCCATTGGAGATCCTTCTTTTCAGACATTTCTCCTTGACATAGCAACATTCCTTGCTATTCCTATCCCTGGCTGTGACCCTACTCAAGGCTCTCCTGCAGAAAAGGAAAATATAATGCTTCCTTTACATCATTCTTTGCAGGATCTTCTAAGAATATGGGAAACACCTTTAAGGGTTTCCTCACCTTCTACAGCAGCTGATGTTCTGTATCAGGTGCCCCCCTCTCCAGGGTTTCAAAAGACTCAACTTCCCCATCATTCCATTGTAGTGGAATCAGCAGTGAGGAAGGTGAAAAGCAAGAAAAAGCATTCTTCTTATCCGCCAGGTCGTGCATCCAGAGCACTTGATGCCTTTGGACGTCAAACCTTCCAAACATCTATGCTGGCAACAAGGATTATCTCTTATATTTTCTATATGAGTCTATCTCTCCAGGAGGTCACAAATAAATTATCTCTTTTGACTCCTTTTCTATCAGAGCCCAAGACTGCAGACTATTCCTTACTTCTTAGTCATAGCCAGAATATCTCTTGGTTTCTTTCTCGTGTTTCTCTAGACTCCTTTGAGTCTGTTAGCAGAACCTCTGCTATAGCCATAGGAGCACGACATAGAGCCTGGCTCCAGGCTTCAGACCTGAGCAGAATGGCACAACAAAGACTGGGTAATTCTCCTTGTACTGGAGAAAATCTCTTTAATAGGGAGGCTTTACGTCAGGTTGCTCATTGCTCCACTGACTTCCCTATTCCTGGGGGCCATCCTAAGCCTTCTCCTTCCCCAGTAGGTAGGAAATGTCCTACCAAACCTTTTCCTAGGAAAAGAAGGTTTCACTCTTCTCCTGCCCATCATCCAGATGTTCCCAAGCAGGGGACACCTCGTCCTGGTCTGAAGAATCCAAACTAGCCAGGCTAAACAAACCCAGCAACCATAGGTTCCTGAAGTTTGCAACCTACAGTTAACTTCTTCTTAGCAGATGTTTGTTCACTGTTTTTTCTTTCAAAGCTCTACACATGGTTTCCTTTCTTCAGGACATCTTTTTCCTCCTAGATATGTTGAGCTGTCAGGATATTCATGTCTATGGGTTACAGATTCTCCTCTTCTTCCTACCAAGAAGAGAAATTAACAACTATCCTATGATAGTTTTCTGTCCCAACATGCATTCATTCCAGTGTAGAGTTGTTTCCCTTCTTTCTCTGGGCAGCTCATCAGACATGGACAGGAATTTCTCCTCTCCTTTTGTCTGTTCTCTTTGTTTTACACAGGAAGATTCTCTCTGCTGTCTTATTCAGCTGCTGCCCATGCAGGAGTTCTAGTGATTGAACTACTGGTACTTTCCCACAAGTTTCCAGTCTGTCTTCGACTACTTTCTATCTAGCCTTAGTACTGATTCCAAGATAGTGCTTCATCTATCTTGGATAATCCTAATCACTTCAGGCTTCTCACATTATTTTCTTTTCTTACCATCTCCATTTTCTTGGATTTGGCAGCACACCTGACCTACAGTCAGTTTTATCTCCTAATTCTCCTGCATACTGCTCTCTGCAATCTTCAGAGAAGCTTTCTACTATGGGCCCTTTCTAGAGAGCATAAGGTTTTGTCTCTGACTATTCTATATGGTGGAAAAGGCTTATCAGTCATTTTCCATGACTGTAAGGGTTCTCCACACCCTGCTGTCTCCTGTTATAATACAGGATATAAGCCTTTTCTGCGTGAATATCCAAACAGTTTTTCAATCTTGCAGGAATATGCTCTTTATTCCTTGCAGCTTGTCCTCAGGGTATCCTACTCCTTTATGGACAGCACATGTTCTACTAGTAACGCATGATACCCCTTGTGTCCCTCCAGTGGGTCATCCTGGTATCTCCTATGCGTTTTTCTGTCCATTTACTATGTCAGAGTTCTACGAGACTCAGGACTTGCTGTTTACAGACTGATATTATCCTCTGTTTTTCACGCAACCATCTTGGTTGTTTCACTGAATAGCATTCCTGCACCATCTTAGCCCGGAGGATTGGATTAGATTCTCTATATATCTTTTCAAGTAGGTTCCACCTTCTTGCTATTAGATGAATCTTTCTCCTTCACATCTGCCATGTGATTGTTCCTATGGGCATATCTCTATCTGCTTAGTTGCAGACATGTATCTTCACACATACATATTCATGTATGTATATATCTCTATATACTTCTATAGATATGTCTGTGAGCTGTGTGTGCATATCTTATGCCTATCTATCTATATCTATATCTATCTATATCCGTGTGTATCTGTCGATATGCTCCCTTATAAGTAGATATTTATTTACATACTTATCTTCCTAACTGTCTATGCTATAAAGGTTTTACCTTCCTAGAGATCCCAGACAGTGGTCTTGCATATTTTCATACTGTCCCTCAGTATGTCGAGGGTGTTATGCACACAACCACTACTGTGCTGCTGACAGTTTCCACTTTACTCTAAGTCTTGCTATCCCTGAAGCACCATGCTTCAATATCTTTCCTATCTCTCACCAGCTAGGAAAGACAGCGTAGATCGTCAATAGTTCTGAAGTTTCAGCCCTTCACACATCTGTCCTCCTTGGGAATACGGGCTTTTTCCCAAACCCCTTCTTCCCTCCAGGACTGAGCTAGTTGTCCAAATCGGTCAGTCTTCCTCTTTTACTCCTAAATGTTAATGACTCTGTAGCTAAGAGTTTTCAGCTTTTTTTTTTTTTTAATTCTTTATTTTCATTTTATAACAACAAAGGAAAAGGAAGACATACAGCTAAAAGACAGATACATGAAGTGTAATACATATACCAAAGTAAACCCCTGCCACCCCCCTCCCCCCTGCCTCTTCTCTAGAAAACTAATCATTCCCGAAACGGGCGTGTACTTACATTATTGTGTTACAAAACCTAACGGTGATCTGAAACATGATGAGTGCACACTATACAGGCATATTGGAGCAATGAGCAGATTGTACATAATCATTGAGCATCTGCCATTTAGACAAGTGAGAGTGAGGTTGGGCATGGGGAATAGCTCTCCGAGGTATCTGCTCATATTTACTATATGAGCAGACGAGGTTCCACCATTCATTGACAGTAAGTCGAGAGCTATCCTTCCAATTCCTCGTGATTAAGCATATGGCTATACCCAGCATGAAATCAAGGAGAAAACGACCCTTCTTAGGAAGAGATGGGACCTCCGCCACGGAGCGGAGTCCCACGATCTTCCAAGAGAGAGGTTCATGAAGGTGTAAGATAAATTGAATACGACCCCAGACCCGCCCCCAATAAACCTGTAGTTGAGGACATTCATAAATAACATGAGCGAAGGTTCCCACAGCAGTATGGCAAGACCAACACTGGTCCCTAGCATTTGGGTGCCATTTGGCTATTTTTTCTGGGGTATAAAAGCATCTGTGTGCAAAAAAGAAGAGAGTTTGGGTAACAGAGGCAGACCGGGAAACCCGCACTACTTTGCTCCAGAAAACGCTCCATTGCACAGGGGTTAAAGTGGTTTGCAGTTCGCGCTCCCAGGCTTGTTGGGCTCTAAACGTGGCCATGTCTGTACCCTGACATAATAGTTTATAAAAGTTAGAGGCTACCCCATGTGTACTACTAATAGAGTGAACTATCTCTAATAGCCCGTCCTCAGTAGGGGCAGAGGGCGGCATAATTCGAGCACTTTTGAGGCAGTGTTGAAGCTGCATCAATTGAAAGTAGTGTTTCGCTGGTAACGCAAATTCCTTTTGTAAATCAGAAAATGTTTTCCAACGAGCTGCAGAGAAAAGCTGTTGGGGTGTCCAGATCCCCCTTGAGTACCAGGGCTTCCATGCTATCGTTCTATTTAGGACTTGAATTCTAGGGTTATTCCATAGCGGAAGTCCGTCCTGAGGACATACGTTCGGGCCCAGTGATAGAATGAGAGTGTTAAAGGCCGCAAGAGTATCGACAATCATTGGTGGATGGCGGGTGTCTACTTGATAGGACATACCGGGGAGATGGGTCAACGGGATTGGGCTACTAAGCTCCTCTTCTATGTCAAGCCACACTGGTCTGCTGTCTGTTGAGGCATCTAGCCATCGGGCACCTTGCTTAAGTAGGAAGGCTTGATGATATCTAAGAAAATCAGGAAATCTGGTACCCCCTCTTTCCTTTGCAGACTAGTTTTTGTTTAGCTATCCTTGGTGGCTTGCCCTGCCAGAGATAACGGACGAGAAAGCCCTCAATATCTTTATAAGTATGTAGCGGGAGTAAGCATGGCAGCATTTCTAAAATGTAGTTCACTTTGGGGACTATCATCATTTTCACAGTTTCTAAGCGGCCCCACCATGTAAGAGATAAGGGGGACCAACGATTCGTGAGCTCACGGACTTTGGAGACTACCTCTTTGGCATTAAAACTAATAGTGTCTTCTAAAGGAGAACAGTAATGGACCCCGAGATACTTCACCATGCGGGATTGCCAAAGGAAGGGAAAGGCCTGCATGTCAGCCTCATGTACCCAGCGGTTCAGTGGGAATGCCACAGATTTGGTCCAGTTAATTTTATAGCCCGATAATTGTGAGTATCCGTCAATCAGATCCAAGACAGCTGGAACCGAATCGAGGGATACGAAAAGCATAAGGTCATCTGCATATGCAGAGAGTTTAATCTCCCTATGACTGAAGGGGACACCTCGAATACGTGCGGACTGTCTAATAAGGAGGGCTAGGGGTTCAAGAGCTAAATCAAAGAGCATTGGTGATAGGGGGCAACCTTGACGCGTGCCTCTTTGGAGATTAAATGGCTGAGACTTGATGGCATTTACACAAATACTGGCGACAGGTTGAGTATACATGACTTGGAGATAGCGGAGGAAACCCTCCCCAAAGCCATACCATCGGAGAACTGCAAATAAGAAGGGCCATTCTAGGCGGTCAAAGGCTTTTTCGGCATCCAGGGAAAGACCCACCCATGGATGATCTAGATTGGCAGTACTGGATAGCACATGGCACAAGGTCCGAGCATTGTCAGCAGTTGATCTGCCGGGTATAAAACCGCATTGGTCGGGGTGAATTAGGGTGGCCATCTTGTCAGATAGCCGGGTGGCCAAGATCGTTGCGAAGATCTTATAATCGGCATTAAGTAGGGAGATTGGACGGTAGTTAGCGGTTAGTAGCGGGTCTCTGCCTTCTTTCTCAAATACTACCACATTAGCTGCAGAAAAGGATCCCAAAGAGGATGTATCTACCGCAAGGGCAGCAAAATAGAGTTTTAAATAAGGAACTAGATCTGCACTGAACGTTCTGTAGAATTCGGTCGGGAGACCATCGGGTCCTGCGGCACGGCCCGAGGCTGTTCGTGTTAGGGCAGATTGGATCTCTGAAGTAGAAAAGGGTTCATCCATCGCATCCCTATCCTCTTCAGAGAGGGTCGGCCGCTGAATGCCAGAAAGCAATCGCTCGAATGCCTCTGACGAGAACTCACATTCAGATTGATATAGGCGGGTATAGAAATCCCGAAAGAGCTCTACAATGTCGGAGTCTGTGGTCACTATGCCCCCTCCCTGTGGAGCTCGAAGGGCCGCTACGCGTTTGGCTTCTTTTTGACCTTTCAAGGCGTTGGCTAAGAGTCGACCGGCTCGGTTATTTTCACGATAATATGTCCCTCGCTGAAGCTCAATACTCTTAGAAGCTGCAGTTGAGAGGATTGAATTATATTGAAAACGGAGACGCTGTAAGCGAATTAATACACATGGATCAGTACGTGAAGTTAGAACTCGTTCGCCTGCCTTTATTTGTTGGTCTAGTATGAGTAGCTGCTGTTTGTGTTTCCACAGGCGGATTTGATAGCTAGTGATCGTTGCTCGAATGGCCGCTTTGAAGCCCTCCCACCAAGCCCAATTCGCAGTATCCTGGGGTAGATTAAAATGGAAGTAATCCTGTATGGCTGCTCGAATTTCTAACTGGAACTCTGGCTGAGTTAACAGGGCTCTATCAAAGAACCAGGCCCCCGAATTCCCTTGGGGGGTGCATTAGTGTGTAATTGAAAGGAAATGGCAGCATGATCTGAAATATGCTGGGAGTGAATCCTTGCAGTGTCCACCTGAGGAACTAACAGTTTTGATATTAGAAAGAAGTCTATGCGAGACTGGGATTTATGAGGGGAAGAGAAAAGGTGAAGTCAAGCTCATTGGGGTGTAATAACCTCCATAGATCAACTAAAGCAAGATCTTTGATCAGGGAGGTAAGCGTGGTGTGACTCTTGGGGGGACCACTTGTCCTAGGCGGCTGTTTGTCAATCAGGGGATCAAGGACTAGATTGAAATCCCCCCCGATTATCAATGAAGTACTAGCAGAGGCCTGCGCAACCTGAGCAATGGTAGCAAAAAAGGCAGGGTCATCCACATTAGGAGCGTAAAGGCATATACATGTAACTTCAAGGCTACCTATCTTGAGGTGAACTCTGGACCATCTACCTTCTGTATCTGAGCTAGTCGCAATAATAGTAGCATGCAAAGATTTCCTGACCAGTATGGCAACCCCACATTTCTTAGAAACGGCTGGAGAAAAGGCGGCCACCATGTAGGGTTTAATATTGAGTTTAAGAGTTTCCTTCGAATTTAAATGCGTTTCTTGGAGAAAAATCAGATCCGCAGCTTCCTGACTTAGGTAGCTTAGGATTTTCTTCCGTTTTATCGGATTATTGATTCCTTTTACGTTCAATGAGAAAATCTTACATGGTGCCATCAATCGGTAATAGACATTTTAGGTAAGGGCGCTTGAAAACATACAACATATTCAGAATCTGTGCAACAATGACAGAATCACCGAGTATTCTGGCTAATACACCCCATATTGAAAAGTATGTACCAAAGTATCTTAGAGAAGAAGCAAAACCCCCAAAGAATATGGCGACCATATGTCTGCGGGAGGAGGCCCTAGAGAGGAAATAGAAAGACATGAAAAAAAGAAAAGAAACACCAGAGTCCATAATTAACACTGTCTCTGATACTCATCGAGGCTACTGTGGGTAGATGGAGTCGGGTCACAGATATCATCAAAAGTAAGGCAACAAACTGCCCTCGCCAGACTCTTTGCTGGGCTGCGGCAGATCCAATATGGCAGGTACAGCGGATATGAAAATACTTGCAGGAGTATTCTGGAAGTCAGCGCATCAAGTCGGCTTCTTTGGAATCCAAAAACTCTGCTAGTAGATCAGGGTCCTCAAATGTTCTTGTCTGATTGTGAAGCGTGACTCGGAGCTTGGCCGGGTACATCAGGCCATAGCGTGCTTGTAGTTGTTGAAGCCTCGGCCGGAATTCCAGAAAGCGCTTTCGACGGTCGACCGTGGGTTTAGCCAAGTCGGGATAGAAGGAGATCTTGTGGCTCTCAAACTCCATATGGCCCTTTGCCCGAGAGGCATTTAGAATTTGCTCAACGTGTTGATATCTCAAAAGTCGAAAAATGATAGGCCGCGGGGTCTTCCTGTTGAGCGTTATGTTTGTGGGTACACGATGAGCGCGATCAATCTCCAAATCTTTGGTAAAGGTGATTTGGAGAAGGGAAGGGAGGATTTTACATAAAAACTCTTTCATGTCTCCCGATTCCGCACCCTCCGGTATGCCCACGAGTCGTATGTTGTTGCGGCGCGCTCTATTATTGCCATCTTCCACTTCTTTCTGCAAGGCCCACACCTGACGTTCAACTTTGTCGAGTTTGGACAACCGGGCCGCATGGGAGTCCAATATGCTCTCCATTTTGTCCTGACGCGAAGAAAGCCCTTCTAGCTTGCTTTGCAGCACACCAAGATCTTCCTGCAGCGCTCGGAGTGCTTCACCGTTTGACTGCACGAGGTCTTTAACCCCTCTAATCTCTGCGAGGATTTCCTGCTGCATCTCGGGGCCCTCGCGCAAGGCCAGCCCCTTCTGCGGGGACGGAGGTTCAGTTTTGGAACGTTTACCGTGAGAAGCCGCTGGAGATCCAAATTCCAGACGCGTGGGTTTGGTCCCCGCCATCTCACCAATGTGCCCCGGTAAGATCAGAGTAGAAGTTCCAAGTATGTACGGTGTTAATTCAGGATTCTGAGTAGGCCTCTCGGGAGCCCCAGCGTTATGCGACCATCCCGCTGGACATCAGGCTCCGCCCCCCAAGAGTTTTCAGCTTTTTCTCTTAAAGCTCTCCACTGAAGACCTGCCGTTTTATACTACCCCATTTGACACGTGGGTCACCTGTCAATTCCAGATTTGGACCTTCACCTTCACTGCCGTGAGGTCACCTTGAGAATTCCTCTACTGAATCTCCAGTAGACTCCATCAGCCTCCCTACTTCCTGTGATCCAGTAGGTAAGGTCCATATTGTGATTGCTCATCCAATATTTTTAATGGTAAATTATCATATATACCAAGGACTCCTCTCCTGTAGTCCTTAGGTTAGCTGTTTTTCCTACAGCTCCTCTCTTCTCAACTCCTACCCACCATCCCTCATTATGCCAGAGATACATGTGTGGGAAGTGCAGTCCTGTTCCACGGACATGCATTTTATGGGATCTTCCCCTGGCATCTACAGCTAGGGAGTCCCCATATGTGAAGACTCATTCCTGCTTGTTCCTGGAGATAGCACAGTTACTTACCTGTAACAGGTGATCTCTGGGAACAGCAGGAATAAGTCTTCACAACCCACCCACCTCCCCTAGGAGTTGTATCTCTCTATCTTCCTTTCCTCTTTCTCTCCCTTTGTCTCAGCTCGAAACTCAACTGAGGAGAGACAGTTGGAAAGGCGGGAAGGCAGCACGCAGGCGCTGAGGGATGCTCCCAAAAGCTTTCTGATTGGACGCTGGGGAGCGTTCCCGCGCAGGCTCCGTCGATACCGACGTACTCATATGTGAAGACTTATTCCTGCTGTTCCCAGAGATCACCTGTTACAGGTAAGTAACTGTGCTTTACTTGTAAAGGACACAGCAACATAGAACATCCTCTCAACTCTTTGTTGCTTTTGATCCCAGTAATTTGGGACTTCCAGTCTCCAAAAGGACACTGTCCAACTGGATTGCACAGTGTATATCTTTTGCCTATGAGTGTAAGAACCTTCCTCTTTAAGGCCATGTCACAGCTCACAATGTGAGAGCTATGGCAGCCTCAATGGCTCATCTTCACTCTGTTTCTATCGACGACATCTGTCGAGCAGCTACTTGGGCTTTGGATCATACCTTCACAGCCCATTACTGCTTAGACAAGGACTCCTGCCGGGATGCCTTGTTTGGTCAGGCTGTTCTTCAACACCTGTTCCAGACTTAATCAGCTCCTACCCCACCATCCCTGGTAGGATGCCAGAGATCCATGGGGGGAAGTGGAGCCCTTTCACAAGGGCACACAACTTTCTGGGGCCATCTCCCTGGCATCTGCAGCTAGTGAGTCCCCATATGTGAAGACTACATTCCTGCTTGTTCCAGGAGATAACATAGTTACTCACCTGTAACAGGTGATCTCCGGGAACAACAGGAATTTAGTCTTCACAACCCGCCCACCTCCCCTAGGAGTTGTATCTCTCTATCTCTCTCTTTTGTCTCAGCTATAAACGCAACTGGAGAGGGACAGTTGTTAAAGGCGGGAAGGCAGCACGCAGGCACTGTGGGATGCTCCCAAAAGCTTTCCTATTGGATGCTGGGGAGCATTCCCGCGCAGGCTCCGTCTGTATCCACGATACCCATATGTGAAGACTAAATTCCTGCTGTTCCCGGAGATCACCTGTTACAGGTGAGTAACTATGCTTTGTGGTGATATGGTCACTGGTTCAAATCATGGGTCGGCTAATTGAGAAGTTGAGAAGAAAGGGCTGTGAAAGTCTATTTTTGTCAGTGGCCATCAAGTATATGGGGACAAATTTAGTGCTTTAAAGATGTATACCCTAACGGAAAGGCAGAAGATGAGAGGAATATGATAGACATTTGAATATTTCAAAGGTATAAATTCACCTTCAGTGGAAAATTAGCTCTGGCACATGTCTTCATAGGATGGGGTGAAAAGCAGCAGACTCGGGAGTAATCTAAGGAAATAATTCTTAAACAGGCTAATGCTGAAAGCTGGCGCTGAAATCACGTGCTATTTTGTGCCTGTTTACAGTGCAGTGATAACATGTGACTTTAACACATGCAGAAAGGGGCTCATATGCAAATTAGCCAAGCATTAGCCATTCATTAAACTGTGCGCAAATGTCAGCATTAAACTGGGAGAGAAAGCCAAACATGCACAGACGTTTGCGCAAGTTTGACATGCTCTCTTAGAGAAACAGGGGCACCACATGGCTAATTTTGCATATGATCCCCAGTGCCCCTGACAAAGCAAATTCCTAGTGGCCCAGTAGCCACCTTGTGGATATCTAGAGGGTACATGGAGGTTGCAAATTCCTTTTGTAAGTCTGACCGTCTTTTTGTGCTGTTTGCTGGCCTGCGCAAGGAGGATGCGGCAGCTAAGCTGACTTTAGGGTGCTGGATTAAGGAGGACATTGCCTCAGCATATCTGTTACAGAACTGGCTGGTTCCAGAGGGTTTGCGGGCTCATTCTACCCAAGCACAGGCGTCCTTGTGGACAGAGCAGAGCTTGGTGGTCCCTGCAGACATTTGTCAGGCAGCAATGTGAGCTTTACTTTCCATTTTTGTCAAGCATTACCGCTTGGATGTCCATGTGAGGGCAGACACAGCCTTTGGTTCAAGGGTTTTGCGAGGAGTTGTCTTCCTCCCATCCAGTGGAGTTGTGGCTTTGGTACATCCCACTTGTCTGGACTGGTCTAGGAAGACGATATGAAAGGTGGCATTTTTATTATCAATTAATGTCCTTTCCTTGAGTCCTACTAAACTAGTCCAGGGCCCATCCCTGGAACTGTGTTGCTCAGTTCTTCTGCTGCCATGTCCTTTGATCCACTATGATTTTTATCCTTGGCTTTGCAGGCTCATCTTCTACTGAGAGCCTTCTGTTTATGATTTCCTGTATATAGTTGTCTACTGTTGATTACTCCTTGTTCCTTATCGGTCCTCCAGTTCAGTCCTCCACCTCTGAGATTTTGTTATAGGAAAACTACATTTCCAGTACTGTGTATTGTCTTTTAGCTTTGCGTCCACTCTTCAAGTATTCAGCAGATCTTCATGGTTATAGTAGTATTTCTACGCAGACTGAGAGTGCTTATGTTTCCCTATTTAGATAATTGGCTGCTCAAGAGCACCACCCAAGAGAAAGTTGAAGAATCAGTTTGCATCACTACCTGAGTGTTCAGACTACTGGGGTTTGTCATCAATTATCTCCCGAAAGAACAATTGGAGTTTAATGGAGCACTGCTAGACATGACTCTAGTGAAAGCTTTTCTCTTACATGACAGACTCACTCCATTGGTGACGATAGTGCAGGACATACAAATGAGTCGGCAGACATCGCAATCCATGTTGAAAATGTTGGGCCATATGGCTTCATTGGTTTCCGTTACACCCTTGGCATGACAATCTTAGTAGACCCTGACTCGAGCCAATGGCAGACACACTATCCTGGTGGATGGATCATTCCACTCTGGCCAAGGTCTCCCTTTCCAAATCTTCCCTTTCAAAAGTTGCTCATGACAGTTGTGTCTAAACTGGGTTGGGGGACCCATCTCATTGGCTTCTGGTTTCCCCCCTCCCCCCCTGCCCAATAGAGTCTCCATGAGATCAATTTCTTGGAGAGCAATAGCAAACGCTCTAATGGTTTTCAGAGGTTAGTAGACCAAATTGTAATGATTTAAGCAGACAACCAGGTAGGTAGAAACTCTGGAGAATTCAATTCGGGCCTATAATTTACGTTTTTTAAACTTTCCTCAGACCTCTTTGCTTTCACCCAAAATACTTTTAGATAAGTATCTGAAGGAAGTTTTAGCAATATCCGATTCTGTTGATGTTCGACACATATATTATATTTCTGCTGCTATTAAGAAGGTGAATCCAACTGAGGGTGAGACAGATGAAATTGTTCCGTCTGTGGCTAACATTACAGCTTTTTTAGAAGATTCCCTGGATTTAATTTCCGCTCGCGCTACCTTGTTAGTCACTTTCTCTTCATTATTAATTAAAGAACGTATTTTGAAGGCTTTCTTTAAAGCTAAATCATCTAAATTCTGTGGTCAGACGATAAATATTTTTCCCGATGTTTTACGTCCTACACAGATGCGTAGGCGTCAATTTTTGGCTCTTAAATCTCGTGTGTTATCTATTGGGGCATCGTTTTTTCTATGATTCCCCTGCAAGTGTGTTATTAACTACAATAATGCCTCTTATATTTTTCAGGACGTGTCTCATCTAGAAAAGTTTCTAGCGGATAAGCAGATTATAGGGGGGAATGGTGATGTATAGTTTACCTCCTTTATTGTGGTCCTGTTAGACCTGATTGCTTTCATCCTTGTGGATGTTTGTTTCTTATAGATACAGTTTGCACTCTCTTAATGTGGGCTTTATAAATGTTCATTGTTTTTTGTATATTCATTTTCTTCATATATATTTTTGATGGAATGTTTATTTTCCTTTCATTATCATGTATAATGTAATTTGTTAAAAACCTAATAAAAAAAAAAAATAAACAGACAACCAAGTAGCCATGTTTTACATCAGCAAACAGGGTGGAATGGACTTATCTCCAGGAACAAGCAGGAATGAGTCTTCACATATGGGTACGTCGGTACCGACGGAGCCTGTGCGGGAACGCTCCCCAGCGTCCAATCAGAAAGCTTTTGGGAGCATCCCTCAGGGCCTGCGTGCTGCCTTCCCGCCTTTCCAACTGTCTCTCCTCAGTTTTCGTTTTTCCGCGGAGCCGGCAGGACGTCGTCCTGTCACCGCAGAAAATGTTTTCTTTAATTCTTTGTTTTCTTGTGGTCGCGGCTGTCTCCCCGACTCCACCGGTACCGCCGGTGGGTTTTTTTTCCTTTTTCTTTTTCTTAAACTCAGGGAATTTTTTCCCTCAGTTTCTGTCTTAAACTTTTTGGGCCTTTAAGGCCTCTCCATTATGGAGCCTTCTTTTCCTAAGAAGTGCCTTAACTGTGGCAGTACAGTTTTCTTTTTAGACTCCAATAACTGGTGTCTAACCTGTTAGGGTCCTGACCATTTTCCTCCGGAGCCATTAGGCTACAATATTATGAGAAGAGATTTTCCATTTTGAGTTTCCCTCGATACCGAGTTCCCTTCCAGTGTCAGGGCACCGACCATTTTTTCTTCTCTACAGGATCAGGTAACCCACACAGTCTGTTAAGACTAGCCAATCCTTGAGTGGTAGGTCTCATACACAGCATGATGACGGCTCCAGCCTTGCCCTCAAGAGTCTATTGGCTTCAAAACCCCGGCTTGAGTCTTCGGTCTCCAAAGCCCTTCAGGGGTTTCATGTTGTTCCTGGGGCTCACCCCTCACAGAACATACCTGAGCCATGCTCGGTGGTGGCATCCGCTTCGAGCGGTACCGATACCCTGGCATCGGCACTGGTGTTGAGCGATTCACTCCTCACCAGGGATCGTCATCTGGCGTTCTCGGTACCTTCGGGACCGATCGATACGTCCCAGATTGACTTTCCAGTATCGGCATCACCGCCGATACTACCACCGACGTCGGTACCTTCTAGACATGCATCGATAGACTCGCTTCCTTCGATGCCGAGTCTGGAATCTATTTCTAGTCTGGAAGACTGGGTACCGACGTGTCTCGGAACCGATGCTTACCGGTTCCGGATGCTCGGTACCGAGGGTAATCACCAAAGGTTTTCGGTTACCTCGGTACCGCTTGAGCAGCCTCCGATGACTGCTTCAATGTCGGTATCGCCTTCGATTCCGGCACAGCTACCGGTATCGGTGCCGATACCTGCAGTAACATCGGGACCAGCTCCTTCCATGCTTTTTTCACCAGGGTCGCTCCTTTCTATACCTAGTTTGGAGTCGATACCTGGCATGGACGATGCAGTACTGACTGTCTCAGGTCATAACATCCAGTACCAGCATCCATCTCTTAGGGATCCTTTTCTGCACCGGGCAAGTACATCCTCTGGTGCCCAGGCTAGTTCTTCAAGTCTAGCCTGTCCAGGGATGGTTCCTATTGGAGATCCTTCTTTTCAGAATTTTCTCCTTGACATGGCAACATCCCTTGCTATTCCTATCCCTGGCTATGATCCTACACAAGGCCCTTCTGGTGAAAAGGAAAATATAATGCTTCCTTTACATCATTCTTTGCAGGATCTTCTTCTAAGAATGTGGGAAGCACCTTTAAGGGTTTCCTCACCTTCTAGAGCAACTGATCTTCTGTATCAAGTGCCCCCCTCTCCAGGGTTTCAAAAGACTCAATTTCCCCATCATTCTATTGTGGTGGAATCAGCAATGAGGAAGGTGAAAAGTAAGAAGAAGCACTCTTCTTACCCACCATGTCGTGAGTCTAGAACACTAGATGCCTTTGGACGTCAAACCTTCCAAACATCTATGCTGGCAACAAGGATTATCTCTTATATTTTCTATATGAGTCTATCTCTCCAGGAGGTCACAAATAAATTATCTCTTTTGACTCCTTTTCTATCAGAGCACAAGACTTCAGACTATTCCTTACTACTTAGTCATAATCAAAGTATCTCTTGGTTTCTTACTCGTGCTTCACTAGACTCCTTTGAGTCTGTTAGCAGAACCTCTGCTATAGCCATAGGCGCACGACGTAGAGCCTGGCTCCAAGCTTCAGACTTGAACAAATGGGCACAACAAAGACTGGGTAATACTCCTTGCACTGGAGAAAATCTCTTCAATAAGGAGTCTTTACATCAGGTTGCTCAGTGCTCCACTGACTTCCCTGTTTCTGAGGGCTATTCTAAGCCTTCTCCTTCCCCAGTAGGTAGGAAATGCCCTACCAAACCTTCTTTCCCTAAGAGGAAAAGGTTTTACTCTTCTGCCCATCATACAGATGTTCCCAAGCAGGGGAAACCTCGCCCTGGTCTGAAGAATCCAAACTCTAGCCAGGCAAAATAAACCCTGCAATAGGGTTCTAATTAATCTGAGCTGTCAGGATATTCATGTCTATCGGTTACAGGGTTTTCCTCCTCCTTCCTGCCATGATGAGAGGTTTACCAACTATCCCATGATAGTTTTTCTGTACCAACATGAATTTTTTCCTTCTACAGACTTACCATATGGCAAGTCACCCTTCAGCTCTTATTTTTTCCTTGCAGCTTGTCCTCATGGTATCCTAATCCTTCATGGACAGCACATATTTAACTAAATAACGCATAATACCCCCTTTTGTCCCTCAAGTGGGTCAACCTGGTATCTCATCCTATGCGTTTTTCTGTCCATTCACCATGTTAGAGTTCTATCGGACTCAGGACTTGCTGTTTACATAAGACTGATATTATCCTCTGTTTTTTTTTTCACGCAACCATCCTGGTTATTTCACTGGATAGCATTCCTGCTCCATCTTAACCAGACAGAACAGATTCTCTATATCTTCTCAAGTAGGTTCCACCTTCTTGTTAGATGAATCGTTCCTCTTCACATCTCCCATGTGAATGTTCTTATAGACATACCTGTCTGCTTAATTGCAGACATTTATCTTTAGACTTATCTATTCATATATCTATATACATTTCTATGGATACATATGTCTGTCAGCGGCGTGTGCATATGTTATGCCCCTCTGGATCTCGCCATAAACACACACACACACACATATATATATATATATATATATATGTGTATCTGTCGAGATAGGTAGATATGTATTTACATACTTATCTCTCTAACTGTCTGTGCTCATAAAGGTTTTTTCCTTCCTATATGTTCCAGACAGTGGGCTTGCGCATGTTCATACTATTCCACAGTATGTTTAGGCTATTATGCACACAACCACTGCTGTGGTACTGACAGCTCTTACCATAACCCTAGGTTCAGGTATCCCTGAAGCTCTATACTCCAATATCTTCCTACCTCTCACCAGTTAGGAAAGACATGGTGGATCTTCAGTAGATCTGAGGTTTCAACTCCTCAGACATCTGTCCTTTCTTGGGAATACGGGGTTTTTCCCATACCCCTTCTTCCCTCAAGGACTAGGCCAGTTTGTCCAAATCGGTCAGTCTTCCTCTTTTGCTCCTAACTATGAGTAACTCTGTAGCCAAAAGTTTTCAGCTTTTTCCATAAAGCTTCCCACTAAAGACCTACTGTTTTTGTACTACCCCAGTTAAATCCTGGGGTCACCTGTCACTTCCAGATTTTGACCTTCACCTTCACTTCAGTGAGGTCAACTTGAAGATTCCTCTACTGGATCCCCAGTAGATTCCATCAGCCTCTCTACTTCCTGCAATCCAGTAGGTGAGGTCCATATTGTAATTGTAAATTTCAATAAATTTCATGATGCTAATCATACATACAAGGACTCCTTGCCTGTAGTCCTATCTTAGGTCAGCTGTTTCCTACAGCTCCTCTCTTTTTCAACTTCTACCCTCCATCCTCAGGATGCCTGGCCATATGAGATGTAGCATGTTTCAATCTCCAACATGCTAGGGCTCCAGGCATCTTAGCTTGGGAGTCCCCATATGTGAAGACTTATTCCTGCTTGTTCCTGGAGTTAGCACAGTTACTTACCTGTAACAGGTGATCTCTGGGAACAGCAGGAATAAGTCTTCACAACCCACCCACCTCCCCTAGGAGGTGTATCTCTCTATCTTTCCTTTCCTCTCTCTCTCTCTTTGTCTCAGCTATAAAACTCAGTTGGAAAGGCGGGAAGGCAGCACGCAGGCGCTGAGAGATGCTCCCAAAAGCTTTCTGATTGGACACTGGGGAGCGTTCCCACGCAGGCTCCGTCGGTACCGACATACCCATATGTGAAGACTTATTCCTGCTGTTCCCAGAGATCACCTGTTACAGGTAAGTAACTGTGCTGTACCTCTTGTGTTGGGAGATAGGATGTGGAACTTTGCCATCTCTCATCGGATGGAGCTAAGGCCCACATATCTACTTGGCTAGGAAAATAATCTGGTGGACAGACTGAGCCCTGAAGCCTTCAGCCTCATGAATGGAGCCTGAAATGGAGGCTGGCACCCTCCATCTTTCGAGAGTAGGACACACTTTGAACCACCCTGATGTCACATAGGGCGGTATATCAAATCCAAATAAACTGAACTGAACTCTTGCTAGATCTCTTTGCCACTCCTCAGAACACTCAGGTGCCTTAGTTGTGCTCCATGGTGGGGATACACAGCAAACTAGCCACAGATGCAGTCCTCCTACATTGGGGAGGGTCTTCTGTATGTGTATTCTCTAATACCCCCTCATTGTGAAAACATCCTGAATCCTTTGAGGCGTGGAGGTATGATGAGTCTCATTCCTTATTGGCCCTGGCAGCTATGTTTTCCTCTTTCTCAAATTGTCCATCAGATCCAGTTTGGGCCACACACCAACTTCTTGATTCAAAAGATCAGAGGATAGTGCCTTATCCCAACATGGTCCTGTGCCTCACAGCTTGGATTTTGAGAGGTTGACTTTGTCGTCCTATAATATGCCAGTTGGTATAGCCTGAAGGCTTTAGATCCTTTCTCATGACCCACGCAAAAACTGCTTGAATACCTTCTATACTTGTCCAAGTCTGGCTTGAAGCCCAACTCTGTAAAGATTTATCTCTGTGCAATTGGAGCTTATCACTGTTAAGTAGAAAGTAAAAACATCTCTTTATAGCCCTTAATTGTTCAATTTATGTGGGTCTTGCTTTTTCTAAAATCTCTGAAGTTCCCTGCAGTGTCTTGGGATCCCAATATGATTTTAAGACAGCTAATAAAAGCTCCCTTCGAGCCACTCAGTACCTATGCACTGAGGTTTATGATCTGGAAGGTCTTGTTTTTAGTGGCAATCACTTCAACATGCAGAATTAACAAGCTCCAGACCCTCAAACTGATCTATCCTTCACAAAGTTTTTCAGTAATAGGGTGGTTTTGTGGATGCATCCTAATTCCTTCTGAAGGTGGTGTCGGACTTCAACCTTAATCGTAGAATTGTCTTGTCGACCTTTTCCCCTAGACAATGTGCTCAAAAGGGGGGAAGTGTGCTGCACACATTGGACTGTAAGAGAGCCTTGGAGTGGTCTAAAGCCCATAACCAACCCACATAACTTTGTTTGACCCAAGCAAGTTAGGTGCTGTCATCTCCAAATGCACTCTTTCAATTTGGCTCACAGATTCTGTCTCCTTCATTTATGCCCAGGCAGCCTTAAGCCTTAAGAGTCATGTCATAACTCATAATTTCTGAGTCATGACTGCATTGGTGGGCCACATATGCTTAGTTTCCATGGAGGAGATTTGAAACGCTGCCACTTGGACGTCCGTCACATCTTGCTACTGTCTGGACGGGTATTTGCAACATGACAGCACATTCAGCCAATCAGCACTTTAGAATCTGCTTGGGGTCTAATCTAGAATCCAATGCCATCTCCCCCCCCCCCCCCGGTACATTTTTATTTTTATTTTCAGGCTACCTAAACAAATATAAACAGTTTAAGAACAAAAATTATATCAACAGGTTATTTTTTATTAGATGCCTACTATTTGGACATCATCTTTCTTCTCCTTTTTTGTTTCAAGGTAGCCTGTAGCTAGGAATTCTCATATGTGAGGACTTTATTCTGCTTATCCATGGAGAAGACAGTTACTTAGCTGTAGCAAGTGTTCTCTGTGGACAGCAGGATAGGTCCTCACAACCCACCTGCCTCCCCTGGAGTTGTATTCTACTCAGCTAAACAGATGACTGAGGCAAAATGATGCAGAAACAGCAGGCGGGAAGACACGTGTATATGTGGTGAAGCCATTCCAAAAGCTGCTGGAAGGAGCTGGGGATGGCATCCATGCAAGGGCTCCATTGGTGACATCACCCATGGGTGAGGACCTCAGCTATCCTTGGAGAAAATCTACAGGTCATAACTTTTTTTTCTGATATTAGTTTGCTGTATTAAAATGTAAGAAGGCTGATTGTCTTTGCTGGATGGTTGACTGATGAACAAAGGGAGAGTTGAGTAGTTTATGATGATTATGACTCTGATATTTTGGTGGAATGATGGGACTGGAAATAGAGCTATCTTAGATATTGCATTCTCTATAAATGGCTCAGTACTACATGTCTAATGTGACCTGGATATGAAGGTAAGAAATGCTATATAATGTCTTGTCTTATGGAAAGAAATAAGCTCAAATGACTGAATATTATGGTCATTACTAGTTTGTTTGTGTTGTGTTTTGGTTAAAGCCAGTGTCTGCTTTGATGAAGATATGATTGACTTCAAACACAATTTAAAATCTGACAATATAGTTCTTCAGAACGCTCTTTGCAGTCATCCCTCGGTGGTAGTAATTTCAGAGAGGAAAATGGATGAGTTTGTTTATTTATTTAGCAATGCTTATATACTGCTTTTCACCGGTCAAAACGGCGTACATTCAGGCACATTACACATTGTTGAGACTTCCAGGAATGTGAAGCCTATGTAACAATAATAATTTCTTATATTTTTTAAAATCTTTTTTTTCAGGTCTCCCAGGTTCCACTATTATTGTATAAGCTATGTGTTTAATATGTTGTTTGATGGAATTAAGAATACAGAATGTAATTTACAAGGCTATAAGTTAATAAAATGGTGCTCTAGGCTTGCTATAAAAGTTGTGATAGCTTGTGCAATTTGTGAAAGTCATTAAATTAACTAGTCAAAATAATGTGTTCTAGCACTCTGTCTATATGGAAATTAACACAATTTGGATTGTTTCAAGCACATCTGTGACAGCAAGCTCCATTTAATGTTATGGTTTGAGGTTATCTTTGAGCCTTGAGAGGTACTTGGCATACATTTCTTGGTGGAAGTCCCTTACCTATGTACTGTTTTGACTTGCATTATTGTATCCCACGTTCGCTGTTTGTCTCGGGGCAATTTTTCCAGATGGGTTAGTTTTTGCACATACCATGACAGTAATGAACCTCACTCCTAAGCCAAGGTATGTAGAGTATGATGTCAATCTCTAAATTTACTGCTGATGTTTGCTCTAATACTTGACTCGTGCCAAAGAGAGCCTCTTTCTGGAGTTCATAAGCTGTAACATATATAGGTAATTTATCAAGCCGTGTTTGGCAATTCCTCTTAATGAAGCCTGTGGCACCCACATGATGGGAAATGTTTCAGTATCTTTCTACCACATTTTCTTGGTCTCTGACTGCATTTCTTGGTACTTTAGAATCTTCTTCTCCACATGATTCACAGAATAATTGCTTGGAACCGGCCACCTCCATTATCAATGTCATTCGTGTGTTTCTCCTTTATCACTGTGTCTGTTTTCCTTGCACCCAGCTTTGTCAGTCAGAATAGGAATGTCCCATATGATCGTGTTTGCTGTTTACAATGCCACATATATGATCATGATACTAAAATACATGTGATTCACTTGAGCCATTTTTTCTGGCTTTGAGGCATACCTGAAATCGGGCCGCCCCCCCCCCCCTTCCCTCCCCACCCACCCATTGCTCTGCTTTACATTTATAGATTTTTTTTTTTTCCTGGGACAAGGTTCTAATTTCTTGCAGCTTTATCCTACTAGTTTAGGTAATCCTTACCTGAAGAGCAGGTATCTTGCTGCCTTAACTCAGGTCTCTTACTCTTATGTACATTCTCTGTCGTTATTAGACTGTAAGCTGCAAGACTAAAGGCTGTTAATTGTATATCTGTCAGCATTGCACACACTTAGGGGTATGTTTACTAAACCGTCTTAACGTCGCAGCGGTGGTATTATCGCACGATAATGCAGCGGCGGCGTTAAGGCACACTAACGCTGTGAAATCCGGGCCTGAAGGGTGGAGTAAGGCTTCCCAGAGGGCGGAGAGAAGGAGTCAATGGGCGGAGAGTGGATGGGGAGAGGCTCCATGCACACTAACGCCGTGAAATCAGGGTCTGAAAATTAGCGGCAGTGAAAACCTCGCACTAGAGGCACATTTGCAGGAGAGAGAAACCATTTCAGTCAGCAATGTGCAGCAAAGGCAGGGAAACCCAGAAAAGTGATAGTTGTGATACATGTGCAGGGACCAAAAAGGCAAATAAACATATAAAAGGACCAGAACCACATCTAAAATCCCAATAACCTAGCTGGCCAATAGTGATATTAATGATAAATATAAAGCAACATTACTGACAAAGCTTATAAATTAAGATACCATGTTTGGAAGGGTCTATGCTCTGTCCCCCTACAAAGTGAATGATCCCACATTGAAATAGTGCTGATCAGGGTTTCTGTCATTTAGATTGGGCAGGTTTGTTATGGCGTGCACATGTGCAGCAACAGCAGATTGGACACATAGGAAAGGGCAACTGTACTGATGCTGTAAATGGGATACAGGGGGCTGCAGGCGGCACATGCTATGGTCCAGCTGGGGCACAGTGCGGGATAGGCAGATGCCTAGGTGGCACATAGGAATGCTGAAACTGTAAAGCAGCAAGACAACAACTGACGAGGGTCCAACATGGGCATGAGTGTGTGTCCCACAGTATCACAGGGGAGATTACACAGCAGGTACCCCCAAGGGCACATAACATTGGCGAGGGGGGTGGGGAGCGCGCATGGCCATGTAGGCAACCCTACCTGAGAACCCACACCATAGGCAGATGCCTACCGGCATACTGGATGGCCTGGGTCTGCGCACCACCGGCATAATGGCATGTTAGCATGGTGGGGAGGGGTGCTGGTGGTGGAGGGGGCAGTGGCATCTGCCCACAGCAGACCATGGCCTAGCCCCGTTTAGGTGGGTGCCGTGCAATGCAACAGACAGGGTCTGTCTGACGAACAGTCATGGTATCCCCAGGGAATGAACTGTCCCTGTGGCAACAGTGTGGTGCAGTGTACACAGCCAGTGTGTTCAGGAGCAGAAGGTCACAAGTTCAAATCCCAGCTGTGGCTCCTGCCAACCTTGTCCCCATATTTTACCCAGTACTAAACCGTGGTAATAAAGATGGAACCTTTATTGCAGATAAAATAAACATGCCTGAAATGCCTGTATTTTACCGTACAGAGCACAGACACCATAAACATGTGCAATCCCTAGAGCAGAGTTTCCCAACTGCAGTCCTGGAGGGCCAAACACCATTCAGGTGTCATGCTGTCCCTAATAAATATGCCTGTGCTGCATTAGTATGCGCTGCCCCCATTGTATGCACATGTATCTCATGCATATTCATTAGGGACAGCATGAAAACCTGAACAGTGTTTGGCCCACCTGGACCGGAGTTGGGAACCTCTGCCCTAGAGCAGCAGCCAACAGGGGCATAAACACCCACACCCACAGGCACCACTATCCAAAGCCTCATGGAGAGTCAGGCTGTTGGGCCCTGCGCGCAGCAGCATCTCCCAATACTAGCACTTGCATACCTTAGCAATGCCGCCCTAAACTTGGGAATATGTTACACATATATCAAAAGGTTGCTATGATTAATGGCAGATAACAGTTCCTAAGTTAAGCACAATTTGCTGATAGAGCTGCATCATAGCAACCTTTCTGATATCTGTGGAGTGTGTTTCAGTTTTGGTTTCTGACAGTGTTTACCACCCCGGGGAGTGACCCCAACAGTATTGCGTAGCATAGCCATGCCTGCACTGTGCCCAGGACTGGTGTGGTGGCCAGAGCTGCCAAAAGCCTCTATATTTGCACAATGCTGGCATAGGTGTGGGAGTGTGTCTGTCTATCCAGTGTGTTTTGGCTGCCTACACCTTACTCAGCCCACACTGCTTGCACTGTTTTCAGTGTTAGCCTGCCACTGTGCATAATGAGGAGCAAGGTACTGTGGGTATGGGCCGGACAGGGCGGCCTGGGCAGGATGTATCTGCATAGGGCAATGGCTGGGACATTGTAGTGCCGGGCCACCACCTCAAAGACAGGGTGGCCACAGTATGTCCTGCTGGGAGGTCACTCTCACCCTGACTGAGCAGTGACCACGGCATGGCTAGGTTCCCCCATTGTGCTATATAGTATTTTTCTCAAGTGATATTTATGGGTTCCCTTTTCTGGGGCCCAATCACTGACTTTTCTGCTTGGTGTGTGTGTTCACATCCCAGTTTTGGGTGCACACATCTCCTCCAGGAACATGCACTATGGACTAGTTAGCAGACTGTCTGCAGTTAGTATTGTATGGCTGGAACACCTTGCAGGGTGCAGCGGCTGGAGACTCACTGTGCTCGCTGTTGGAGAAAGATAGTGGTGGGGGGGGGGGGGCAGCTGAGCATTTCCAGGTCTACTGTCTGTCTACCATTGCCTTATGGAGGTGTACAGATCTGCATTGACTGCCCTGTAGGGTGCCCGTTCCCCAGCAGGACTGGGGTTGATGGTCCCCTCTACTGCCGCCATTGCAGGGATGTAGAATGTGGATCTGTTGGTGGGAGATCCTGTCCCCCACCCTGAGCCCCAGAGGGCGGGTTGGGTGGTGCTACATAATCTGCTTATGGGTCCAAACACCCCCTTTCACTTAAATCATGTGACCATGGCACCCACACAGGATATGCACTATTCTGGGTGCATCGTAGTCCACAAGGGGTAGACATGACTGGGAAATACGGATGGACACAGGTGTATCCTAGGTGTGTCTGCAAGGACTACCTATCACACACTGGCACTGATGGCGACCTGCCAGCATAGCCTATCTCAGCTAAGCCAGGTGTTGCGGACCTGGTGCTGGGTGCCCCACCTCGCCCTTAGGGTGAGCACAGTACCTGCACAATGTGACTGTCTGTAGCTACTCTGTGCCAGTAACACACATGGTCAGTTCACCCTACCAGGCTGTGGTGCTGTGGGGTGCATACCCCATCTTGTGATCATCTGTAGACTGCTGATCTGCATGTGCAGCCCATCATGGGTACGGGTGGGTTTAACCCTATCCTGGTAACCACAGCAGACAGTTTGTGTGGTGACAGGCAGTCCTTCTGTAGCCAGCCAGGGGTTTGTTAGTAGCTATAGAGATGTAGCCCACAGGTTACTTCACTGACTGTGGAGGCAGAGGTCATGGGTTTGATCCCACAGTGGTGTTATTTGATAGGGCTGTCTGAGGCATTTCCTTTTTTAATTTAAATTAGTGCTGCCAGCAAAAACACCCTCAGTGCTGTAACCTTAAGATGCCTCATAAGGCGCCCTATAAAGCACCCTATAGGGAACATAAGGTGCCTTGGCGGACAGTGCACTTTATAATGTGCCCTCTGGAGTGCCTTATAAGGGCGCCTTATGCGGCACCTTAGGTTACGGCACTGTGAGGCTGTGTTTGCTGGCAGCACTAATTTAAATTAAAAAAGAAAATGCCTCAGACAGCACTGATATAAAGTAAAGGATAATGCCTCAGACAGCTTTACTCATTAGGCCCACTGGGGGATCGAACTCATGACCCCTGTTTCAGCAGTCATTGTATTAACCAGTGTGCTACAACTCTATTGATGTGATTGCAGGTCAGCATGCGAAGTTAAGGTTAACGCGCGGTAACGTGCGCAGCTACCTCTATCGCGCGATAATGGACACGGCGCACTTTATCGTGCGATAACCCGCGATTGCTACCTTAAGACCGGAACGCCCACTCCTTATATGGCATCTTTCACATTATCGCTGCAACTAGCGCTGGGAACATTAAGACGGTTTAGTAAACATACCCCTTAGTAGAGCAAAACAGATTAAAAAAGCCCCACATCTCAGCTTATTTCTTATTATGTGACCATACAAAACCACAGCTGCTTTTTACATAGCGTTGCAGACTCTGCACACAAGTATGACTGTGCCTGCTGTCAAGGGTCAGTCCATCTGACTATTCATCTATTGATTATGTATTTGTGTAGCTCGCTAAGAAATGCTGTGGAGTGAAAGAATATAGGAGCCAGCAGTGTGGGATGTGGAGAAGCCCGTTTTTGGTTTCCACCTCTCCTGTTGGGCCGAAGTTGTAGAGGAGCCCTCAATCCCTGCCAGTTAAAGTATGGCTCCCACAGAGACATAGGTACCTGGTGTTGGTTGGGGCTCCTAAGCCTTCACTGGCAGGAGGGTCGAACTAGTAGTGGCAGAAGCACTCTACTGCTGCTGCTGGTAAGAGCCCCAGGATCTTGGCGCTGCTACTGCAAGACTAGTCCTAAAGTATCAGGAGATGGTGTGTGCTTAAGCATGGCTGCCGCTGATTTGGATAGGGGGTTTAAAAGGAAGATCGGAGGCAGCGAGGCAATGCGCCTTTCACTTGTGTGGTGGGAATTGAGGACCCTCGCTGACATTAGTCACTTGCCTCACTGCAGGAAGTATAGTTGATATGTGGCATAGGGAGAGGAAGTGAGAAGAGGCAGGTGGACATGGTGAGAGAATGTGGGATGGAGGAAAGCGTGCCTGTGACATTCCCCCCCACACAGCTAAACACATTGCAATGCATGTCCCACGGCCCCACCACCAGTGAACTGACAGACTTTGCCATGTCTACTGTATCTTCATCAGGTCTGATTTTAGCAGTGGAGGAAAGGAAGACTCCACTGTACCACACAATAAATGTTCAGTTTTACAGTAAGCTTGCTTGCTTTTTCTTTCTTAACTGGTAGTCTATTCTGTATAGTTGAATGATTCATTGTGTATTGCTGGCAGGAAGACAAAAGGAGTTTATTTTAGAAAATAGAAATTCAGCAGTGCCCTAGCTATGATAGTCCCAAGGAAAATATTAAAGAAATATCAGTAGACTTCTTGGAAGTGATGTTTTTTTAAATTAATTTTAACTTGAGGATGATATTTTTTTGGGGGGGGGGGGGAGGTGCTCCTCTGCTATTGGCTTGATGAAAGGTGCTGTCTAAACAAATATTAGAAGCTGTTAGGATAAAAAGAATGTTAATTTCAACCAGCCTGGTGGCCTATGACAGTGCTGCGCATTGCCGCACAGAGGGTCCTAGGTTCAATTCTGGCTTAAGGCCTCTACTCTGCAGTTTAACTGGGGCCCGGGATGCTGCAGAGGCAGTGTTAAGAGCCAGGGGAGGGAGGGGGTGGCACTCCCAGTTGCACAACAGTAACACTTAGTGGCCAGATTTAGGACCCATGATTGCTGTTGAGGTCTGTAAATGCAATGACTAGACATGAGACAGATACAGTGGATCCCTTTTATAGCAAGAGGATGAAATCAAAGAAAACTTAAATATCTTTTATACTTCTATAAATAGAGGGAGGCTAAACCTCATGGAGCAGCAGGTACAACCCTAGACACAGGCATAGAGGGGGGTGACCTGCATTGAGCGGCAGTTACAAAATCACTCAAGCCTCCTTACTGGGCAGACTGGATGGGCCATACTGGTCTTTATCTGCAGTCATATGGTACTTTGTTACCATGTTAAGTGAGCTTGGAAGGGGATATGAAATATGGGGAATATCCCTGGGTACGAGAGGGAATTGATAAGTCTCTAGCCTTATAACGAAACAGAAAACTTATTTATTTATTTATAGTCTCTTCTATACCGCACTATTCAGCATCAGCGCGGTTTACAATGAACAAAGAATTTACACATTTCCGATGGTACTTTGTTGAACAGGCAAAAGTAACTTGGATAACAGGGGTAACTATTTACAAATTATAACTATTTACAAACTATGGGCATACTTCAGTTCTGGAGGTCCAAATGATCTCTCTGCAGTTTTATTTTATTTGGTACCAGATTAGTCATTGAGCCAGAATTGAACATACAGTAGGTCCTTCTGTCGAAACTGCAGAGATATAATTCGAGCCTCTGGAACTGAAGTGTGCTCATAGCTTTCTGTTTCATTACAAGGCCAGAGACTTATCAGCCACCCCCCCCCCCCCCCTCGTCGTTACAAATGAAGACTTATAGAGCCAAATTCCAGTTCTGGTCTGATTTAACTGAAACCCAGTGGAATAAGAGAAATGGGATAATGTTCCTTTTTTTCAGCCCCCCCCTTAAAAAAAAAATGGCCAAAAGAAAAAAATAATTGGAAGACATATCTAGGTAAAGATGAAGATTATCATTTAATTAATAAAACTTTCCTTATCCTGCTAGACCAGGCCAAATGAGTTCAGTGATGACACCACTAGTATATACTCTGGTGCAGCACTGAGAAGCAGCTAGTATTGTTTGCCCAGAGCAAGTGACACAAGGTGTGTGGACTGTCTCTCCCCTGACCCAGAACACGGTCTTGTGGCCTGTTTGACTGAGACTTTTGGCCCAAGGTTTGCTCGGAGCTTGGGTATGCCCATTGTCATCTTGAGTTAGCCTGCAGTTGCCCTGTGTTCAGTGCTGTTACCCATAGGTTTCAAAGTGCTGGTGTGCCAGAGTGAGCAGGAGGACCCCAAAGGACTCCTGAGGGGAGTTGGTAAGTCTGTGCCTAGGCCCCTCTTCCCTCTCACTGTCCTAAGGTCAGATAATATAAATCTGACAAGGTCCAGGCTGGTAATTGCAGGCATGGGCCTAAGAAAAGGTCAACGGAGAGGGGTACAGACATGAGGGGGAGGAATAGCCTAGTGGTTGGGGCAAGGTACTTCAGGCCGGAAGGTCGGGGGTTCAAATCCCACTAGAGGACAGCAACCTTGGGCCGGAAGGACTGGGGTTTCTAGTCCCACAGATGCTCCTTGTGGTCTTGGGCAAGCCACTTAACCCTCCATTGCCCATGTTCCCTGTAAGTATTAGTGTATGTGTCTCATATCCCCGCGTGTTAAATGTATCCCCCAATTGTGTTGTGACCGCTTTGATTGAAGGATAAAGCGGTATACAAAACTGTCAAATAAATGAGTAGAATAACATGGCAAATCACATAAGTGGGGGGGGGGGGGGGGGGGGGTCCTTAGACAACTGTAGCCAAGTTAGGTGATTGGAGAAAAATGCCTGGAATAACAAGTATGGTCCTGAGCAAGGGTATATAATGTGACAGGACCAGATAGGCAATACGTATGTCTCTTGCACAGTGAAGGCTGTGTGGGGTATGGATTTCCTGGGTTCCTTATGGCCCCAGTATCCCTATTGTCGTGTCTGAGCGTTTTGTGTCTGTGCTAGTTTCTTGTGTAAAATTGTTCTAGTGTCATGTGTCTAACACTGATTTCTTTTGTCCGGGATGCCTGTTACTTATTCTCTTATTCGCTGTTATAGATGGGACAGAAGGAAATACTTTTGTTTGCTATCTCTGAGTCAGGAAGTAAGACAGAATTATGCAGGGAGGAGCAGACATTCTTGCTTTTAGCTGGTTGGGCAATCTGCACCCAGATAAGTACAGAATGATCCTGTTTGCTTGCTATGAGAGGTGGCAAGATCTATAATACCACTAGACTGCCTTTTCTTTGTTCTTAGTCTTTTTGTTTCTGTAAGATAGGGAATAAATAAAGTATCCTTTTGGCAAAGAAAAATCTGTGAGATAGTAACTACCATGTACGAGTGTGTTGTCCTGCATAAGGTTGAGGTTTCATTGGGAAGTGGTAAGTCGTCCTGTGTGTTTCTTTCCCTGGGAAGTAGCAAGTCTTTCCTGGGTGTTTGTTTCCCTTTGGACGGAGGAAGGTGTCTGCTTGGGAGCTGTCTGGCCAGTGGTCTAGCTGGCTTTTCGCCCTGTATATCTGCAATCATGCTCTGTGCACAGAAGAGTGCTGTTTGTGGCTTCCATCAAGTGAACTCTGTATCTGGCTCCTTTTGCACAGTGTGATGGAGAAGCCAAGGGGCACATTTTTTGTTGGGTTTTTTTTGTCATTTTTCTGTCTCTTGTTGCATCTCCTGCAATTGCAGTTATCTTGGGGAACGTGGTTTGGTGGACGTAAACTCAAGCTGGTGGGTTCCTAAAGGTCTTTAAGAACATAAGAGATGCTATATTGGATCAGATAAAGGTCCATAGAACCCAGTATCCTGTTTCCAACAATGGCCAATCCAGGTGATAAGTACCTCTGTTCCCAAAAGGTACACAGGTTCCATGTTGCTTATTCCAGGAGTAAGCAGTGGATTTTCCCAGTCTAATAATGGTTTATGGGCTCTTCAACCAGGAACTTGTCCAAACTTCTTTTAAGCCCAGTTACATTAACAGCTTTTACTACATCCTCGGGTAAAAAAAAATATTCCAGAGTTTGATTACACATTGAATGAAAAAATATTTTCTCAGATTAGTCTTAAGTGTGCTACTTTGTAGCTTCATTGTGTGTCCCTTGGTCTTTCTACTTCTTGAGTAAACAATTAATCTACTTGTGTGCCTTTTTGGGAACCTGCCAGGTACATGTGACCTGGGATTGACCACTGTTGGAAACGGGATACTAGGCTTGATGGACCTTGGTCTAACTCAATAAGGCATTTATGTTCTCATGTATGTTTACCTATTCCATTCCACTCACTATTGTATCTTCTTTACAAGCTGAAGATCCCTATCCCTTTAAACCTTTCTTCGTAGGGGGTATCCTTCAATCCGCTTTATCATTTTGGTGGTGGTTCTCTATACCTTTTCTAATTCTGCTGTATCTTTTTTTTATATAAGGTAACTAGAACTGCACACAATATGCATTCTATTTGTTTTCTTGTGTGCCACTGCACACTGAGAAAAGGGTTTCAAGATATTATCCATGATGACATCTAGAGCTTTTTCCTGTGTGGCGATTCCTAATGTGGAACCTTGCTTTGTTTAACTATAATTTTGGATTGTTCCCTAAGTACGTAACTTTACACTTGCCCACATTAAATTTTAACTGCCATTTGGATACTCGATCTCTGTTTCTCAAGGTCCTCTGCAATTTTTCACAATCCTCGTATTTTAACAATTTTGAATGATTGTCATTGCAAATTTCATCACCTCACTTGTTCCCAAAACCTCCGAATACAACATAAGAAAACGGAAGTACTCTTCATTACGAGGAACTCTAACTTCACCCCACCACCATTCCTTAAAGTAAAAGGAGCAGAGTTACATTCTAAACCTTCAATACGCTATCTAGGAGTCACTTTGGATCAACGCCTGGACATGAAAGTCCACATAGCGAACACTGTCAGAGCAGTATACTATAAGATCCGCTCACTTAGGCATTTACGATCCATGCTAGAACCAAATGACTTCAGGACTATATACCAGGCGTTGATCATACCTCATTTTGACTACGCCAACGCCATCCTTCAAGGCCTGCCCCTATCCACCTTACATCCACTACAGCTCGCCATGAACGCTGCAGCAAGGGTCATCCATGGAGCCTCCAGAAGTGTCCACGTGACACCTCTGCTGATACAATTACATTGGCTACCTATCCAGGCTAGAATCGTCTTCAAGACACTGTTAATCACTTTTAAAGCTATTAACAAGCTCTCCCCTGAGTCAATATCGGCCCTCATCCATATCACATCTCCTAATAGAGCAAGGAGATCCACAGCTACAAACACCCTAAAAGTCCCGAAAGCATTAACAGCGTGCACAACATCTACAGCCAATAGGGCGTTTAGTATCAGTGCACCAAGATGCTGGAACGCATTACCTCCAGATATCCGGGCGATTAAGAGCCTCACACAGTTTAGGAAAGCCCTTAAATACCATCTTTTCAATAAATACCTCATAGATCCCAACCTCACCCACTGAGACAGAGATGCAACCCGCTAAGCAATTATATGGTTTCCCAACAACATGCTAAGAAAGATTTCCTAACCCTTAGTGGTGCATTTGTTTCTATGGTATTCATGATCATACGACTTTATGTAGCAATATTTGTAAATAGTTTACCACTGTTATACAAGTTTATGTAGCAAATGCTGTAAATAGCTTACCCCTGTTATCCAAGTTACTTGCCCTGTTATCTGTAAACTCTTACATGTTAACTGTACTGAGCATTTTTGTTCCATGTAAACCGCGCTGATGCCGAATAGTGCGGTATATAAGAGACTATAAATAAATAAATAAATAAATTGGCTAAAAGTCGACCGGCTCGGTTATTTTCACGATAGTATGTCCCTCGTTGAAGCTCAATACTCTTAGAAGCAGCGGTTGAGAGGATTGCATTATATTGAAAACGGAGGCGCTGTAAGCGAATTAAGACACAGGGATCCGTACGTGAAGTTAGAACTCGTTCGCCTGCTTTAATTTGTTGGTCTAGTATGAGTAGCTGCTGTTTGCGTTGTTTCCGCAGGCGGATTTGATAGCTAGTGATCGTTGCTCGAATGGCCGCTTTGAAACCCTCCCACCAAGCCCAATTCGCAGTATCCTGGGGTAAATTAAAATGGAAGTAATCCTGTATGGCTGCTCGAATTTCTAACTGGAACTCTGGCTGGGTTAACAGGGCTCTATCAAAGAACCAGGCCCCCGAATTCCCCTGGGGTGCAGTAGTGTGTAGTTGAAAGGAAATAGCAGCATGATCTGAAATATGTTGGGAGTGAATCTTTGCTGTGTCCACCTGAGGAACTAACAGTTTTGATATCAGAAAGAAATCTATGCGGGACTGGGATTTGTGAGGGGAAGAGAAGAAGGTAAAGTCAAGCTCATTGGGGTGTAGTAACCTCCATAGATCAACTAAAGCAAGATCTTTAATCAAAGAGGTAAGCGTAATGTGACTCTTGGGGGGACCACTCGTCCTAGGCGGCTGCTTGTCAATCAGGGGATCAAGAACTAAATTGAAATCCCCCCCTATTATCAATGAAGTATGAGCAGAGGCCTGCGCAACCTGGGCAATGGTAGCAAAAAAGGCAGGGTCATCCACATTAGGAGCATAAAGGCATATACAGGTAACTTCAAGGCTGCCTATCTTGAGGTGAACTCTGGACCATCTACCTGCGGTATCTGAGCTAGTCGCAAGAATAGTAGCATGCAAAGATTTCCTAACCAGTATGGCGACCCCACATTTCTTAGAAACGGCTGGGGAATAGGCGGCCACCATGTAAGGTTTAATATTGAGTTTAAGAGTTTCCTTCGAATTTAAATGCGTTTCTTGGAGGAAAATCAGGTCCGCAGCTTCATGACTTAGATAGTTTAGGATTTTCTTCCGTTTTATCGGATTATTGATTCCTTTTACGTTCAATGAGAAAATCTTACATGGTGCCATCAATCGGTAATAGACATTTTAGGTAAGGGCGCTTAGAAATATACAACATAATCAAAAACTGTGCAACAATGACATAATCACCGAATATGCTGGCTAATACACCCCATATTGAAAAGTATGTACCAAAGTATCTTAGAGAAGAAGCAAAACCCCCAATGAATATGGCGACCATATGTCTGCGGGAGGAGGCCCTAGAGAGGAAGATGGAAACATAAGAAAGAGAGAAAACACCAGAGTCCATAATTAACACTGTCTCTGATACTCATCGAGGCTTCAGTGGGTAGATGGAGTCGGTTCACAGATAGTAGCATAATAAGGCAACAAACTGTCCACGCCAGACTCTTTGCTGAGCCGCGACAAATCCAATATGGCCGGTACAGCGGATATGAGAATACCTGCAGGAATATTCTGTAAATCAACGCATCAAGTCGGCTTCTTTAGAATCCAAGAACTCCGCTAGTAGATCAGGGTCCTCAAATGTTCGTCTGATTGTGAAGCGTGACTCTGAGCTTGGCCGGATACATCAGACCATAGCGTGCTTGTAGTTGTTGAAGCCTCAGCCTAAATTCCAGAAAGCGCTTTCGGCGGTCGACCGTGGGTTTAGCCAAGTCAGGATAGAAGGAGATCTTGTGGCCCTCAAACTCCATATGGCCCTTGGCCCGAGAGGCACTGAGAATTTGCTCCACATGTTGATATCGCAGAAGTCGAAAGATGATAGGCCGCGGGGTCTTCCTGTTGAGCGTTAGGTTTGTGGGCACTCGATGAGCGCGATCGATCTCCAGGTCTTTGGTAAAAGCAATTTGGAGCAGGGAAGGGAGGATTCTACACAAAAACTCCTTCATGTCTCCCGATTCCGCTCCCTCCGGTATGCCCACGAGACGTAGGTTGTTGCGGCGCGCTCTATTATTGCCATCTTCCACCTCTTTCTGCAAGGCCCGTACCTGACGTTCAACTTTGTCGAGTTTGGACAACCGGACCGCATGGGAGTCTAATATACTCTCCATTTTGTCCTGACGCGAAGAGAGCCCCTCTAGCTTGCCCTGCAGTACACCAAGATCTTCCCGCAGCGCTCGGAGTGCTTCACCGTTTGACTGCACGAGGTCCTTAACCCCTCTAATCTCTGCGAGGATTTCCTGCTGCATTTCGGGGCCCTCGCGCGAAGCCAGCCCCTTCTGCGGGGACAGGGGTTCAGTTTTGGAGCGTTTACCGTGAGAAGCCGCTGGAGATCCGAATTCCAGGCGCGTGGGTTTGGTCCCCGCCATCTCACCAATGTGCCCCGGCGAGATCAGGGCAGAAGTTCAAGTAGATACGGTGTTTAATCAGGATTCTGAGTAGGCCTCTCGGGAGCCTCAGCGTTATGCGACCATCCCGCTGGACATCAGGCTCCGCCCCCCTGGAGTCTTTCCTTCTTAATATTTTATTTATATCTTATCTTATATATTTTATCTTATATTTCTTAGCTAGATTCTCTAAGGTTTTTCTCTTGTTTTATTTCTTGAGAGTCACTGCCCCTTTAATTTCTTGCCTGCTCTCTCGGCTCCTTCCCCCCCCCCCCCCCCCCCCGGGTCGGCAAGGACTTCGGAGAAGTGTTTCCCTCCTGCGGGCTGCAGGCTGCAGTGAAGATTTCTACCTGGCTGCCACTTCTGCGGCGTTACCGGCGGTCTCCTGCCCTCCCTCTCCTAAGCTGGTCCTACCTCGCGCCGAAGCCCTCCCGGTGGCTGAGCGCTTGAGGGGAAACCGCAGGCTCCTTCCCGCCGCCGTACCGTCCCTGAGCAAGAGGACGTGGAGGCGAGCGCTGGATCTCCCGATTTGCCGCGGATCAATTTTCAGCGTCGGTCTGCTCAGAAGGGCCGTTCCTGAATCAGGGCTGCATTCCGGTTGATTTCCTCCGGCCCAGAGAGTGCTCTTGCGGTCCCCCGGCCAGGCTCCACGTGGCGAGGCCTACCACGTGTAGAGCCGGCGGGGTTGATTGCTGAGTCGGATCCAGCCTGCAAAACAACTTAATCGCAAGTACTCTGCCTAGTTTCTTAGCGTTTTCATTTTATTCCTTTTTGTTAACGATTGCATTGCCTAGTTCTTCCTTGTGCTGTGCTTTTGAGCTAGCTACTGAATTTTAATTATTTTAATAATTTTAATAATTTTAATTAATTTAATCATCTCCATTATTTTATCATTGAACTGCAATTTAACACATTGAGCAGATTTAGGTTTCCACCTAGCTAAGGCCTGCTTAGCTTCCACTGGTGAGAAAATATTGTCTGCGCTTGGGTGCTCCCGGTGGGATCCCCAGCACTAAGTCATGGCATCCAAACCTCGCTGCCCTTCCTGTGGTACCCGCAGGGGCACCTCCGCAGAGGCAGGAATCTGCAGGAGCTGTGCAGCAGTGGCTGCCTCAGTGGAGCAGGAAATTAGCATGACCATGGCACAGACTTCGCATGAGTCAGGAGACCCTGTAGAAGGGGAAGGGGGATCCCAGTTTCCCCTCTCTACTCCCTTGGACCTGCCTCCTCCTTCTATCCCGTCTTTACCCCCTTCCTCTAGTGCTGGGGAGACAGGAGAATTTTTCTCTCCTGACTTCATCCTTCTACTTCACAAGGCCTACTGCCTACGTAAGCAGGGCGTAGGGTCAGAAGAGGTTGCTCCTCTAGCGGACGACAAATCAGCAAGATCCCTCGGGGCAGCCATTCTGGATTCTGGTATTCCTCCCAAGCGCCCACGTCTTAGTGGGGAGGAGCCTCTAGGGCCCCTATCTCAGGGTACCCCGGATGAGGAGGGTTCTCTAAAGGACTTGGACGAGGAAGAGGAGGAACTTGAAGAGGGGGAAATCCCGGAAGAAGACCAAGCAAGGATAGTTAGAGTTTTTCGTCGGGAGGAACTCCCGGCATTAATTAATGAGTCCCTGAAAGTTCTCAATGTGACCTCAGACATGCCAGCCCAGGAAGAGGCATTAGAGGATCCCTTAATCCAGGCCGTTAGAAGATCCCAAAGGGTGTTCCCGGTCCACAGAGTCGTGCGCCAGATGATCCAGGAAGAATGGGACCAACCAGAATCAAGCTTAAGAGGAGTCAGAGCCATGACTCGCCTCTACCCTCTTCCAGAGGCGGATAAAGAGCTGCTGAAATCTCCCAGGGTGGACGCAGCAGTATCAGCAGTTACTAAGAAGACGACTATCCCAGTTGAGGGCAGCTCGGCCTTAAAAGATGCGCAAGACAGAAAGTTAGACACACTCCTGAAACAAGCCTTTGACGTGAGCGCTCTCGCCTTGCAGGCCTCCGTGTCAGGAGCTTGGGTGGCTCGGGCCTGTTTAAGGTGGGCCCAACAGCTCCAGGCAGAGGGCTCAACGGGTGAAATGCAGGCCAACTCGGCTAGGGTGGAATCCGGTACAGCCTACTTGGCGGACAGTCAGTATGACCTCATCAGAAGCCTAGCCAAGAACATGGCCTCGGTGGTGGCGGCTAGGCGTTATCTCTGGCTACGGAATTGGGCAGCGGACCCTTCCTCGAAGGCACGCCTAAGTCGACTCCCTTTTAAGGGGAAACTGTTATTTGGGGAGGATTTAGAGAAGCTAGTTAAAGACCTGGGTGAGTCTAAAGGGGGCAGACTCCCGGAAGATAGGCCAAAACAAGGGCGCCTCCTAGCTCCAACGCGTACCCAGCCAAGGGAGTCGCGGAGGTTCCGTCCAGCCAGGCCAAACCCCTTTCCCAGGGGCCGTTTTCTCTCGAAGGGTCAAGGTTACAGAGGGTTTCGTGGAGCAGGTCAAGGTTTTGGGGCTTCCTCCTCCTCCTTCTCGGGACCTAGAAAACAACAATGAGGTGAGGGGGGTCCAGGAGGAAGGACGGCCGTTGGGCGGACGCCTAAGGCTGTTTCTTCCTGCCTGGTCCCGAGTCACATCCGACCAATGGGTCCTAGAGGTAATCAGAGAAGGCTATGCTCTCGAATTTGCAAAACAAATACTGCCAGCATTTGTGCAGTCTCCCTGCGGTTCTTCTACAAAGAGGGCGGCGATAGAGGCAACTCTCGATCGACTAATTGCGTTAGGGGCCGTAGTTCCAGTACCCCCAGACCAGCTCGGCACTGGTCGGTACTCGATTTACTTCGTAGTACCAAAAAAAAAAAAAAAAAAAGGAAGGCTCCTTTCGACCGATCCTGGACCTAAAACAGGTCAACCGTTGTCTCAGAGTACCACATTTCTGGATGGAGACCCTACGGTCAGTCATAGCAGCCGTGAGGGGCGGGGAGTTCCTAACGTCCCTCGATCTGACGGAAGCCTACTTGCACATCCCAGTCAGGAAGGCACATCAACAATTCCTGAGATTCGCAGTGCCAAGAGGCCACTTTCAATTCCAGGCCCTACCCTTCGGCCTAGCCACCGCTCCCAGGACGTTCACCAAGGTGATGGTGGTAGTAGCGGCTTTCCTCCGGAAGGAGGGAATATTAGTGCACCCTTACCTAGACGACTGGCTCATCAGGGCAAAGTCGAAAAAGGAAAGTCAGTCAGCGACGACCAGAGTGATACAGGTTCTGGAGGAGTTGGGATGGGTCATCAACCGTACGAAGAGCAGGATGACTCCCTCCCAGGAACTCGAGTACCTCGGGGCAAGATTCGACACCTGCAAGGGCAGAGTATTCCTCTCACACTCAAGGTCAAGGGAGCTAAGACTTCTAGTCGCGCAGTTTCTAGGCAGACGAAATCCCACGGCGTGGCATTATCTTCAGGTACTGGGAACAATGGCGGCGGCGATAGAAGTAGTGCCATGGGCCAGGGCCCACATGCGGCCGTTGCAGCGGGCACTATTACGTCGATGGTCACCCCAGCATCAGCCTCTGTCAATGCAGTTACCTTGCGCGCCACGGACCAAACAGGCCCTACGCTGGTGGAAGTGCCCAGGGAATCTGGACCGCGGGATGCCTCTCGAACCGCATCAGTGGTTACTATTGACGACGGATGCCAGCCTGTCAGGCTGGGGAGCGCATTGCGAGGACCAGTTCATCCAGGGTCGCTGGACACAATTGGAAGCACTATGGCCCATCAACAGACTGGAGTTGCGGGCCGTCACCTGGGCACTCAAGGCTTTCAAAACGTTAGTGCAAGGAAGAGCAATTCGCGTTCTCTCCGACAATGTCACCGCGGTGGCCTACATCAACCACCAGGGAGGCACCAGCAGTCCCGCATTGGAGAAGGAGGCGGACGCCCTTTTCCAGTGGGCCGAAGTCCGGCTGCAAGCACTTTCCGCCCAGCACGTAGCGGGCGAAGACAACGTCACAGCCGATTTCCTCAGCAGGTACAGGATAGATCACGGAGAGTGGGAACTGGAACAGGAGACCTTCAACCAAATAGTGGCTCGCTGGGGTCTCCCAGTCATGGATCTCATGGCACGGTTCTCTTCAGCCAAGGTGGACAGATTCTTCAGCAGGCGGAAGGAAAGAATGTCCGAAGGCTTAGATGCCCTGTCCCAAAGGTGGCCCTCGGAGGGCCTTCTCTATGTATTCCCCCCTTGGGTCTTGATCGGAAAGGTGCTCCAGCGGGTGGAGTCCCACCAAGGATTAGTAATCCTCATAGCCCCGGATTGGCCCCGCCGCCCGTGGTATGCGGATCTGGTGAGGATGATCGCCGACCAACCTTGGCGGCTCCCTTGCAAAAGAGATCTGTTGAGGCAAGGCCCGGTTCGGATGCCTCACGTGGATCGATTCTCGCTTACGGCATGGCTATTGAAAGGGCGAGGCTCCTAAGACGAGGCTACTCAAGTGCAGTAATCTCGACGCTGTTGAATGCTAAGAAGCGCTCGACCTGTCTCTCTTATGTAAGGGTTTGACGCATCTTCGAAGCATTGGTGTGCGGAGCACCATCGGAAACCCCTCTCGGCCTCAGTCCCGGAAATTCTGGAATTCTTGCAAGCAGGGTTTGACAAGGGGCTGGCGCACAGCTCCTTACGGGTCCAGCTGGCGGCAGTCGCCTGCTATAGGGGCAAGGTCCGCGGCAAACCCCTAGGGGCACACCCGGACGTCTCCAGGTTCCTAAGGGCGGTGAGACGACTGCGTCCTCAGCGGAGATCGGTCATCCCCCCCCTGTGATCTCAACCTAGTGCTAAATGCCTTGGTCCGGGAACCCTTCGAGCCAGTAAAGAAGGCCTCCCTAAAGGATTTAACCCTAAAGGCAGTTTTTCTGGTCGCCATCTGCTCGGCCAGGAGGGTCTCGGAATTACAGGCGCTGTCTTCTCAGCCCCCCTTTCTCTCCTTCCTCAAGGACAAAGTGGTTTTGCGCACGGTCCCTTCCTTCTTGCCCAAAGTTATCTCTCCCTTTCATGTGAACCAGACAGTTACCCTTCCGGCCTTCTCGGCCGAGGGGCACGAAGGTAGGGATAGCAAACTTCGTCTCCTAGACGTCCAGAGGATTTTGAAACGATACCTCTCTCGCACAGCGTCCTTCCGAAAGTCCGACTGTCTATTTATTCAGTTCGGGGGTCCCCACAAAGGGGAGGCAGCGGCCAAGGCCTCTATCTCCAGGTGGATCAGAGAGGCGATTGCCTCCGCCTATATCCTGAAAGGGAAACAAGTTCCTGCGGGTCTGCGGGCTCACTCCACTCGGGCCCAGGCCACCTCTTGGGCAGAATTCAGCCTTGTTCCCCCGCTGGATATTTGTAGGGCAGCAACATGGTCTTCGCTGCATACCTTTACCAAACACTACAGACTGGACGTACAGAGTTCTGCGGACGCTTGGTTTGGTTTAGCGGTTCTTCAGTCCGGTCTGCCGGAACCCACCCAAGGTTGAACTGCTCTGGTACATCCCAGAAGTAAGGGACTGGACTGGAGTGACGATAAGGAAATGGTAATTAGATCTTACCTGCTAATTGCTGTTCCTGAAGGAACGACAGTCCAGTCCCTGATCCCACCCGGTTCCGGCCAACTTTAAGGCCTATTGTTCATGGAAGAGCATCGGACCGAGTGTAGGCCCGGTTCGGCAAGAGGAAGGGCAGGAGAAAGTCGGTTCGAGCAGACTCAGCTCCCCCCCCCCTTCCTCCTCCTTCCCTTATTCCATCCAAAAAAAAAAAAAATAAAATAATAACCAAGATGGTGTATTAGTTCCTTGAGGTATTATGTTAGGTGCATTATGGTTGGAAGTTAGTTATGTCTGCTTTTTTATTCGAATACTGGAGTTGGGGGGTGGTCCCAGTGGTATTTATACCGCTCCATCCCCAAAAAGGTTGGGCTCGGCCTCCAAGCTGCTGGAAGGGTTGTGCAACCCAGAAGTAAGGGACTGGACTGTCGTTCCTTCAGGAACAGCAATTAGCAGGTAAGATCTAATTACCATTTTCCTACTATTTCCTTTTTAATTGCTCTTGTTTTATTTGATTCTTTTGTGTGTCACTGGCTACATTTTTTTAGGCGATATTGGACATTAAGGGGTTGAACTGCAATGGTGCCACTAATGTTGACCACAACTGTACCACCTTAACCCTCCCCAGCTGTATCAGCAGCCTCTCTAACCCAACCCCCAGGCCTCGCTAAACTCCACCTGCCTTCCCCCCAGCCCCTCTCTAGTATGGCTTTAGCATTTTTGTAATGCCACCACCTGCACAAAGTATACCATTAGACAAGAGACGGTCCCTTTTATGCAGGATTTAAAATCTATCTTGTCAAGGCAAATAGAGAACAAAAGAGACTGGGAATTCCTTTTATTAAGAAAATGGTTAAAACCAACAAGGCTGTGATCAGGAGGACGGGGATAAGATCTAAAAGCTGCCTACAAAAGAATTTGTAGACTGGATTTGAATAAGGCCAGAATAGGAGGGGCGGCTCTATAATGTGGCTGAGTGAGGTGGTGGCCTCAGGCAGCAACATTTTGGAGGCGGCAAAACATGCTTCCAAAAATACCACCTCACTCGGCCTTCGAAATTTAAAAAAAAAAAAAATGTGCAGGACAAGCTGCTGCCACTGCTTCTTGGCAGCGGCAGCAGCAAAATCAGTGGTCCCGCCCCCCTTCCCGCTGCCCCAGAAGAGCCTTGCCGGCGCCCTGGCTCATCTTTGCAGAGCTGTGGGAAGGAAAAGCGTTTCTATACTTTCCCGCGGCTCTGTTAAAGTTGAGCCCACCGGCACTGAGGGTAATCTAGGCATTTCCTGTCTTGCTGGGGGGGGGGGGGGATTAGCCCCGGAAATGGTCTGATTGAGGGGTTAGGACTGGTAATGGGCTGATCAGGGGGGTTAGGATTAGTAGTGGGCTGATGAAAGGGCTAGCACTGGCAATGGGCTGATGGGGGGGTTAGGACTGGAAATGGGCACAAGGGGGAGGGTAGGATTGGAAGTGGGCAGATTAGGCCGGTTAGGACTGGAAATAGACAGACTGGGGAACTAGGACTGAAAATGGGCTTATTGGGGGACTAGCACTGGAAATGGGCTAGAACTGGTAATGGGATGATGATGGGGGGAGCTAGGACTGGAGTGGACTGATAAGGGGGATAGGACTGAAAATAGGCTGGGACTGGAAATGGACTGATGGGGGGGAGAAGAGCTGCTGGCACTAGAAGAAGACTGGGGGCTAGAAGTGGGCTGATGGGGGGGAGGGGAGGAGAGAGCTGCTGGCCCTGAAAAAAAAAACGGGGCTGGGGCTACAAATGGGCTGATACAGGGGGATGGGAGAATGGGACTGGAAGGGAGTGGATGCTGAGATCTGTCGGGGGAAGGAGGGGGCAGGAAAGGAGCTGTCTGGGAGGGGAAGGAAGGAAGCTGACACCTGAGGATGGTACTGAAGGGGGACTGGAAGGGAACTGATACTTGGGGATGGGACTGGTAGGTGGTTGGATAATGGGGAGGAGGCTGGAAGGGAGCTGACACGTGGGAATGGAACTGGAAGGGGGATGGACAAGAGAGTAGGGTGATTGGAAGGGAGCTGACAGGGTGAGGTGGCACTGGGAGTGGACGTGAACTGATACCTGCGATGGTATTTGAATTAGAAGGGCATAGACAGTGTGGAAAGAGGGGGAATGAAAGGGAATAGACACCAGAGGCAGTCCTGGGAATGCAAGGCAGTTGACATTGGAAGGTACAGGGAGGGGAGGACTGGAAAGGGGGCTGATACTGGGGAGGGGGTTACCAGGACTAGAAATAGGCTGATGGAAGAAAGTGAAAAAAAAACAAAAGAAAATAAATGGCAGATGGACCATAGACCACAGAAAGAGTGCTAAGAGAAGACAGGAAAGTAGAAGCCTCTGATTGGGACCAGCATGATCAGAGAATAAAATGGTCAGACAAAGGTAGAAAAATAATTTTATTTAATTTTAGTGATTGGACTTTGTGCTATCTTCATATTTTACACAATATGGGGGGAACTGCATATCTTATATCTCCAGGAACAAGCAGGAATGAGTCTTCACATATGGGTACGTCGGTACCGACGGAGTCTGTGCGGGAACGCTTCCCAGCGTCCAATCAAGAGCTTTTGGAAGCATCCCAGCACGCCTGCGTGCTGCCTTCCCGCCTTTCCCAACTGCCTCTCCTCAGTTTTCGTTTTTCCGCGGAGCCGGCAGGACATCCTCCTGTCACCCCAGAAAATTCTTGGTTTTATTTTTTAGTTTTCTTGTGGTCGTGGCTGTCTTCCCGACGCCACCGGTACCGCCGGTGTTTTCTTTTCTTTTCTTGAAAAAATTCTCCTTTTCCACGGGATATTTTTTCTTCATAGTGTCCCACGGTCTCTTAGGCCTTTTAGACCTCTTCTTTTTCCTTCATGGAACCGCCAGGCACTTTCTCCAAGAAATGTTCACACTGTGGCGGTACAACTTTATTTTTAGACCCTCAAAATCGGTGTCTAACCTGCTTGAGAAGAAGTTTTCAACATAGAGGTTTCCTTGATACACGGTTGCCCTCCAACTTCGGGGCACCGTCCCCTTCTTCCACACAGGATCAGGTAACCCACAAACAGTCTGTTAAGACTAGCTAGTTCTCGAGTGGTAGGTCTCATGCACAACATGTAGACAGCTCCGGCCTTGCCCTCGAGGGCCCACTGGCTTCAAAACCCTGGCGGGAGTCTTCGGTCTCCAAAGCATATAAGGGGTTTCAGGTTGTTCCTGGGGTTCATCCCTCACAGAACATACCTCAGCCGTGTCCGGTGGTGGCATCCGCTTTGAGCGGTACCGATACCCCGGTACCGGCACTGGTGTTGGATGAAACACTCCTCACCAGGGATCGTCATCTGGCGTCCTCGGTACCTTCGGGACTGGTGGATACAGTCCAGACTGACTTTCCATTATCGGTACCAGCACCGATACTACCACCGACGTCAGTACCCTCCAGACGTGCATCGATAGCCTTGCTTCCTTCGATGCCGAGTCTGGAATCGATCTCTAGTCTGGAGGACTGGGTACCGACTCGCCTTGGTACCGGCTGTCGGCGTTACCAAAGGCTCGGTTCCGATGATTTGGACCCACAACTCTCGGTTCCTTTGAGGCCAATTGAGTTGCCACTGGTTGACCTTCCTTCACCGGTGTCAGACACGGTACCGACGACCTCATTACCTTTGCGGTCGGTGCCTTCCATGCTTCGCTTATCAGGCTCTCTGCCCTCGATGCTGAGTTTGGAATCGATCTCTAGTCTAGAAGACTCGGTACCATTATTCTTTGGTACTAACATCGATCGATACCGTTGTCTCGGTACCGAGGATAGTGCCCGATTGGGTTCGGTCACCTCTGTGCCAATTGAACTGTCACCGATGACTACTCTGATGTCTTTGTCGGGCTCGACTCCGACATCGGTACCAGTATTGACATCGGTACCGGTATCCACAGTAGCATCGTGGCCAACTTCTACCATGCCCTTTTCAACGGGATCACTCCATTTTATACCTACCTTGGAGTCGATACCTGGCATGGACAATGTGGTAAGGACGGTTGCTGCTCATCATACCCAGTACCAGCAACCATCCCTTCAACATTCCACACTGCTCTGTGCAGGATCTTCTATTCCTATATTTTTGGATACCTCTGTGGATGTTCGGGCTAGTTCTTTAAATCTACCCTGTCCAAGAGAGATTCCTGTTAGGGATCCCTCTTTTCAGAGTTTCCTCCTGGATATAGCAAGATCTCTTGCCATCCCTATCCCAGGACATGATCCTGCACAAGGCTCTCTTTCTACCAAAGCAAAGGGGAACATAATGCTTCCTTTGCATCATTCCTTACAGGATCTCCTTTTAGGAATGTGGGAAACACCTTTCAGAGTACCCCCACCTCCCAGGGCAACTGATCTCTTATATCAGGTGCCCCCCTCTCCAGGGTTTCAAAAGACTCAACTTCCTCATCATTCCATAGTAGTGGAATCAACAGTGAGGCGGGTAAAGAGTAAGAAAAAGCACTCTTCCTATCCGCCAGGTCGTGAGTCTAAAACACTAGATGACTTTGGACGTCAAACCTTCCAGACATCTATGCTTTCTGCAAGAATTCTCTCATATATATTCTATATGAGTCTTTCTCTTGAGGAGGTCACAAAGCAATTACACCTTTTGTCTCCTTTCCTTGCTGATTCCAGGAGTACAGACTATTCTTCACTGCTTAAGCATATCCAGAATATCTCTTGGTTTCTTTCTCGTGCTTCCCTAGACTCTTTTGAGTTTGTTAGCAGGACGTCTGCTATAGCTATAGGGGTACGACGTAGAGCCTGGCTCCAAGCTTCAGACTTGGACAAATGGGCACAACAAAGGCTGGGACATACTCCTTGCACTGGAGAAAATCTTTTCAACAAGGAGTCTTTACGTCAGGTTACTCAGTTATCCACTGATTTACCTATTTCTAGGGGTTCTTCTACCCCTTCTGTCCCAGCACGTAGGAAATGTCCTACCAAACTTTCTCCCCACAGGAGAAGACGGTTTCATTCATCACTTGCCCATCATACAGATGTTCCCCAACAGGGAAGGCATCGTCCTGGTCTAAAGAATCCAACCTCTCACCAGGCTCAGCAAACCCAGCACCTGCAGGGTTTCTGATCATCATCAGATGCTTGTGACTCTTGGGGTTAGAATCTACCATTGCTTCTTCTCAAAAGAGGCAATCCACTGCTTTATTCTAACCCCTACACAGGGATCTCTTTCCAAAAGATATCCATTTTTTCTATATTTCTATGAGCTGTCAGGTTGTCCATGCCTATAAGTCACAGGTTTCTCCTCTTTTTCCTTGCTAGGGAAAAGAGGTCTAACCACTATCAGATGATAGTTCCTGTGCCAGCATGTATTTTTCCTTTCTATAGACTTACTACTTCGTAAGTCGTCTTCAGCTCCATTCTCTTCACCCTCTTACCACGTTTTCCTCTGTAAGAGCGGAATGACTTTCTGGGAGGCTTTCTCTTCAGCCTCTCTGGTTTCTCACTTTCCAGTGCGGAGTTTTCCTCTCTGAGTTACCTCCTCTGTTTCAATCTTGTTTTGGGGCAGCTTATCAGACATGTCCAGAGTTCCTACTCCTGTTCTGTCCTTTCTGTTTTTGAACAGTAAGATTCTTTCTGCTGTCTTACTTACAGCTGCCCATGCAGGAGCCTTAATGTTTGGACCACTGGTTCTTATCCACACCCGACCAGATTGTCCTCCGCTAACATTCTGTCTAATCTTAGTAGTGGCTCCAAGTCAGTATTTCATCTTTCTTGGGGATCATCTCACTACCAGTTTCTGACTGTCTTCTATTCTGCCATCTTCATTCCTGAGTTGGCAGCATACTTGACAAAGATACTGGCTTTCTAAAAGCCAGTTCTAGCCCCTTATTCTCCTGCATCATGCTCTCTGCAATCTACAGAGAAGCTTTCCACTATGGGCCCTTGCTAGAGAGCATGGGGATTTTTTCTCCAACAGCTATCCTAGCTAGTTAGAAAAGGCTTTTCAGTCATGTCTCCCATGACTAGAAGGTTTCCTCTTCTTTTCTATCTCCTTTTTTGATATAAAGGACATAGGCCTTCTCTTATGTGAAGACTCCAGGAATTGCCAGTTCCCTGCTTGGTCCATAATACTCCCAATCGAGGATATGCTTGTCCTCATGGTAAGAACGCATGATACCTTTGCCCTTAAACAGGTCAACATGGTATCTCATCTCTAGGCATCTTCTGTTTACTTACCATGCCAGAGTCCTGGAAGACTCGGGACTTGCTGGCTGCACAGTGACATTGTCCTTGGTTTTTCACATAACAGTCCTGGTTATTTTTCACTAACTAGCATTCTTGCAGATCATGACCAGGAGGAATAGATTCTCTATATGTCTTCCCAAGTAGGTTCCACCTCCTTGTTAGATGAATCTTTCCTCTCCACCTATCCTATTTGGTCACTGTGATGTAGGCCTACATATCCATATTTATTTTTTATGTGTATTTTATGCCCTTCCATATCTCACTATAGATATAGATAGATAGATAGACATATAAGAATATATCTATGTATATGTATATATATATATATATATATCTATCTATATGTATCTGTTGAGATATTTTATTATAGATATGTATCCACATACTTATCTATCTCACTGTCTATCCTCATATAGCTATATGATTCTGACAGAGGGGCTTTACCCATGCCTATGCTATCTAGCAGGTTTGGGGTTCTACACACACAACCACTCCTGTGGTAATCAACCATTTTTATACCATAACCTAAGGGTTTAGGTACCTCCTGAAGCTCTCCGTGCCCAATATCTCTCCTAGCTTACCCCAGTTAGGAGAGACATTGTGGATCTTCAGTTAATCACAGGCTTTAACGCCTCAGGCATTTGTCCTCTCTTTTTGGGATACAAGGGGTTCCCATACCCTTTCTCCCCACAAGGACTGTGCCTGTTTGTCCAAATCGGTTAGCCTTTCTCTTTTTGCTCCTAAGAGTGAGCCACTTTCCGCCAAAAGAGTTAGGTTTTTGTCATAAAGCCTTCCTCTGAAGGCCCACCGTTTTTGTACTACCCCAGTTTTTTCCTACTGGGGTTACCTGTTCCTTTCAGGATTCTGACCTCCACTATTTTCCTACAGGTTTATTACCTCCACTTTACAGTGAGGTCCTCTTCAAGGTTCCTCTACTGGGTTCCCAGTAGATCTATGAACCTCCATGCTTCTGTGAAATCCTGTCAGGGGAGGTCCATATTGCAATCTTTGCAATATCATTGATGACAATCATCCACACATGGACTCCTTCTCTGCAGTCCTATGCTCGGTTAGCTGTTCCACAGCATTTTTCTTTCTTCAACTCCTACCCTCCATCCTCAGGATGCCTGGTGTTCTGGGAAATAGCATGTTCCAACGTATGACATGCTGGGACTCCAGGCATCTCAGCTTGGGAGTACCCATATGTGAAGACTCATTCCTGCTTGTTCCTGGAGATAGCATGGTTACTTACCTGTAACAGGTGATCTCTGGGAACAGCAGGAATAAGTCTTTACAACCCACCCACCTCCCCAGGAGTTGTATCTCTATCTATCTTTCCTTTCCTTTCTCTCTCTGTCTCAGCTTTAAAACTTAACTGTGGAGAGGCAGTTGGGAAAGGCGGGAAGGCAGCATGCAGGCGTGCTGGGATGCTTCCAAAAGCTCTTGATTGGACGCTGGGAAGCGTTCCCGTGCAGACTCCGTCGGTACTGACGTACCCATATGTGAAGACTTATTCCTGCTGTTCCCAGAGATCAACTGTTACAGGTAAGTAACTGTGCTTTATCTGATGTTGCACTGCATGCAGAGTCTGGCTTCTTGGTGTTTAAGTTTTGTCTACATATTTGTATTTTTAATTTAGATTATGGTTACTTATTCTATACTTGATGAGGGTCTGTGTTCTGAGTGTTTGACTGAGCCCAGATGTTCTGTTAACATGGAGTTTGTACATAAAGATCTATACTGTACTGTAGTAATTTGATATGTTCAGCTTTTCAAATAGGTGTATGGATGTTCCAGGGCCCACTGTAGTATTTATAGTGATGATCTTTTTGGATGGGCTCCTTACGTGAGTTTTGGAAGTTGGTGCTGATATGGTATGGTAGATTTACTCTATAGTGACTTTGTTGTATGGTTTTGTATTAGTTCACAATATGCCTGGTACTGGAGAATGTTTGTTTGTTAGTGAGATGATCAGAATCAGATTTTTATTTTTAAGATAATGAGTTCTGTGGGTGAATGTCCTGGTTCTGCTCTGTACCCACTGTTGAAGGGGGTTCTGTGGATGCAAAATATATGTTGAAAAAGAAAAAGCAAGAGCCATATTGCAGTTTATAGCAACAAAATAAAAATGAATTACAATTTTTAGTTTTATAAACTGTGCTGTAGTTCTTGTTCTCTTTTAGTTCCTTGATGTAGAAACATCTTGCATTTCCTCCATATAATTTAATCGGCTTTTTGGTTTGGTTCAGTCCCTGATTGGAGTTTTGAGAAAGCCGTGCCCCGCTCTACGGGGACGGGGGGGGGCGCAGCACAATCTCATCCTTCACCTCAGGCAGCAGATTGCCTTGAGCCGCCCGTGGGAGCATGATGCAGGCATGTAAGAAACATGCAAGTCGTCTATTTGCTGCATACTGCACAGCAAGGTAGAAAACATGGTGTCAAGAGGCCATAGTGGAGGAAAAGGACATAGATGGGAACAATTTGCATTGTGCATGGTGAGGGAGTGATACAAGAGATAGTGAGCACTGCAGAATGAATGCACTTGTGCTGAAGATAGTAAAGAGAAGCTTGAATTGTATGTGGAAGCAGATAGGAACTACTGTAGTGACTTGAAAAAAGGGTTATATAGTTGTAGCAACACAGGTGAGAGAAGTTGCATAGTTTGAATTGATTTTAGTGAACAGTAATAGTTGATCATTCACTGGGAGACCTGTATAGTGCAGAGTGCAGCAATCTAGAGGGAATGGGCTTTGATGTCAACCACCCACCTACCCTGTAGCCATAGCCACAGTATCTCTCCATCGCCCATCCAGCTGCCTGTTCCCAGCAGCTGCAGCCTCTCTGATGGAGAGAAGCTTTAGGCTGGAGCTTTTGGGTTTGGGGGATGACAGGCAGGAGGTTGGCACTGTTTGGGGGTTGCATCCACGCGCTCCTGCAATTGCACCCCCGGCCTTTTCTCATCACTCACCACACATCTACACCCAGCAGTGTTAGTGTCGTCCCATCATCTACTTACCCACTCGCCCCCCCCCCCCCCAAGCAAACACAGCTACAGCCTCAGCCTCTCTGGCAATTGGAGGGCAGCTTTAGATTGTGGTTGCTTGGGACATGTAAACAAGCAGTGGGCTGTGGCTGTAGCTGCTGGGGGCGGGAAGGCTGGAGAGCACCCATTCACCTGCTCCCAGCAGCCACAGCCTAAAATCTCTCTCCATCATCCACTTCAGCAGCAGCTTTGGCCTTCTCTTCCCTCCAGCAGTAGTCGCACCCACTCTCACTTTTATGCTCCCCCCCCCCCCCAAGAGCATCTCTCAGTACTCCTCTTCCTCCAAAACAAAAAAAAAAGCCTCTAGAATGTGCAACCTCTACCAAAAGCATTAATCTCCAGGAACAAGCAGGAATGAGTCTTCACATATGGGTACGTCGGTACCGATGGGGCCTGCGTGGGAACGCTCTCCAGCGTCCAATCAGAAAGCTTTTGGGAGCATCCCACAGCGCCTGCGTGCTGCCGTCCCGCCTTTCCCAACTGTCTCTCCTCAGTTGTTTTTCCGCGGAGCCAGAAGGTCGTGTTCCTGTCACCGCAGAAGAATTTACTTATTTTTTTCTTTATTCTTTTGTGTCGCGTCTGCCGCCTTCAACGCTGTACCGGTACCGTCGGTTGGTCGTCTTTTCTTTTTGTAAAAAATAAATAAATAAACCTTTTTTCCTTTAATTTTCTTCAGGTGCACTTCAGTTTGGGCCTTAGGCCCCAAACCTTTTTTCCTTCAATATGGAAAAGCCTGCCTCAGGTTTTAAAAAGTGCACAAAATGTGGCGGTACTATTTCCGTCACCGACACACATGAATGGTGTCTAAAATGTTTAGGTCCTCACCATTCCATAACTGATTGTGTGTCCTATTCCGTGATGTCCAAAAGAGGTCGGCAGAACCGAGCTGCCAAGCTCAGTACCCTGTTTCCCTCTGATGCGGCTTCGGTGGCATCAACGTCATCCAGGGCTGCTGCTTCCTCACATGGATCTCAGGTAACTAAACATAAATTTAGCCGGTCCTCGAAGGGTAGATCTCCTTCTAAGCATCGAGATGCCTCTGGCCTTGCCCTCGAGGGTTCTGCACCGGCAAAATTACCCCGGCAGGAGGCTTCGGCCTCTAAAGCATCATCATCGGGGTTCCAGGATCTCGATGGCGTGGCCTTGACAGATCTCCTGGTGCCATGTTCTGGGGTACCGGTGGCTTCCACCGGTACCGATTTCCAGGCATTGGCGTCGATGGATCAGAGGATTCTGTCCATCAAACGCAGTCTGGCGGCTTTCCTTGTGGCATCGACACCCGTGGTACCGCAGCAGACTACTCCGCCGGTACTGGCTCTAGCATAGCCATCGGTACCGATCCCGGTACTGGTGGCATCGGCATCGGTGTCCGCTATGCTGGTGCTCAGTCCGCTGAAGCCCTCCGGTACCGATACCCCGGTACAAGTGATTCCCGATACCGATCCCAGTCGGTATGGGTATCGGGCTCTGCAAGAGCATCCAGACAGACGATACTTCGATTCCTCTGAGGATTCTGAAGAGTCTGTCGATGCTTCCTCAGGAGGAGTCCTCTCCTAAACGAAGGATGTCTCTTCCAGAGGATTTGTCTTTTCAAGACTTTATCAGAGAGGTAGCTTGGGGCCTCTCTATTACAGTGGCCCCTGAGACAGAGCTCAGAGCCAAGGAGTTAGATATTTTACAATGTCCCAAAACTCCTAAGGTGGCAGCTACCTTACCTATTCATGAGATTTTGTATGATCTCATGTTAAGGATGTGGGAAGCACCTCTAACCACCTCTCCTCATTCTCGCAGGTTGGATACCATGTATCATGTCCCTCCTTGTCCTGGTTTTCATAAGACTCAGCTTCCTCACCACTCTATTGTGGTTGAGTCTGCCATGAGAAAGATTAGAAGTGCCAAAAGACATGCCTCTAATCCTCCAGGACGTGAATGTAGAACCCTGGATGCTTTTGAAAGAAGAGTCTTCCAAGCTTCCATGCTTGCTGCAAGAATTAATTCTTATAGTCTCTACATGGGAATGTTCTTGAAAGAAGTCACTGACCATTTGCAGACTTTGTCCTTTTATGTCTGAAGATAAAAGGCAGGACTTTCTTACTGGGCTTAAGCATGCCCAGGATATCTCCAAATTCTCCAACCGTGCAGCTTTCGGCTCCATTGAATGCGTAAGCAGAGCCTCAGCTATTGCCATAGGTGCACGTAGGATTGCTTGGCTTCAAGCATCTGATTTGGAGATCTGGGTTCAGGATGAATTGGGAAATATCCCTTGTACAGGTGAGAACCTGTTTGGTAAGGATTGGCAAGCAAAAGCCAATCAAATGGATGCTGAAAATTCTGCTTTGGATAGACTATCCAAATCCACAGCTGCTCCTGCTAAGAAAAGGTTGTTCAAGAAGACACCTTTTTCTAAAAAAAGGGAAGATTCTATCCTGCTTATAGTCAGCGGGCCTCTTCTGCAGCTCGCAAACGTCAGCAGTCCTCCAAACAGAGCAAAGCAAAGGCTGCGAGGCCTGCTCCAGCCCAGCAGTCTCAGCCCCCTCAGGGCCTTTGACTTTCTGCTAGAGAACTTAGCCTTCCTGGCTCTAGAAGGATCAGAGCCCTCCACTATTTCAGGAAGGCTATGTCACTTTGCTCCCAGGTGGGGGCAAATCACAGCAGAGCATTGGACACACTCCATCATAAGAGGGGTACAAACTTCATTTCTCAAGCTTGCCCCCTCTCAACAAGAGTGCACCAGTTCAATTCTCCAACCTCCCTCCTCAGCCTGTTGGAACAGGAGGTTGCCACTCTTCTTGCCCGGGGGCAATAGAGGAAGTGCCTCTTCAACAACAGGGCACAGGGTTCTACTCCCCCTGTTTTCTTATTCCAAAGAAAACAGGGGGCTTCAGACCCATCTTAGATATCAGAGAATTGAACAGATTCCTAGTCAAGGAAAAATTCAAGATGGTTTCTCTAGAAACGCTGCTGCCATACCTTCAGAGTCAGGATTGGCTTTGTTCTCTAGATCTCAAGGATGCGTACACTCATGTTCTCATCCATCCAACTCACAGAAGGTTCCTTCGGTTCCTTTTTCAGCAGAAGCACTATCAATACAGAGTGCTCCCTTTTGGTCTGGCCTCTGCACCAAGGGTGTTCACGAAATGCATGGCAGTGGTGGCTGCTTTTCTGCGCACCCTGGGAATATTAGTCTTCCCTTACCTGGACGACTGGCTCATTCGAGCTCCCACTCAATCAGAGGCCAAGACTTCTCTAACCTGCACAATGCGTATCCTTCAGTATTTAGGGCTGGTAATAAACATCCCAAAATCCAATTTGATCCCTACTCAGTCCCTGGAGTTTATAAGGGCATTGCTGGATACCACAAGAGCAAGGGCCTATCTTCCCCAGGCCCGTTGCCTTCACTTGGTGCAGTTAGCTTCTCAAGCAGAGTTGAAACCCCTACTGACTGCTCGAGAGATGTTACAGTTGCTAGGCCACATGGCATCCACCGTACATGTGGTACCATATGCTCGCCTCCACATGAGGGCAGCTCAGTGGACTTTATCCACCCAATGGACCCAGGCATTAGGCTGCCTGTCAGACAAAATAGCAAACACAAGTCGCCTCATTTTGTCCTTCCAGTGGTGGAAGTCCCCTCAAAACCTGTTGCTGGGGGTCCCCCTTTCAACAGCCTCTGCCCCAAGCAGCTCTTACAACAGATGCTTCTCGAATGGGATGGGGAGCTCATCTTCAAGACCTTTCCACCCAGGGCATCTGGTCCCCACAAGAGACTTGTTTTACATATCATTCTCTTGGACCTCAGAGCAATCTTCCTTGCTCTGCGAGTTTTCTGCACCCTGCTCAGCCACAAGACAGTCCTTATCTACACGGACAATCAGGTAGCCATGTTCTATGTAAACAAGCAGGGGGGAACTGGCTCTCTGTCGCTTTGCAACGAAGCTCTGCGACTGTGTGCCCTCGCCAGAGAGCATCATATCCATCTTCTGGCAGTTTATCTTCCAGGAGTTCAAAACTCTTGGGCAGACAGACTCAGTCGAGTCCTGCTTCCACACGAGTGGTCCCTGCATATGGACCAGGTATCCAAGATTTTTCAAATGTGGGGAACCCCGGACATAGACCTCTTTGCAAGTCCGTGGAATGCCAAACTTCCCCGGTTCTGTTCCAGAACTCTGTCTCAGGGAGCTCAGGCAAGGGATGCTTTCCTCCTCCACTGGGGTCAAGACTTCCTTTATGCCTTTCCACCCATTCCCCTAATTCCCAAAATCCTGTTCAAGCTTCAGAGAGACAGAGGTCACATGATTCTCATAGCTCCACATTGGCCACGGCAAGTGTGGTACCCTCTGCTTCTCCATCTCTCTCAAGCTCCCTCCCTAGAGTTAGGGTCTGCTCCAGACCTCCTCTCTCAAGAGGACTGAAAGCTATGGCATCCCAATCCCCAGTCTCTGCATCTCAGGGCTTGGTTGCTGAAGGCCTAGCTTTCCAGGGTCTTCATCTTTCTCAACAAGTGAAAGATATTCTTTATGCTTCCAGAAAACCTTCCACTAGACGTTCTTATGCTTTCAAGTGGAAGAGGTTTACCATCTGGTGTTCTGGAAAGGGTCTTAACCCCCTTACCATACCTCTGGAATCTTTGCTGGAGTATCTTCTTCATCTGTCTAATGCGGGCCTTAAGACAAATTCAGTAAGAGTCCATTTGAGTGCTGTTGCAGCTTCCCTTAAGCCTCTAAATGGACAGCCTGTTTCCTCTCATCCTCTTGTAGCAAGATTCATGAGAGGCCTCCTTTTAACAAAGCCTTCCATTAAACCACACCTGGTGGCATGGGACTTAAACTTGGTTCTTGGTCAGCTTATGAAGCTGCCTTTTGAACCTTTAGCTACCACCTCCTTGAAATACCTTTCTTGGAAGGTTATCTTTCTCATTGCAATCACATCAGCACGCCGCATTAGTGAATTGCAAGCACTCGTAGCTAATCCACCTTATACAAGGTTCCATCATGACAAGGTGGTCCTTAGGACTAATCCACACTTTATGCCTAAAGTGGTCTCACCTTTTCACCTCAACCAGGAGGTCTACCTACCTGTCTTTTTTTCCAGGGCCTCATGCATCAAGTGCAGAGGGGAATCTACATACCCTGGACTGTAAAAGAGCTCTAGCTTTTTACTTACAAAGGACACAGCAACATAGAAAGTCTTCCCAACTCTTTGTTGCCTTTGATCCTTCTCATCTCGGACAACCAGTCTCCAAGAGAACACTTTCTAACTGGATTGCCCAATGTATTTCTTTCGCCTATCAGAGTAATAACCTTTCTCTGGAGGGTCATGTCACAGCTCACAATGTGAGAGCCATGGCAGCCTCAGTGGCTCATCTGAACTCTGTGTCTATCGACGACATCTGTCGAGCAGCCACTTGGGCCTCAGTTCATACCTTCACAGCCTATTACTGCTTGGACAAGGACTCCCGTCGGGATGCCTTGTTTGGTCAGGCTGTTCTTAAACACCTGTTCCATACTTAATCAACTCCTACCCACCATCCCTCATGGGATGCCAGAGATCCAGGTGAGGAAGTGCAGCCCTGTCCCAGGGATACACAACTGCTGGGTTCTCTCCCTGGCATCTAAAGCTAGGGAGTCCCCCATATGTGAAGACTCATTCCTGCTTGTTCTTGGAGATAGCAGTTACTTACCTGTAACAGGTGATCTCTGGGAACAGCAGGAATAAGTCTTCACAATCCAACCAACTCCCCTAGGAGTTGTCTCTCTCTCTCTATCTTTCTTTCCTTTCCCTCTCTTTCTCTCTTTGTCTCAGCTCTAAAACTCAACTGAGGAGAGACAGTTGGGAAAGGCGGGAAGGCAGCATGCAGGCGCTGTGGGATGCTCCTAAAAGCTTTCTGATTGGATGCTGGGGAGCGTTCCCACGCAGGCTCCGTCAGTACTGACGTACCCATATGTGAAGACTTATTCCTGCTGTTCCCAGCGATCACCTGTTACAGGTAAGTAACTGTGCTATCTCCTTCATTCAAAACTCTATGGGGGTGGTGGCTGCTGCAAGGCTTCCCAGTAGATGATGAAGTTGTCTGTCTTGCTGCTTTTATTGCACCCCAATTCCCTTTCTTTTTCTGGTGTCGGCTGATGACACTGTTGGTGCTGGTCAAGTCAAACTCTATTTACCGTCTTATTTTTAGCCACCATGGTAACCTGGCATCTGGGATTTGTCGAGGTGTGAGTGATGGGCATGGTTGGAGAGGGTATGTTAATAGGGAGATGATGGTGGGATGGAGTAAGGGAGGATGAGTGCAAGAGTTCTAATGTTTTGAGAATGTGTGTATGTTTTTCTTTTTGCACTATACTTAGAAACAGAAACAGAAATAATTTGACTCCTTTACTATTGGTTAAGTTTAGTATTGTGTTCCTCTTTGGTTTTTGTCTCCATGTTTTGTCAACTATTCCATATTTGGTGAAGGAAGAAAAGAGGGACTTTTTGGATTTAGCTTGTACCTTTTTCAGGAGTAGGTCAAGGCAAATTATATTCAAGTATAATAGGAATTTCCCTGTCCATGGAGCGCTTACAATCTAAGTTTCTGTTTGAGGAAATGGAAGGTTAAGTGGTATTTGTTCAAGATTGCAAGAGGTAGTGGGATTTAAACCAGACTTCCCTGATTCTCAGGCCACTGCTCTACTCCTCCACTCCAAAGATCTGCCTGTGTTGCGTATCACATAGGTGAGATATTGTTGTATTTTGACAATAGGATATACATTGATGTAGAATTGCTGCATCTTTTTATAGGTAGGATTGTTGCTGTTTGAGTTTGTTTTCTGCCATGGTATAACGGTATGGCAGATTTGTTACACATGATGAATGATTTTGTATTTTGCAATGTACCTGGTGGTAGAAAGAGATTTTATGGTATTTGGTATCAATAAGGAAACCATTTTTTTATGGGGGAAATGTCCTAATTCTTCTTGGCACCCATTGTTGGACAAATGGGGGAGGGAGTTCTGTGGATGTAGAATATAGGCTTATTCTGCACACAAGTCCACCATGGTGTTAAATATATCACACATAAGCATTGTCATCAGTTGTGTCCTGAAGGGCAAGCAGATAGGTGTATAGCTCACGGATTAGGCCTAGGGGTGTGTTTGCCAAACCCTTTTGGTTCTTATCACTTACTGTCAATGAATGGCGATAGGGAGAGTTCTGTATATATTAGAATTTACTATGGTAGAAAAATAACACACCAACTTACTAAGGAATACAAAAATGAGGCGAGTGATTCGTAGTAGCAACTGATAGGAATTTATTAGTTGTTTACATATGAATTTGCTAACACTAATTACCAAACGTCATGTCTTGCCATGCACTTGTGAAAGCAAAGTAAATTTATTTATGTAACCGTTTTTATATACCGCCTTATCGTTTAATCAAAGCGGTTTACATCGAACTTACATGTTTACAGTGAACTTGTGGAACTTTTGGTTACAGGAACTTATGAAGGAGCTAGGGTGGGGAGGAAGAGGGGGAGAGAGACATGCAGATGGCAGTAATAAAGCATACCTTATGTACAAAGAATATATATACAATGATGTTAGTTGAATGGGTTTTTCTCTTCCAGAGTTAGATGGGGTCAATTGTACTTGTGTTCTCTCTCTCTCTCTCTCTCTCTCTCTCTCTCTCTCTCTCTCTCTCTCTCTCTCTCTCATCCCACCAGCCAAGAGGAAGTAAAACGAGTGGCTTACTGCTTTGCCTGGAGCATGTAGTGCAGCCAAGTCCAAGTTATTTTCTAGGAATGGTGGTGCTCCAAGAAAGGCACATTGTATTTTTTACACAGACCTCAGCCTTTGTTGGTCCAGGAATCAGGCTCCTCTCATTTACCGACGTTCAAAGAGTACAGAGTACCCACTATACAAATGATTAGTAGTAGTACTCAAGGTGCTTGCACAAATCTGGACATTTCCCTCAGTAATGGCAGAGTAGCGTCAAGTGACAACGCAGCATCTTTAGTAAAAGCAAATGGCAGGAGGCTGGGTAGCAAAAAAGGTAGGCAAAAAGAACAGTCTTTGAGCAGGCAAGTTTATTTCTTATGCTGATTTATTATCTTGGCTGGGCGGTTGAGCAAATAAGAAAGCAGCAATCACAAGGTGGTTGCATGCATGGTAGGGTCCATGTTGAGAGATGGAATGTAGCAAATGACGGTCTGTGTTCCAATACAGTGTTGCATCTTCCAAGGTCGTCAGCAATTCTTCAGACTAAGAAAGGTCTGAAAGTCTGCTAACACAAACCATTGGCAGGCAATATCTTCCGTAACATTAGCAGGTCACAGGCCTGTGCTGCTGGTGTGTGTGTGCGCTGTCGCGTCTAGGCTGACTCCTGGCAACCCAATAGCCCCAAACAAACCATTGGCAGGCAATATCTTCCGTAACATTAGCAGGTCACAGGCCTGTGCTGCTGGTGGGTGGGTGGGTGTGTGTGCGCTGTCGAGTCTAGGCTGACTCCTGGCAACCCAATAGCCCCTGGGTGAAAAATCTTAGCATGGAGTGACCAAAAGTAGATGGTTAGGCCTTTCTTCCAAGGCAATGCAGGATAAAGTGACTTTAACAAGGTCACAAGGAGGACCAATCAAACCCTAGTCTCTTGGTCAGCAGGCTGCTGCTCTAAACACTACTCCTCCACTCCTATGTGCTGCAGAAATCCATGTTTTGGTTCAAGATCTTCATGCAAGATGCCACAGACAGGCTACAGACAATGGCCTTACAGTCGTGAAAGAAAAAGGGTTCGGTAGAACTGTTTTTTCCATATCCTGCTAGACTAGTCCAAACAAGTGGGCTGTGTTCCCCTACCCAGCAGATTGTTGGAGACAAAAAACCAATAAAAAGCCCAGGTTTCAATGACATCACTCCCATGCCTCTATCCACCTCAGCCACCAGTATTTCTTTGTCTCCAAAAGATGGTGGATGGATTTTCTCCTCTCTGAAGAAAGCTTTGAAGATTGAGAGGAAAAGCTTGATTAAACGCACATGAAAGACCACATTGAGGATGACTCACTTCAGCGGGACATGGGAGGCTCCACTAGACTAGTATTTTCAGTAGAGCCACAAATATCCCAATTGCTCCAACAATACGAGAATTTTTTGAAGCTAGTCTTAAACTTCCTATCTAACTTTGTATATATATATTTTTTGTTTTCTTCGCTTTTCAATAAAAAAAATGAAAATCGGGTCTCAGACTTATAAGGAGCTACGGTAATAACATTGCAACCAAATGCTCCAATTTGCATCAATGACCCCTCTTATGTTTACTATGGTTTGCTTTCTTATATCCAGACGTAATTTTCAAAAGATAGAAAAAAGTCAGGCTTATCTTTGTTATAGAATATCCAGACGTAATTTTCAAAAAGGATAGAAAAAAGTCAAGCCTGACTTTTTTCTATCCTTTTTGAAAATTACGTCTGGATATAAGAAAGCAAACCATAGTAAACATAAGAGGGGTCATTGATGCAAATTGGAGCGTTTGGTTGCAATGTTATTACCGTAGCTCCTTATAAGTCTGAGACCCGATTTTCATTTTTTTATTGCAAAGCGAAGAAAACATAAAAAATATATACACAAAGTTAGATAGGAAGTTTAAGACTAGCTTCAAAAAATTCTCGTATTGTTGGAGTAATTGGGATATTTGTGGCTCAACTTTGATTGTCTAGTATTTTCAGTAGCCATAGGAGGAGGGAAAATTTGGTTCAGCTCCATGTGCTTATGATAAGACCCCCATTGAGCAGCCAGAAATTGGATGGATATTGCAGAGTGCAGCAGCATCACACAATCTCAACGCCCCCTCCCTCCTCCTCTGTTTCCCCCCGCTCTCTCCTGAAGATTGCAGAAGTTTCTCAGAGGGATCTGCCTGCCAGCCACCTTAAATGCAATGCTGCAAAGCCAGTGCAACAGTATCAGGGGAGTTAATGCTGAGCCCGGCACGGATCCTCTGCCTGGACTCTCAGGGGTGAGCACCAAGGCTTGACCTCTTCACTGTCCTTGTTGGAGGCTCCTGATTCTGTCTGTGTGGGATTGCATTTGGGGTAGATGGCTGGCGATCATTGGTGCAGTGTGGAGGTTTCCTGCCACTTTCTACATTTACTAGCAGCGTTTTCTCCTATTGTGCGCCTGGAGGTCACACAGTCTGTACACATGCTCCGCCCAAACAGCTTCAATGTGCGTGCTTACCTTAGTGCCTGTAATGTGTATTGCAGTAAAAGCTCAGTTAATTACCATAGTAAATTCAGTGTTAACACACGCTGTTGTGATACTTGCCTTCATTCTCTTATGCCTTTTTCCAGAAATTGTTGTTTTGGCCTTTGGCAAGTATGATGCCTCATCTCTGCCTTCTAGACTTTACTCTTCTAACATGGCAGCTCCTGAGCTGTCCCTGGAGGGATTGCTACCCCTCTCTACACTGGGGGATGCAGTTAGTCCTACCTTATCTGCTTAAGGATAGGAGGTGGCGGATGGTACTGTGGGTAAGTATAATCAGCTGCTGGAGGTTCTGGCAATTGTGCTGTGTGCTGCTCCCTGACCTCTAGGGGATCGACGGTGACCTTGTCCCCTGTCTGAGATTTAGACTGTTGCTTAGATTCAGATGTTTGATGTGGATGAAGAAACTCTCATCTTTAGAGTTTTGTGAAGAGGCCAATGTTATCTGCCTGTTCTCCAGGAGCAAGCAGGAAGTCGGTCCTCGTATATGGGTGACGTCGATGCTTACAGAGCCCTTACGGAAGCATCTTCCCAGCTTTCAAAGAAAGCCTTTGGGAAATGCCACCATGCATGTATGTTCCCCTTCCTGCCCAAGGGTGTCATCTTGCTCGATCTTCTGTTTTCCGCGGAGCCCTACAGATGTTTGTCTTTTTCCTCCCAGTAAAAGGTTGATTTACCTTGTACTTTTTGTACCCTTCTTGCTTGCACCGGCTCCTTTCCGGCCTTTGAGGTCCACTGCTGTGGTATCAGGTCTCAGAAATATTTTTCTGAGTTGTTTTCCATCCTAGCGCTTTTGTGCCTTTTTCAACCACTGGCTGTGCTGAGGGTCTTCGACCTTGCTGGGTCCTTTTTTGCCCCAATGGCCACTGGTTTTAAGAAATGCGATTGGTGTTCCAAAAACATGTCCCTCACCAATACTCATAGCTGTTGCCTCCAGTGTCTGAGTGACGACCATGACCCGGAGGAATGCTCCCTGTGTAAGAAAATGTCTGCAAAAGCCAGACAGAGCCATCAGCTAAAGCAGGACGACATCTTCCACAAGGAAGACTCTTCCCCGGTATTCCCAGCAGCCGCACACTCAAAGGCCCTGCTTGAACCCTTAGAGTCACTTAAGGCCCCTGCGGTTTCTAGATGGGCGCACAGGCACTCTGAACAAGGGTCCCTGGAGCGAGCGCATGAGAAGAAAAAGATGACTTCCAGGGCCTTGTCTTGGGAGATGGACAAGCACAGGAAGTTCCATGCCCTGTTCCTCAGCTGTCCACGAGCGTCCGAGGAGTTGGAGTAGGAGCATCCCCGAAAGGCACCAAGGACTGATGCCGAGGCCTCCGGTGATAGATTTAATTCTCCCAAGGCCCGGCCAGTCCTGTCCTGTCCTGTCAAGGACCCCTCGACTCCTGACCCGGTCACACTGGCATCCGGTGTCGATGGCTACTACCCCCGAGTGTGATGCTCGTATGCTGGCTCTGGAACACACCCTCTTACCTTTCCTCTCTCCCTATACCCTGCAATGTGGTCCCCATTCTTCTTCTGCCTTCATTTTCTCTATGCCCCTTTCTTGTGCCAACTCCAGGCTTCATTCCTTTCACCTTGCTGCTCCATTTGCCTGGAACAGCTTGCCCCTCTTCTTACGTCAAATCTCCTCATTTCTTCTCTTCAAGACTAAACTCAAGACTCGCCCCTTTGAGGATGCCTGTGGGACATAATCCCCTTCCCATGTGTTTTATCTCCATTTTGCCATTCTTTCCTGTACTGTATTGTATTGTATTCTTGTCTTCTAGATTGTAAGCTCTATGAACAGGGACTGTCTACTTGCGTGTTTGTATAGCACTGCTTGGTAGTGCTTTATAAATGCTTAATAATAATATTCAGCTGGAGTGGAGGAGTGGCCTAGTTGTTGGGGCAAGGTACTTCAGGCCGGAAGGTCGGGGGTTCAAATCCCACTAGAGGACAGCAACCTTGGACCGGAAGGACTGGGGTTTCTAGTCCCACAGGTGCTCCTTGTGGTCTTGGGCAAGCCACTTAACCCTCCATAGCCCATGTTCCCTGTAAAATAGTTATCTCCAAGTTATAATGCCCTGTTCAATGTAATTTCAGTTTGTTCAATGTAAACCGCACTGATGCCGAATAGCGCGGTATATAAGAGAATGTTTATTTATTTAAGTTTTTATATACCGTCTTTCTACAAGTCAAGACGGTTTACATGAAACAATATAGTACAGTATATTACAACTGTTTACAAGGAACAAGGAAACAAATAGGTAATATAACTAGATAACAAGTAACAATTAACTATGATACAGATAATATATACAACTGTAGCGGTAGAACTAATGTAAATAAATAAATAAATATTATTATTATTATTGTTATTAATGATGATGATGATAATATAGCAGCAATAGAAAAGGTACAGAGAAGAGCCACCAAAATGGTAAAGGGGATGAAAGGATACCCCTGTGAGAAAAGGCTTAAAATGTTAGGGCTCTTCAACTTGGAAAAGGAGATGGCTGAGCATGATATGATAGAGATTTATAAATTAATGGATGGCGTTGTGACTGGGTTAACGTAGATTGGTTGTTTATGCCATCAAAAAGTAGAAAGATTAGGGGACATGCAATGAAGCTACCATGTAATCCATTTAAGGCTAGTAAGACTAATAAGAGAAAATATTTTTTCATTCAACACATAATCGAACTCTGGAATTCGTTACCGCAGGATGTAGTAAAAGCTGTTAGTGTAGCTGGGTTTAAAAAAAGTTTGGACAGTTTCATGGAGGAAAGGTCCATAAACCATTTTTAAAGAGGGCCCGGGAAAAGCATTGTGGAATCGCTATACCTTTTTGAGAACCTGCCAGGTACTGGTGACCTGTGGTTATGGTTATGGTTTAGGCATTTGATATACCGCCCTTTACTTACGCATCAGAGCGGTTTACATGTATACTAACAGGTACTTTTTATTCCCTTGTCCCCGCAGGGCTCACAATCTAAGTGTACCTGAGGCAATGGAGGGTTAAGTGGCTTGCCCAAGGCCACAAGGAGCAGCCATGGGACTAGAGACCCCAGTCCCTCTGGCCTGAGGTTACTTGTCCCCATGCGGGAATTGAACCCCCGGCCCTCTGGCCTGAGGTAACCTGACCTGAATTGGCCACAGCTGTGAACAGGATACTGGACTTGATGGACCTTGGACTGATCCAGTATGTCATTTCTTATGTTAGCCTGCCATGGTGGTAACAGCACATCGACCCTTCTGTTGATGAATATCAGTCACTTGGGCTGGGAAGCCTATTGTCAAGGCCAAATGGCCCAGGGCTTTTGGAACCACAAGGAAGCGGTGTAGTCATTAACTTCCATGAGGTGATAGTCCATTAACTTCCTTGAGGTGAGGTCCATTAGGTTGGCTCTTCTGCGTTTCTGGCCCCCATTGAGGACCAGGTGGTTCGAATGTTCTGGGACAATGCCACAGTGGTGGCTTATGTCCATCAGCAGAGCAGCACAAGAAGTGCTGGGGTAGTCCTATAGAATGCTCTCCCATTTGCCTAGGCAGCAAAGAACCTCCTAGTTGGTTGGCTCTGCACATTGTTGGGGTGACTACTGTGGAAACAGATTTTTTGTTCAGCTGGCCACACTCTGATTCCAGGAGAGGAGAAATTGGGTCAGGAGGTATTTTTGTTTGTGCTGCTGAGGTCAACCCGAGAGGGATCTGATGGTGATCTGCTCAAATGTCAGCGTGTTTCTTCTTCAGTTGCTGCATGGAGACTGAGTTTGAGGGAATTTGCGCCCTGACTCAACCTTTGACCAAGTCAACACCTGCTATATGTGTTTCCTCCATGGCCTCTGGTGGGGCGTGTGATTCAGCCTATGGAGCGCCGCTCAAGAAGGATTATTTTGATGGCACCAGATTGGCCAATGAGAGTGTGATTCAGAGATCTGGTGAAGCTTGGGGCCACCTCTTTAGCTTTCGTCTCAGGGCCTATTATGTCAGGGGCTGCTTATCCTGGAGGACCCGGTTCCCTTCTCGCTTATGGCTTGGCTCGGCTCCTCTAAGGAAACAGTTAGTGCATATGGACTACTCTCTGGCTGTGGTTTTCCACACTATTCAGAGCCTGGAAGAGGTCTGCCAACCTGGCATAAGTGCAGGTATAATGCCTTGAGTTCTGGTACAGTACATGGCAGCTGGCTCCTGAGGTGGTCATTGTGCCATCTCTGTAGGAGCTTTTCTCTTAGCTCCCTGAAGATTCAGGTGGCAGCTTTGGCTTGTTTGAGGTCTTGCCTTACTCCTGGATGTTTTGCGCCTTTGTCAGGGGATTAATCTTCAGCAGTTTTGGTGATCCCTTCTTGGGATCTGTCTGGTGTGTGGTGATATGGGAACCCGTTGAACCATTGATGCATGCTACTCTGAAGGATTTATTTATTTATTTATTTATTTATTTACATTCTCTTATATACTGTGCTATTCTGCATCAGTGCGGTTTACATTGAACAAACTGAAATTACATTGAACAGGGCATTATAACTTGGAGATAACTATTTTACAGGGAACACGGGCTAGGAGGGTTAAGTGGCTTGCCCAAGACCACAAGGAGCACCTGTGGGACTGGAAACCTCAGTCCTTCCGGCCCAAAGTTGCTGTCCTCTAGTGGGATTTGAACCCCCGACCTTCCGGCCTGAAGTACCTTGCCCCAACCACTAGGCCACTCCTCCACTCAAGATGACGCTCAAGATGGTTTTCTTGCTTGTGATTTGTTCTGCAAGGCAGATTTCTGAGCTGCAGGCTCTGTCTTGCTGAGGGCGTTATCTGTCTTTTTCAAAGGAGACTGTTTCATTTCGGCCTGTGCCTTCCTTTGTGCCTGAGGTGACGTCTCCCTTTCATGTGAATAAGGTAGTCTGCCTGTCGTCCTCCTTTAGGGAGCAGTGTTCAGGGAAGGATAAGGATCTTCACCTTGTGGATGTCCGGGGGGTGGGGGGGGGGGGGGTGATTCTCCGGTTCTTGGACTTACAAAAATAATTTGTAACTGCCAACCATCCTTTTTGTGCTGTTTGCTGACCCATGCAAGAGTGACATGACAGCTAAGTCAACTTTGGGGCGCTGGATTAAGGAGGCCATTGCCTTATCCTATCTGTTGCTGAACCAGCTGGTTCCAGAGGGTTTCCGTGCCCATTCTACCCTAGCGCAAGTGTCTTCATGAGCGGAACTCGGTAACCCCTGCAGACATTTTTTGGGCGGCAACATGGGCATCACTTTCCACTTTGTCAAGCATTACTGCTTGGATGTCCACCCATGGACAGACACGGCCTTTGGATGAAGGATTTTGTGAGCTGTTGTATCTTCCCACCCAGTGAAGTCGTAGCTTTAGTATGTTCCACTTGTCTGCATTGGTCTAGCAGGGCGATATGTAAGGTGACATTTTACTTACCAGTTAATGTCCTATCTCCAGGAACAAGCAGGAATGAGTCTTCACATATGGGTACGTCGGTACCGACGGAGCCTGCGTGGGAACGCTCCCCAGCTTCCCAAAAAGGAAAGCTTTTGGGAGCATCCCACTGCGCCTGCGCGCTGCCTTCCTGCCTTTCCTAACCGCCTCTCCTCAGTTCTTCTTTGCCGCGGAGCCAGCAGGTCGTGTTCCTGTGTCACCGCTGAAGTTCTTTGTTTTATTTTATTTCTTTGGTCGCGCGTCTGCCTCCCCCGACTTCGGACCGGTACCGCCGGTCTTTTCTTTCTTTTCTAAATAAAAAAAAAACAAACAATATAATTTTTCCCTCACTTAGTGTGTTTTCTTCTTTTGGGTCTTAGGCCTCACAAAGAATTTTTCCTCATGGAAAAACAACCCTCCGGGTTCAAAAAATGCACTAAGTGCAGCGGTACTATTTCTGTTACTGACACCCATGAATGGTGTCTTAAATGTTTGGGTCCTGAACACTCCATTCCGGATTGTCCGTCCTGCTCTTTGATGTCTAAACAAGGTTTACAGAACCGAGCAGCCAAGCTCCATGTGCTGTTTCCCTCTGATGCAGCTTCAGTGGCATCGACGTCTTCCAGGGCTTCTTTCTCCTCCCATGGATCTCAGGTAACCAAACATAAATCCAGCCGGTCCTCGAAGGGTAGATCTCCTTCCAAGCATCGAGATGCCTCCGGACTTGCCCTCGAGGATCCTGCACCGGCAAAACAACCCCGGCGGGAAGCTCCGGCTTCCAAAGCTCCACCTATGAGGTTACAGGTTGACATCGATGGCATGTCCTCGACCGATCACCTGTTAGAATGCTCTGGGGTACCGGCGCAACCTTCCGGTAACGAATTCCAGGCATTCATGGCGTCTGGATCACAATGTTCTATCCATGCAGCAGGCTATCACGGCCTTCATTCAAGCTGCGACGCCGCTGATACCACAACAGACCCCGTTGTCGGTATCGGCTCCGGTACCGGCACCTGCGTCGGTACCGGTACCAACTACATCGACATCGACCAGGATGCCGACTGCAGCGGTTCCCTGTCCAGGGATGCTCGTCGGTACCGAACCGGTACCGACGACGCCCGATGTTGATACCGCTCGATATGCGTACCGAGCTTTAGAAGAGCACCCTGACAGGAGATATTTTGATTCCTCTGATGATTCTGATACATCAGAGGAGTCTGCTGAAGCCATAGCCCTTCCTGAAGAGCTGCCTTCTCCAAAAAGAAGAATGTCTCCTCCAGAGGACTTATCCTTTCAAGACTTCATAAGAGAAGTGGCTAAAGGACTTTCTATTTCAGTAACCTCTGAATCAGAGCCTAGAGCTAAAAAATTGGATATTTTAGGTTAATCTAAGGCTTCTAAGGAGGCAGTCACCTTGCCAATTCATGAGATTCTTTATGAGCACATGATTGACTTATGGGAGACACCTCTCACTATCTCTCCTCATTCTCGAAGATTGGACACTATGTACCGTGTCCCTCCTTGTCCTGGTTTTCATAAAACACAGCTTCCCCACCATTCTATTGTGGTGCAGTCAGCTATGAAAAGGATAGAGTGCAAAAAGACACTCCTCTGCCCCTCCAGGACGAGAATGCAGGACCTTGGATGCTTTTGGTAGGAAAATCTTCCAAGCCAGTATGCTCATTGCCAGAATTAACTCCTATAGTCTTTACATGGGTATGTTTCTAAAAGAAGTTGCAGATAAACTGCACACTTTCCTCCCTTTTCTTCCAGAGGATAAAAGGGAAGAATTCCTTCTTTGGCTCAAGCATACTCAAGACATTTCAAAGTTTTCCAACCGTGCAGCTTTTGACTCCTTTGAAGGTGCCAGCAGAGCTTGGGCCATTGCCATAGCTGCTCGCAGAATTGCTTGGCTCCAAGCTTCTGATTTAGAACCTTGGGTCCAGGATGGTTTAGGAAATCTACCCTTTACAGGTGAAAATCTGTTTGGCAAAGAGTGGCAAATAAAGGCCACTCAAAGGATGCAGAAAATTCTGCTCTGGATAGACTTTCAAAGTCGACCTCCATTTCTGCCAAGAAAAAAACCTTTCAAGAAGTCATTTTTCAAAAAGGGCAGATTCCCTTCTACTTTTGGCCAACAATCTACAGGTCGCTTTGCTACTAAGCATCAGCAACCTAAACAGGCCAGGCCTAAGTCTACAGGGGCTGCTGCAACTCAGCAGTCCCAACCTCCTCAGGGTTTTTGACTTGATGCTAGAGAACTTAGCCTTTCTGGCTCTAAAACAGCCAGAGCCTCTCACCATTCCAGGAAGGTTAGCTCATTTTGTTCCCAGATGGGAGCAAATTACAACAGAGCAGTGGACCCTCTCCATCATAAGGGAGGGCTACAAACTTCATTTCTCAAACCTTCCTCCTCACACCATGGTGAGACACTTCAATTCTCCAACATCTCTTCTCGACCTAGGTCAGGAGGTGGCTACCCTTCTTGCCCAAGGGGCAATAGAAGAAGTACCTCTTCCTCAACAAGGGTCAGGGTTTTATTCCCCCTATTTTCTTATCCCAAAGAAAACAGGGGGCCACAGACCCATATTAGATCTCAGAGAATTGAACAAATTCCTATACAAGCAGAAATTCAAGATGCTTTCTCTGGGCACTCTCCTGCCATACCTTCAGAGTCAGGATTGGCTTTGTTCTCTAGATCTCAAGGATGCGTACACACATGTCCTCATCCATCCTTCTCACAGAAGGTTCCTTCATTTTCTTTCCAAGGAAAGCATTACCAATACAGGGTGCTTCCTTTCGGTCTGGCCTCTGCTCCAAGAGTGTTCACCAAATGCATGGCGGTAGTAGCTGCATTTCTACGCACTCTGGGAATATTTGTATTCCCATACCTGGACGATTGGCTCAACCGAGCTCCATCTCAGTCAGAGGCCCAGATTTCCCTAGACCGCACAAGGCGCATTCTCCAGTATCTGGGACTTGTGGTAAACATCCCAAAGTCTCAGCTCACCCCTACTCAGTCCCTAGAGTTCATAGGGGCCTGGTTAGATACTACCACTGCAAGGGCCTATCTACCTTAGGCCCGTTGCCTACGCCTAGTGCAGTTAGCCTCCCAGATTCAGTCAGCCATTTAACTGCCCCGGAGATGCTGCAACTGCTAGGCCACATGGCATCCACAGTGCATGTGGTCCCCTATGCTCGCCTTCACATGAGAGCAGCTCAATGGACTTTGTCCACCCAGTGGACTCAAGCATCAGGTGCTCTGTCAGACAAAATAGCAACCTCCAGGCGCCTCTTTTGGTCTCTCCAGTGGTGGAAGTCCACCCAAAATCTGTTGCTGGGGTCCCCCTTCCAGCAGTTGTTACCCCAGGCAACCCTCACAACAGATGCCTCACAAACAGGTTGGGGAGCTCATCTGCAATACCTCTCCACTCAAGGCACTTGGTCTCCACAGGAGACCTCTCTCCATATCAACCACTTGGAGCTCCGAGCAGTTTTTCTAGCTCTCAAGGTCTTCCATACCCTGCTCAGCTACAAGACAGTCATTCATACGGACAATCAAGTATCAATGTTTTACATAAACAAGGAGGAACTTGGCTCTCTGTCACTTTGCAGCGAAGCTTTAAGATTGTGGGCCTTTGCCAGAGAGCATCAAATCCATCTCCTAGCCGTATACCTTCCAGGAATCCAAAACTCTTGGGCAGACAGACTCAGTCGAGTTCTGCTTCCACACGAATGGTCCCTGCACATGGACCAAGTACTCCGAATCTTTCAGGAATGGGGAAACCCGGACATAGACCTCTTTGCAAATCCGTGGAATGCCAAACTTCCCCGGTTCTGTTCCAGAATTGCGTGTCGGGGAGTTCAGGCCAAGGATGCCTTCCTCCTTCACTGAGGTCAAGACTTCCTGTATGCCTTTCCACCCATTCCTTTAATTCCCAAGACTCTGTTCAAGCTCCAGAGGGATCAAGGATCTATGATCCTCATAGCTCCACGCTGGCCACGCCAAGTGTGGTACCCTCTACTTCTATATCTCAAGCTCCCTCCCTAGACTTGGGAGCTGCTCCAGACCTGTCTCAGGAGGAGGGGACTTTGTGGCACCCAAACCCCAAGTCCCTTCACCTCAGAGCTTGGTTGCTGAAGGCCTAGACCTTCAGGATTGGAATCTTTCTCAGCAGGTGAAGGATATCCTTCATGCTTCCAGGAAACCTTCTACTAGACGTTCCTATGCTTTTAAATGGAAAAGGTTTTCGATTTGGTGTGCTGAGAAGGGTCTTGACCCTCTAGCACTACCTTTGAATTCTCTATTGGGAATATCTCCTGCATCTTTCCAATGCAGGCCTTAAGACCAATTCAGTAAGGGTCCATTTGAGTGCTATTGCAGCATCCCTTAAGCCCATCAATGGACAACCTATTTCCTCTCATCCTCTTATTGCAAGATTCATGAGAGGCCTAACTTTAACTAAACCTCCCATTAGACCTCCTCCGGTGGCATGGGACTTAAATCTGGTTCTTGGTCAGCTTATGCAGCCACCTTTTGAACCCTTAGCCACCACCTCCCTGAAATTTCTTTCCTGGAAGGTTATTTTCCTCATTGCAGTCACCTCAGCTCGCCGCATCAGTGAACTGCAAGCCTTAGTGGCTAATCCACCTTATACAAGATTCCATCATGATAAGGTAGTCCTTAGGACCAATCCACACTTTATGCCTAAAGTGGTCTCACCTTTTCATCTTAATCAAAAGGTATATTTACCTGTCTTTTTTTCCAGCTCCTCATGCATCAAGTGCAGAGAGGAATCTTCATACTCTGGATTGTAAGAGAGCTCTTGCCTTTTACTTACAAAGGACACAGCAACATAGAAAGTCTTCTCAACTCTTTGTTGCTTTTGATCCCTCTCATTTGGGACTTCCAGTCTCTAAGAGGACACTGTCCAAATGGATTGCTCAGTGTATTTCTTTCACCTACCAGAGTAAGAACCTTTCTCTGGAGAGCCATGTCACAGCTCATAATGTGAGGGCCACGGTCATCTCTATGGCTCATCTAAATTCTGTGTCCATCGACCAGATCTGTCGAGCGGCCACCTGGGCCTCGGTTCATACCTTCACAGCCCATTACTGCTTGGACAAGGACTCTCGCCGGGATGCCTTGTTTGGTCAGGCTGTTCTCAAACACCTGTTCCATCCTTAATCAACTCCTGCCCTCCTTTCCAGAATGGATGCCTGAGGTCCATAAGAGGAGGTAGAGCCCTTCCCAGGGTCTCATAACCTGAGGGATCTCCCAGGCATCTCTAGCTAGGGAGTCCCCATATGTGAAGACTCATTCCTGCTTGTTCCTGGAGATAGCACAGTTACTTACCTGTAACAGGTGATCTCTGGGAACAGCAGGAATAAGTCTTCACAACCCACCCACCTCCCCTAGGAGTTGTATCTCTCTCTCTATCTTTCCTTTCCTCTCTCTCTTTGTCTCAGCTTTAAAACCGAACTGAGGAGACGCGGTTAGGAAAGGCGGGAAGGCAGCGTGCAGGCGCTGTGGGATGCTCCCAAAAGCTTTCCTTTTTGGGAAGCTGGGGAGCATTCCCGCGCAGGCTCCGTCGGTACCGACGTACCCATATGTGAAGACTTATTCCTGCTGTTCCCAGAGATCACCTGTTACAGGTAAGTAACTGTGCTTTCCTTGAGTCCTGCTAGACCAGTCCAGGGCTTGCCCCCTGGAACTGTTTGCTGCTGTGTTCTGTGGCGGTACCCTTAGGTCTGCTGTGATTTATATACTTGGCTCCACAGGTCCATCTTCCATAGACAGCTTTCTGTTTATGCTTTGTTGTACATAGTTCTGTACTATTTGATTACTCATTGTTGCCCAAGTTGAAGTTGTGTGAGGCTTGCCATCTTTCTCCCATATGATTTGAGATGAGTACTGAAGGAGACCTATGGTAGCTGAGGCAGGTGGAGGCATGGAAGTGATGTCATGAAGAACCAATGAAAAGCCTAGGTTTCAATCTCCACCAATCTGCTGGTAGGGGAACACAACTCCTTGTCTGGACTGATCTAGCAAGACTCAAGGAAATGACATTAACTGGTTTTAAGCCAGAAATGGCTCAGCATGCCCACCTTGAAATTTGACAGTCCAGAACAGCAATGGAGTAGATACAATAGCAATATAAATGAATTACTAAAGTAAATAAAAGAAGCTGAGAGGCAATACTAAACATATAATATATGATGAATATTTATTTTTGCAATTAAAACCAGATCAAATCAAAACATCCAACAGAATCTATTGAATAATTTGACCAGTAATTGGTAAATGATTTGGCCACAAAATGTGAGTAACCTCTAAGGCATCTCTCAAACAGCCCACTGTATCCATGTCTGATATTAGTACATAAGATATGCCATACTGGGTCAGACCAAGGTCCATCAAGCCCAGTATCCTGTTTCCAACAGTGGCCAATCTAGGTCATATGTACCTAGCAGTTTCCCCAAAAGACACAGGTTCCACAATGCTTGTATTGGGTCAAGCATTCATATTCTGGGTCCCTTTTTAATAATGCTTTATGGACCTTTCCTCCAGGAACTTGTCCAAACCTTTTTTAAACCCAGCTACACTAACAGCCTTTACTACATCCTCCGGTAACAAATTCCAGAGTTTGATTACACGTTGAGTGAAAAAATATTTTCTCTTATTTGTCTTAAATAGTTTACCCTGAGCTTCATTGCATGTCTAGTCTTTCTATATTCTGATAACAAACAGTCGATCTACGTTTACCCGTTCCACTCCGTTCATTAATTAATTTATTAAATCCAGAATGTTGCCACTGGAATGAGTGGGAGAGACAGCTAACAAACAAACCCTAAATCCTTCATACTAACCAGTAATGGACATTCATTTTTGTGAGTAACATCTATTATAGTATATATTAAAATTGCCACATATGACCACACGAAAAAAACACAGCAGCATATTGGAGTTACGAGCTGTTAATGAATCCAGAGCTGAAGATCCTGCTCCTGGAGCCTGATAGACTACTATCAAATCCAAAGTTGGCATCACCAGATTCTTGAGTATTAACCCCTCACAATCAGGCAGTGATCCATCTAGTTCAAATGCAGAACATTGCTGATATTTCAAACCTACCCCTGTATCTGTTTTACCCAACCACAGAACTCATATCCAATCATATCTTGGCAAACAAAATTGACTTGATGGAAACACATCCCCCTCCTCAACCCTGGTCTCTGAAAAGCAAAATACATCAAAACTCTTCTCCTCAAGCATGTCTTAACAAAAACATGTTTAGATACACTTGATCATACATTCAACAGTCTAATAAATAAATGTGTGGTTTAGGCTGAGTAGTTTGGCAAAATGGGATCTGGACAAGCACATGACTAACTTCTCTCTCCAAACTACACATATATCTCCTTCCCTACACAAACCTCAGTGGTCTCTCACTCACCACTCTTATCACTCAAACACATCTCAATACTCTTCCCAATCCCAAATAATCCAAAATCTCATTAAAACACTCAAAATTCTTTCTAAAAACTATCACCCCAATACCTTTCCCACATCTATAACTTGCAGTTATTCCAGGGATGCACGCCTATGCTGGTATGCCACAGACCATGCTGCTTTTTTTTAATAAGGTAGGCCATATGTTAATAGCATCAGCAGATAAGGGGCGTAGAGCTCACCATCCATTAGAGAACATACAGTCCAACCAAACAAAACTAACCCCAGAACCACTGCCTAGTCACATTCAGCTATATTGCACTTATTCAAATACTCACATGCTCCCTTCAGAGGAACACATTTTTAGAGGAAAAATCTGTTTTACAAAAGTAATTTTCATACTGTCTGCATTGGGACAAATACCCCACCTATATTTTGCACAATCACTGAAGCACATAACCAGCATGCTAGGCGTACACCGAGCTTGCTAATCATGTAAAGTTTATGCAATTGTAATTTTTATTGCAATGTATGTACATAGTTACCCCATGTCCCCTACTAACCTATTGCTATGTTTGATTTTATTGTACAACAGTGTGCATCCAGTGCCCTGTTAAGGTTTTTTACATGGAAACTGCTTTGAATGGTAGAAAGGTGGTATAGAAATAAGTTTGTATAAATAAATACATTTTTAAAGCAAAACTATGCTCATACATTTGCTTTGAAGCTTGCCACAATATAAAGTACATCTGCTCACACCTGCTTTTTCTGCAGATAATTTTTCTTTTTTTTTTTTTTTTTTTGCTGGATTATGCACTTCCACTCTTCTGTGCCCCTTTTATCTCTGAAGCAAAAGCAGCTCCACCACTACAAAGCTGTTGGGCATTCTGGCGCCTAAAGAGTAAATGATCATAGCTGAGCAACATAAACCTGCTTGGTGGCTCGAATCTTTGCTGGGTTGTCGTTCTATATTTGATTTCTATACAAAATAACATCTGGGAGGTCGTCAGTTTGTAACAGAGCTTGTTTGTTTCTAGAGGACTCCTGCAATTTTTTTTTAAGTATTTTAAATAATGCACAATTTTAGTAACGACAGAAAATTGAATTCTCTGCACACTGCAGGTAATTTTCATTGCATCTGCAACAGAAAGATGTAGACATGTAAGCTTATGAGATCCCATAGGGCCACTTCAGAATAGACCACATTGTCTGTGAAATATACCTCTTTTTAAAATGTTTTTACAACTTTTTGGAGTGGTAAATAAAGCAACATACCCTTTACAGGACGAGATTACTCATTCTTTTTTAAAATGAAACTGAGAATATAAATTTATATTCTTGGTTAGCTTTCCAGCCCTTCAGCCTGTGATTGTATGCATTCCTAGGCAATAGGAGTGGAGGAGTGGCCTAGTGGTTGGGGCAAGGTACCGTATTTTCCGGCGTATAAGACGACCCCCTACTTTTCCTGTTAAAATATAGGGTTTGGCCTATACTCGCCATATAAGACTACCCCTCTTCCAGCACACACCAAAAAAAATTAAAAAACATCAGATTTGATTCAAACTGTGACAAGCAGGCGGTATTTAATATAGATCTGAAGTTCTCCAGAACTATAATTCTCAAGGAGTGTGTGATGTTATGAGCTGATACTAAAACTCTTGTGCACATAGAGAGACAGCATGCGCATATACCGTAGTTTGCTATTTATCGACTAGATTCTACAGCCGATTGATTTTTTTCTGTTAAAGGCGATCCATTAGTGGCCCCCCCCGATAGGAAATACCATAAATTTTAGCATCTCTAGTGGCGATTTCAAATGTAAAACGTAGTATTACCTATCATTCCACAAACTGATTCACTTCACTTCCTAGAAAAATCAACTGAAATCAAATTACAAGTTAAATTCGAACTACTCTACCTACAATTTTTTTGTGCTAAAAACACAGATATTTATTTATTTTATTTAGACAGTTTTGTATACCGCCTTATCCTTCAATCAAAGCGGTCACAACACAATTGGGGGATACATTTAACACGCAGGGATATGAGACACATACACTAATACCTACAGGGAACATGGGCAATGGAGGGTTAAGTGGCTTGCCCAAGACCACAAGGAGCATCTGTGGGACTAGAAACCCCAGTCCTTCCGGTCCTATGCATTTGTATGTTTGTAATTTCCCCCAACTCCCCTCCCCCCCTTCTCATGTACAGTCCTGTTGACAGATCCATCTGTCTTCCTCATGACCTTACTCTTGAATTTTGTTAAGATTGTTTCTTGGGGTCATATTGGATGAGACGCATGATGTCATCGTTCTTCAGGACGCCCTGGATGAATTCCCCCTCGGCGATTTTATCCTTGTCGTCATTCTTGAAGTAGGTCCACAGCTTATCTGCCCTCTTCTGTGGGGTATTCTCATCCTTTGGGAGATTCTTCTGCTCCTGGGGTGGGATCATTTTGAATATTGCCTTTATAATCTGATTGGTAATGGCAGATGACGAAAGAGGGACGAGAGAAAGGTGGTCTCGGTGACGCAAAACACGGGGGCGGGAGGTAGAGTGACCTAGGTGATATAAATGGAGGGGGAGGGCGGCGCGCTCGGTCGGGCTGTCAGTCAGAGGTGGGGTGGTGGGTTGCGCGAGAGTGTGTGGTAAGCAATGACCGTTAATTTTTGGGTACGTTTTCCAGAAGTCTTTCAGCCGCGTGAAACAACTTAAATAACTATTTAGGACTTAAAAGGAAAACGTCTCACCATAGTCTCGTAACTAAGTCAACCGACGCGCTGCTGAGGGAAAGCGGAAGTGTGTGTGGCGGCGGTGCTGCTTTAGCGGATGTTCCGCCTTTTTTCCTTGCTAGTTGGTCAAGGTGAAACGACAAGTTTAGCAACTCTTTTAGGATTGGTCGGAGCTGGATGTTTGGGCGCAGCGGTTCTCTTTCCTGTGTTTTTAATTTATGGGAAGCCGTGGGCACTGTCATTGTACGCTGAAAGAAAATGTACTGAAATTGGAAATGTAAGTTATAGCTGCAGCTTCTCATTGTAGGTGGTTTGCTTATTTTAGAATGGTGTTAAGTTGATCGATAAGAAGTACCGGTACACAAAGCGAGACAGAGCCACGTCGCAGAACGTGTACTGGCGTATAAGACGACCCCCGACTTTTGAGCATATTTTCAGGGCTTAGAAAGTCGTCTTATACGCCGGAAAACACGGTACTTCAGGCCGGAAGGTCAGGGGTTCAAATCCCACTAGAGGACAGCAACCTTGGGCTGGAAGGACTGGGGTTTCTGGTCCCACAGGTGCTCCTTGTAGTCTTGGGCAAGCCACTTAACCCTCCATAGCCCATGTTCCCTGTAAAATAGTTATCTCCAAGTTTTATAATGCCCTGTTCAATGTAATTTCAGTTTGTTCAATGTAAACCGCACTGATACAGAATAGCGCGCTATATAAGAGAATGTAAATAAATAAATAAATAGTGGGCAGCATATTGCATATACAGTTATGGTCAACATTATTGGCACCCTTGCAGTATAGGTATGTTGTGTACAATATCTGGAGAAATAATTGGAAGCATTCCAGTTGTATGTCATCAAAATATTTTAATAGTATGTCTCAAGGTATATAACAAAAAAGATTTCTATGCAGCGTAGATGTAGTAATTTCTGAGAAAAAACAAAATACGACCTGGACAAGATTAATGGCAGGGCCGGATTTACGTATACGCCATGTACGCCATGGCGTAGGGCCCACAGCCGGCAGGGGCCCACAAAAAAAGAACCAGTTTTTTTTTTTAAACTCAATTAAAAAAAAAAAACCTGGTGGCTGCCGCCGCGGGGGCCCCCTCTGCTGCCGCGGGGGCCCCGTCTACAAGCTGAAGCGGTCCGGTCGGGTCGGGTCCGGTCGGGTCTCTCTCCCTCCCTCCCTCGCTGCAGGCTGCGAGAGACGCGAAGATAGAGCGTCTCCTCGCGTCTGTGTTAAGCCCGCAGGGGCTGATGGGATTTCCCATCAGCCCCTGCGGGCTTAACACAGACGCGAGGAGACGCTCTCCCTTCGCGTCTCTCGCAGCCTGCAGCCTGCAGCGAGGGAGGGAGAGAGACCCGACCGGACCGGACCGCTTCAGCTTGTAGACGGGGCCCCCGCGGCAGCAGAGGGGGCCCCGCGGCGGCAGCCACCAGGTTTTTTTTTTAAATTAAATTTTACTTTAGGCCGGGGGGGGGGGGTAGGACTGGTAATGGGCTATGGGGGGGGGGGGGGTAGGACTGGTAATGGGCTATTGGGGGGGCTGGGGCGGGAAATGGAATGGGGGGGGTAGGGCTGGTAATGGGCTATTGGGGGGCTGGGCTGGAAATGGGCTGGGCTGGGGGGGTTAAGGCTAGAGGTGGGCTGATGGGGTTAGGACTGGTAATGGACTGTGGGCTGTTGGGGGGGCTTAGAACTGGCAATGGGCTTTGGGGGGGGGTTAAGACTTGTAATGGGGTGTGGGCTGATGGGGGCTGTCTGGTAATGGGCTATGGGGGGGGGTTAGGACTGGAAATGGGCTGGGGGGTTAAGACTGGAGGTGGGCTGATGGGGTTAGGACTGGTAATGGGCTGTTGGGGGGGGGTTAGAACTGGTAATGGGCTTTGGGGGGGGGTTAGAACTGGTAATGGGCTTTGGGGGGGGTTAAGACTGGTAATGGGCTGTGGGCTGAGGGGGGTTGTCTGTTAAGGGGATATTTGGGGATAGGACTGGAAATGGGCTGGGGGGTTAAAACTGGAGGTGGGCTGATGGGGTTAGGACTGGTAATGGGCTGTTGGGGGGGGGTTAGAACTGGTAATGGGCTTTGGGGGGGTTAAGACTGGTAATGGGCTGTGGGCTGATGGGGGTTGTCTGGTAATGGGCTATGGGGGGCTAGGACTGGAAATGGGCTGGGGGGTTAAAACTGGAGGTGGGATGATGGGGTTAGGACTGGTAATGGGCTGTGGGCTGATGGGGGGGGGGTAGGACTGGCAATGGGTTATGGGGGGCTGACTGGAAATGGGTTGATGGGGTTAGGACTGGAAGTGGGCTGATGGGGGGTTAGGACTGGTAATGGGTTATAGGGGGGGCTTAAACTGAAAATGGGGTGATGGGGGGTTAAGGACTGTAAGTGGGGTGATGGGGGGGCTAGGACTGGTATTGGGTTGGGGGGTCGCTAGGACTGGAAATGGGCTGATGGATGGCTAGGACTGGAAATGGGCTGATGCAGGGACTAGAAGGGAATGGATGCTGGGTGAGGCTGGAACTAGAAGGGAGCTGATGTTGGGGGAGGATTAGAATGGGATGGGGCTGGAAGAGTAAAATGGAGAAGGGAAAAATATTTTGTGTGGGAGGGATAAAAAATCTACAATTGGCCGGGTATTGGGAGAGTAAGTGGGGATTGAGGATGGAGGGGTAAAATTTGAGTGGATGAAATAGGAATGAGGAAAGAGCAAAAGGAGAAAGATTAGTATGTTAAAGCAGATGTAGAGAGAGAATGGAAAAAAATCTAGAAGAGAGAAGAAAGGACAAATGGACAGCAGACGATGGAGAGTTAGCAGAAGACACGAAGAAACCAGAAGAAAGTGGCTGGAGCAATTGCAGCTGAAAAAAATGCACAAAAGGTAGAAAAATATCTCTTTATTTTGAATTTATTAATTGGAATATGTCAGCTCTGGTAAATGTGCATCATTAACATCTGCGCTTTGTTTAGTACAAGAGCAAATTAATGTATAGTTTTATTTCTACAGTGTTGTACATTCCAAGTTTGGCTTTTGGGATTCCCAGTTTAATTATTGTCTTCCTATTTCTAAATTGTGATTACTTGTTTGGTGATGGTCTATGTTCTGCATGTGTAACTGAGCTGAGGTGTTCTGTTTATATAATTCCTATTTGACATTGCCACTTGTTCTCTTTCCCCAGTAGGTCATGTATTGTTGTTCTCTGAAATGTATTGGTTTAATATTTGCAGTGTTGCCTTTTGATTGGTAGAGTATGGTGCTTTGTGAGTCCTGGTAGTGCTGTTAGGATACGGCGGGTTTACTATGGGCAGTGTTTGTAGTAGTTCCTAATGTGTCTGGCAGTTGGCACTGGATTATAGTAATGTAGAAATCTTTTAGTCTTTCTTTATCCATACACTCATTAAGAGGCACGTTTACTAAAAGTTAGTATATGGTAACATTATGCAAATATTTATGCAAATGAGGCCCCTTATGCAAATGAGGTCCGCACCCCCCTTGGGCCGCCCCTGCTGGGGGCCCACAATTTTTGTTGGCGTAGGGCCTCACTCAAGGTAAATCCGGCCCTGATTAATGGCACCATTCACTAATTGTTTGCGCAACCCTTGGTAGTGATGACAGCCTCCAAACGTTTCTTATAGCCATCTATAAGTTTCATACACCTGCTGCTGGTAGCTTCTCCCATTCTTCAACTGCGATTTGTTCCAACTTGTGAATGTTTCCAGGATTTCTCTTACCAAAGGCAGATTTCAGCTCTTTCCAAAGGTTCTCATTCGGATTGAGATCAGGTCTCATTGCTGGCCAGTTTAAAACAGTCCATTTGTTCCTTTTTTAACTATTCTTTTGTATTTTTGTATGTAGGGTTATGGGTCATTGTCCTTTGACCCAGACCTAGCTTTCTGACACTAGGTAGCACATTTCACTCCAGAATACTTTAGTAGTCCTCTGACTTCATGATTCCTTTAATACGTTCCAGGCCCCCAGTTCCTGAGGCAGCAAAACAACTTGACAACATTATGGAACCGCTACCATAATTAACTGCAGGAAGGGTGTTTTTTTTCTCCTACAAGCTTCATTTCTTTGCCTGTAAATGTATCACTGGTCTGCACTGCCAAAGAGCTCAAGTTTGGTTTCATCTGCCAACAGACCATTTTCCCAGAAGGATTGTGGTTTCTGAAGGTGGGTTTGGGCAAAGATCTGGTGTGCTTTTTATGTCTGTTTTTGAAAACTTCCTAATAACCTTGAAAACTGTAGATACAGGAATCCCAAGGTCTTTCGAGATGGCCTTATACTCCTCTGAAGTTTGATGATAAATGGCTTTTCTGATGGCCTCAGGCAGCTCCACTAATGTGAAAATGGAACAGGGAATGAATATGGCCATTTTAAACATTAGAGCCATCATTCATTGGTAGATTCAGTCATGTGAGTGCTGACAATTGATTACAGGTGTGTCTAATTTTACTTCAATGGGAATGTTTCTTCTGTTCAAACTGATTTTAATTGTTTATAAGGGTGCTAGTAATCATGTCCTCAAAGCAAAAGTCAAAACATATTGATAGTAATCATGTCCTGGCAGTGTTCCAGTTTTTCTACTGTTTCCTACTATTTTCTTTTTTAATTGTTTTATTTGATTTTTATGTGCGCATAGATAGTCTAAAGCCATTGATTTAATGATAAAGAGGTATAGAAATCCTTTTAAATAAAAAATAAATACATTTTCACTGGCCACTTTCTTTTAGAAGATATTGGACATTAAGGGTTGAACTGCAAGGGTGTTGGTGCTATATATTATGAAAATAAATGGTCATAGAAAGCCCTTCAGTGATGCTGCTAGGCTTCTAGTAATGTCCGTAGCTCGATCAGTTTTGTAATGGTGGTTCCTTATCGTCACTCCAGTCCAGTCCTGGGTTACGCAACCCTTCCAGCAGCTTGGAGGCTGAGCCCAACCTTTTTGGGGATGGAGCGGTATAAATACCACTGGGACCACCCACCAACTCCAGTATTCTCAGCCTCCAAGCAGCTGGAGGGTTCCGTAAGCCTAGGGCTTACTGGAGTCTTACCTTTATTTAGATTATTTATTTAGATCATTTAAAATTTCTCCCTTTATTTCTTGACTGATTTCTTTATATTCAGTTTTTCTCAGGTCCTGCCCCTTTAATTCCTCCTGCCTGCTCGCTCTCCCCCCCCCCCCCCTCCAGGTCGGCAGGGGCATCGGAGGCGTTTTTTCTCCTGCAGGCTGCAGCAAAGATTTGCTCTGTACTGATTTCTTTTGCTGCGATATCGGCTGGCTCCTGCTCTACTTCACCCGAGCTTACCCTGCCTCGCGACAAAGCCCTCCTGGTGGCTGAGCGCTTGAGGCAACGCCGCAGGCCTATTTCCACCGCCGGACCCGTCCCGGAGCAGGAGGACATGGAGGCGAGTTCTGGCTTTCCAGTTTGACCGCGGGACAGCATTTCAGCGGCGATCTTCATTAGGAGCGGTTCCCACCTCAGGGCTGCGTTCGGGGTGGAGATCCGCCGGCCCGGAGATCAGACTCGCGGTCCCCCGTTCAGGCTCCACGTGGCGAGGCCTACCACGTGTAGAGCCAGCGGGCGGTGATAGCTGAGTCGGGCCCAGCCAGCAACTGAAGCCATAATCGCAAGTACTCTGCTTAAATTCAGTTTGCTTTTTTTTAGCAATTTTATTTGAGTTTGTTCAGTTTTGTTTATACTGTTGATTTTAGCCGCTTAAGAAGAAAGGGGCTGTTAGTCCCAGGTCCTGGGGGACTATCCCTCTTCTGGAGGAGAAAGCACATCTTATCACATTGTGCTATGCAGTTTGTGGGGGCTTAGACTGGTTGCGAAGCCTCGGAGTAAGAAGGGCTTCTGTAGCTCTCATCGGGGACATGGCAAGCAAGTCTAGGTGGTCCATCCTGTGGCACACGCAGGGGCACTTCCTCGGAGGCAGGCATCTGCAGGGGTTGTGCTGCAGTAGCTGCCTCCGTGGAACAAGAAATTAGCTTGGCCATCTCACAGCCCTCTCAGGGGTCAGGAGACTCCCTGGGAGGGGAGGGGGGGGGTCCCAGTTCCCTCCCTCCACTTCCACAGATTTACCCACTCCTACTCTGCCTCCTTCGCCCCCACCCGCAGGGGTAGGGGGGGGCAGGAGATTTTTTCTCCCCTGATTTCATCCTTTTACTTCACAAGGCCTACTGCTTGCGTAAGCAGGGCTTAGGGCCAGGTGAGGCTGCTCCGTCGGCGGACGACAAGTCAGCTAAGCCCGTGAGAGCAAGCTGTCAGGAATCCGGTATTCCTCCTAAGCGTTCTCGTCTTAGTGGTGAGGAACCTCACGCATCCTTATCACAGGGTACCCCGGAAGAGGATAGCTCAGATAAGGACTTGGATGAGGAAGAGGAGGAGCTTGAAGAAGGGGAAATCCCGGAAGAAGATCACTCCCGGATAGTTAGTCTTTTGTCAGGAGGAGCTTCCGGCATTAATTAGTGAGTCCCTGAAAGTTCTCAATGTGGCTTCAGACACGCCAGCAGAGGAGGAGGCGTTGGAGGATCCATTAATTCAGGCCATTAGGAGATCCCAGAAGGTTTTCCCGGTTCACAGAGTGGTACGGCAGATGATCCAGGAAGAATGGGATCAACCAGAGTCTAGCTTAAGGGGAGTCCGGGCCATGTCTCGCCTATACCTCCTCCCAGAGGCAGACAAAGAACTGCTGAAGTCTCCCAGGGTGGACGCAGCGGTATCGGCAATTACTAAGAAGACTACTATCCCAGTTGAGGGCAGCTCGGCCTTAAGGGATGCTCAGGACAGGAAGTTGGATACGCTCCTTAAACAAGCCTTTGATGTAAGCGCCCTCGCCTTGCAGGCCTCCGTGTCAGGAGCTTGGGTGGCATGGGCCTATTTAAGGTGGGCACAACAGCTCCAGGCAGCAGAGGGCCCAACGGGCGAAGCACAGGCCAACTCGGCTAGGGTGGAATCCGGAGCTGCCTTCTTGGCGGATAGTCAGTATGACCTCATCAGAAGTCTAGCCAAGAACATGGCCTCGGTGGTGGCGGCTAGGCGTTATTTGTGGCTACGGAGTTGGGCAGCGGATGCTTCCTCAAAGGCACGCCTGAGTCGGCTTCCCTTTAAGGGGAAGCTGTTTGGAGAGGATTTAGAGAAGTTGGTAAAGGACCTGGGCGAGTCTAAAGGAGGCAGGCTTCCGGAAGATAGACCAAAGCAAGGGCGCCCCCTAGCTCCAGTGCGCTCCCATCCTAGGGACTCTCGGAGGTTTCGCCCAGCCAGGTCGAACTCGTTTCTCAGGGGCCGTTTTCCCTCGAAGGGACAAGGTTTTAGAGGGTTTCGGGGAGCAGGTCGAGGTTTTGGGGCCTCCTCCTCCTCCTCCTCTGGACCTAGGAAACAACCATGAGATGACGGGGGTCCAGGGGGAAGAGCTGCCGGTGGGCGGATGCTTAAGGCAGTTTCTTCCCACCTGGTCCCGGGTCATGTCCGATCAATGGGTCTTAGAGGTGATCAGAGAAGGCTATGCTCTCGAATTGGCAAGGCAAATACCCCCAGCCTTTGTTCAGTCTCCCTGCGGTTCTTCTACAAAGAGGGCGGTGATAGAGGCAACTCTCACACGCCTAATTGTACTCGAGGCCGTGGTCCCAGTACCTCCAGACCAGTGCGGCTCTGGTCGGTACTCGATTTACTTCCTGGTGCCAAAGAAGGAAGGCTCTTTTCGTCTGATCCTGGACCTAAAGCAGTTCAATCGCTGTCTCAGGGTGCCACACTTCCGGATGGAGACCCTACGATCCGTCATAGCAGCCGTGAGGGGCGGGGAGTTCCTATCGTCCCTCGATTTGACAGAAGCCTATTTGCATATCCCGGTCAGGAAGTCCCACCAGCAGTTCCTGAGATTCGCAGTGCCAAGAGGCCACTTTCAATTCCAGGCCTTGCCTTTCAGCCTAGCTACGGTTCCCAGGACGTTCACCAAGGTGATGGTGGTAGTAGCGGCCTCCCTACGGAAAGAGGGAATATTGGTTCACCCTTACTTAGACGATTGGCTGATCCGGGCAAAGTCGGAAGAGGAGAGCCACTCGGCGACGGCCAGAGTGATCCAGATCCTAGAAGAGTTAGGGTGGGTCATCAATCGTGCAAAGAGCAGAATGAATCCCTCCCAGGAACTCGAGTACCTTGGAACAAGATTAGACACCAACAGAGGCAGAGTATTCCTGTGACAATCAAGATCAAGGGAGCTAAGGCTTCTAGTCACGCAGTTTCGAGGCAGACGAAATCCCTCCGCGTGGCATTATCTTCAGGTTCTAGGAACAATGGCGGCGGCGATAGAGGTAGTACCATGGGCCAGGGCCCACATGAGGCCGCTGCAGCGGGCGCTATTATGCCGATGGTCCCCCCAGCGTCATCCTCTGTCAATGCAGTTACCTTGTGCCCCGCGGACCAGTCAGGCCCTCCGCTGGTGGCAGTGCCCAAGGAATCTAGATTGCGGGATGCCCCTCGAGCCTCCTCAGTGGTTACTATTGACGACGGATACCAGTCTGTCAGGCTGGGGAGCGCACTGCGAGGACCAGTTCGTCCAGGGTCGTTGGACACCGTTGGAGTCTCAATGGCCCATCAACAGACTAGAATTACGGGCCGTCGTCCTAGCGCTCAAGGCGCTCGAGGTCTTAGTGCAAAAAAGAGCAATTCGCGTTCTCTCCGACAATGTCACTGTGGTGGCCTACATCAACCACCAGGGCGGCACCAGCAGTCCCGCCTTGGAGAAGGAGGCGGATGCCCTATTCCGGTGGGCGGAGGTTCGTTTGACAGCACTCTCAGCCCAGCACGTGGCAGGCACCGACAACATCATGGCAGATTTCCTCAGCAGATGCAAGATAGACCACGGAGAGTGGGAACTGGAACAGGAGATCTTCGACCAAATAGTGGCTCGATGGGGGCTTCCAGTCATGGATCTCATGGCGCGGTTCTCATCCGCCAAGGTGGACAGATTCTTCAGTCGGCGGAAGGAAAGAATGTCCGAAGGCCTGGATGCCCTGTCCTAGAAGTGGCCTTCGGAAGGTCTGCTCTGTGTTCCCTCCTTGGGCTCTGATCGGGAAGGTGCTACAGCGGGTGGAGTCTCACCAGGGATTGGTAATCCTCATAGCTCCAGATTGGCCCCGTCGCCCCTGGTATGCGGACCTGGTGAGGTTGATCGTCGACCATCCTTGGCGGCTCCCTTGCAACAGGGACCTGCTGAGACAGGGCCCGGTTCGGATGCCTCACGTGGATCGATTCTCGCTTACGGCCTGGCTATTGAAAGGGCGCGGCTCCTGAAACGGGGTTATTCAGGAGCTGTAATCTCGACGCTGTTGAATGCTAAGCGCTCGACCTGCCTTTCCTATGTTAGGGTCTGGCGCATCTTCGAAGCCTGGTGTGCGGAGCGCCGTCGTAAACCCCTTTCGGCCTCAGTCCCGGAGGTTCTGGAATTCTTGCAAGCAGGATTTGACAAGGGCCTGGCGCACAGCTCCTTACGAGTCCAGCTGGCTGCCATCGCTTGCTATAGAGGCAAGGTCCGTGGAAAGCCCCTAGGGGCCCACGCAGACGTAACCAGGTTCCTAAAGGCGGTTAGACGACTGCGTCCTCAACGGAGGTCGGTCATCCCCCCTTGGGATCTCAACCTTATGCTAAATGCCTTGGTCGGGGAACCATTCGAGCCAGTAAAGAGGGCCTCCTTGAAGGATCTGACCCTAAAGACAGTTTTTTTTCTGTTCGCTATCTGTTCGGCCAGGCGGGTCTCAGAATTACAAGTGCTGTCTTCTCGGCCCCCCTTTCTCTCCTTTCTCAAGGACAAAGTGGTTCTGCGCACGGTTCCTTCCTTCTTGCCCAAGGTTATCTCTCCCTTTCATGTGAACCAGACAGTTACCCTCCCGTCCTTTGCGGCCGAGGGGCTTGAAGGTAGGGATAGCAAACTTCGTCTCCTAGACGTCCAGAGGGCCTTGAAGCGTTACCTCTCTCGCACAGCCCCTTTCCGGAAGTCCGACCGGCTCTTCATTCAGTTCGGTGGCCTGCACAAAGGGGAGGCGGCGGCCAAAGCTTCCATCTCCAGATGGATCAGAGAAGCTATCGCTTCCGCCTACATCCTGAGAGGGAAACAGGTTCCAGTGGGTCTGCGTGCGCACTCCACTCGGGCTCAGGCTACCTCTTGGGTGGAATTCAGTCTAGTTCCCCCTCTGGATATCTGTAGGGCAGCAACTTGGTCCTCTCTGCATACCTTCACCAAGCACTACAGGCTAGACGTCCAGAGTGCAGCGGACGCTCGGTTCGGTCTGGCGGTTCTTCAGTCCGGCCTGCCGGATACCACCCAGGATTGAACTGCTCGGGTACTTCCCAGAAGTAAAGGGACTGGACTGGAGTGACGATAAGGAAATAGTAATTAGATCTTACCTGCTAATTAGTGTTCCTGAAGAAACGACAGTCCAGTCCCTGATCCCACCCGGTTCCGGCGGCCGTTGAGGCCTATAATTCATAGAAGGGCTTCGGACCGAGCGTGGGGCCGGTTCTGGGTGAGGGGGTGCAGGAGTAACCCGGCTCTGGCAGGCTCAGGTAGACCTCCTCTGCTCGTTGCCACTCCTCCTCTCCTACTCCTATTCCTTGAAAAAAAAAAATATATATATAAAGGTTGTGGGTTAATGTTCCGTTGAGGTGTTATGATAGATAGATTGTTAAGGGAAGTTTAGTTAACTCAGCTTTCATTCGATTACTGGAGTTGGTGGGTGGTCCCAGTGGTATTTATACCGCTCCATCCCCAAAAAGGTTGGGCTCAGCCTCCAAGCTGCTGGAAGGGTTGCGTAACCCAGAAGTAAAGGGACTGGACTGTCGTTCCTTCAGGAACACTAATTAGCAGGTAAGATCTAATTACTATTTTGATGCCTTTCTTGTTTCCTGGTGCTCTGAAGAAACATCGTTTACTTCTGCACAAATTCAAATGGGATTTTGATATTGCTTCTAATACCACACTGCATGTTTTCTTTTGTGAAGTATAAATTATGTAAGGACCCCTGTGTATTACGGGGAATTTGTTTAAACTCTTCAATCGGCCATCTGATTTTCATTGGCTGACTGATTTTTCCCATCTTGCAAGATGATACTTGTAAGTCTGAATACTTTGAATAGCTGGTGTGTTTTGGCCTCCATGCCAGCATGAGAGAGATTGTGTCTACATAAATAATAAATAATGCCACATTAATAATTATGCTAGGTCTTCAGAAATGTGAATTTTCAGCTTTGAATAGACCTTACACAAATGCTAATAAAATTTTTTATGCATTCAGACAGACCTTTTCTAGACGTAGAAGAATATTAGATGTGCTTATCTTGAAGAAAAATCCCAAATTTCCAAATGTGTAGATATTATTTTTGTTTTGTTATGAACTAATATTTCTTGAGGTGTTCTAGAATTGGCTTTCCATGAATTCTACTGAACCCTTGCACACACGATTTGAATAGTGACAAAATGAATCGCTAGTAATGGTATCTGATTTATTGGTTTATAAGATGTCACATCAAACCATAATCATTCAGATCATGTTTTTGTGCTACGATTTATGCTTCTTTCCCAAACATAGCCGACTCAATGGCTCAGGAAAAACTACTTAAGTAACTTAATAGAATAAAAAAAAAGTCATCAATGTGTAGCATTACTACTGATTTGTACACAGACATTTAAAGAGTAAGGTACCCTTTAAAATTCATAATCAGTCTTTTAACCTTCTGTGAAAACTTCAAACTATATTTGCTAATTACTTTTGCTTAAGATGAAACCATGTAAAAATAAAAATGATACAAAGAACCATTAATAAACAGGTCCTCTGGCTGCTTTATTCTAAGTTAATTCATAGTTGGAATTTTAGGTTCCAATTTAAAATGTAGTCAGAAAGAAAAAGCACCTGTTCTCATTTAATTTTGATTGTCAAGTTCACCTTTTTGCCATTATAGTGATGTCATGCTAACTTACTACTTTTCTATTTTGTTACTTTCTTATCCCCCCCCCCCCAAACCACACTCACGCACTCACTCTCTCCTGTACTAAGTTGTCATTCATACTAACACATGGACTCTTGTTTCATTCTGATTGCAAAGCATTTTGCATCATGTTGAAGACCATTGACCTGCTATAAAATTGGATTGCCTTCACAGGAAATGAATGGGGTACTGAGGAGCATGCTCTCTGAGTGGTTTTCTGTGGGATTCCTGAATCTAGAGCGAGTCACTTGGCAGTCGCCCTGTGAGCTGCTTCAAAAGATCAGTGAGTAGGTGTTGAATTTCTTCTCCTTTCAATATCTTTGGTCAATCAGAGATAGAGAGAAAACCCAGCTTCATGTTCTTTTCAAGACGTTTTAAGGTTTATTTAAAAATAAAAATCAGTTTTATATGTTGCTGTTACATCTAGTGCTTCATGTAACAGATTGCAGAATAATGAACTTCAGAACTAAACAATAATTCCTCCGCAGTAAATGCACCTGTGATATGTTAATTTTCATTATCTAGTTTTCAATTCTAATTAAATCAAAGTATAATTATTTTGAATTGCCAACATCCTTTGCAGAGGTAATTTATAAAAGTGAAATAACCATGTTAAGAGGCATTTCCAATAAATGGTTTACTCATGGAGATACAATTGTTGAAGACTAGAGGAGGGAAGGCAGTTCTGCTTCAAAGATGTCATAATTTAACTAGTCCCAGAAAACATCAGGTCAAACGGAGCTAACAGGTCAATAATGTGAAGACCAAAACATTTTTTTGTTGGGACTGTTTGTAAACAGGGAATCTTTTCCCAGTGAAACAAACCTGTTTTGCTCACTTTTTATTTTGTAAGTATTTATTTTATTTATTGAACAGGTCTTCTATACCGCATTCATAAGCGTCCCTCCAGTCCAGTCCCTTTTCTCTGGGTTGTACTCCCCTTCCAGCAGCTTGGAGACTGAGCACGTCATCTTTTTTGATGACACCTATGATATAAACACCACTGGCATCTCCCACCAGCTCCAGTATGCTCAGTCTCCAAGTAGCTGAGGGAGGCAGTAAGCCAGGGGTTAGGCTTACTGGGATAGTGGATTTTTTTCCTTTATTTTATTTTAAGTTCATTTAATTTATTTTATTTTGAGTTGAATTTGTGATTTTTTTCCTGGCTCCTTGCTAGGGCACTTAAGCTGTCCTTTGGGGTTGAGAGAGTTCCTACCCCCTCCCCCCATCTTACAACTCCAGGGCACAGGAGGAGACTTCGAAAGACAGCACCAGAAAAAGAAAAAGGATACGTGGTTCCTGATCATTTGCTTCTGCAGGGCCTGCCACTTCCTGTCTGTCCCACCTCGCTACCGAAGCCCTCAAGGCTGCTGAGCGCGAGGGTGGGAAGACACAGCCAGACGGGTGAAGAGGGGGAGAGAAGCTCTCAGCGGCGTTGGACTCTGAGCACGGTGGCGAGCTGCATGGTGCAGTAAGTCGACCACGCGATTGCCAGCTGGGCGTTGCAGAAAGGCCTGCTGCCTCCGGAGGCAGGCCTTTGAAGAACCATCTGCTGCCCAGTTGTGGAGCCAAAGGTAACGACAAGCTGCTATCACAGAACTCATGCTCTTCCGCCAAGTTCCTGATGAGATCATATTGGCTATCTGCAAGGTAGACCACTCCGGATTCAATTCTTGCCGCATCAATCGCTGATCCACCTGGCTGGTTGCCTGGCAGTTGAAGCTGCTGAGACCACCGGAGGCAAGCACGGGCTACCCAAGCCCCCCACACAGATGCCTGAAGAGCCAGGACACTGATGTCAAAGGCTTGTTTTAATAATGTATCCAGCTTCCTGTCCTGAGCATCCTTAAGAGCCATGCTGCCCTCAACTGGTATGGTTGTCTTCTTGGTAACTGCCGAGATGGCCGCATCCACTCCGGGCGACCAAAGCAACTCTTTCTCCAACTCCAGCAAGGGGTACAACCGTGTCATTGACAGGGCACCCCTTAAAACGGACTCCAGCCGATCCCATTCTTCTTGGATCATCTGTCAAACTCCTCGGTGAACCGGGAGGACCACCTGTGACTTCCTGACTGCCTGAATCAGCAGGTCCTCCAAGGCCGCCGCCTCCGCTGGAGCTCCTGTGGCGATATTGAGGACTTTCAAGAACTCGCCGATCATAGCCGGCAGCTCCTCTCAGCAGAAGACCCAAACAATCCTGGACTGCTCCTCCTCAGGGATCTCGCCCTCTTCAAGTTCTTCCTCATCTTCTCCCACCTCCTGGTCTGAGGACTCCCCCTTCCAGAACCTCCGACAGAGGGGAGTGGAGATTTTCTTCATTTACTAGACTAGCCTGCTTAGGTGGTACCTCTGCATCCTCTGTCTCCTTGGCCTCCACAGTCCACGTAGTCACACGCCCCTGTGCTGCTATCTGCCCGTGCGTTCCCTGTTGATGCAGACAGAACACCCTATGCAGCAATAATACAAATTCTGGGGAGAAGCCCCCCAACCTCCCCCCTCCTGCACCGCCGATGAAGTGGAGTGCCTGGACTGAGGCTGAGGAAGAGCCGGCTGTTGTAAAACCGAGGACAGAGGAGTCCCAGAGGCAAGCATTGCTTCCAGAGGCTCCCCTGCCTCCTGTGAGAGGGAAGATAGAGGATCCTTGGTTATGCTGGCCTGGATACCCTGTTCCACAGATGCGACCGTTACAGCAGTCTCTTCTCCCTCGCTGGTCCCATCAGCATCAGCCCTTGTCCACAGCACTTCCCTGTCCCCCAGCGACCAGGGGGGCCTTGCAGTGGTGGCTCCATCCAGGGAATCTGGAACAAGGCATGCCCCTCTAGTCCCCTGCAATGGCTGCAGTTGACGACGGATGCCAGTCTGGCTGGTTGGGGGCTCACTGCGAGGGACACTTTGCCCAGGGTCGCTGGAGTGCCCAGGAAGTCCAGTGGTCCATCAACAGACAGGAAATGCAGGCGGTGGCTCTAGCTCTTAGAGCATTCAAATGCTGGATCCATCAGAGGGCGGTCCGGGTGCTATCGGACAATGTGACCACAGTGGCCTATATCAACCGTCAAGGCAGCACGAGCAGTCCTCCCTTGGAAGAGGAAGCAGAGAGCCTGATGGAGTGGACAGAAGCCTGTCTGCAGGCCTTGGTGGCACATGTAGCTGGAGTAGAAAACGTCACGGACTATCTGAGCAGGTTCAGGGTGGATCACGGTGAATGGGAGCTCTGTCAGAAGGTGTACAAGCAGGTCATGCGCCGATGGGGGCCTCCTATCATGGATCTCATGGCGCGATGGGAGTCAGCCAAAGTAAGCCGCCGCTTCAGCAGAAGAAAGGAAGATGTCTGAGGTCCTGGATGCTCTGGTTCAGAGGTGGCCCACGGGGGGGGGGCTTCTGTATGTGTTCCTCCATAGGCTCTCATAGACGGGGTCCACCAGGGGTGGGTAATACTGATAACCCTGGACTGGCCACGGCATCCGTGGTATGCCGACCTCATTCAGCTGCTGGCTGATCATCCCTGACGTCTCCTGATGAGATTATCTTCTGGCTCAGGGTCCTGTGTGGATGCCGCAAGTGGATCGGTTCTCGCTTATGGTTGGCTATTGAAAGGGCAAGGCTGTGTAAGCGGGAATATTCCGGGGCAGTGATCACGACACTGCTGAATGCTCAGAAGCGTTCGACCTGCCTCTCCTATGTGAAAGTCTGCTGCATTTTTGAGAGCTGGTGTGCAGCCCAGGAGAAGAGGCCTATGGCTGTTTCAGTTCCAGAGGTGCTGAATTTTTTATAGGCAGGTTTCGAGAAAGGCCTTGCTGCAAGTTCCTTATGGGTGCAGGTGGCAACTATTTCCTGCCAAAGGGGCAAGATTCAAGGTAAGGCGTTAGATTAACATCCGGACATGTTGGTTCCTGAGGGTAGTGTGGTGCCTGCGGCCCCAGCAGAGGTCGTTTGTTCCTCCCTGGGACCTTAATCTCATGCTGGATACTCCAGCGGGGGAACCATATGAGCCGGGAGAGCGAGCCTCCTTGAACGATTTGACTCTAAAGGTAGTGTTTCTGGTTGCTATTTGTTTGGCTAGACGTATTTCAGAGCTTCAAGCTCTTTCGTGTCGTCCGCCGTTCCTTTCCTTCTTCAAGGACAAGGTAGTCTTGCGGACAGTACCTTCCTTTTTGCCCAAGATGGTCTAGTTTTTTTCATGTGAATAAGCCAGTGTCCCTTTCTTCTCCAAGGTGGGGCAGGGGGTTGATGCTCGGCTGCGCCATCTGGACATGCGCAGGGTCCTGAAGCGTTACCTGAAGTGCACTGCGGTGTTCTGCAAATCGGAACAGTTGTTTGTCTTGTTTGGGGGACCACGTAGGGGAGAGGTGGCAGCTAAGGCTTCCATTTCCAGATAGATCAGGGAGGCCATTGTTTCGGCATACATCCAGAAGGGAAAGCCAGTTCCAGTGGGAATCTAGGCACATCTACGCGAGCCCAAGCGGCCTCGTGGGCGGAATTTAGTCTGGTTCCGCTGCTGGATATTTGTAGAGCGACTTCTTGGTTGTCTCTGCATACTTTTGCCAAGCATTACAGTTTGGATGTTCAGGCAGCGGGAGATGCCGGGTTTGCAGGAGCGGTACTTCAGTCTGGTCTTGCAGGCCCCTCCCATGCTTGAACTGCTCTTACATCCCAGAGGAAAGGGACTGAACTGGAGGGACGCTTAGGAAAGAGTAATTAGTCCTTATCTGCTAATTAGCGTTCCTGAAGGAACTCCTGTCCAGTCCCTGATCCCGCCCAGAGTTAGGTGGCAAGATGGATGAGGCGTTGCTGGCCCGAAGCTTTAAGTACACAAGAGCAGAGGAAGGTTTCGGAAGGCTCCTTGCTGAGGGGTTCCGGTGACATGACCGGATGGACAGGCTAAGTGTCCTCATGGAGGAGTCAGTAAGGGCAAGTGCTTATCAGGTAAGCCGCCGCCGCCACCTCTTCAGAGGGGTGGGAAGTCCCTTCTGGGGGAGGCGGGAGGTGTATACTACAGTTTTTTTCAATTTAGCCATAGTTTTTGTTCTGTTAAATTGTCTCTCCGTTAAGTCTGCTTTGTCAATAGGATACTGGAGCTGGTGGAAGGTGCCAGTGATATTTATATCCTAGGTGTCATCAAAAAAGATGACGTGCTCAGTCTCCAAGCTGCTGGAGGAAAGGGACTGGACTGGAGTTCCTTCAGGAATGCTAATTAGCAGGTAATGACTAATTTTACTCTTCCAAAGGTCAAGGCGGTTTACATGGAACAAAACTTCAGCATTACAGAAAACATGGATTACACAGAACAAGAAAATGTTTAACGTAACATTAACTTATAGGGTAAGAAGTAAGGGAGGTGAATTGGGCTAAGGGAGAGGATATGTTGACAGGGGAGGAGGTGGGGTTGATTGGCTTGTATTGCATGTCACACAACATTTAACTTATGAGATAATAGGATAACTGGAGTGTAATGTGAATGTCCATAGGAGAATGGTAAGAGACTTGAGGTTAGGATGTATCTTTTTGAACAGGAAGATTTTTAGGAGCTTGTGGAATGTTGTGAGGTCAGGAGAGGTATGCAGGTCTTGTGGGAGCGAGTTCCAGATGCTAGGTGAATGTAGAGAAAAGGCGCGTGTACATGTTTGGTTTCTTCTGGCTAACTAAGTCTTGTGGGAGTGCAAGCATGTTCTTTGCAGAGCTTCTTTCGAGTCTGTTCTCCTGAGACTTTTGTAGAAGGTTCTGTAGGTACTGTGGGCCTGATTTGTGGAGGAGTTTGAAGGTGATTACAAGAGGGTTTTTTTTGTATTTTATATACAAAATCACTTAACTTAGCCAATTGCAACAGTGGAACCTTCCAAGGAGCTTCTAGTGCTTTTGACAAACTCACTCTGATGCAGTACTGCGCTTTGAATCCTGAAGGCATGCCTTTTGATGTAGGCGTGCCTTCTGTCAATTTGTGGTGATATCAGGCGCCATATGATTTAAAAGAAGAGCAACCGTTATAAGCGGAACAGCTCGAGACTACCAATGATTTGAAGAAGCCTGCTTTGTGGTTGTACCCTTGGAGTGATACTACATTATATATGACTTTTCCTGACACAAAACCCTTATAAAAGCCTTTTGGGTTCAAAACGGGGCACTGTGTCGGAATGAGTATGTCAACAGCGCTTAGAAGCTCCTTGGAAAGTTCCACTGTTGCCATTGGATAAGTTAAGTGATTTTGTATATAAAATACAAAACCCTTGTAATCACCTTCAAACTCTTCCACAAATTGGGCCTACAAAATAAAAAGTGAGCAAAAAAGAATATTTCATTTGGGAAAGGTTCCCTGTTTACAAACAGTCCGACCAAAAAATGTTTTGATCTTCATGTTATTGACCTATTGGTAATTGATGTTAGCTCTACACCATTCTCACTTTCTTCAGAGGCTTGCTGCCAGAGCTACTTCAGAAGTGTTGTCCTCTGGTACTGTGGTGCTCTGTAAGTTTGAGCTCTGCAGTACCCTAACTCCACTACTGCTACTAATCATTTGTATAGCACTACATGAAGCTGCAAGGGAGTAAATTGAAAGGCAATATCAGGAAATACTTTTTCACTGAAAGGGTGGTAGATGCTTGGAATACCCTCCCAATGGAAGTGGTGGGGGCAAATACAGTGACAGAATTTAAAATGCATGGGACAGACACAGTGGATTCCCTTTACAGCAACAGGATAAAATCAAAATAAACTTGACTAATTTCTCAACAAATAGGGGTGTCCTACATGGAGCGGTGGGTTCACCCTTAAAACAAAGACATGGGGAGGGGTGGCCTGCATGGAGCGGCAGATGCACCTACTCTTGTCATCTTACTGGGCAGACTAGATGGACTATACTGGTTTTTATCTGCCATCATTTACTATGTTACTATGTATGTTATATGTTACAAGGCATACACAGCACTGTACATATACATATAAGGCACAGTCCCTGCTCATCAGAGCTTGCAATCTAATCGAGACAAAACACATAGTGAAAGTGGGGACTAGAGTATAAGAAGATACACAAGTAATGGACAAGAGTGAGGAGCATCAGGATCCAAAAGCAGTTTCACTGTGGTGGGGTTTTAGCCTGGATTTGAATAGAGCTAGAGAAGGGGCCCAATGCACAGATTCAGGTAGTTTATTCCAGGCATATGGAGCAGTAAGATGGAATGAATGAAGTCTGGAGTTAGCAGTGGCAGAGAAGAGCACAGATTGAAGGGTTCTGCTAGAGGAGCGGGGTTCCTGAGGAGGGGTGTAGAGTGAGATAAAGAGAGGAAAAGGTAGTGAGGAGCCGCAGAACGAATGCACACTTATAGGTAAGTAGTAGAAGTTTGAATTTCATGCGGAAACTGATAGGGAACCAGTGAAGTGATTTGAGAAGAGGGGTTATATGAGCATGGTGATACTGGCAGAAGAGTCATGCAGCCGCGTGTTGAACAGAACTCTGAGAACATTGCAAGAATTTGGGCTCTTCCCTTCCTCCAGGGTTCAAATTCACTTTATTATCACCCTGCTAGACCAGCCCAGACAGTAGGTTATGCTCCTCAGCCAGTAGGTGGTGGCAAACTAGAGTAACTTTCAGTGATGTCGTCATTTGTCATATTTGTTGGCAGCTCTGAGAGAAGCCAGTATTGTCTGCTTCCAGCAGGTGCCAGGCTGTTTGGATTGGTGCAGCACTGTAGATAAGCCTGCCTTCCCTTTCCCAGACCATGGTCCTGGGACCTTTGTGACTGGGACCCATAGGCCCAATATTACTTGGAGCATGGGTATGTCCCAGTCTCCTTGAGTCGACAGCTGCCCTTTGCCCAGTGCTGTTACCCACAGGTTCCAGCACTGCTGGGTTGGAGAGCATACAAGAGGACCCCCATAGAGCCGCTGAGGGTGGTGGTAAGTTGGGGCCATGGACCCCCTTCCCTCTTGCCATCCTCTATTTCTTTGCTGAGCTTTTTCCAGATTTTTCTCTGTTTTCTTAATTTTTCTGTTACTTTCAATTGACTTTCTTTGCTTGAATTAAAGCTGCTTCAAAAACCCCAAAAGGTGTTAAGGCATCAAGACTTTCGCAGGCCTGTGTAGGTGTCGCGGGCAGCCCTTATTGGACTTTTCCCATCGGCTTAACAGCTAGTGGGATTCCCCTTACTGGTGGAGATTTTTTTTGCTATGTTTATTTTTCTTTATTGACGGTGATTTTTCTTCATGGCTTTAATCTGCTGTGGCATTTCTGAGCTGCCGACCCCATGCAGCCGCATCCCCAGCGGTGTTTACTCACAGATGGAGTGTTTGGCTCGAGGGCTTAGGGAGAGGCTTGGGGCACATTTTTCCGATTATGGTCTAAACCCCATGCTGCCTCTGTGTGTCTCCCAATTTTTTTCTTGCCAGCAGGAACTGTGGCCATTTTGAATGGCTACATGGACCAGTGGAGGGGAGAATATGGGACAGTCAGACCAACAAGCACACAGGCCCCTGAAGATCCTCCAGGGGGCCCTTCTTTCAGCCAGCTTGAGCAGTAGCTCCTTAGCTCACAGGTAGTTTTCAGTCTTTAGCAGCTGCTTGGCAACCCCCTATGATAGGGTGTGAGTTTCCCCTCTAGCGGTGGGGTGGCTATGCTCTGAGAACCTGGTTTCCTACGGGAGGGGCTGGCTGGAGGAACATGAGTTCTGTCTCATTCTGTTGAGTCTGTGGAGGAAGGGGAATGTCTCTTGATAAGTGTTTCCAGCGCTAGTTCACTTTTTTAGAAGGGGGGGGGGGCCTCTCCATCATTCTCCAGGATGCCATGGTGGCCCTGGACGTTGTGAAACCTCTGCTTGAGAGGGGCCTTTCAAGTGGGATGATGCTATGCAGGGATTTAGGTGGTCCTCTGGTATTTTCCCTTCCCTAAGCCCATGCTGCAGCTTGTGTTCTCTTAATGGGAGACACGAGAGCTAAGGTTGGTGGACTCTAAGGTTTTGGCAGTGGCACCCATTGCCCCAAGGGATGATGGCTTGACTCTTCAGGGTCCCTAAATTGGATGCCCTTATTATGGCAGTAAGATATAGAAACATAGGCCATGTAGTCTTTTTCTGTCGTCATGTTTCTATCTAGTCTGTCCTTCCATATCAACAACTACAACAGTCCTCTTTTTTTTTTTTTTCCTTTAGAGATCCTCTGTGTTTGTCCCATGCTTTTTTGAATTCAGTTACTGGCCTCATCTCTACCACCTCCACTGAGATACTATTCCATGGATCCACCACTCTTTCTGTAAAGATATTTCCGCATATCACTCCTGAATCTGTCCCCCTTCACCCTCATCCCATGTCCCCTCATAGCAGAACTTGCTTTCAATTGAAAGAGGCTCTCCCCCTGAACATTTATGCCACGGAGGTATTTAAACATCTCAATCATATCACCTCTATCCCGCCTGTGCTCTAAGGTGTATATATTAAGATCCCTAAGTCTGTCCTCATATGCTTTATAATGAAGACCACTAATCATTTTAGTAGCCACCCTCTGCACCGACTTCATCCTGTTCACATCCTTTTGAAGGTGCGGTCTCCAGAATTGCACACTATACTCCAAATGAGGTCGCACCAAAGACTTATACAGAGGCACTATCACCTCCTTTATTTTCTGCTAGCCATTCCTCTGGGGTTTCTAGTCCCACAGGTGCTCCTTGTGGTCTTGGGCAAGCCACTTAACCCTCCATAGCCCATGTTCCCTGTAAAATAGTTATCTCCAAATTATACTCGTAATGCCCTGTTCAATGTAATTTCAGTTTGTTCAATGTAAACCGCACTGATGCAGAATAGCGTGGTATATAAGAGAATGTAAATAAATAAATAAAATATGCACCCAAGCATTCTTCTAGCTTTTGCCGTCGCCTTTTCTACCTGTTTAGCTACTTTAAGATCATCAGACAACCACGCCTAGGTCCCGCTCTGCTTTAGTGGACAAAAGTACTTCACCCCCTATACTATATTGCTCCCTTGGATTGCTGCAGCCCAAATGCATGACCTTATATTTTTTAACATTAAATCCCAGCTGCCAAATTCTAGACCATTCTTCAAGCTTAGCTAGATCCCTCCTCATGTTATCTACACCTTCCTGGGTGTCTACTCTATTGCAGATTTTGATATCATCCGCAAAAAGGCAAACCTTACCCGATAGCCCTTCCGCTATATCACTAAAAAAGATGTTAAAAAGAATTGGACCAAGGACAAATCCCTGGGGCACACCACTGGTAACATCCTTCTCCTCAGAGTGAGCTCCGTTTACCTGTACTCTTTGTCGCATCCCACCCAATGAATGGGTGGGGTTTGAGTCAGGAAAGTGTGAAGGCTGTCCTCAAGAATGCCTTCATGTCTTTGGCCTTAGGTGATCAGATGGCGATCTGTGCAGGTGCTTTGGCGCTGGGTCCAGCAAAGGCTGGTCAGCCCTCAACTGGTTCAGTCTGGAGATCAGAGTGTCTTTTATGGCAGATTCCTTGTATGACTTTATTAGGATGATATCCAAAGCTGCGGCAGCATCTGTGGTAGTAAGGAGGTGGCTCTGACTCTGGAATTCGGTTGGTGGATGCTGCTTCCTAGCTGTGGCTGGGTGGATTTCCTTTTAGTGGCAGCCTTTTGATAATATCTGGTGCAACTGAAAGCTTGCCCACAGTGGCTCCCAGAGGATAGGCCCAGGAGGTCCCAAGGGATCCTCATGTAGGGCTCGTAAAGGAACTTGGTGGCAGTTTCAGCTGGAGAGAAGTTTGACTACAGGCTACTTCCCCCATGGAATGAACCCAAAAAGGGGTGAGCCCTTGCATGGGACATGATAGGGTCCTGTAAGCCTTCCCAGCAAGTTCTAACAGGTGTCTTCTGAGAGGTTGGCGGTTGGAGGATGGCTCTGCCTATTTCTCTTGGAGTGGACCCACATTACTACAGATCAATAGGTCCTTGAGATCCCCAAGTCACCTAATGCTGACTTCCTGTTTGCATGGGGGGTGGAAACGACTTCTGCCCCCATACAAAAGGAAGTCTGCATCAGACATCAGAGGTGACAGAAGTCAAACTGCTTCGCAGTGCCTGAGGTTTAAGGTAAGTGCTGCAGGGCTGTTTGAGGCCATTGCTGCTGCCACAGGTCCTGGAGAGAGTGGGAGCAGGGGGTCAAGGGATGAGGTTGCACTGGCTCCAAGGAACAGGGTAGCTTGTGAATATCAAGGGAAAGATTGAAAGTCTGTTCTAATTGGTCATAGATCTGGAGCTGGGAAGAAGAATCACTTTTCATCAGGGCAGTAATCTTAAGCACAAAGCAAAAGCAACAATGGGCTCAGCAAAAAGTGAATGTCTGAGTAGCCCAGGTAAAGTCTAGACATGAATCAGACAATCTGGCAAGGCTTGAAGATTGCAGTCTATAGGTGATCCCCAGAATGGTAGATACTTATCCTAAATAATTCATGGCTGTTGTTCTTGACAGTGACTTAAGGGGTGTGAAATATTAGACTTTTTGGTTCCTTATTAATGGTTTTGTGACTGTTTCTATGATCTTTCATGTTGAACATATAGAGTATGTTGTGTAGATCAGTGAAACTTCTTCATTCATGCAATTTGAATTGTATTTTGTAGTCAGTAGAATGTGAAAAATGTACAAGGATGTTAAGACTTCTACGGTGCATTGTATCTGCTTAATTCTGTATATTCTTGCCCCTGAGATAAATATGATGAAATTTATGAATAAAAACCATATTCTAGGATTGTAAGCTGGTGCTCTTCAGCCAGAAGAGGAGTAACGTAATTGTACAGATTTAACTGCAATGTTTTGTATTAATAGAAGTTGCATTAAGAAAGAAGCTTTAATACCTAAATAGAGAAACACATTAGTCAACATGATTAAGAATTAAGCATGGATCAAAGGAAGCTTTCTCCTCAAAGAATGACTTGACCCAACAGATTTACCATAAGGCAGAGAAACAGGTTGTTGCAGTGGCGGAGACCTTGAAATCAAGAGACAGCAGCAAGTCCAGGTGGAACCTAGAGTAATGACAATGTCACATAGCAAGATAGGATGACCTAGAATGGGTCAGGGCCAGCTGAGGAAGGTAAAACTTTCTGACTGTTGGAATCGAGTGCAAGTCTGTTCTGAGCAAGCCGCTTGGCTATTGTATCAAGGCAGTTGTTCAAGGGACTGAGATCAGGGGAAACAGGATTGGTATAACCACCATCTGTATGTCATCAGCATAATGAAAGCCACTGAGGCCACAGCTTTACACAAAAATGTCTTGAGGAACCAGAATTAGGTTGAAAAGAACAGGTGCGGGCAGTGAACCTTGTGGAATGTAGCAAGATAAGGGGCCAGGGATGAGAGCAAGCAAGACTGAGAAGCTACTTATCTGTGCTCCTGCTTTTCTGCCGCAGTAGTACATTTCCTCCTTGCTATGGTTTCTTGTTTCACTGCCCAGGGGACCAAGTAAATTTACTGCACAAATTTTATTTTCTGCCACCTTTTCAGTCTTACTGACAGTAAAACTGTCATAATTGATAAATACATTAAAACGGTTTTAAAAAACCCTCACAAATAAAACAAAGCTTACAATAACTCATTCTTGGGTATTCATTACTCATACTCATTCGGATTCCAGCTCCTTATCCACCCACACTCATCCCACCAGGCTCTTAATCATTAATTCTCTTCGCCATAAGCAACCTGGTTTTCATTAGCTTGTGAAAATGCATATCGTTTGGTGCCAATTTTAAATTCATTGGTAATCTATTCTAAGGGATTGGGGCCTTCCTATAAGAACACTTAATTTTTTATTTCACCAATTTCCAGTCTTTAGGTCCTGGCACCACTAAGTCATGTGACTGGATTGTAATCTTCTCTTTGGGGCACATTCTTTAATCTAGTCTCTTAAATACGGTGGACACAAACCATGAAGTGCTATATGAGTTAAACCATAGAAATTTAAGCTCAATTCAAGTTGCATTTGGGGGCTGATGTATGGAACCTAGTAAAGGAGAGGCCTTATCTCATGCTGAAATTGTATGGTTTTGTTTACATCGTGTTGACCACCCGAATCTTATCTAGGTATCCTTTATCTTGTTTCTTGTCTTAGGTATGAGGCGGTACATCCTGTCAGAAATTGGACAGATATGAAACGTCGTGTTGGGTCATACAGAAGATGCTATATGTTTGGCCACAGTGCAATGCCTGAAGAGCCACTAATAGTCTTGCATGTGGCTCTGACCAACCAAATATCAAACAATATCCAGGTGAGTCCCAGAAGCGGTTAGGAGCATAAATCCCAAAATCTTTATTTCTGACAGGCCTGACCAGGAACTGTGCTAGCATAGGATCAGAGACTAATTTTGTCATTCTTCCTTCTGATTTTTGTGTCTTTTCTTTGAGTATCCAAATTCAAGCCAGGGAGTAGCTGGTGATGTTGCATTGTCTGTAGGTGAGTGACAGAATAAGTGGACGCAACTTATGGCAAGCATAAAATGACTTAGTGGAGGAATCTTTCTGAGCATTTTACGCTGCTCAGTACCTTGGAATCATTCTTTAAATTTTGTTACTAAATAAATCAAGTGAAATCGCTTATTATAGATGAGTCACATTAGTTTGAAAGCATTACATTTGGCATGTTCTTGCCATTCTCTGAATGTTTCTAAAACATTCCACCCCTGTGCATTTTGTGAAACCCATTGTATGCAAAAGAACTTCTTAAAATTTTTCTCCATCACGTTTTTAGATGCTAGTACAGGGCAGCATCACTCAGCTATCAGGATAACTTGAGGACGGCATAGATTACATCATAAATAGAAGCAATGCCAAAAGTATTAAGTCGGGGCCAGCAGCGACCACTACTTTTCATTCCAGTTACAGTCTTAGAGAGGAAGAAATTCACTGGAAATTTGCTAGAAAGGGTTACAGGTCAGTGACCTGGAATGAAATGGCAGAAAATCAGCACTGAAGTTGAAGAAAAACTGTCAATTTCAAAGTAACATCGGGCTACATAATATGAACACACTGATGTGATGTGCCAAGTTGAATATCCTGTTCATATGTAAACACAAAGTACTATTGGAAATGTGTATGTTCACTGTTTATTGTAAACCGCGCTGATGCTGAATAGCGCGGTATAAAAGAGACTTTAAATAAATAAATAAAATAAATAAATGTGATAAAAAAAAAAAAGGAAAGAGATTACCCTTTTGGCCTTTCTAGTATTTGCTCATACTTCTTACAAAATGCCAGAGGATTCTATGTATCCCAGCATTTGGTGAGTGCTACCTGTATCCTATGTTAATTTCTCCAACAAAAGAATGTTGCACAACTGAGTTCTTGCACTTAACAGTAGTTGGCAATCTGGCTGCAGTCAATATAAATGTCAACTATATGTATGTATGTGTGTGTGTGTGTATATATATGTGTATGTATGTATGTATGTGCATGTGTGTATGTATATATAATTTTTTTTTTACTTTTTTTCCGAATATTTTCGAGTCAGTCATGACTCCTGGCAACTCTGCAGCTTCTGGGTTTTCTTGGCCGTGTGGCTGGAAGAAGATTGCGAAGCATTTCTTCCTTATCGTCCCTCCAGTCCAGTCCCGCACCTCTGGGTAGTGCACCTCCTCCAGCAGCTTGGAGACAGAGCATGTCATCTTTTTGATGGCACTAGTGTACATATGCAGCTGGCACCTCCCACCAGCCCCAGTAAGCTCAGTCTCCAAGCAGCTGGAGGAGGTTGTGAGCAAAGGTGCTGGACTCACTGAAGAGACAACGAAGGAGATGGGTTTAGTTAGTTTGCTTTTATATCCCCTGTTAAGGTGCAGGTTTCTTTGTTTTTAAAGGCTGAAGTTAAAAAAAAAAAAAAAAAAAAAAATTAGAAGGAACAGAGAGAACCGGGGGACAACAGGGCTGAGGGGAGGATATTCCTTCTTCCCTCTCTCCCCCCCCCCCAAGATTTCGGGGGGGGGGAGGGTTTCTGTGGGGGCCTTCCTCAGTCCGAGACTTCTGGCTGCTCCCGAACCCATTTGGGTGAGGAGCCGCTGCAAGGGGCTGCAGTTGCTTGTCAGGAGTGAAAGCTGGTAGCCCCGAGTCACCCCCCTCAGCACCGAAGCCAGGAAGGAAGGCTGAGCGTGAGGGGTAGAAAAGCCATGCGGCAAAGAGGCTCCAAGGTAAGAGTGGCGGTGTGGGCGTGGAGGAGGACAGCAGGAACCCCTAGCAACCACCAGAACAAGAGGAGACAAAGAGCAGCCTGTAGCTGCATGGTTGGGAGCCTGCAGAGGTGCGGGAAACTCCCCCCGCTGCATATGGGTGTGATTTCTTCTTATTCAGGCCTGCATATGTTTAACCTGCTGCTGTGTTTTGGATGCCCGGGAGGGGCAGCCACCAGAGAATAAAGCAAGTCAGAGCAGCCTCTTCCTAGGGGGCCATTTGCAGTTTCTTTTTAATTTCAGTTTCAGTTAATTAGATTTTGGTTTGGTTTTATTTTATTTTAGTTCAAGTACTCTAGTGCTCTGTGCCTGAGCCTGTGGAGGTGTGCTGTGCTGGGGATCCTTTTACCTACCTGGGTACAGATTGAGGGTGTTCCTGGGGAGTGCCCCCAGCCCTTCCCATCATGCCGGCCAGACCGCAGTGCCACAATAGGATGGTATCAAGGGGCATGAACCCCACTTAATCCTTAAGCATTCCTTGTGTTATACAGTTCAAAACTGATTCAGTGCACAATGACTTGATGCAGACATGTGGGAAAGGCCTAATCAGATAGGCCATTGTTTGTTGCAGGGCAGATTTTCAGAGGGCTGTTGTGCTAGGTCAGATGATGTAACTGGCAATTGGTTGAGACATTGTTACTTTAATAGGTACTTCAGATAAAAAGTCAGACAGAAATAAAGATAAGTGTAAAAAAAAAGGTGCTGCATATAGCATCTCTGTGGAAATGTATGTAATTTGAAAGTCAGTGGATTGGACGCAAATGAAATCCTTCCATCTGTCTGTGGTCAGTGAGTAACCTGACATGATCATCTCTTGTCGCTTAGCCCAGATGATGTATCTATTAAATCTGTAATATTGCTTGTAAGGGAAGCTGTACTCCCTTTTAGCCATTTGTAGTATTAGAAGAAAAACTTAAACTTTACTCAAGAGAACGTGTTAGTTTGATTGGATCAGGGCAAGGTCCATTTCATATCTTTAAGATACAACACTGCAGCGCAATCTAAAAATCCTCAAGATATGCAGTCGCCGATGTGGTGTGGTCTCGGAGGCAGGCGTCTGCCTAAACTGCATGCAAGAGGCTGTCATGGGAGCGGGACCTGCAGGATGAGAAGAGGCAGGAGAGTCCCTCCTGGTTGCAAGAGACCCTGGGGGCGGGGGACGCCATGTTACCTTTAACGGATCTGGTCCCTGCACGATGCCCGAACCATCCACCTTTTGAGTCCAGGGAGCAGTAGGGCTCCTGGGTGAGTTCTCACCAGAATTTTTCTTTCTTTTGCAGAAAGCATTTTGCCTTCAAAGTGGTTCCTCAGCCCCGGAACACAGGGCTAAGAGGATGTCGGACGTAAAAGAGCATGAGTCAGGAACAGTGGCATCTAAGTGGGCTAGAGGCTTAGAGGAGTGGCAGCAATTGCCGTTGTCGGAGGGGCTGGATGGGGAAGGCCTTGACACAGAGCTAGATCTGCAGAAGGAGTTGGAAGAAGGAGAGAGCCCAGAACAGGAGGCTCAGGCCCGGATTGTTCGGGTTTTCCGCCAGGAGGGAGCTACCAGTGCTTATCTTTATGCTTATGTTTATGCAATTTCTCGATATACTGCCCAGGCCAAAGGCCATTAGGGCGGTTTACAATCACTACAAGCGGGTACTGATAAAATTCCTTGTCCCCAAAGGGCTCACATTCTATGTGTACCTTGGAGACCCTCAAGGCCCTGAATATGCCTGCTAAACTCCTGGCAGAGGAAGAGGCGCTGTAGGATCTGCTGTTCCCAGCGGTACGGAAATCGCAGAAAGTCTTACCAGTACATGGAGTAGTAGGTCAGATGATCCAGTATGAGTGGGATCTGTTGGAGGTTGGCCTTAAAGGGTGCAATCCATGTTGCGCCTATACCTGCTGCCGGAGTAAGAACGAGCTCCTTTGATCACCCAAAGTGGGCGCAGCAGTGTTGGCAGCAGTCGGAGACCTTGACTTGTCTCCTGCAGCTGAGAGCCGTGGAACTGGTTCCGCGAGACCAGTACATCTGCAGTCGATGCTTCGTGTATTTCATGGTGCCCAAATGGAATGTTCCTTTCGCCCTATTCTCGAGTTCGAGGGCATGAACTACGGTCTCCGGGTACCGCATTTTCACAGTAATAATGATGGAAGCGGAGATTTTGGGCGACTTTCGATCTCGCAGAGGTGTATCTGCATATTCCCATCCATCCAGAACATCGGCAGTTTCTCTGCTTTGTGGTGCCAAGGGGCCATTTCCAGTTTTGAGTGTTGCCCTTCGGTCTGGCGACCACCCCCATACCTTCACCAAGGTCATGGTGGTGGTGGTGGCAGCTCTCTACAAGGAAGGGGTTCTCATCCACCCATACCTAGACGATTGGCTGGTCCAGGAGAAGTCCAGGGATGATAGCGAAAAGAGCAACAGCGCAGGTGGGAGAGTTCCTTCAAAGTCTCGGTTGGGGTCAACCTGGCCAAGAGTCAGTTACGGCCAACCCAGGAGCTAGAGTATTTTAGAGCGTGCTTTGATACCTGCATGCGCAGGATTTTCCTGCCGGTTCGCCAGGTGCAGGTCCTGAAGATGGCAAGACCATCAGAGTGGCGGCATCTGCAGGTTCTGGGGACCATGCTAGTCCCATGGGCAAGGGTGCACATGCTCGAGCTAGTCCCATGGGCAAGGGTGCACATGCAACCACTGCAGAGGACTCAGTCGATGGTCCCATCAGAGTCAACCCCTGTCCCAAGTACTCCCCTGCCCACGGAGCGCTAGGAGAGCCCTCAGTTGATGGCTGCATGTGGTGAGCCTGGAAGAAGTACCTGGTGTGGATTCCTCTGATGACTGATGCCAGCCTGTCAAGTTGAAGAGCCCTTGCGAAAGGACGCTTTGTTCAGGGACAAGAGTATGCAGGAGGCCCTGTGGTCGATCAACAGGCTCGAGATGCGAGCGGTGACCTTGGTGCTAGAAAGTTTCGAGTCATGGTTGCGGGGGAAGGTGGTCTAAGTACTCTCGGACAATGTGACCGCAGTGGCTTAGATCAACCGGCAAGGAGGCACAGACAGTGCAGCCCTACTGTATTTGTTATGAAAAGTATGATAGGCTGTATGTGAAAGTTAAATCCTTAACTCTTGGTTCAATAACAGTATATTCTATATTGTCGTGTTAGACCAGTCAAGACAAGTGGTGGAGACAACCACTGAAAAGCCCAGGTTTCTGTGACATCACTCCCATGCCTCTATCCGCTTCAGCCACCAAAGGTCTCTTCAGTATTTCTTTGTCTTCAGCAGATGGTGGATGGATTTTCTCCACTTTGAAGAAAATCTGAATGAGAGGAAAAGGTTGATTTAAATGCACATGAATGACCACCTTAAGGGTGATTCTCTCACTTGAGCAGGACGTGGGAGGCTCCACTAGACTGTTTTTTTTTTTTGGTAGCCATAGGAGGAGGGAAAATTGGTTCTGCTCCACACATCAGAAAATTGGAAGAATTCAGCAGCCTCACACAGTCTCCTTTTCAGTCCCCCCTGCTCGCTGCCGAAGATTGCAGAAAGCTCTCAAGAATCTGCCTGCCAGCTACTTTGAACGCAGTGTCTGCAAATCCAGAGAAGCAGTTTCAGGGGAGTAGAGCTGTGCCAGCATGGATTTCTGCCTGGTGCTCTTGGGTGCGACTACCAAGTCTTGACCTCGTAATTGTCCTTGTTGGGGGCTCTATTTCCGTATATCTGGGGTACAATGTGATACTTGCCTTAACTCTGTCCTCTTCCAGGAAACACTGTTTGGACTGTGGCAAGCAAAGGTGCTTCATCTCTGGCTTGTGTACTCTGCTGTTTTTGCTTAGTAGCTTCTGACTCATCCCTGAAGGGATTGATGCCTGTTCCCCTGGACATTCGGGGCAAGGGCAGATATTCTGTTTGTGGTGCCAATATGGAAGGAACATTCTGGCCCATTCTGAACCTCAAGTACATCAACGAATGTTTGCGTATTATGTGCTTTTGGATGGAAACTTTGTGATCCATGATTCAGGCAGTGCGCTGTGGGGAGTTCCTGGCATCTGTGGATTTGACCAAGGCATATTTTGTATTCTGATCCAGGGGGTCAGCAAAATATTTGTGGTTTTGCCATGCTTCGCTCTCCCCTTCAGTTCACTATCCTCAGATTGATTTTTCAGTGCTCCAAGGACATTCTCCAAGGTCATGGTTGTGGTGGCTGCAGTGCTACGCCAAGGGATTTGTGTGCACTCATATCTGTACTACTGGCTCATCTGAGCCCATTTTCTGTCAGAGGCATCTCAAGTAGCTCTCTGAGTGTTGTCCTTTCTGATAAGCCACTGTGGTAGGTGGCTTGCCAGCAGCAGCAGGCAATGTGCCGAAGCCTATCCTCATGCCACTGGAATTAGGGGGGGGGGGGGGAGGAGCAGGCCATGTGTGCTGAAACACATGGCCTGCTGCCCTAGTTGACTGCCTAGCTCACCTAGTGGATGGACTGGCCCTGGGTTTATGCACCCATCTACCTGAGTGCAAACATCCTTGTGGGCGGAGCAGAGCTGAGTAGCACCTGCAGATATTTTTGTCGTGCGGCAACGTGGGTATCACTTTCTGCTTTTGGCAAGCATTTCTGCTTGGATGTCCATGCACAGGTGGATATGGCCTTTAGTTCAAAGGTTTTGCGTGCTGCTTTGGTGTCTTCCTGTCCAGTGGAGATGTAGGTTTGGTACATCGCACTTGTCTGGCCTGGTCTAGCAGGCCATTATGGAAGGTGACATTTTACTTACCAGATAATATCCTTTCCTTGAGTCCTGCAAGACCAGTCCAGCACCCACCCACTGGAACTACATTTGCTTTGTTCTTCTGCGATGGTACCCTCGGGACTGCTATGATTTTACTTGGCTCCACAGGTCCATCTTCTATGGACAGCTTTCTGTTTATGCTTTGCTATACATGGTTCTCTACTGTTTACTCATTGTTGCTCATGCTGAGGTGGTGTGATATTTACCATGTTCTCCCTTATGCTTTGGGATGAATACTGAAGATCGTGGCCGAGGTGGATTGAGGCATAGGAATGTGGTCATTGAAACCTGGGCTTTTCATAGGTTCTTTGTCTCCACCAATCTGCTTGTAGGAGAACATAGTCCACTTGTCTGGACTGGTCTAGTAGGACTCAAGGAAAGGACATTAACTGGTAAGTAAAATGTATCCTTTCCAGAAAATTTAATTTTGTTCTTGTATTTTGTGTAAGTATAGCCTTTCTACCATTTTGTAACACACTGTAACGTTACCTGCTCCTCAAACAATGAACCAAGTGCTTAAATCTTCAACTTGGAAAGTCTTCTTGCTATTAGTTATTATAGAAATATGTTTTAAGGGAGTATGCACATATTTTTAGATGGGATTTTTAAATATATTTGGGTGAAATCTGAATGTCAGGTTGAGGGCCATAGATATATTTAGGAGCATCGTTTTGGGATATAACGTGTAATGATTTCAATAGACATGAGGTAAACTGTTTTATTGGTCCAAGTTAAGATGCTATGCAATATTTCATTTTAATTATTTTGTCTTGTGTGCTTTTCTGTTTAGCTCTACCACAATTTTTGAGGCATTAAATTAAGTCAGAGTAATGGTTTTATTTCACATGCTTTGTATACCACCAATCCAAAACATTATGCTCAGTTGCATACATGCATAAGCCTAAACTTTGCAAATAATTTACTGATATGGACACTTTGTATCCTTCACTTCCCAGAGTATAGTGAAAGAGGTGTTGTCAACAGAAACTGAAGATCCAACAGAAACGGAAGATCCAAACAAGATTACCACAGCAGTTTTCTATTCAATAAGTTCAACTCAGCAAGGCCTCCAGGGAGTTGAGCTTGGTACTTATCTCATCAAACGAGTTGTTAAGGAGCTACAGGTAGGTGCGGTGAATTATGATCAAATCGGTCCTATTCCTGTATCTTCATCTTACTACACTTTTGGCTCATCTCTGTTCCTCAGCTCATTGCTTGCTGTCCGTCTAGTAACTTTTGAATCTGCTTTATTGTCAGACGTAAGGCCGGAAGTTATAACTTGGTCAAGATTCTGCTACTGTGCTCATTTGCCAGCCATGCGACGTTGACATGGTACCTACCTGAATTCCACTCAATGTGTGGAGCTCTGCATTGTATTAAATTAAAGTTACCATGCCTTTTCTCTGCTTTGCTTGTGTGATACCATATTTTATTTGTTATATTTATAATAAGTGCTTCTGATTTTAGATGCAAAGATATTAAAATAGGTGATTGAATAAACACTGAAAAGCTCTTGCACCCCTCCACTGGGTTAACCTGTATTGTCCACCCCATTTTTGTGCTTTTTCTGCGTTGACAGCTTTTTAAGTGACCAATTGTACATATTTGATTCCACCAAAAAAGGTTCCCAGCAATAGTACCTGTGACATGAAAGCACCATTAAATACAATTATTTTTATTTGTGTTAGATGATTTATGGAAGGAAATCCAGGCACTGATATTAGCCTGCTTAGACTATTTTAATATCTTGTATTTAGGATTAACCAAGAGATTATAACAAAGGCTTCAAACCTTTGCACTGACCAAACTCTTCTAAAAGGCTCTAGATTTGATAATGTCATACTACTCTTGCACTCTTCATTAACTTCCCATAGCAGCAAGGATAGAATCTTTTATGTCTGTTTTAAGATAGTGTATGTCTTAAGCCCATCTTTATTGGTTTCTCAATGGCAACTGTTTTCCAGTGACAAGATCTGTTTGAACCATTCTTATTAATTATAATTTCCTGCTGTTTTGGATTTTAGATTGGGGATGAGGAGTACATACATTTCTTCTTCAATGAGTAGTGTCTGGGCTGTGGAACCATCTACATTAAGCCTATCCAGTCTCCCCTTCTGTACCAGCTATAGTCCGTTTATCTTTTAGAGGTCTTCTGTGTCGGACTCATGCTTTCTTGAATTCAGATACAGTCCTTGTCTCTACTGTCTCCACTGGGAGACTGTTCCATGCATTTCCCACTCTTTCTGTAACAAAATATTTCCGCATAATCCTCCTGAGTCCTCCCTTTCACCTTCGTTCTATGCTCTCTCATTGCAAACCTTTATACAACACTCAGCTATCCAGCCCTAAGCAAGCTAATTAAGAATACTGACACCTAAGGAGCGTAGTGACTTCAAAGAGCTTGCCGCCGCCTTTAAACCTGAAGGTTAGAAGAGGAGGGAAAAAAAACTATAGCAGCAGAAAAGAAAAGCTTTGCCTAAGAACACCAGAATGCCCCTTCTGCCATACTGAATGTAATTATTTTTGCCAAAGTTGTTTTGTTAATTTTATCTTTTATTTTTATAATGTAAGCTGCTCCTAGCTAATGGTAAGAGCGGAATATTAAAAATTTGATTAAATGAAAGTAAATTAAACATCTGCCAGCTAAGGAGCCCTAAAATAATTTCATATTGTACCAGTAAGCAAAGATTCAACTTTTGTTTTCTGGGAACACAATTGACTAGCCTCGGACTATGGAGGATAGGAGTTTTCAAACTGTGCTTTAGCTTTCACAAGGTCTCAACTTACTGTGCTATTACTTGAGCAGCTTTCTCCTTCATTTAACTATCCAGTATCAAATCTGTGTTCCAAAAAAGACTGATCATGGCTTAGTTTGTTGAGCTAAAGCTGCCTTTATAGAAGCAAGACTTCAGGTCTCTTTGGAATGTGATTGAACCATCTTGACCTGTCATATTAATTCCCCTTGGCTTTTCTTCATTCCCTGGGAACTCTTCCCATTGATATTAATGTGCACCAGTTAGTGGTGCCAGATACACTCTTAAATATAATGAAGATAAAAAAAATTCAGAGAATAAAAAAGTTGCTATACTGATGGTGCGAGGGAAATAATAAAAATGATATTATGCTTTTAATGTTCTTTCTGCTCCTTCATGATTTCGTGACTGATTCCACTCATCTAATTTCAAGCTTCTCCACTTTTTAATTTTCTAAAGAAATGGCTCTGCTGTGTTGGGAATGCTCTGAAGAAGGGGAGGGGGATCCATTGAGGATGCTCAGTATGAGGGGGGCAGTATGTGAACTGTAGCTTGGAATGAACATAGAATAGGAAAATAGTATATGATGATAGATAAAGACCAGTATGGTCCATCTAGCCTTCTCAGTAAGGTGGCCAGAGTAGGTGTATCCGCCACTGTGCACCCCTCTTTATTTGTTGAGGTATAAGCAATAGTTACGTTTATTTTGATTGTATCCTCTTGCTATAAAGGGATCCACTGTGTCTGTCCCATGCCATTTTGAAGTCAGTCACTATATTTGCATCCACCACCTTCATCGGGAGTGCATTCCAAGCATCCACCACTTTTTCAGTGAAAAAGTATTTCCTGATGTTGCTTTTAAATTTACCTCCTTGCAGCTTCATTTCCAGCTGTTTAGTTTTACAGCTTCCCCTTCTTTGAAAAAGGTTTGTTCATTAATACTCTTTAAGTATCTAAACATATGTATCATATCTCCCCTGTCCCTCCTCTCTTCTAGGGTATATGTATTTAGGTCTTTTCTTCTCATACGTCTTCTGGCGTAGGCTCCATATCATTTTGGTCACCTTCCTCTGAACCGTTTCAAGTCTTTTTATATCCTTTGAGATATGGTTTCCAAAACTGAATACAATACTCAGTGAGGCCTCACCAAAGATTTGTACAGGGGTATTAATACCTCCTCCTTTCTGCTGACTATTCCTCTCAGTATGCAACCCAGCATCCTCCTGGCTTTGGCCACCGCCTTGTTACATTGTTTCTAAGGATCTCAAGATGGCAAAACAGTCACTCTGAGGTCCTTCTCCTGGTCCATGCACACCAACCTATCGCCCCCTATCGCATACAATTCTTTCTTTTCTTAATCCCAAGTGCATGACTGCATGTCTTCACATTGGTCTAATGCTTGGCAGTTAAGGAAAGATCTACGAAAGCTGGAAGAATAAATCTTATGTTGTCCACTCCCTCGGAGTCCACTCTGTTGCAAATTTTCGTGTCATCTGCAAAAAGGCAGACTTTTTCCTTCAATCCTTCAGCAATATTACTCACATATATTGAATAGTACTGGTCCCTGGACCAATCCCTGGGGCACACCATTACTCACCTTCCTTTCTTCTGAGTGAGTTCCATTTACCATCACCTTCTGTCAGTCAGCCAATTTCTGATCCAGTGCACTACCTTGAGACCCATTCCCAAGCTGCTCAGTTTATTGATTAGCCTGCTATGAGAAACAGTATCAAAGGCTTTGCTGAAATCTAGGTAGATCACATCCCTTGATCTACTTCTCTGGTCACCCAGTCAAAGATCTGAATCAAATTTGTTTGGCATGATCATCCTTTGGTAAAACCATATTGCCTTGGATCATGCAACCTATTGATTTCTAGAAAGTCCACTATTCTGTCTTTCAAGAGCACATCTATTACTTTTCCCACCACTGAGGTAAGGCTTACTGGCCTATAGTTTGTCACCTCTTCCTTCTTTTGTGAAGAGGTACCACATCAGCCCTTCTCCGGTCCTGAAGAGCTTCTCCCATTTGCAAGGATCTATTTAAAACATCCTTTCCTTATTGTCCCTCCAGTCCAGTCCTGCACCTCCGGGTAGTGTACCTCTTCCAGCAGCTTGGAGACTGAGCATATCATCTTTTGATGACACCAGCATACTTATACAACTGGCACTGCCTACCAGTCCCAGTACGCTCAGTCTCCAAGCAGCTGGAAGAGGTAGTGAGCCAGGGTGCTGGACTCGCTCAAGGGACAACTGAGGAGCATAAGTTTAGTGTAGCGTTAATTTAATTAAATTTGATTTAATTTAATTTCCTCTATTTTACTTTCAAAGGAGAGAAGCCAGAGCAGCTGGAGGAGTACCCTCCCCCCCAGTGTGTTTTTTGTGAAGAGACTTCAATGTCCAGGCAATTCAGGCAGCTCTCGAACCTGTCATTGGGTGAGGAGCCCCCGTAAAAGAAACACAAAGCAGAGTGGCATTTTGCCGACAGCCTCTCACCACTGAAGCCGGAGACCACCGACTGAGCTTGTGGGGGAGTTCATATGCAAGGGCAATGTTCTCAAGCCAGGACAACAGAGCAGTCTTTGATGTACAGCATGTATATTGTTTAATTTAAGCTATAGATGCCGGGACAGATCGGATGGAAGTATGTGGCCTAAAACCACGCAGAGGATTTTCGCAGCTGCGCGGGAAGGAGAGCAGAGGCGTTTGTCTTCCCACCAGTGGTACTGCACTGGGTTCAGTTTTGACTGACTGTTTTTCCCTGCTTTCTCTGCTCGCCCTGAGGGTCGTGAGAGAGAATTTACTTGGCAGCTGTATACAGATATATTCCCCCATCTACTGGCTATAATAGGGGAATCTAACTCCTGGCCTTTTCTGTGCTTGTATTTGAGTATCTGACTGAAGTTCTTTATTTTGGATTTAGTTAATTTAGTTTCATTTTCTTCCTTTTCAGTGCATTCAAGGGCTGATATTGGAAGTACCTGTGGTGTGTTGGTGCCCTAGGCCAGCGTCTTCCCATCATGCCAGCCAGGCCTCAGTGCTTGGTGTGTGGTGCCCGGCGTGGAGCAGTTTCTGAGGCTGGTATTTGCGGGGGATGCACACAAGAAGCCACATCTTTGGAGCAGGATATCAAGGGCCAGCCTAGATAGAAGAGTTCCTCTCCGTCACAGGAGCCACAGGACAATGGGGGGGGGGGGGCGCGATGGGCGCTCTAGAGTTGACTTCCAATTCCCTCCAGCCATTCCCGGGCCCTTTATCTCACAGAACGGGGAGATGGTGAGGTTTCTGGGTAACGTTTTGCTGGAATTTGTTCTCCTGTACCAGGCGTTTTGCATGCAGCACCTGAACGAGGGGCTAAGAGGGCAGCAGACACGAAGAAGAGCAAGATGCAAGTAGCGGCGAATAAAAGACCATGCCTTTCGGAGGAGTGCCAGGAGAATGCTTTATTCTCTGAGGGGCCGGACAAAGACTATTTGGACATGGAGTTGGATTGGCAAGGTGAAGAAATGGAAGAAGGTGAGATCCTAGAGCAAGAGGACCGATCCAGGATTTTATGGATTTTTCGATGGTAGGAGTTGCTGGCGCTCATCATGGAGTCCTTGAAGGCCCTTAATATGCCTACTAGTCTCCTGGCAGCGGACGAAACTCTGGAGGATCCTCTGCTCCAGGCGGTACGGAAGTCGCAGAAGGTGTTTCCCGTGCATAGAGTCGTCAGACAGATGATCTAGGATGACTGGGATTTTCCGGAGGCTGGTCTCCAGGAGGGGGGTGCGGGCCATGTCGTGCCTGTACTCACTACCAGAGTAGGAATGTGAACTGCTTCGGTCGCCTAAGGTGGATGAGGCGCTATCAGCCGTAACAAAGACGACGACAATGCTGGTAGAAGGGAGTTCGGCACTCAGGGATGCCCAAGATAGGAAGCTGGGACACCCTGTTGAAGCAGGCATTTGATATCAATGCCCTCTCCCTGCAGGCCTCTATCTGTGGGGCTTGGGTGGCCAGGGCCTGCCTCCACTGGTTGCAATAGCCGGATGACCTGGGGAAGGACATTCCCGGAGAGGCAGCCAAATTGGAGATGGGGGCGGCCTACCTAGTGGTTTTGTACTTCCTGCTTTATCCCTTACCAGGGGGGCAGATATCCCTCCAGGGGGCAGAGGTTTCGAGGCCCAAGAAATCACAATGAAGCGAAGGGGGCCCAGGTGACAGTGCAACCCATTGGAGGTCTGCTGCGGGATTTCTACTCCTCCTGGGTCCAGATCACTTCCCACCAGTGGGTTCTAGAGGTTATCTGGAAGGGCTGTGCCCTCGAGTGGGCCCGTCCGGTGAGCCACACCTTCGTTCGATCGATCTCCATTCAAGGCATGGGGCAAAGCGGTGGCTGTAAGAGACACCTTATCATGGCTTCTGCAACTGAGGGCCATGGTTCTGGTCCCCAGAGAACAATACTGTTAGTCAATACTCCATTTATTTTGTGGTGCCCAAAAAGGAAGGTTTCTTTCACCCCATTATTGATCTCAAGGACGTGAAACCTTTGTATGCGGGTGCCACATTTTCACATGGAATCTTTGCAGTCCATCATAGTAGCAGTACAAAGCGGTAAGTTTTTAACCTCTCTCAATCTTAGAGGCATACCTTCACATTCCCATCCGACAGGAACATCAGCAGTTTCTCTGCTTTGTGGTACCGATGGGGCATTTCCAGTTTCAGGCATTGCTGTTCGGTCTAGCAACGGCTCCGCGTACCTTAACAAAGGTCATGGTGCTAGTAGCGACAGTGCTACACAAGGAAGGTGTTCTCGTTCACCCGTATCTCGATGACTGGTTGATGTGGGTGAAATCCATAGTACAGTTCTTTCAAAGTCTCAGTTGGGTGGTCAAAATGGCCAAGAGACAGTTGATTCTGTCCCAGGAGCTGGAGAATCTGGGAGCACACTTCGATACCCAAGGGAAAGGTCTTTCTGCCTGAACACAGCTGCAGCAGCTGCATTGACTGTGTCATTTTCTGGAAATGTCGGAACCATCGGCCTGGCATTACCTGCAGGTTCTGGGAACTATGGCAGCCACTCTTGAACTAGTCCTGTGGGTGAGCACACATGCAACTCTTGCAGAGAGCACTGCTCCGGAGGTGGTCTCACCAGAGTCAGCCCTTATCCAAGATTCTCCCCTGCCCTCTGAGGACCAAGAGGACTCTCCACTGGTGGCTTTGCTGGGGGAGTCTAGAAGGGGGCATGCCCCTCAAGTCGCCTATATGGATATCCCTGACGACCGATGCCAGTCTGTCCTCTTGGGGAGCCTATTGCAATGGGCAAATTGCACAAGGGCAATGGAGCCTGCAAGAGGTCCTTTGGTCAATCAACAGGTTAGAAATGCAAGCCATGGTCCTGGTGCTACAGAGCTTCCAGATCTGTTTGCAGTGGAAAGTGGCCAGATCTTCTTGGACATTGCAACCACAGTGGCCTACATCAACCACCAGAGCAGCATGGACAGGTGGTGAGACTGTTCGGCTGGGCAGAAAGGCATCTCCAGGCATTATCGGCAACACATGTAGCGGGAGTCGACATTGTGATGGCAGACTACCTGAGCTGAGTGCACGTGGAGAATGGACTCTAAATCAGGCAGTTTTTGAGCAGGTGGTGCACCGCTGGGGCACGCCAATCACGGACCTAATGGCAACGTTTTCGTCAGTCAAGTCCAGGCAGTTTTTCAGCAGGCGAAGAGAGAGAGTATCTCAGAGGGTCTGGACGCCCTAGTGCAAAGGTACCCTATGGAAGGGCTTCAGTATGTTTTTCCCCCGTGGGCGCTAATAGGCCGGGTCGTGCAGCAGATAGATGCTCACGGAAGTCTGGTCGTTTTGATCGCTGCAGATTGGCCAAGACGCTCGTGGTATGCCGACCTGTTGTGGATTCTAGTGGACTGTCCATGGCAGCTTCCAGCTAGAGAGGATCTCTTGACACAGGAGCCGATACACATGCCTCAGGTGGATCGATTCTCACTTATGGAATGGCCCTTGAAAGGGTGAGGCTGAAGAAGAAAAAGGTTATTCGGGTCCAGTGAAAGCAACTTGTTGAAGGTGCAGAAGAGGTCTACCTGTCTAGCGTACATCTGGGCTTGGCGCATCTTTGAGGCATGGGGTGGGGATAAACATGTTCCCCCATCCTCTGCATCTATTCCAGTCATCCTAGAGTTTTTGAAGACTGATTTTGATAAGCCATTAGTTCCTTGAGGGTGCAGTTGGCAGTTTCCTGGTATCGACGTAAGGTACCAGGGGTCGGCATTGGGTATGCACTCAGACATACTGCACTTCCTGAGGGCTGTGACCCACCTGCAGCCCCCAAGGAGGTCAGTGGTATGCCCTGGGATTTCAGTTTGATACTATCGGCACTTACTGATGAGCCTTTTGAAAAGTTGAGTCGTGCTTCGCTGAAGAACTTGGCCCTGAAGATAGTATTTCTTGTGGTGATTTGCTCGGCACGCAGGATTTCGGAGCTCCAAGCCCTTTCTTGTAAGGAGCCATTTCTGTCGATCTCAAGGGAGAAGGTGGTCCTTGGACCAGTGCTGCCGCCTTTTTTTTACCCAAGGTAGTTTCAGCTTTTCATTTGAATCGGGCGGTTTCTTTGCTGGCTCTGGCGACTGTAGGGCTCAGTCAATTCACAGTTGTGTCTCTGATGTCAGAAGAGTTCTGTGGCATTATTTGAAAAGGACATGGGTTTTCCAGAAGTCATATTGTCTGTGCTGTTTGGAGGGGTCACGCAAAGAGGAGGCAGTGGCAAATGCCTCGATTTCCAGATGGATCAGAGAAGCAATCACGCCAGCGTACATATTGAAGGGTAAGCCATTGCCGGCGGGGTTGCGTGTGCATTCCATGAGGGCTTCAAGCGGCCTTGTGGGCGGAATATAGTTTAGTACTACCGGTGGAGATCTGTAGAGCAGCGACATGGTCCTCACTTCATACATTTGCAAAGCATTATCGCCTAGATGTTCAGGCGGCGGGGGATGCCAATTTCAGTTCAGCAGTCCTTCAGGCTGATTTTACAGGTCCCTCCCATGGATTTATCTGCTCTTACACCCCAGAGGTGGGGGACTGGAATGGAGGGATGATAAAGAAGGTGAAAGTAGTGTAGCTGGGTTTAAAAAAGGGTTGGACAAGTTCCTGGAGGAAAGGTCCATAAACCATTATTAAAAGGAACCAGGATATCACTGCTTGACCCAATACAAGCATTGTGGAACCTGTGTCTTTTGGGGAGACTGTTAGGTACATATGACCTAACTTGGCCACTGTTGGAAACAGGATACTAGGCTTGATGGACCTTGGTCTGACCCAGTATGGCATTTCTTATGTTCTTATAAAGTAGACTTATCTGCTAATTGGAACTCCAGTCCAGTCCTGGATCCTTCCTGGTGTGTGTGTGGAGTCGCTGAGGAAGCTGTATGGTTCCAGGCCTGAATCGGACTACCTGGTTGGCATCAGTAGTCAGGAGGATCCAGAGAGCATGCAAGGGACAGCGTTTGTGGGGGGGGGCGGGGGCGGACCGAGGAGAGCTGTCGGTCTCAAGCTCCAGGCTAGTCTGTGTCGCACTGACACTCCACAGGTAAGCCTTTTCATTCTGGGGGGACGGGAGTTCCTTTCCAGGTGTTAAGGGGAGTTAGGTTCTTTAGATCTAGAATGGTTTACTAATGTTTTTAACTACTTTATTTGTCAGTAAGTTACTGAGGCTGGTGGGTGATGCCAGTTGTATAAGTATGCTGGTGTCATCAAAAGATGACATGCTCAGTCTCCAAGCTGCAGGAAGAGGTACAGTACCCAGAGGTGCGGGACTGGACTGGAATTCCTCAACGAACAATTAGCAGGCAAGTCTAATTTCACCTTAAAGGCCCTGCCAGAACCTCTCTAAGCTCTTGCAGTATCCTGGGATGTATCCTATCCGATCACATGGCCTTGTCCACTTTGTTTTTCAAGCTGTTCAAACACATCTTCTGTGAATGGTGTGGTATCTATTCCTTTTCTATTTGTATATTTGTCAATCATACGTGGTCCTTCTTTAGGATTTTCTTTAATGAATACATAACAGAAATATTTGTTTAGCATTCTCACTTTATCAATGTCACTTTCCACAAATCCATCTTCTGCATTTTAGAGTCTTGCAATGCCACCTCAGATCTTCCTCTTCTCCTGAATATACCTGAAAAAATGTTTTTTCTCCGTTTCACATCTTTAGCCATCATTTCTTCCACCTTTGCTTTTGCTATCCTTATTTCTTTGTCTCTTTTAGCTTTATCCTGTATTCTTTTCTGTGTTCCTCTGCGATCTTCTGAATGTTGTGAAAGCTGTGGTTTTTTGCCCTTATTTGTGCAGCCACTTTGGAAAACTATATAGGATTCCTTTTCCTTTTGTATTTATTTACTTTCCTTACATATATATCCATTGCCCCTTTTATTGCCTCTTAGTTTAGCCCACTGCAATTCCACTTCCCTCATCTCCTCCCACCCTGCCAATTCCTCCTTCAGGCACTTTGTGATTTTACTGAAGTCTGCTTTTTTGAAGTCTAGGACTTTGAGTTTGATGTGATTCGGCTCTGCCTTGGCTTTTACCTCAAACCACACAGTGTCATGATCACTGCTGCTCACATGGGCGCCCACCTGGACATTCGACACACTATCTCCATTGGTGAATACTAAATTCAACATCGACCTTTCCCTGGTTGGTTTCATCACCATTGTCTGAACAATGCATCTCCAGGAACAAGCAGGAATGAGTCCTCACATATGGGTACGTCGGTACCGACGGAGCCTGCGCGGGAAAGCTCCCCAGCTTCCCAGAAAGAAAGCTTTTGGGAGCCTCCCACAGCACCTGCGCGCTGCCTTTCCCACCTTTCCTAACCAACTCTCCTCAGTTCTTCTTTTCCGCAGAGCCAGCAGGTCGTGTTCCTGTCACCGCTGAAGTTCTTTATTTTAATTTATTTCTTTGGTCGCGTGTCTGCCTTCCCCGACGCCGGACCGGTAAAAAAAAATTATACTTTTTCCTCACTTGGTGTATTTTTCTTCTTAGGCCTACAGGCCCACAAGAAAAAATTTCCCTCATGGAAAAACCAGCCTCCGGGTTCAAAAGATGCACTAAGTGTAGCGGTACAATTTCTGTTACAGATACCCATGAATGGTGTCTTAAATGTTTGGGTCCTGAACACTCCATTCCGGATTGCCAGTCCTGCTCTCTAATGTCTAAACGAGGGTTACAGAACCGAGCAGCTAAGCTCCATGTGCTGTTTCCCACAGATGCACCGACGGTGGCATCGACATCTTCCAGGTCTTCCTCTCCTGATGGGTCTCAGGTAACCAAACATAAATCTAGCAGGTCCTTGAAGGGCAAATCTCCCTCTCAGCATCGAGATGCCTCCGGGCTTGCCCTCGAGGATCCTGCCCCAGCCAAACAACCCCGGCAGGAAGCTCCGGCTTCCAAAGCTCCCCCTATGGGGTTACAGGTTGACATCGATGGCACGGCCTCGACCGATCACCTGTTAGGCTGCTCTGGGGTACCGACACAATCTCCCGGTACCGACATCCAGGCAGTTGTGGCGTCCATGGATCACACTGTGCAATCCATGCAGCAGGCTATAATGGCTTTTATTCAAGCTGCGACGCCGTCGGTACTGCAACGAGTCCCGTTGTCGGTACCGATACCGGTACCGACTGCATCGACATCGGTCAGGATACCGACTTAGGTTACTTGTCCAGGGCTATCTCTCGGTACCGATCCGGTACCGGGAACGCCCGATGTCAGTACCGATCGATACGCGTATCGATCATTGGAAGGGGACAGACGATACTTCGATTCCTCTGATGATTCTGATTCATCAGATGAGTCTCCCGAAAGTATCCATTACCCTTTCTGAGGAGCCTACTTCTCCAAAAAGGAGAATGTCTCCTCCAGAGGATTTGTCCTTTCAAGACTTCATAATAGAAGTGGCTAAAGGAGACTCTATTTATTTCAGTAACCTCTGAAGCAGAGCCTAGAGCAAATAAATTTGATATTTTAGGATACTCTAAGGCTCCCAGAGAGGCAGTCACCTTGCCAATTCATGAAATTCTTCATGAACATATGATTGACTTATGGGCGACTCCTCTCACCCTTTCTCCTCATTCTCACAGATTGGACACTATGTACCGTGTCCCTCCTTGTCCTGGATTTCAGAAAACTCAGCTTTCTCACCACTCCATTGTGGTGCAGTCAGCTATGAAAAGGATAGAGTACCAAAAGACACTCTTCTGCTCCCCCAGGAAGAGAATGCAGGACCTTGGATGCTTTTGGTAGGAAAATCTTCCAAGCCAGTATGCTTATTGCCAGAATCAACTCATATAGCCTTTATATGGGTATGTTTCTAAAGGAAGTTGCACAAAAGCTGCACAACTTTCTCCCTTTTATTCCAGAGGATAGAAGGGATGAATTCCTCCTTTGGCTTAAGCATACTCAAGATATTTCAAAGTTTTCCAAAAGGGGCAGCCTTTGATTCCTTTGAAGGTGCCAGCAGAGCCTCAGGCATTGCCATAGCTGCTCGCAGAATTGCTTGGCTCCAGGCTTCTGATCTAGAACCCTGGGTTCAGGATGGCTTAGGAAATCTGCCCTGTACGGGTGAAAATCTCTTTGGCAAAGAGTGGCAAATAAAAGCCACTCAAATGGATGCAGAGAATTCTGCTCTGGATAGACTTTCTAAGTCAACTTCCATTCCAGCCAAGAAAAAGTCTTTCAAAAAGTCTTTTTACAAAAGGAGCAGATTTCCTTCCACTTCTGGCCAACAATCTTCTACAGGTCGCTTTGCTACTAAGTGTCAGCAACCTAAACAGGCCAGGCCTAAACCGGCAGGGGCTGCTGCAACTCAGCAGTCCCAACCCCCTCAGGGTTTTTGACTTGATACTAGAGAACTTAACCTTTCTGGCTCTACAACAGCCAGAACCTCTCACCATTCCAGGAAGGTTAGCTCATTTTGCTCCCAGATGGGAGCAAATCACATCAGAGCAGTGGACCCTCTCCATCATAAGAGAGGGCTACAAACTTCATTTCTCAGACCTTCCTCCCTACACCATGGTGAGACACTTCAATTCTCCCACATCTCTCCTCGACCTTCTGGATCAGGAGGTGACTACCCTTCTGGCCCAGGGGGCCATAGAAGAAGTTCCTCTTCTTCTACAGGGGTCAGGGTTATCTCCAGGAACAAGCAGGAATAAGTCCTCACATATGGTACGTCGGAACCGACGGAGCCTGCGCGGGAAAGCTCCCCAGCTTCCTAGAATGGAAGCTTTTGGGACCTCCCACTGCACATGCGCGCTGCCTTCCCGCCTTCCTGAACAGCTCTCCTCAGTTTCTCTTTTTCCGCGGAGCCAGCAGGTCGTGTATCCTGTCACCGCTGAAGAAATTGTAGTTTTTTGTTTTGTTTCTTTAGACCGCGTACCTGCCTTCCCATACCGATACCGGTATCGCCGGTCTTCCTTTTTCTTTCTTGAAAAATTATTTTCTTTTCTTTTATTATTTTTCAGCACTTGGTCACTTCAGTTAGGCCTTCAGGCCTACTTGAATTCTCCACATGGAGAAGCCAGCCCCTGGATTTAAGAAGTGTACCAAGTGTACTGCTGTAATATCAGTCACAGACACCCATGAATGGTGTCTTAAATGTTTGGGGCCTGACCACTCCATTCCGGACTGCCCTTCCTGCTCCCAAATGTCTAAGCGTGGGCTGCAGAACCGGGCCAACAAATTCCATGTGCTGTTTGCTTCAGAGAATCCAACATCACAGTCATCCAGGTCATCATCTCCGGATGGATCTCAGGTAACCAAACCTTCTGTGGGCAAGTCCTCAAAGAGCAAATCTCCTTCAAAGCATCGAGAGGCTCTTAGTTTTGAGGACCCTGCCCCAGCCAAACAGCCCCGGCGGGAAGCTCTGCCTTCCAAAACGCCAATTCAGGGGCTACAGGTTGACATCGATGGCACGGCCTCGACAGATCACCTGTTGGACTGCTCTGGGGTACCGGCCCATACCGGTACCGACATCCAGGCAGCTGTGGCGTCTATGGGCAATACTGTCCAATCCATGCAGCAGGCCGTCATGGCTTTCATTAACGCTGCAACGCCATCGGTACTGCTTCCAGCGGTTCCGGGCCCGGTTCCGGTATCGTCCGCCATGCCGGAACCCAGGCCTTCCTCTTCTAAATGCAAATCGGTACCGTATGGGCTTTCGCTCCATACCGCTTCCATACCCGGTACGCCCGATGTCGATACCGATCGGTATGCGTATCGTGCGTTGGAGGAAACTAGAGAATACACCGATTCCTCTGAGGATTTTGGCTCCTCTGATGAGTCTGCAGAGCTCTCCCTTGACCTTCCTGAGGAACCTTCTTCTCCAAAAAGGAGAATGTCTCCTCCAGAGGATTTGTCCTTTCAGGACTTTATTTTAGAAATGGCTAAAGGCCTTTCTATCACTACCTCCTCTGAAAGGGAACCAAGGTCAAAAAGATTGGATATTTTAGGATACTCTAAGTCTCCTAAAGAAGCAGTTACCCTGCCTATCCATGAAATCCTTCAAGAACAATTGATGGATTTCTGGGAGAACCCTTTAACTCTGTCTCCTTATTCCCGTAGGTTGGACACCATGTATCGGGTCCCTCCTTCTCCTGGTTTTCAGAAAACTCAATTGCCTCACCACTCCATTGTGGTAAAGTCTGCAATGAAAAAGATCAAGAGTACTAAAAGGCACTCTTCTACACCTCCAGGAAGGGAATGTAAGACACTAGACTCTTTTGGTAGGAAAATCTTCCAGGCTAGTATGCTTATAGCCAGGATTAATTCCTACAGCCTCTATATGGGCATGTTCCTAGGGGAACTTGCCAAGAAAGTGCGGCATTTTGCCCCCTTTATCCCTGAGGATAAACAGGAGGACTTCCTTTCTGTTGTGAAACAACTTTCAGATGTTTCTAAGTTCTCCAACAGAGCTGCCTTTGATTCCTTCGAGGGAGCCAGCAGAGCTTCTGGCATTGCTATTGCAGCCAGACGTCTGGCTTGGCTCCAGGCTTCTGATCTGGAACCCTGGGTTCTAGATGGCTTACGGAATCTGCCCTGTACAGGTGAGAACTTATTCGGTGCAGAGTGGCAAGTTAAAGCCACTCAAATGGACGCTGAAAATGCCACCTTAGAGAGACTTTCTAAGTCCACTTCTACTCCCACTAAGAAGAAGTCTTTCAAGAGGCCTTATTATAAGAAGGCCAGATATGCTTCCAATACTGGCCAGCAATCTTCTCAACCTCGTTTTGCGGCTAAACGTCAGCAAACGAAACAAGCAAGAGCAAAGCCTGCAGCAGCTACTGCAGCTCAACAGGCTCCACCCCCTCAGGGGTTTTGACTTGCCCCTAGAGAACTTGCCCTTCCTGGTTCTGGACCAACCAGAACCTCTCACCATACCTGGAAGGTTAGCTCACTTTGCTCCCAGATGGGAACAAATCACAACAGAGCAATGGACCCTCTCTATCATCCGAGAGGGTTACAAACTTCATTTCTCCAACCTTCCTCCTCATCATATGGTGAGACCCTTCAATTCTCCATCTCCTCTCCTAGCCCTGTTGGGTCGGGAGATCTCTTCTCTGCTTGCCCAAGGGGCCATAGAAGAGGTTCCTCTTCATCAACAAGGGTCAGGTTTCTACTCCCCCTATTTTCTCATTCCAAAGAAGACAGGGGGATTCAGACCAATCCTAGATCTGAGAGAATTGAACAAATTTCTGTACAAGGAGAAATTCAAAATGCTCTCTTTGGGCATTCTCCTTCCATACCTTCAGAGTCAGGACTGGCTTTGTTCTCTAGACCTGCAGGATGCGTATACACATCTACTCATCCATCCATCCCACAGAAAATATCTTCGCTTTCTGTTCAGGGGAAGTCATTACCAATACAGAGTACTTCCCTTCGGTCTCGCCTCTGCCCCAAGAGTCTTTACCAAATGCATGGCAGTCGTAGCCGCATTTCTCAGAAGCATGGGGATTTTCGTATTCCCATATCTGGACGACTGGCTCATTCGAGCTCCAACTCAGTCGCAGGCCCAGATTTCCCTAGACCGCACAAGGAGCCTTCTGCAGTATCTGGGACTGGTGGTAAACCTTCCCAAGTCTCAACTCAGCCCTACTCAGTCTCTAGAATTCATAGGGGCCCAGTTGGACACCACCACTGCAAGAGCCTACCTTCCACTGGTTCGGGGTCAGCGTCTGCTGAGCTTGGCCTCCCAAGCCCAGTCCAGTACTCACTTGACAGCCAGGGAAATGCTACGCCTCCTGGGCCATATGGCCTCCACAGTACATGTGGTGCCCTATGCTCGTCTTCATATGAGAGCAGCTCAATGGACCCTGGCCACCCAGTGGACTCAGGCGTCGGGAGCACTCTCAGACCAAATACAAACCTCAAACCGTCTGTCTTGGTCCCTCCATTGGTGGATATCCACCAAGAATCTGTTGTTGGGGGCTCCCTTTCAGCCCTTGCTACCCCAAGCAACCCTCACGACAGATGCCTCCCAATTGGGGTGGGGAGCCCATCTGCTAACTCTCTCCACTCAGGGCACTTGGTCTCCACAGGAGGCCACCCTTCATATCAACCTCCTGGAACTGCGAGCAATTTACCTTGCCCTCAAGGTCTTCTATACCCTCCTTGCCAATCTGACTGTCCTGGTTCAGACAGACAATCAGGTGGCCATGTTTTACATAAACAAACAAGGAGGGACGGGCTCTCTGTCGCTTTGCAACGAAGCTCTCAGATTATGGGCCTTCGCCAGAGAGCACCAAATTCATCTGCTAGCAGTGTATCTTCCAGGAGTTCAAAACTCTCGAGCAGACAGGCTCAGTCGAGTTCTGCTGCCACACGAGTGGTCCCTACACGTGGACCAGATAAGCAGAATCTTTCAGGAATGGGGGACCCCGGACATAGACCTCTTTGCAAGTCCGTGGAATGCCAAACTTCCCCGGTTCTGTTCCAGGACTCCGTGTCAGGAAGCTCAGGCCACGGACGCCTTTCTCCTCCATTGGGGTCAGGCGTTCCTATATGCCTTTCCACCCATTCCGCTGATTCCCAAGACTCTGTTCAAACTCCAGAGAGATCACGGCTCTATGATCCTCATAGCTCCACGCTGGCCACGCCAAGTGTGGTTCCCTCTGCTTCTACAGCTCTCCCAGGGATCCTCCCTGGACTTAGGAGCTGCACCAGACCTTCTGTCTCAGGAGGAGGGGACTTTGTGGCACCCACACCCCAAATCCCTACATCTCCGAGCTTGGTTACTGAAGGCTTAAGTCTTCAAGACTTTAATCTTTCTCAACCTGTGAAAGATATCCTTCATGCCTCTAGGAAGCCTTCCACGAGGCGGTCTTATGCTTTCAAAGGGAAACGTTTTTCCATTTGGTGTGCTCAGCAGGGCCTTGACCCTCTGGCACTTCCTTTGAATTCCCTCTTAGACTATCTCCTGCATCTTTCCAATGCAGGCCTTAAGACGAATTCTGTAAGAGTCCATTTAAGTGCTATTTCAGCATCCCTGAAACCTATAAATGGACAACCTATCTCCTCTCATCCTCTTGTTGCAAGATTCATGAGAGGCCTGACTCTCACTAAACCTCCCATCAGACCCCCCCCGGTCGCATGGGATTTGAATCTAGTGCTTGGTCAGCTTATGAAGCCACCTTTTGAGCTCAGCGAACTGCAGGCTCTAGTGGCTAATCCACCTTATACAAGATTTCATCATGACAAGGTGGTCCTTAGGACGAATCCCCACTTTATGCCCAAAGTGGTCTCGCCTTTTCATCTTAATCAAGAGGTATATCTACCTGTCTTTTTTCCGGCTCCTCATGCATCCAGTGCAGAGAGGAACCTTCATACTCTGGATTGTAAAAGAGCTCTAGCCTTTTACCTTAATAGGACTCAGCCACATCGAAAGTCTTCTCAACTTTTCGTGGCTTTTGATCCTTCACATTTGGGACTTCCAGTCTCCAAGCGTACACTTTCCAATTGGATTGCTCAGTGTATTTCCTTTGCTTACCAGAGTAAAAACATTTCTCTGGAAGGCCATGTCACAGCTCACAATGTGAGAGCCATGGCAACTTCTATGGCTCATCTGCACTCTGTTTCCATTGATCAGATCTGTCGAGCCGCTACCTGGGCCTCGGTTCATACCTTTACAGCCCATTACTGTTTGGACAAGGACTCCCGCCGGGATGCCTTGTTTGGCCAGGCTGTCAAACACCTGTTCCATTCTTAGACAACTCCTGCCCACCTTCCCAGGATGGATGCCTGAGATCCATACGAAGATGGCGAACCCTTGGAGGGGGATCTCCCAGGCATCTCAGCTAGGGAGTCCCCATATGTGAGGACTTATTCCTGCTTGTTCCTGGAGATAGCACAGTTACTTACCTGTAACAGGTGATCTCTGGGAACAGCAGGAATTAGTCCTCACAACCCACCCACCTCCCCTAGGAGTTGTATCTTCTATCTATCTGTCTTCCTGTCCTCTCTCTATTGTCTCAGCTATAAACTCGAAACTGAGGAGAGCTGTTCAGGAAGGCGGGAAGGCAGCGCGCATGTGCAGTGGGAGGTCCCAAAAGCTTCCATTCTAGGAAGCTGGGGAGCTTTCCCGCGCAGGCTCCGTCGGTTCCGACGTACCATATGTGAGGACTAATTCCTGCTGTTCCCAGAGATCACCTGTTACAGGTAAGTAACTGTGCTTTACTCCCCCTATTTTCTCATTCCAAAGAAAACAGGGGGATACAGACCCATTCTAGATCTCAGAGAATTGAACAAATTCCTATGCAAGGAGAAGTTCAAGATGCTTTCTCTAGGCACTCTCCTTCCATACCTGCAGAGTCAGGATTGGCTTTGTTCTCTAGATCTCAAGGATGCATACACTCATGTCCTCATCCATCCATCTCACAGAAAATTCCTACGTTTTCTGTTCCAGGGAAAACATTACCAATACAGAGTGCTTCCTTTCGGTCTAGCCTCTGCTCCAAGAGTGTTCACCAAATGCATGGCAATAGTTGCTGCATTTCTACGCACTCTTGGAATATTTGTCTTCCCATACCTGGACGACTGGCTCATCCGAGCTCCAACCCAGTCAGAGGCTCAGATCTCCCTGAACCGCACCAGGCGCATTCTGCAATACCTGGGACTTGTGGTAAACCTCCCAAAGTCCCAGCTCACCCCTACTCAGTCCCTGGAATTCATAGGGGCCTGGTTGGACACCACTTCTGCAAGGGCCTACCTTCCTCAGGCCCGTTGTCAACGTCTAGTGCAGTTAGCCTCCCAGATTCAGTCAAAGAGCCACTTAACTGCCAGGGAGATGCTACAACTGCTAGGCCATATGGCTTCCACAGTACATGTGGTACCCTATGTTCGCCTACACATGAGAGCAGCTCAATGGACTTTGTCCACCCAGTGGACTCAAGCTTCAGGAGCTCTCTCAGACCAAATAGCAACCTCCAAACGTCTCTTTTGGTCTCTCCAATGGTGGATGTCCACTCAAAATCTGTTGCTGGGGTCCCCCTTCCAACCTTTGTTACCCCAAGCAACCCTCACAACAGATGCCTCCCAAACAGGTTGGGGAGCTCATCTACAAGACCTCTCCACCCAAGGCAATTGGTCCCCACAGGAGACCTCTCTTCGTATCAACCACTTGGAACTTCAAGCAGTGTTCCTAGCTCTCAAGATCTTTCATACCCTCCTCAGCTACAAGACAGTCCTCATTCAAACAATCAAGTAGCCATGTTTTACATAAACAAGCAAGGAGGAACTGGCTCTCTGTCGCTTTGCAACGAAGCTCTAAGATTATGGGCCTTCGCCAGAGAGCATCAAATCCATCTCCTGGCAGTATACCTCCCAGGAATCCAAAACTCTTGGGCAGACAGATTCAGTCGAGTTCTGCTTCCACACGAATGGTCCCTGCACATGGTTCAGATACTCAGAATCTTCCAAGAATGGGGAACCCCGGACATAGACCTCTTTGCAAGTCCGTGGAATGCCAAACTTCCCCGGTTCTGTTCCAGAATTCCGTGTCAGGGAGTTCAGGCCAAGGATGCCTTCCTCCTTCATTGGGGTCAGGGCTTCCTGTATGCCTTTCCACCCATTCCTTTGATTCCCAAGACTCTGCTCAAACTCCAGAGGGATCAAGGATCTATGATCCTCATAGCTCCACGCTGGCCACGCCAAGTATGGTACCCTCTACTTCTGCATCTCTCCCAAGCCCCCTCCCTGGACTTGGGAGCTGCGCCAGACCTTCTGTCCCAGGAGGAAGGGACTTTGTGGCATCCAAACCCCAAGTCCCTTCACCTCAGAGCTTGGTTACTGAAGGCCTAGACCTTCAAGACTTCAATCTTTCTCAGCAAGTGAAGGATATTCTCCATGCTTCCAGAAAACCTTCCACTAGGCGTTCCTGTGCTTTTAAGTGGAAATGATTTTCCATTTGGTGTGCTCAAAAGGGTCTTGAACCTCTGGCACTTCCTGTGAATTCTCTATTGGAATATCTCCTGCATCTCTCCAATGCAGGCCTTAAAACAAATTCAGTAAGGGTCCATTTGAGTGCTATTGCAGCATCCCTTAAACCTCTCAATGGACAACCTATTTCCTCTCATCCTCTTATTGCAAGATTCATGAGAGGCCTAACTTTAACTAAACCTCCCATTCGACCTCCTCCGGTGGCATGGGACTTAAACTTGGTTCTTGGTCAGCTTATGAAGCCACCTTTTGAACTCTTAGCCACTACCTCCTTGAATTTCTTTCCTGGAAGGTTATTTTCCTTATTGCAATCACTTCTGCTCGCCGCATCAGTGAACTTCAGGCCTTAGTGGCTAATCCACCTTATACAAGGTTCCATCATGATAAGGTAGTCCTTAGGACAAATCCTCACTTTATGCCTAAAGTGGTCTCACCTTTTCATCTTAATCAAGAGGTATATTTACCTGTCTTTTTTCCAGCTCCTCATGCATCCAGTGCAGAGAGGAACCTTCATACTCTAAATTGTAAAAGAGCTCTTGCTTTTTACTTACACAGGACACAGCAACATAGAAAGTCTTCCCAGCTTTTTGTTGCTTTTGATCCTTCTCATTTAGGACTTCCAGTCTCTAAAAGAACACTGTCCAATTGGATTGCTCAGTGTATTTCTTTTGCTTACCAGAGTAAGAACCTTTCTCTGGAGGGCCATGTTGCAGCTCACAATGTGAGGGCCATGGCCACCTCTATGGCTCATCTTCATTCTGTGTCCATCGACCAGATCTGTCGAGCAGCCACCTGGGCCTCGGTTCATACCTTCACAGCCCATTACTGTTTGGACAAGGACTCCCGCCGGGATGCCTTGTTTGGTCAGGCTGTCCTCAGACACCTGTTCCATTCTTGAACAACTCCTGCCCTCCTTCCCTGAATGGATGCCTGAGATCCATAGGAAGACGAGGAACCCTTCAGGGTCTCATACCCTTGGGGATCTCCCAGGCATCTTAGCTAGGGAGTCCCCATATGTGAGGACTCATTCCTGCTTGTTCCTGGAGATAGCACAGTTACTTACCTGTAACAGGTGATCTCTGGGAACAGCAGGAATTAGTCCTCACAACCCTCCCACCTCCCCTAGGAGTTGTATCTCTCTCTATCTTTCCTTTCCTCTCTCTCTCTATTGTCTCAGCTTTAAACTTGAACTGAGGAGAGTTGGTTAGGAAAGGCGGGAAGGCAGCGCGCAGGCTCTGTGGGAGGCTCCCAAAAGCTTGCTTTCTGGGAAGCTGGGGAGCTTTCCCGCGCAGGTTCCGTCGGTACCGACGTACCCATATGTGAGGACTAATTCCTGCTGTTCCCAGAGATCACCTGTTACAGGTAAGTAACTGTGCTTTCTTGGGAAGGCATCCACAGTCTTTACTACTTTCCAGATTTACCGAAGGAATATTCCACATCTGGTAGATTACAATCGCCTAATATAATCGCTGCTCCCTTCATGGCTACTTTTGCAATATTTATTTATTTATTTAACACTTTTTTTATATACTGCTTTTCACAAAACAACAAGATGAACTCAGTTGAGTTTGGAAATAGAATGAACTAGATAGGTACAATCAACTTGGATATTGTATAACAGAGAATAAGGTGAACTTTGTACATAAGGCAACAGGCGATGAACTATGTAGATACAATGAGGTATTAGCTTTTGGAAGCAGGTTGCATTTTATGTTTAATCATTGGTATCATACCCATAGTGTTGAATGAATAAGTATGCTTTGAGTTTTTTTCTAAAGTCTTGAAGCGTTTCCACAGATCGCAGGAATTCAGGCAGGGAGTTCCAAATTGAGGGGGCAAAGAGGGTAAATGACCTGTTACATGTCTATTGGTGGCTTTTTGTTCGGAGTGCTGCAATCATGACCAATATCATTGATAAAATCTCTATCCATTTCTTCAGTTTGAATTGGAGGCCTGAAGACTACACCAGTATGGATGATAGTGCAGTCTCCTCTTTCTAACACAAGCCACAGCAACACTTATTCACTGCATTTCAGCAGCTTTAATATTGCTTTTGACATATAGGGCTACTACTCCTCCTTTTCTGCCTTCTCTATCTCTTCTCAATAAATTACAGCTACTTATGGCTATATCCCATTCATGTGACTCATTAAAACAGGTTTCTGTAATGCCATAATGCACAAGCCCATTTCCACCATTAGGGCTCCCAGGTCAGGAACTTTGTTGGCTAGGCTTCGAGCATTTGTGCTCATTGTTTTTGAGCAATTGTTGCTTGGCTTGCTTGTATTTTGGATGAATTGTATTCCAAACCTCTCTGCATACTTGCCATTGATGCATGGGTTAATAGTGTGACTATTACCAATGTTATGTTCTGGCTGGGTGTAATGTCTTAACTTGTTCTTCTCCAGGACCAAGCAGGAAGTCAGTCCTCACTTATGGGTGACGTCGGCGCCGACGGAGCCCTCGCGGAGCAATTTTCCCCAGCTTTCAAAGAAAGCCTTTGGGAATTGCAGCGCGCATGCGCGGTCCTCTTCCCGCCTAAGGGTGCCATCTTAGCCAGTCTTCTTTTTTCCGCGGAGCCCTACAGACGTCCCCGTCTTGTCCCCGCGAAAAAGTCGATATTTCTTCATTATTTTATTCTTTTTCCTTCGGCGCCCGGACTCGCGATGCCGGTCACGAGTCCTCTTCCTTTTTTTCGGTTTTTCTGACTTAGTCAGCTTTCGTTTTCGATTTTTCCCTGGCAGCCCGGTCCTTTGACCTCGCAGGGGCCCTTTTTCCCCCGATGGCTGCCAGTGGTTTTAAGCGGTGTGGTCAGTGTGACCGAAATATGTCACTAACTGACACACACGACTTTTGCCTCCGCTGCCTGGGCCCGGATCATGAGGAACTGATCTGTGGGCCCTGCGGCAAAATGTCCTCCAAAGCGTTGAGAAGTCGGCGGCATCAGCGTGATAGGATCTTCGCTGACCCCAGCCGTACCCGGACCTCGTCGGAGGCCTCCGCGTCCAAAGGCTCCAGCTCGGACCGTCGCCGGAGTTCCTCCGACCGGGGTTCTCCCTCCGGGGACCATTGTCAGAAGGTGAAACCCGCGAGGGCGGCGTCGGTGGACGCTCCTGGTTCCGCGAGGGCCAGGTCGCATAGCCCCGACAGCCGCCCCGGGTCCTTGGAGAAGGAACACCTCACGAAGCGACCTCGCCTGGAGTCGGAGATGCCTGCTCGGGTAAGTCCTGTGGTCCTTCTGGACTCGCCTCCGCGACAGCCGACGTCGGGCCCGACGCCGTCGGGGCCCGAGTCGGGGGCTGCTGGGTCACCTGAGCTCGGACTCAGGTTGACGGCCTTGGAGAGCAGACTGTCTGCCTTCATGGACCAGCAGCGGGCACTGCTCGCTGGCCTCGCTGGCGCCGCTGCCCCGACCGCCGGGACGTCGACGTCCAAGTCGACCCCGGAGACCGAGCCGATCCTCGAGTCGATGCGAACTCGAGTCGATCCTCGGTCGAGGTCACCCTCGGCCTCCCGTTCGGGACCGAGGTCGCCGACGCCGACTCCCTCGGCGTCGGGGCGGCAGGCACCGCGCCCTGCCCGGGCCGACCCCACCGAGTCCTCGTCGGAGTCGGTCTGGGAGTCTGAAGAGGAAGAGTCGCCTGATTCTTTCCGGACTCGGTGTGTCCCCTCGGACTCACCGGAGTCCGAGCCTCGGAAGCAGTCTCCCCCGGAGGATGCCCGGTTCTCGGACTTCGTCAGGGATATGGCCAAGGCTTTGGCCTTCCCTGCGGACCCCGAGGAGGAGCCTCGAGCCGAAGAGCTCGACGCCCTCCAGTATGACTCTCCCGCAAGGGAACACTTTACTGTACCGGTTCCTCCTATGCTGGAACGACTACTCTTCCGCATGTGGGAGAGTCCGGCCTCCTCGCCGGTCCTGAGCAAGCGGGTCGATTCTATCTATCGAGTCCGCAAGAGCCCTGGCTTTCAAAAGGCACAGCTACCACACCATTCCATGGTAGTGGAATCGGCCATGCATCGTCTTAAGAGCCAGAAGATGCACTCCTCGGTGCCTCCTGGCAGGGAGGCCCGTAACCTGGATGGCCTTGGTAAGAAGTGTTTCCAGGGCTCTATGCTCGCATGTCGTGTCCAGACTTACCAGCTATACATGGGCATGTATCTCCGAGATCTGGCTAAAGAGCTAGCCGGATTCTCCGCTGGTTTGTCCGAGGAACCCTTGCGGAGGTTCCTGGCCTTGTCCACTGGCATTCGGGAATGCTCAAAGTTCATGTCCCGAGCAGCCTATGATGGCTTTGAAGCATCGGCTCGAGTGGCCGCAGCCGGCATCGGTGCCCGCCGACAGGCTTGGCTTCAGTCGTCAGACCTTGAGCCCTGGGTGCAGGACAAGTTGGTCGATGTCCCCTGCCGAGGCGAAAACCTCTTTGGCAAGCCCATGGCTGAAAAGGCTGCACAAATTGAGACTGAGACTCTCACCAGGACCAGGCTTTCTAGGAAGACCTCTGCCCCTTCCCAGAAAAAGAAGGGCTCGGGGAAAAAGTCCTTTTACCCGAGGAAGGCGGCTGCCTACAAACAATACCCCCATTATCAGGCCCCTGCAGCTCCCCCACAGGGCCAGCAGGCCAAGGGACGGGGTAACGGGTCCCGTAGGCAGCAAGCCCCCAAGCCTGCACCACCAGCCCCTGCTCAGCAGGGTGGGGGTTTTTGACTCACTAAGCATAGCCTCTCCCCCCCCGCTGGTTCCTCCCAGCACCGGAGGCCGGCTGGTTCATTTCGCCCACAGGTGGTCCAGCGTCACCTCAGATGCCTGGGTGCTTCAAGTCGTGCGAGAAGGCTATCTTCTCCACTTCCACCAGGTCCCTCCCTCCTATTTTCCGGGAGAACCTCCACGACCCCCTCTGCACAGGGAATTACTCCTTCAGGAGTTAGCAGGTCTTCTGCAGGAACAGGCGGTGGAACCGGTGCCACACCACCTGAGAGGTCAAGGCTTTTATTCCAGGTATTTTCTAATACCAAAGAGAACAGGAGGCCTCAGACCCATCCTGGACTTGCGCAACCTCAACAAGTTCCTTGTGCGGGAGAAGTTCAAAATGCTTACCCTTGGAATCCTTCTGCCCTACCTCCAGCAGGGAGATTGGCTATGCTCCTTGGATCTAAAGGATGCCTACACGCACATCCTCATCCACCCAAGCCACCGCCAATACCTAAGGTTTGTGGTGGCAGGAAATCATTACCAGTACAGAGTACTGCCCTTTGGCCTGTCCTCCGCACCGCGAGTCTTCACAAAATGTCTCGCGGTGGTGGCGGCCCATCTCCGGCTTCACGGCCTCTGTCTTTCCATACCTCGACGACTGGCTCATCAGAGCGGCGTCCGCTCCGGAGGTCACCAGCGCCACACGCCGCACGGTGACTCTTCTGCAGTACTTGGGCTTTGTTATAAATTTCGCAAAGTCCACTTTGCTCCCCTCACAGGATCTCGAGTTCATCGGCGCAAGGCTCCACACTCCTCAGGCACGAGCGTACCTACCGCTCGACAGGGCTCAACGGCTCATGGACCTAGCCGACCGTTTTCGCAGCCAGCCCCTGGTCTCCGCCAGGCGCTTCCTGAGACTGCTCGGCCATATGGCTTCCACCGTCCATGTGACCCCCAATGCCCGCCTGAATATGCGGCCTGCTCAATGGTGTCTCCGCCAGCAGTGGCGACAAGCCACAGGCGGCCTAGCAGACCTAGTGCGCGTCTCCGAGCCGCTGATCTCGTCTCTCCGGTGGTGGCTTCGGCAGCCGAACCTGATATTCGGAATGCCTTTCCAGTCACCTCAGCCGACCCGGGTGCTGACCACGGATGCATCCCTCCTGGGCTGAGGAGCACATTGCCAAGGGGCACGTACTCAGGGCCTCTGGACCATGTGGGAGTCTGCTCAGCAGATCAACTTCCTGGAGCTCATGGCGATCTGCCTGGCTCTCAAGGCTTTCTCCCACCTGACTTCCCACCAGTCCGTCCTTGTCCAGATGGACAATCAAGTTGCCATGTTCTACGTGAACAAGCAGGGGGGCACGGGTTCCTTCCTCCTCTGCCGGGAGGCACAGAAGCTCTGCTCTTGGGCCGTCAGTCACGGCATTCTCCTCAAGGCAGTTTATCTCCCGGGCCAAGAGAATTGCCTGGCGGACAAACTCAGCAGGATCCTCCAGCCGCACGAGTGGCGTCTGGATCCCTTGGTAGTTCAGAAGCTCTTCCTAAAGTGGGGCCTCCCCACGGTGGATCTCTTTGCCAGTCCTCACAACCGGCAGCTTCCTCGCTTCTGCTCTCGTCAGCCACACCCCCTTCGGGTTGCGGCGGACGCTTTTCTAATTTCATGGTCGGGGAGCCTTCTGTACGCTTTCCCTCCCATCCCGCTAGTCTCTCGGACTCTTTTCAAGGTTCTCCGAGACAAAGCCTTCATGATCCTGGTGGCCCCTCGCTGGCCCAGACAGCCGTGGTTTCCGCTCCTACTGCAATTAGCGGTGGAGGATCCATTCCCTCTGGGGGTACAACCGGATCTCCTCACTCAGGATCAGGGGTCTCTACTACACCCCAACCTCAGGTCTCTCAACCTCATGGCCTGGCTGCTGAGAGGGTAGTCCTTGCTCCCCTTCTCCTGCCGGCAGAGGTGGAGGAGGTCGTCTTAGCTTCGCGACGGCCTTCTACCCGCAAATGCTACGCCCTTAAATGGCGTCACTTTGCCGTCTGGTGTACCCAACAGTCTCAGGATCCCTTCTCCTGCCCGGTGTCGGTGATCTTGCAATACTTGCTACACCTCTCTAATCTGGGACTTAAGTCCAACTCCGTCAAAGTTCACCTCAGTGCTCTTTCGGCACATCATGTGCCGGTGGACGGTAGACCTGTCTCCAGCGACCCTCTCGTAGCGAGGTTTCTCCGAGGTCTCCTTCTACTTAAACCACCTCTGCGCCCGCCAGCGCCTGACTGGGACCTGAATGTGGTTTTGCAGCGGATCACCTGTCCGCCTTTTGAACCTATGGCTACCTGTTCTCTCCGTTTTCTGTCTTGGAAAACACTGTTCTTGATAGCCCTCACTTCCGCTAGACGCGTAAGTGAATTGCAGGCCCTCGTGTCTGATCCCCCTTACACTCGGTTCTACAAAAATAGGGTAGTCCTACGGACTCACCCAAAATTTCTTCCAAAAGTGGTCTCCCCTTTTCACATCAATCAGGAGGTGGTACTTCCAACCTTCTTTCCCAGACCACACTCCAGCCGAGCTGAAACGGTCCTCCATACCCTGGACTGTAGAAGGGCTTTGAACTTCTACCTTGACCGTACGCGGGAGCACCGTAAAGCTGCTCAGCTTTTTGTGTCTTTTGACCCCAATAAATTGGGGCTCCCGGTCTCCAAGCGTACTCTGTCCATCTGGGTTGCGGACTGTATCTCTTGGGCTTATGGGGCAGCCGGACTCTCCTTAGAAAGTCGAGTCACGGCTCATTGCGTTCGGGCAAAGGCTACGTCAGTGGCTTACCTCCGCTCTGTTCCGCTGGCAGACATCTGCCGGGCCGCTACTTGGTCTTCGAGCCAGACTTTTGCGGTCCATTACTGTCTCGAGAGGGAGTCCCGCAGGGACAGTGCTTTCGGACAGGCAGTCCTCCGTAATCTCTTTGAGGTCTGAGCAACTCCTACCCTCCATCCCGGATGTGGGCTACCGGTGGGTGATAATTCAGCGAAGATTCTTTCCTTCTGTGCTGCTGAGCTAGAGGGAGCTCATTTTTGTGCTTAGGGTCTCCGGTAGCCTTGAGCTTGGGAGTCCCATAAGTGAGGACTGACTTCCTGCTTGGTCCTGGAGAAAGCGTAGTTACTCACCTGTAACAGGTGTTCTCCAGGAGCAGCAGGAATCAGTCCTCACTACCCTCCCTCCTCCCCTTGGAGTTGCAATCGTCTGCTTATGTTCTTTTTGCAAATTTTTTATGCTGTCTTTTTTTAGCTATGTCATCTGACTGGCTAAGATGGCACCCTTGGGCGGGAAGAGGACCGCGCATGCGCGCTGCAATTCCCAAAGGCTTTCTTTGAAAGCTGGGGAAAATTGCTCCGCGAGGGCTCCGTCGGCGCCGACGTCACCCATAAGTGAGGACTGATTCCTGCTGCTCCTGGAGAACACCTGTTACAGGTGAGTAACTACGCTTTTTCCATCCATTACTCCCTTTCCCTAGTTTAAATGCTTGTCATATTGCCTGAATTTTTACTTTGCATCTCTCTGTGGCAGGTAAAGGGATCCTATCTATCAACACAGTATGGCCTATTGTTCCATATATTTCACAGTTACCTATATATCTAAATCCTTCTTGTTTACATCAGGTTAGGAGTCGTCAATTAAAGTTGGTTATGTGAAGCAGCCTCTCTTCCCCCTTAGCATGAACAGGTAGAACGTCTGAGAATGCTACAGTATTGACAATGGGTTTAAGTTTCTCTCCCAGCTTCTGTAAGCTCCTTTGTACTGCAGAGGCACTGTTTCTACCCAGGTCAGTTGTACCCAAGTGGATAATAACATCAATTTTGGAGTGCTCACTTTCTTCACCGACTATGCTAACAATTTGTTTTGTATTCCTGCTGGCTGAAGAGCCTGGGAGGCATTTGACCATCTTCTGTCCTTTGGACTGTGTTCCCAAGTTAATCCCTCTTATGACAGAATCTCTGAGTAGTAACAGCTTCCGATTTTGTGCTTATTTTTTTTGTTTGGTGCACTGGATTACCTTCTCATTTAAGGCTGTTAATTGGGCACTCATTTTCCAAGGCAGAGAAGGCATTATGCAGAGATATCTCTTGATGTATAGGGTGTCTCCGTGTTACAGGTCGCAACCTACAAGAGCCCACTTGTTCCTGGGATGTTTGATTCTTTGGGGAACGGTGGTGGATTACTGTCAGTTTGTACCCTAGAGGAGACCTGTGTGTTTCGTTGTAGCTAATTCTTCCCTCAATAGAATCAATTATTTATGCATAACAGATAGCTAGAACCAAGGAGAAGACCCCTCCTGAAGCGACAGCAGGACACAGTACCACCGTGGAAGGAATAATTTATTTGAACCAAGAGTGAGGTAGCCCAACAAGTGTTTCGGCTGGGGGGGACGACCTTCAGGGGACGTAGACCTCTAAAACAAATTAAAATCATAACAACAATAATCTTGATACAACAGTTAGAAAACATACACATAAACATGTAAAAAGGCATAACAAACCAAAAAATCTAATTGAATAAAATCATATGTAAAAAATATGTATAAAAGAGTAGTAAATGAACTGATGTGTAATTACTTAAACATATAAAATGTCTATGATAAATGAAGTAACTATAATGTATAAGGAAATATATTCCAACAAGGAAATCAAAGAATATCACATGCAGAGCTAAAGAACTCACGTAAATGAATGGTTAATTAGCAGCATACTCACCAGCAATTTTATGGCAAAACACACAAATTGACAATGTATTACCTGGAGACAAAACAGCAGTGATGATCATGAAACGTTGTTCAAGGAGTATTTACGAGAACTGCATACTAGTCACAACAAACTGCCTAATACACCACAAAAGAACTCAATCTGAGAACCCCACAGGGACAAACCTTTTGTACACTTAAAAACATGCAATCGGTGGGGATTGGGTGTATTCATCTGTCATTATCTATATATAATTTACATGGAGTTGCATAAAAGTAAACCATTCGGAAGTGAGTCAATCAGGGAAAATGCATTTCTGACGAGATGCAAAAAACCAAGAAGAACTTCACAAGTCACCCAGTGGTGCTATAAACATAAAAAGCTTACTGTCAAAGACTTCAGTGTTTGTGAAACAAGAGAAGCACCCACTAAGGCACCAATTTTATAACGAGGCAAGCTTGATGACAAATGACCAAAAAGAGGCTGATTGTCTGGTGTAGCTTTACTATTCACAATATCATAACCGAACTTAGGAGATAAAATGATTGTAGCTTTAGTTGGCTTGTTCCCACATAAGCTGAGACCTTAAGCTGAAAATCTCAGATATTGACATAAAGTTAATCAATGTTACATCTAAGAACGGCATCGAAAGGAGGCAAATGAGGCACACAACCTAGCTTGAAAAAGGCATGATGAAGCAATGATGTGTAAAAAGCAATGTCCGATGGTTGTTCTTAATATAACTAAACAATTGAAGGTGTGGATGAGGAATCTTATCTTTCTCCAGGACCAAGCAGGAAGTCAGTCCTCACTTACGGGTGACGTCGGCGCCGACGGAGCCCTCGCGGAGCAATTTTCCCCAGCTTTCAAAGAAAGCCTTTGGGAATTGCAGCGCGCATGCGCGGTCGTCTTCCCGCCCGAGGGTGCCATCTTAGCCAGTCTTCTTTTTTCCGCGGAGCCCTGCAGACGTCCCCGTCTTGTCCCCGCGAAAAAGTTGATTTTCCTCTTTATTTTATACTTTTTTCTTTCGGTTCGACGCCGATCGTTTTCCCGCCCGGACTCGCGACGCCGGTCTCGAGTCCTCTAGCGTTTTTTTCGGTTTTTCTGACTTAGTCAGCTTTCATGTTCGTTTTCCCTGGCAGCCCGGTCCTTTGACCTCGCAGGGGCCCTTTTTCCCCCGATGGCTGCCAGTGGCTTTAAGCGGTGTGGTCGGTGTGACCGAAATATGTCACTAACCGACACACACGACTTTTGCCTCCGCTGCTTGGGCCCGGATCATGAGGAACTGATCTGTGGGCCCTGCAGCAAACTGTCCTCGAAGGCGTTGAGAAGTCGGCGGCATCAGCGCGAGAGAATCTTCGCTGACCCCAGCCGTACCCGGACCTCGTCGGAGGCCTCCGTGTCAAAGGGCTCCAGCTCGGACCGTCGCCGGAGCTCCTCCGACCGGGGTTCTCCCTCCGGGGACCATCGTCGGAAGGAAAAACCCGCGAGGGCGGCGTCGGTGGACGCTCCTGGCTCCGCGAGGGCCAGGTCGCATAGCCCCGACAGCCGCCCCGGGTCCTTGGAGAAGGAACATCTCCCGAAGCGACCTCGCCTGGAGTCGGAGATGCCTGCCCGGGTAAGTCCTGTAGTCCTTCTGGACTCGCCTCCGCGACAGCCGACGTCGGGCCCGACGCCGTCGGAGCCCGAGTCGGGGGCTGCTGGGTCACCTGAGCTCGGACTCAGGTTGACGGCCTTGGAGAGCAGACTGTCTGCCTTCATGGACCAGCAGCGGGCACTGCTCGCTGGCCTCGCTGGCGCCGCTGCCCCGACCGCCGGGACGTCGATGTCCAAGTCGACCCCGGAGACCGAGCCGATCCTCGAGTCAATGAGAACTCGAGTCGATCCTCGGTCGAGGTCACCCTCGGCCTCCCGTTCGGGACCGAGGTCGCCGACGCCGACTCCCTCGACGTCGGGGCGGCTGGCGCCGCACCCTGCCCGGGCCGACCCCACCGAGTCCTCGTCGGAGTCGGTCTGGGAGTCTGAGGAGGAAGAGTCACCTGATTCTTTCCGGACTCGGTGTGTCCCATCGGACTCACCGGGGTCCGAACCTCGGAAGCAGTCCCCCCCGGAGGATGCCCGGTTCTCGGACTTCGTTAGGGATATGGCCAAGGCTTTGGCCTTCCCTGCGGATCCCGAGGAGGAGCCTCGAGCCGAAGAGCTCGACGCCCTCCAGTATGACTCTCCCGCGAGGGAGCACTTTACTGTGCCGGTTCCTCCTATGCTGGAACGACTACTCTTCCGCATGTGGGAGAGTCCGGCCTCCGCGCCGGTCCTGAGCAAGCGGGTCGATTCTATCTATCGGGTCCGCAAGAGCCCTGGCTTTCAGAAGGCACAGCTGCCACACCATTCCATGGTAGTGGAATCGGCCATGCATCGTCTTAAGAGCCAGAAGATGCACTCCTCGGTGCCTCCTGGAAGGGAGGCCCGTAACCTGGATGGCCTTGGCAAGAAGTGCTTCCAGGGCTCTATGCTCGCATGTCGTGTCCAGACTTACCAGCTCTACATGGGCATGTATCTCCGGGATCTGGCTAAAGAGCTAGCCGGATTCTCCGCTGGTCTCTCCGAGGAGCCCTTGCGGAGGTTCCTAGCCTTGTCCACGGGCATTCGGGAATGCTCAAAGTTCATGTCCCGAGCAGCCTATGATGGCTTTGAGGCCTCGGCTAGAGTGGCCGCAGCCGGCATCGGTGCCCGCCGACAGGCTTGGCTTCAGTCGTCGGACCTTGAGCCCTGGGTACAGGACAAGTTGGTCGATGTCCCCTGCCGAGGCGAAAACCTCTTTGGCAAGCCCATGGCGGAAAAGGCTGCACAAATTGAGACTGAGACTCTCACCAGGACCAGGCTTTCTAGGAAGACCTCCGCCCCTTCCCAGAAAAAGAAGGGCTCGGGAAAAAAGTCCTTTTACCCGAGGAAGGCGGCTGCCTACAAACAGTACCCCCATTATCAGGCCCCTGCAGCTCCCCAACAGGGCCAACAGGCCAAGGGACGGGTAACGGGTCCCGTAGGCAGCAAGCCCCCAAGCCTGCACCACCAGCCCCTGCTCAGCAGGGAGGGGGTTTTTGACTCGCTCAGCATAGCCTCTCCCCCCCCGCTGGTCCCTCCCAGCACCGGAGGCCGGCTGGTTCACTTCGCCCACAGGTGGTCCAGCATCACCGCAGATGCCTGGGTGCTTCAGGTCGTGCGAGAGGGCTACCTTCTCCACTTCCATCAGGTCCCTCCCTCCTATTTTCCGGGAGAACCTTCGCGCCCCCCTCTGCACAGGGAGTTGCTCCTTCAGGAGTTAGCAGGTCTTCTGCAGGAAACAGGCCGTGGAACCGGTGCCCCACCACCTGAGAGGTCAAGGCTTTTATTCAAGGTATTTTCTGATACCAAAGAGAACAGGGGGCCTCAGACCCATCCTGGACTTGCACAACCTCAACAAGTTCCTTGTGCGGGAGAAGTTCAAAATGCTTACCCTTGGAATCCTTCTGCCCTACCTCCAGCAGGGAGATTGGCTATGCTCCTTGGATCTAAAGGATGCCTACACGCACATCCTCATCCACCCAAGCCACCGCCAATACCTAAGGTTTGTGGTGGCAGGAAATCATTACCAGTACAGAGTACTGCCCTTTGGCCTATCCTCCGCACCGCGAGTCTTCACAAAATGTCTCGCGGTCGTGGCGGCCCATCTCCGGCTTCACGGCCTCTATGTCTTTCCGTACCTCGACGACTGGCTCATCAGAGCAGCGTCCGCTCAGGAGGTCACCAACGCCACGTGCCGCACGGTGACTCTGCTGCAGCACTTGGGCTTTGTCATAAACTTCGCAAAGTCCACTTTGCTCCCCTCACAGGATCTCGAGTTCATCGGCGCAAGGCTGCACACTCCTCGGGCACGAGCGTACCTACCGCTCGACAGGGCTCAAACGGCTCATGGACCTAGCCGACCGCTTTCGCAGCCAGCCCCTGGTCTCCGCCAGGCGCTTCCTGAGACTGCTCGGCCATATGGCTTCCACTGTCCATGTGACCCCCAATGCCCGCCTGAACATGCGGTCTGCTCAATGGTGTCTCCGCCAGCAGTGGCGACAAGCCACGGGCGGCCTGGCAGACCTAGTGCGCGTCTCCGAGCCGCTGCTCTCGTCTCTTCGGTGGTGGCTCCGGCAGCCGAACCTGATATTCGGAATGCCTTTCCAGTCACCTCAGCCGACCCGGGTGCTGACCACCGATGCATCCCTCCTGGGCTGGGGAGCACATTGCCAAGAGGCACGTACTCAGGGCCTCTGGACCACGTGGGAGTCTGCTCAGCAGATCAACTTCCTGGAGCTCAGGGCGATCCGCCTCGCTCTCAAGGCCTTCTCCCACCTGACTTCCCAACAGTCCGTCCTTGTCCAGACGGACAATCAGGTTGCCATGTTCTACGTGAACAAGCAGGGGGGCACGGGCTCCTTCCTCCTCTGCCGGGAGGCACAGAAGCTCTGCTCTTGGGCCGTCAGTCACGGCATTCTCCTCAAGGCAGTTTATCTCCCGGGCCAAGAAAATTGCCTTGCAGACAAACTCAGCAGGGTCCTCCAGCCGCACGAGTGGCGTCTGGATCCCTTGGTAGTTCAGAAGCTCTTCCTCAAGTGGGGTCTCCCCACGGTGGATCTCTTTGCCAGTCCTCACAACCGGCAACTTCCTCGCTTCTGCTCTCGTCAGCCACACCCCCTTCGGGTTGCGGCGGACGCCTTTCTGATCTCGTGGTCGGGGAGCCTTCTGTACGCTTTCCCTCCCATCCCGCTGGTCTCTCGGACTCTTTTCAAGGTTCTCCGAGACAAAGCCTTCATGATCCTGGTGGCCCCTCGCTGGCCCAGGCAGCCGTGGTTTCCACTCCTGCTGCAACTGGCGGTGGAGGGCCCCAACCCTCTGGGGATACAACCGGATCTCCTCACTCAGGATCAGGGGTCCCTTCTGCACCCCAACCTCAGGTCTCTCAACCTTATGGCCTGGCTGCTGAGAGGGTAGTCCTTGCTCCCCTTCTCCTGCCGGCGGAGGTGGAGGAGGTCGTCTTAGCTTCGCGACGGCCTTCTACCCGCAAATGCTACGCCCTTAAATGGCGTCGCTTTGCAGTCTGGTGTACCCAACAGTCTCAGGATCCCTTCTCCTGCCCGGTGTCGGTGATCTTGCAGTACTTGCTGCACCTCTCTAATCTGGGACTTAAGTCCAACTCCGTCAAAGTTCACCTCCGTGCTCTTTCAGCACATCATGTGCCAGTGGACGGCAGACCTCTCTCCAATGACCCTCTCGTAGCGAGGTTTCTCCGAGGTCTCCTTCTACTTAAACCACCTCTGCGCCCGCCAGCGCCTGACTGGGACCTGAATGTGGTTTTGCAGCGGATCACCTGTCCGCCTTTTGAACCTATGGCTACCTGTTCTCTACGTTTTCTGTCTTGGAAAACACTGTTCTTGATAGCCCTCACTTCCGCTAGGCGCGTAAGTGAATTGCAGGCCCTCGTGTCTGATCCCCCTTACACTAGGTTCTACAAGAATAGGGTAGTCCTACGGACTCACCCAAAATTTCTGCCTAAAGTGGTCTCCCCTTTTCACATCAATCAGGAGGTGGTACTTCCAACCTTCTTTCCCAGACCACACTCCAGCCGAGCTGAAACGGTCCTCCATACCCTGGACTGTAGAAGGGCATTGAACTTCTACCTTGACCGTACGCGGGAGCACCGTAAAGCTGCTCAGCTTTTTGTGTCTTTTGACCCCAATAAATTGGGGCTCCCGGTCTCCAAGCGTACTCTGTCCATCTGGGTTGCGGGACTGTATCTCTTGGGCTTATGGGGCAGCCGGACTCTCCTTAGAAAGTCGAGTCACGGCTCATTGCGTTCGGGCAAAGGCCACGTCAGTGGCTTACCTCCGCTCTGTTCCGCTGGCAGACATCTGCCGGGCCGCTACTTGGTCTTCGAGCCAGACTTTTGCGGTCCATTACTGTCTCGAGAGGGAGTCCCGTAGGGACAGTGCTTTCGGACAGGCAGTCTTCCGTAATCTCTTTGAGGTCTGAGCAACTCCTACCCTCCATCCCGGATGTGGGCTACCGGTGGGTGATAATTCAGCGAAGATTCTATCCTTCTGTGCTGCTGAGCTAGAGGGAGCTCATTTTTGTGCTTAGGGTCTCCGGTAGCCTTGAGCTTGGGAGTCCCATAAGTGAGGACTGACTTCCTGCTTGGTCCTGGAGGAAAGCGTAGTTACTCACCTGTAACTGGTGTTCTCCAGGAGCAGCAGGAATCAGTCCTCACTACCCTCCCTCCTCCCCTTGGAGTTGCAATCGTCTGCTTATGTTCTTTTTGCAAATTTTTATGCTGTCTTTTTTAGCTATGTCATCTGACTGGCTAAGATGGCACCCTCGGGCGGGAAGACGACCGCGCATGCGCGCTGCAATTCCCAAAGGCTTTCTTTGAAAGCTGGGGAAAATTGCTCTGCGAGGGCTCCGTCGGCGCCGACGTCACCCGTAAGTGAGGACTGATTCCTGCTGCTCCTGGAGAACACCTGTTACAGGTGAGTAACTACGCTAACTGCATGATGGAAAGTTACTGATGTTATTCCTTGGTCTCTAAGAAAAGGTAGAATCTCACTAGCTGGCCGTGATGGATGGTTACCTGCAATCACTTGCCCCGCTGTTGTTAAGAGACTGTCAAACACAGCCGTTATGTCTGTGTGATCGAAGATCTACAAAAAGTAGTTATTGGGGGGGAGGGTGGACGGACATGTTGCCAAAATCAATAATGGGGAAAAAAGTAAGTAAAAACACATCATTAAAATAATATCACAAGGTGAATCAGTTCTATGCCATATCGACTTGACATGGTTATAATGGAATGGCCAAATGTACCATTAAAAAATAGTAAAGTAAAAAAAGAGTTAAATGCGAATAAAAGTATTATCCAATTATGCATGTAAATTATTCCTTCTACGGTGGTACTGCGTCCTGCCTGGTTTGTGCCTAACAGATAGCTAGATACATATAGGGCAAGCTCTAAGGCTTCAAATGATTCTTCTTAGAATGAAGACACCATAGCTATTGCATTGAATATAGATGATGTTAAGATGGTTATAAAGCAGTTTTAGCACAAGGAAAAAAGGTGAGTTCACCTAATTGGAGGACAGATGTCTGTCTATGATATGAAGACTATATGGGCCCCATATTGAGATACAAAAGAAGATACACCCTGGTATACAAAACACAGTTTTCAAAACCCTTCAGGTAACCAATTTTTTTGTCGGAAAGGCCAACCCAGCTAAAGAGGAACATACCTCAAGCCGTCGTGGTCCGTCACAGACTGTGAGCTGACTGTAGCAATTTAATTACGGCTCTTCCACTTTCCACAGATCCAGCTAAGTACTGATAAACGCTGTTTCCAAAGTGGCTTTTTATTTGTTAAATGAATAAAATGGACGGGCCACGACGGCTTGGGGTATGTTCCTCTTTAGCTGGGTTGGCCTTTCCGACAAAAAAATTGGTTACCTGAAGGGTTTTGAAAACTGTGTTTTGTATACCAGGGTGTATCTTCTTTTGTATTACAATTTTAACCTGGTGAGGGGTTTTGTTGTTTGAGTAGCCCCATATTGAGATAGGCAGGCTATATGCCACAGCAGTGCATAGTCTCCCCGCTGATCCCCTTAACCCAGACTTTCACTTCTGTGCCAGCAGAAGTGAAAATCTGGGTTAGCCTGGCAGCTGCAAAGGCTACATCGGTAGCAGCGATTTTCATTGCTACCCGCATAGCCTCTGCGTCTTAAAGATAGATAAGGGAAAACCTCACCTATCTTTAAGGCACAGAGAGCTATGCAGGTAGCATCAAAAATTGCTGATACCTATGTAGCCCCTTCCTCCATCCCGGAACGCCCCAGTGCTATGCGAATAGTATCTGGGCGCATTAGGGACATAGCCAAGATTTTCAAAGGGCACTGCCCATGTAGATGTCCTTCAAAAATCCCAGATAAATCCTTTACATGGGTAACTAAGGAAGATACCTGTGTAAAGGCGTTTGAATATTGGGCCCTATAAGCAGTGCAACTCGGGGGTGGGTGGGGTGAGGGGTAGGATGAGTGGGAATTTAAGTGCCCCAGACCAATATATGAATCGAGGATATGCTCACATTTCTGTTAAAAAGGCTAGCCAAGGCATACAGGCAAGCTAAATTTTCGTAAGCTTATAACCAAAATTAGGTGGTTTGCTACTAGATTGTAGATCAAGGTGGTTGTGAACAGATAGAAATTTGTAAGAAAAAAACCCTTCTCCTTTGCAAAAGGAATAGAGTAAAAGCAAAGTCTGTTTTCTTTTTGTTTGTTTTTTGTACAGCCACCCTAACATACTACAGTGGCTAAGCAATATTAGAATCAAAGAGGTAATAAATATGAAAGGAATGAAACACAAAGCTCTTATGCTCCAGCTCTGCGCCTGTGCCATAAAGACACTTTTTTAAAGTTTTGTTTTTGAAAATCACCATGCTACATTTCTGAGAGTACATTATTGTTCTGAACTGCAGCAATAGTCTCTTGTTGGGCTCCAAATGCTTTTCATGTAATGCTTTGCATTCAGTGTCTGGCATGAGCTAAGCAAGATAAAACTCTTAAGCATGACTTTGAACTGTGGTGCAGACATTACAGTGTCTAATTGAATTTCTGGACTGCTAATTGTTTAGGTCGTTCCTTTTCCATTGACGGAGCATGGTATATGCTGGTTTGAACTCCACTGTCGTTATGTGCTTAATTATCACCTTATGTATTAATCACATTTAGAGTGTGTGGCTTTCTTCAGATACAGAACAAGCTTATTTTCAAGTCTCACATGCTCAGAGGTGCTCATGATTCTGAGCCGGGATCTGTAAAACCAATTCTAGGTTTATTGTCAGCCGTTCCATCAAAATACTTTACAAGATGATGGGATTAAACTGCTTCTTAACACAAGCTTTTGACAGCTCTAAATAATAGTCGCTGAATTTTGCAGAAAATATAGGGAGGTATGTTTGTGTCTCTCTCTCTTTCCAGGATAAGAGTGAAAGTAAAGATAAATACAGCCTGCCTTGCTTAATGTGACATCCTAAGAATGATTCCTTGAAATTGGCTGCAGGTTCATTGGTAGTATAAAGTCTTTTCAGTTCCATGAATTGGTCAGACCCGCTTAATCCAAATAGAACTGAATACCATTTATCACATACATTAAAAAAAATCCTTAGCCAAACTAAAATCAGGTAAATGCTTTTTGTGATTGATCCAGTACTACTGATGCCCAAATCTAATTATTCAGACATAGATTAAACTGGTCAGATTAGCTTGTATGTGATACCAAGTGATGCTGATAGGAAAATCAGGCTAAATGGTCTTTGGCTGAAATGTAAAACTCGGTGTTGTAGGGAAGATTATACAGCAGATACGACACAACTTTTTCTGTCCTCCTTGCCCTATAGAAAGTTTGGGTTTATATATCTTCCTGCTTATTTATATAGCTACTGTAAGTACAGTTTTTATCTTATTTCATAATGACATATTTGTATTAGACTCAGAAGTGCTCAGCATTTTCTGAGAGGCAGTACCTGAAGTCAGGGTTTGAAAAATCCATTGAAATTCCCTCATTCCCCCCCCCCCCCCCCCCACCACCAGTATGCGAGATGGCACAGGCTTTGGCTCTGATCAGGAACCCAGCAGGAGGACACTGTCTTTTCTTTAATTCACAGTTGGCATGTGGGAGGATAGAGAGATCTCCAGGAACAAGCAGGAATGTAGTCTTCACATATGGGTATCGTCGGTACCGACAGAGCCTGTGTGGGAACGCTTCCCAACGTCCAATAGGAAAGCTTTTGGGAGCATCCCACAGCGCCTGTGTGCTGCCTTCCTGCCTTTCCCAACTGTCCCTCTCCAGTTCATTTTCACGGAGCCGACAGGTCGCACATCCTGTCACTGCAGAAAATAATTCCCTTCTATTCTTCTTTTTTGTGGTCGCGTCTGCCTTCCTTCGACGCTACACCGGTACTGCCGGTGGTTCTTTCTTTTTTTCCAAAAAAACCCTTTTCTCTGGAGTCTTTTCCAGGTTTTTTTCTTCTCAGGTGCCGCGTGCCATTTTGGGCACTAGGCCCAACTTTTCATTTAAAATGGAAAAACCCGCTTCGGGTTTTCCAAGTGTGGCGTTACCATTTCCGTCACCGACACCCATGAGTGGTGCCTCAAATGTTTAGGTCCTGACCACTCTATTTCGGAGTGTGTTGCCTGTGGGATGATGTCGAAAAGGGGCCGGCAGAACCGAGCTGCTAAACTTAGCACCCTTTTTCCCTCCGATGCAGCCTCTGTGGCATCGACGTCTTCCAGGGCTTCGTCTTCCTCCCATGGATCTCAGGTAACTAAACATAAATCTAGCCGGTCCTCAAAGGGTAGATCTCCCTCTAAGCATCGAGATGCCTCTGGTGTTGCCCTTGAGGGACTTTCACCGGCTAAATTAACCCCGGCGGGAGGCTTTGGCTTCCAAAGCAATAACAGGGCTCCAGGATGTTCTCGAGGCCTCAACCTCGGCAGAACTACTGGTGCCATGCTCTGGGGTACTGGCTGCTTCATCTAGCACCGATACCCAAGCATCGGCAGCGTCGATAGACCAGAGATTCTTGGCTATTGAATGCAGTCTGGCAGCTCTTCTCACTGCCTCGATGCCCTTGAAGCCGCTTCAGACAATTCAACCGGTACCAGCACCGACTCCAGTACCGGTATCAACTGCATCAACATCAGCAGGTATTCTACCGGGACTGAGTCATGCTTATCCATCCTGTATCAACAAGTCTGTACCGGACCCCTCCGATGCCGACTTCGATCGGTACCATGCCTTGCACGATCACCCGGATCGGAGGTACTTTGGTATCGGCAGAGCTTTCAGAGTCTTCAGACTCATCCGAGGATTCAGAGTACTTCTTCCTGAGGATTCTTCTCCTCAGCGTAGGATATCTCCACCAGAGGATATGTCCTTTCAGGATTTTATCAGAGATGTGGCTCGAGGTCTTCCCATCACAGTGGCTACTGAAAAAGAGCCTAGGACAAAGGAATTAGAACTCCTTCAATACCCTAAAGCTCCCAAGGAGGCAGCCACCCTTGCCTATTCATGAGATCTTGCATGATCTCATGTTAAGGATGTAGGAAACACCTCTAACCACATCTCCTCACTCTTGAAGACTCAACACCATGTATCGAGTTCCTCCCTGTCCTGGATTTCAGAAGACTCAGCTACCACACGATTCCATGGTGGTGGAATCGGCTATGAGAAGGATCAAGAGTGCAAAAAGGCATGCATCTAATCCTCCAGCACGTGAGTGTAGGACTCTTGACGCCTTTGGACGTCAAGCCTTCCATGCTTTCTGCTAGGATCAGTTCCTATATTTTATATATGGGAATGTTCCTTAAGGAGGTCACGGGAGATTTAGAGCTTATGAGCCCTCTCCTTCCTGATAAGAGGCAGGATTACCTTGCCCTTGTCAAACATGCTCAGGATGTTTCCAAGTTTGTCAATCGTGCAGCCTTTGACTGCTTTGAGTGCATAAGCAGAACCTCTGCTATTGCCATAGGTGCATGTAGGATTGCCTGGCTCCAGGCATCTGACTTGGAACTTTGGGTACAGGATAAACTGGGAAATATTCCTTGCACAGGAGAGAATCTCTTTGGCAAGAATTGGCAGGAAAAAGCTAATGAGATGCCGACAATATCACCTTGGATAGATTGTCTAAATCTACAGCTGATCCTGCAAGGAAAAAATCCTACAAGAAACCATTCTTCAGTAAGAAGAAGTTTTATCCCTTCTATACCCAACAGGGACATCGTTTGGGTCAGTCTGCCCAAAAGGGACAGCAGCAACAACCTAGGCAAAGAAAAACAAAAGCTGCTAAGCCTCAACCGGCTCAGCAGACTCAGCCTCCACAGGGGCTTTGACTCCTATCTAGATAACTTTGCCTTCCTGGCCTTGAACAGTCCAGAACCCTCCACCATTCCAGGAAGGTTATGTCATTTTGCCCCCAGATGGGGTCAGATAACAGCAGAAAATTGGACTCTGTCTATTGTAAGAGAGGGGTACAAGCTTTATTTCCTCAGCATGCCCCCTTCTACAGTGGTAAGACAGTTCAATTCTCAGACCTCTCTCAACAACCAGTTAGGTCAAGAGGTCATTGTGCTTCTGGCCCAAGGGGCAATAGAAGAGGTACCCATTCTACAACAGGGTACAGGGTTCTACTCCCCCTATTTCCTTATTCCAAAGAAAACAGGAGGACACAGACCCATTTTAGACCTCAGAGAATTGAACAAATTCCTGTTCAAAAAGAAGTTCAAAATGATTTCTCTAGGAACTCTGCTGCCATACCTTCAGAGTCAGGATTGGCTTTGTTCTCTAGATCTCAAGGATGCATACACTCATGTTCTCATCCATCCAACTCATCGAAAGTTCCTTCGCTTCCTATTTCAAGGGAAGCACTACCAATACAGGGTTCTTCCTTTTGGCCTGGCCTCTGCAGCAAGGGTGTTCACAAAATGCATGGTTGTGGTGGCAGCATTTCTTCGCACCCTAGGAATATTCGTCTTCCCTTACTTAGACAACTGGCTCATTCGAGCCCCTTTAGAGCCAGAGGCCAGGGTTTCTCTCTCTCGCACAATGCGCATCCTTCAGTATTTGGGACTTGTCATAAACTTCCCAAAATCCAACCTTGCTCCCACTCAGTCCCTAGATTTTATAGGAGCTCTGCTGGATACCAGACAGACAAGGGCCTACCTTCCACAGCCCCACTGCCTTCGCATTGTGCAGTAAGCTTCCCAAGCAGTGTTAAAACCTCACCTCACTGCTCGAGAAATGTTACAGTTGCTAGGCCATATGGCATCCACCGTGCATGTGGTTCCTTATGAGGGCAGCCCAGTGGACTTTATCCTCTCAGTGGACTTATGCGTCAGGTTGCCTGTCAGACAAAATAGCAAACTCAGATCGCCTTATTTTGTCCCTCCAATAGTGGCAGTCACCCCAGAACCTTTTGGTGGGGTCTCCTTTTCAGCAACCTGTTGAGGCTTTCCTAACCAGGGCTCCACAGATCAAACAAACAGTAAGGATTTGAGGGTTGGTTTGTTTTTGTTTTATTATATTACATTGCTAGCTCTCTGACTGGGAACTCTTAAAAGGGTTTTTTGTATATTTTTAAAGCAAGGTTACTTTCTTTTTGGTGCTTTAGGGGAACTTTCCTTGAGCACAGTAGGTTGCTGAACTCCAGTAACCTCCTCAGGTTTAGAAACTGCTAACACCTAATCAGGTGTTAGTTCCCTCCCTATCCACCCCGACTCCCACCCACCCCTAGTGAGCAGTCTTGCTTTATAGGGCACCTCCCCCTTTAACAAATCACAGAGAATTGGACCAGCACATTTTGAATATAATTAAAGAGATTTAACTGCTTTTTCTCCTGAAGGACAGCTGCGAAACCGGCTGGTACTTGGTAGATCTCTCTCTTTTGCTTTAACAGATACCTAAGCTCCACGAACAGAACAATGGCTGGGAAAAATCGTATTGCTAAAGCTGTTGCCCCCGTTACAGCTTCTGCCTTGGTCCAGACAGAGGTCCTAATGCCAGTTGAAGGACCGGTTCCATGTGCAGGGTGCCTGCATGCTGAAGCTCTGAGGAAACAAGTGGAGGAACTCAGAGAGGAGGTGGCGAGGCTGAGGAGCATTCAAGACAGTGAGAAGTACATTGAGATGCTTCTTGCAGCAACCAAGCTCTCCAGCAGAGGAGAAGATGGGTGCCAACAGAATGTCGATGGTTGGACACAAGTCACCAGGGCCTGCAAAATCACCAATCCAACTTCTGCAGCCCTTGAATTGAAGAACCATTATGCAGCCCTGGAAGTGGAGGAGGTGAAAGCAGCCCTGGAAAGGGAAGAACCAGAGTTCAAGTACCCCAAAGTTGCAGAATCAGTGACCAGAAGGAAACGAAGGGTAGTGGTGGTTGGAGACTCTCTTCTGAGGGGTACTGAGGTGTCCATCTGCCGACCAGACTTGATGTCCAGAGAGGTATGCTGTCTGCCTGGTGCCAAAATCCAAGATGTTACGGAGAGTTTGCCGAGACTCATCAAGCCCACTGACTATTACCCAATGTTGCTAATGCATGTTGGAGCAAATGTTACTGCCAGGTATACCTCAGAACGTATCAAAAGTGACTTCATGGCTCTGGGACAGAGGGTGAAGCAGTTAGGTGCACAGGTGGTGTTCTCTTCAATCCTCCCTGTTGAGGGTAAAGGCCAAGGCAGAGAGGCTCGCATCCTGGAGATGAATGCATGGCTGCGTGGATGGTGTCATCGAGAGCGTTTTGGTTTCCTAGACCATGGGATGTTGTTCAAAGGGTTGCAGAGCAGAGATGGCATCCATCTGTCCAAGAAAGGTCAACACATCTTCGGTAGTAGACTGGCTAATCTACTGAAGAGGGCTTTAAACTAGATTCGTTGGGGATGGGTGAAGAAAGCCCCCAGGTAAGTGAAAGCCCCCAGGTAGGTGATACCCATTTCCATAAAGGTATTTAATGTAACAGGGGTAACATATGGAAAGCAGTGTGTATTAATGCCCGTAGCATGGGAAATAAGATCCCTGAAGTTGAAGCTTTGGTGGGAGTGGCTGACTTGGATTTAGTGGCAGTTACAGAAACATGGTTCACAGAAAACCATGATTGGGATGTAACTATACCTGGCTATACTTTATTCAGAAAGGACAGGGTAGGAAGAAGGGGAGGAGGAGTCGCACTATATGTAAAAACTACTATTAAAGCTTTGGAATTACAGAGCTTAAAAGGGAGAGAGGAGGCATTGTGGGTTAAACTAGAAAGAGGGAAAAAAGGGGCGGAGCCTGATGTCCAGCGGGTAGGACGCTTTGCGTTGAAGCTCCCGAGAGGCCTACTTAGAATCCTGACTTAATACCTATACAAATTTACTATTTCGCTCCGAGCTGACCGGGGCACCTCGGGGGGGATGGCGGCCCATAAACCAGCGCGCTTGGACTTCGGGTCTCCTTCTTCTTCTCACGGAAAACGCTCCAAAACAGAGGTGTCCTCCCCACAGAAGATGGTCCCATTTCGTGAAAACCCCGAAATGCACCTGGAGATTTTGGAGGAAATACGCGGCGTGAAGGAATTGGTGCAGTCCAATGGAGAAGCGCTTCGAGCCATGCGAGAAGACTTTGGAGTGCTCCAGGACCGACTTGAAAGTCTTTCATTACGGCAGGACAACATGGCGGGGGTCCTCGACTCGCACGAGGTGCGCTTGGGCAAACTGGACAAGGCTGAGCGCCAGATACAGAATCTTCAAAAGGAGTTAGAAGATAGCAATAATCGAGCCCGTCGCAACAATGTGAGGCTCCTCGGAATGCCGGAGGGGGTGGAAGCAGGAGATATAAGAGAATTCTTGCTCAAAATTCTTCCCTCCTTGCTGAAGATCACTTTTCACAGAGAACTGGAAATCGATCGCGCACACCGTGTTCCTGCCCACATGGCGCTCAACCGCACGACCCCCCGGCCTATTATCTTTAGCTTGCTACGATATCAACAAGTGGAACAAATTTTACATGCTGCCCGAGCGAATCATCATTTGGAATTTGAAGGTCGTAAGGTCTCCTTCTTTCCTGATTTGGCAAAGCCTACCGTTGACCGTCGGAAGAAACTCCTTGCTTTTCGCCCTCGACTTCAACAGCTACAGGCTCGCTTTGGCCTGTTGTATCCAGCGAAGCTCCGAGTGACTCTCCACAACCAAACCAGGACGTTCGAAGATCCTGATCTACTATCAACATTTTTAGACTCCAAAGAAGCAGAGCAGATGCGCTAATCCCAAATCTTGGACTCTTATCTGCCGGCTCTATCCGCCATTTTGAAGGGCCCGATGCGGCGGTCATAGCCAAGCACAGAAATAGCCTGGACTTTCTTTCTTTCTCTATATGACTTTTGTTTTTTGGTCTCCTATCCCTTCATGATGTGTGCCTCGGTCGGATTCGGAGCACGCACAGTCCTACAGGTTATGTGTTTTTTCAATTTAGGCCTTCTCTGGGGTTTCTCCCCGCAGACACATGGTCGCCAGTAATTTTGGGGTTTTGCTTCTCCTCTACCGTACTGCGGTTTTCTTTGTTAATGTGGGGCGCTTCATTGTATTATATTAGCTTATTTTTCCTATGTCATGTGTACAGCCAGATACAGTCAGTTTGAGGGATATAGTGAAATTATGTGTGCTATCATGCTTAGAATTTTAACTTTTCTGAATGGCCTTATGTAAACTCTTATCATTCACCGTCAAAGGCATTAATGGTCCACTCAAAGGAAAGAAAATCCTTAGCTATCTTAGCCATGTGCATGTTGATTTAGTGTTTCTTCAGGAAACGCATTTAAACTCTGCTGAAACACTGAAACTCAATGCTAAACCTCACAGGGTCGCTGCCTATTCTCCCACCGTTTCCAAATGGTACGGGATAACCATTCTGGTTAAGAAGTCTTTGCATGCTACTGTACCTGATATTAGCGCTGACAAGGAGGGTAGATGGGCCCGTGTACACCTTGAGGTTGGAGATAGTGAATTCACGTGTATTTGCATTATGCCCCGAATGTGGACAAACCTGCTTACTATGCAAGTATTGCGCAGTTGGCCTTGGCCTCTGCCAATGCTCCATTAATACTTGGTGGCGATTTTACTCAAGTGTTCCCTCAATCTTTTCTTCTCAAACAGGGTGCTCGTTGGTTGGAAGATCCAGTACCGAGTAGACCTGTGTGGCTAGATATAGAAGTGGGCCTTTGCAAACTGATTCCTCTTACCTTTTTCCCTGGTATGACTCTCCCATCAGACTCCTACTATCTACCAATGCTTTTAGACACTTTAGTTGCCTTTAATACTCTTATGCAATCTTTAGACTCCCGACTCTGGTCAGTGCAACTTCAGCATCACCTTCGGAGCACTAGAGTACTCCCGCCATCGGCATTCCCTACATAAGGTTGATTGGAGACTTTCCGATCTCTCGGTAGTTCACCGGGTGTAGCATCCAATTTTACTAAACCTTATGTAATGCTATAACTAGAGATACCCCTATAGCGCAGAAAGTATGGGAGAGAGAATTGCATTGACTTTGACCTCGGAGCAATGGAGCCTTATCTGGAGTAGAGGGACACGGGTTCCCGATCCGCCTCACTCACTCAGGCCCTCTTCTTTCTAGCCCACCGGTGTTTTTACGCTTCTCACAGATTAGACAAATGGAACACTACTCAGGGCAATGGTTGCTGGACACGTCCTGCGGCCATTGGTTCATTGCCTCATGTTATGCATGAATATCCCGCACTACAGTATTACTGGCGTCGGGTCTGGGGTCGTATTTAGTCTATCTCGCACTCTCAGGAGCCCCTTTCTTGGAGGATAGTGGGACTTCGCCCAATTGCGGGGATCCCCTCTCTCCCAAAAATGGCTTATCTCCTTTCGAACTTTATGCTTGGCATTGCTATTTCCCTAATTAAGTAATACTGGAAAATTAGCTCCCATCTGAGCCCCAATGAATGGTGGAATCATGCCTGTCTTTACAGTAAATATGAACAAATACCTCGTCTGTTCGCTTCCTCCGTTCAGACTCCTTCTCCTTGGTCTCAATGGAAGCTGCTCAATGACTATGTACATTTTGCTAAATGCTCTCATCTGACTGTCTAACTTTGTATCTAACTTTGTATATATCTCTGTCCCATGATCATGCTGTATTGTAGATACTCTTTTGATCGTTTGATGTATAATCACTGTTAATTGGAAGCGCTCACATGCTGATATAATCGGGTAGAGAAGAAGCATCGGGGTGGGGGGTAATAGGTTTACTTTTCCTTATTGTATGCCTGTTTTGTCTCTTTTGGTGTGTTGTTTCTTTTGTTTGTTGCAAAATGAAAATAAAAGTTTAAAAAAAAAAAGAAAGAGGGAAAAATCTATTTGCATTGTTGTGATATACAGACCTCCCTCACAAGAGGAAGAGGTGGACAGAGTTAATTGAAGACATACGCAGCATTGCTAGGAAAGGGGAAGTGCTACTGATAGGAGATTTCAATATGCCAGACGTTGATTGGCACATTCCTGCTGCAGTATCATCTAGAAGTAAGGAGATCCTGGATTCTCTACAGGGAGAACTATTCAGGCAATTGGTAACAGACCCCACACGTGAAGGGGCCATACTGGACTTTGTGCTTACCAATGGTGAAAGTGTTTCTGATGTTGTAGTGGGAGATCATTTTGCATCCAGTGATCACCAGATGGTGTGGTTCAGTATTAGGACTAGGGCTGTTAGAATCCATTCCAAGGTGAGGATCTTAGACTTTAGGAAGACTAACTTTGCGAAGATGGGCCAATACCTCAGGGAGTCGTTAGTGGGATGGGAACAGCTGGGGGATGTAGAAAAACAGTGGGCAAAACTGAAAGGTGGTATTTTAAGGGCAACCAACCTTTTTGTTAAAATGGTAAATAAAGGCAAAAGGAACAGGAGACCGCTATGGTTTTCGAAGGAAGTATCTGAAAAAGTGAAGAAAGAGGGAGGCCTTCATGAAATACAAGAGATCACAGAGAGAGGAAGACAGGCATCTGTATTTGGAAAAACTTAGAGAAGCTAGCAAAGTAGTCAAGTAGGCAAAGATTCAAAAGGAGGAGGAAATAGCCAATGCAATAAAATGGGGGGATAAGAAATTTTTCAGATATATTAGTGAGAAGAGGAAGGGCAAAAGTGGTATTGTCGGACTCAAGGGTGCAGGGGGGGAATATGTAGAAGCTGATAAGGATAAAGCGGAATTGCTTAACAAATATTTTTGTTCTGTGTTCACAGATGAAGAACCAGGAGCAGGACCTCAGAAAACACCCACAAATAAGAACAGAAGCGAGGGACATCTTGAACAATTTTCAGAAGACTGTTCGTGAGAAACTAGCTCAACTTAAAGTAGACAAAGCGATGGGACCGGATGGGATACACCCTAGAATACTGAGGGAACTTGGGGACGTTCTAGCAACTCCACTGACTGACCTTTTCAATGCCTCGTTGGAGTCAGGAGTGGTGCCAAAGGACTGGAGAGAGGCTCATGTGGTGCCTTTACACAAAAGCGGAAGTAAGGATATGGTTGAAAACTACAGGCCGGTTAGTTTAACTTCGGTGGTGAGTAAATTATTGGAAACGCTGCTGAAAGAGGAAATAGTGAGGTTTCTGGAGTCCAGCAGATTACAGGATCCGAGGCAGCATGGATTCACCAGAGGCAGGTCTTGTCAGACAAATCTGTTTGATTTCTTTGACTGGGTGACCAGGGAGTTGGACCGAGGGAGAGCTCTAGATGTGGTGTATTTAGATTTCAGTAAAGCCTTTGACACTGTTCCTCACTGGCGACTTATAAACAAACTGAGCACCCTAGGGATGGACCCTAAAGTTACTGCTTGGGTTAGAAATTGGTTGGGTGGGAGGCGACAAAGAGTTCAAGTAAATGGAGCTCACTCTGAGGAGAAGGATGTTACCAGTGGTGTGCCCCAGGGATCTGTCCTTGGTCCGATTCTTTTTAACATCTTTGTTAGTGATATAGCGGAAGGGTTGTCGGGTAAGGTTTGCCTCTTTGCAGATGGTACCAAAATCTGCAATAGAGTAGACATCCAGGAAGGTGTAGATAACATGAGGAGGGATCTAGCTGAGCTTGAAGAATGGTCTATAATTTGGCAGCTGGGATTTAATGTTAAAAAATGTAAGGTAATGCATTTGGGCTGCAGCAATCCAAGGGAGTAATACAGTATAGGAGGTGAAGTACTTTTGTCCACTAAAGAAGAGCGGGACCTAGGCGTGGTGGTGTCTGATCTTAAAGTAGCTAAACAGGTAGAAAAGGCGACGGCAAAAGCTAGAAGGATGCTTGGGTGCATACGGAGAGGAATGGCTAGCAGAAAAAAGGAGGTGATAATGCCTCTGTATAAGTCTTTGGTGCGACCTCATTTGGAGTATGGTGTGCAATTCTGGAGACCGCACCTTCAAAAGGATGTGAACAGGATGGAGTCGGTGCAGAGGGTGGCTACTAAAATGATTAATGGGCTTCATTATAAAGCATATGAGGACAGACCTAAGGATCTTAATATGTACACCTTAGAGGAAAGGCGGGATAGAGGTGATATGATTGAGATGTTTAAATACCTCCGTGGCATAAATGCTCAGGGAGAGAGCCTCTTTCAATTGAAAGCAAGTTCTGCTACGAGGGGACATGGGATCAGGGTGAAGGGAGATAGATTCAGGAGTGATATGTGGAAATATTTCTTTACAGAAAGTGTGGTGGATCCATGGAATAGTCTCCCAGTGGAGGTGGTAGAGATGAGGACATTAACTGAGTTCAAAAAAGCTTGGGACCAACACAGAGGATCTCTAAAGGTAAAAAGTGGACTGTTGTAGTTATGAAAGGACAGACTAGATAGGCTATGTGGTCTCTTTCTGTCATCATGTTTCTATGTAACCCCCACCCCAAGCCACTCTAACAACAGATGCTTCACAGGTGGGTTTGGGAGCCCACCTGCAAGGCCTCTACCCAGGGTACCTGGACTCCACAGGAGGCATATCTGCACGTCAGTCTCCTGGAAGTCATAGCAATCTTCCTTGCTCTTCGAGTATTCCACACCCAGCTCAGCTACAAAGACAGTCCTAGTTCAAACGGACAATCAAGTAGCCATGTTCTATGTGAACAAGCAGGGCGGAACAGGCTCTCTGTCGCTATGCAATGAAGCTTTGCGACTATGGGCCCTCACCAGAGAGCATCAGATTCATCTCCTTGTGGTGTATCTTCCAGGCATTCAAAACTCTTGGGCGGACAGACTCAGTCGAGTTCTGCTTCTACATGAATGGTCTCTCCATGCAGACCAGATGGCCAAAATTCTCCAAATTTGGGGAACCCCGGATATAGACCTCTTCGCAAGTCCACTGAATGCCAAACTTCCCTGGTTCTGTTCCAGAATTCCGTCTCAGGGTTGTCAGGCCAGGGATGCTTTCCTCCTCCATTGGGGCCAGGACTTCCTGTATGCTTTTCCACCCTTTCCCCTAATTCCCAAAACCCTGTTCAAGCTTCAGAGAGACAGAGGTCATATGATTCTCATCTCCACATTGGCCATAGCAAATGTGGTACCCTCTGCTCCTACATCTCTCACAAGCTCCGCCTCTGGAGTTAGGATCTGCTCCAGATTTCCTTTCTCAGGAGGACGGGATGCTGTGGCATCCCAGTCCCCAGTCTCTGCCACTCAGGGCCTGGTTGCTGAAAGCCTAGAACTTCACGGTCTTAACCTTTCTCAACAGGTAAGGGATATCCTTTATGCTTCCAGGAAGCCTTCCACAAGACACTCTTATGCTTTCAAGTGGAAAAGGTTTACCATGTGGTTCTCGCAGAAGGGTCTTAACCCTCTTGAGATACCTTTGGAGTATCTCCTTCATTTGTCTAATGCAGGGCTTAAGACCAATTCAGTGAGAGTTCATTTGAGTGCTGTTGCAGCTTCTTTCAAGTCTCTAAATGGACAACCTATTTCCTCTCACCCCCTCATAGCGAGATTTATGAGAGGCCTTCTTTTAACTAAGCCTCCCATTAAGCCACCACCGGTTGCATGGGACTTAAATTTGGTTCTTGGGCAGCTTATGAAACCACCTTTTGAACCATTAGCCACTACCTCTTTGAAATTCCTTTCCTGGAAGGTCATCTTTCTTATTGCAATCACATCAGCACGTCGCATCAGTGAATTGCAAGCATTGGTGGCTGATCCTCCTTATACAAGGTTCCATCACGATAAGGTAGTCCTTAGGACTCATCCACATTTTATGCCAAAGGTGGTGTCACCTTTTCATTTAAACCAAGCGGTTTACCTTCCTGTATTCTTCACAAGGCCTCATGCCTCAAATGCAGAAAGGAATCTTCATACTTTGGATTGTAAAAGGGCTCTGGCCTTTTACTTACAAAGGACACAGCAACGTAGGAAGTCCTCTCAACTTTTTGTTGCTTTTGATCCTAGTCATTTGGGACTTCGTCTCCAAAAGAACACTGTCCAACTGGCTTGCACAGTGTATATCTTTTTGCCTATGAGAGAAGGAACTTTCCTCTGGAAGGTCATGTCACAGCTCACAATGTGAGAGCCATAGCAGCCTCTATGGCTCATCTTCATTCTGTGTCTATCGACGGCATCTGCCGAGCAGCTACTTGGTCTTCGGTTCACACCTTCACAGCCCATTACTGCTTAGACAAGGACTCCCGCCGGGATGCCTTGTTTGGTCAGGCTGTTCAACACCTGTTCCATACTTAATCAACTCCTACCCACCATCCCTGGTAGGATGCCAGAGATCCATGGGGGGACGTGGAGCCCTTTTAGAAGGGCACACAACTTCTGGGGTTTTCTCCTTGGCATCTGCAGCTAGGGAGTCCCCATATGTGAAGACTACATTCCTGCTTGTTCCTGGAGATAGCATAGTTACTCATCTGTAACAGGTGATCTCCGGGAACAGCAGGAATTTAGTCTTCACAATCCACCCACCTCCCCTAGGAGTTGTATCTCTGTCTTTCTCTCTCTCTCCCTCTCTCTTTTGTCTCAGCTAGAAACTCAGCTGGAGATGGACAGTTGGGAAAGGCGGGAAGGCAGCACGCAGGTGCTGTGGGATGCTCCCAAAAGCTTTCCTATTGAATGCTGGGGAGCATTCCCGCGCAGGCTCTGTCGGTACCAACGATACCCATATGTGAAGACTAAATTCCTGCTTGTTCCTGGAGATCACCTGTTACAGGCGAGTTACAATGCTCTACAGCACATAGGGAGAAGGAAAACATTGGGGAAGGAGGGCGCTGGAGGAGTTGGGAGAGTAAGAAGCTCGGCGCTAGAGGAGGGGAGAGTGCATGGGAGTGGCCATTGGCTGCTGTTAACCTTCTGCTTTCGTTTTAAAATTCTCGTTCTCACTCATAGGGTTTACTTTATGGGTTTGCCAACTTATCTTTCCACTTGGTACTTTTTTCCCCTTTGATCACAGAATACTAATTTACTGGTCCTTTCCCTGATATTTAAGGCTAGGATGGAGGCTTTTTGACTCCATTATTATGGAACACATTGCCAGTGCGCATTCATACCGCATCCCCTCTGAAAATTTTTTAAGGCCATTCTAAAAACCTATTACTTCTCTTAGGCTTTTCTTTGACTGTGCGGTGTAAGGTCAGACTGATACCATGACTGATTTATGTTTATATGTACACTTGTTTGCTTTCACTCTTACTTTCCTGTTAAATTTTAGAGTTCCTTTCCTTGATATTTGTTTTGTTAGATATAAGCGTTCTGATGGAAATTGTGAAAAAGCAGTATAGAAAGTCTCAATCAATATAACCATAAACACACTCAGGGAAGAAATATACTCACCACTCCTGTCCCCCCCCCCCCCCCACCCCAACAACAAAAATAAACAACTAGTAGTTGTGGAGGGCAGCATCAGGAATGCATGGTAACTGTACTTCAGCTCTGGCGAGACGTTCCATCCCTCCTTTAAGGCAGCGGTTCTCACCTAGTGTTTGGGGCATGCCCAGTCAGTCCGTTTTTTAGAATACCCTGAAAATCCAATTGACTGGTCATGTCTCAAGGACTAGATTCAACACCACTGGATTAGATGTTGCAGCCCTTATTGACACACAGACTTTGGTGAGGATAATTTTGTCACACACAACCATATTACTTCAGGTGGAATTCTATGGCAAAAATGTTAAATTCTGCATACTTTTATTTAGATTTTTTGTGTGTGTGTAAAATTCCCTAATCATAAGGCCTGGCTCAGTTCTTCTTTTTTTTTCCCTCTCCCCCTGCCCCTGGCTTGACCCACTTCAGTGATCTTGCTCTCCAGGTTCCACTGTCTCCAGCTGTTTCTCTCCCCCCGCCCTCAGCTTGATCACCTCCAGCTTTCCAAGCTCTCTAATTCTTTCTCTCCCTCTTGCCTTGCAAGACCCATCCCCCTCTGTCTCCCCACCCCCATTCTGTCCTGGTTTTCTTCTCATCTTTACCATCCCACTTTCAGCATGTATGTTCTGGTGGATTCTCCTCCGCTACTGCTACCCCATTTCTATAGTGCTACAAAACATACGCAGTGCTGTAGGACTATCCCTGCTCATCAGAGCTTACAGTTTAGTTAAGACAGACCATACGATGACAACTGGAGACTAGAATAATTGAAGGGGAATCACAAGATAGGCGATAGTCAGGAGAATAAGGGGATCAGGATCCAGATGTAGCCTCAAAGAAATTGTTTATTTAACCAACCAGTTTTCTATACCGCCTTATCTTGCATTCAAAGCGGTTTACATTATGTAATCGCTACAAACAGGTATTGGGATACATTCCCTTGTACCCAAAGGACTCACAATCTATGTGTACCTGAGGCAATGGAGGGTTAAGTGGCTTGCCCAAGGCCGCAAGGAGTGCCTGAGATTGCTGTCCCCAGGTGGGACTTGACCCCTCTGGCCTGAGGTGCCTTGTCCTAACCACTAGGCCACTCCTCCCTCTGGATTTGAATAGGGCCAGAGAAGGAGCCTGCTATACTAACTCGGGTAGTTTGTTCCAAGCATAAAGATGGCATGAGCAAAGTCTGGAGTTGGCAGTGGCAGAGAAGAGCACAGATAAAAAGGATCTGCCAGAGAAGCTGGTTTCCCGAGAAGAGGTGTAAGGAGTGATAAGAGGAGAAAGGTAGTGAGGAGCTGCAGAATGAATACACTTATAAGTCAGTAGCAGAACTTTGAATTGAAAGGTGGAAATGGATAGGGAGCCAGTGAAGTGAGCTGAGAAGAGGGGTTATGAGAGCTTAATGAGACTGGCAAAAGATTAGCCGTACGGCTAAGTTTTGAATAGACTGAAAGGGAAAGAGATGATTCTGAAGGAGACCAGAAAGCAGCAGGTTGCAATAGTCTATGCAGGAGGTGATTAGAGAGTGGATAATAGTTTTAGCAGTGTGTTCAGAAAGGAAGGGATGAATTTTATTGATGTTAGAGGAAGAAAGGGCAGTTCCTAATCGTCCCTCCAGTTCAGTCCAGACACGTGGGACATGCTCATCCACAAATAGATGGAGACTGAGAACAGCAAACTGAAAACCCTCTCAAGTACTGTAGCCTGTGCTCCCTTGCAGAGCCAATATTTCTCAGACTCCAGCAGGTGAATGAGCATAGCCTGTGCTGGCTTTATTTCTTTGGTGCTGAGCCACAGTTAAAGTACTTAAGGTGCAGAACCCGGTAGAGCAAGGTTCCTCCCTCTTCTTCCCTAGCTGCTCATCAGGACCCTTGGGGTGGGCAGGAGGTGGCTGCTTCTCCTCCCCCTCCTCCTCCCCAACTCCTGGGAGGTGCCAGAGATTGAAGTCTGGTAGGGCTGCTGGATCAAATGTATTAAAGAAAAAGGGTGGGGGGCAGCGTCGGGAAAAGTAGCCAACCGCACACAGACCCCAGGATCAGCTGGCCTCCGGTGCTAGTGGAAGGCATGAGTCAGAACGGGGTTTTCCAGCATGGCACACATGACCGAATCGGAGAGGGGCCTGTGGCAGTCACCAGTGTCTACTCTGTGGTCAGCCTTTGCCATGGCTGCATTAAAGAGAACACAGCTGCCAAGAAGAGCTTTGCTGGCAGATCGGGAGCCTTGGAGGCGGTCGGGGGGGGGAGGGGGGCAAGCCAGCTGTGATCGTTTGACAGGGGAAGCTGGTACACCCACGGATTTGGCAGGAATATCTGCTGTTTTAAATACTGTGTCCTTGCCTTCTCCGGAGAGAAGAGAGCCTCTGGTGGTGCAGCCAGTATCCTTGGACCCTCCAGGGATCTTGGGTGAGGGAGGGCCTTTGGGCAGTGGGGGTTGGCCCCCCCCCCCCCCCCCCCCCCCCCAGTTTGTCCTGTTGCTGCACAAAGCCTTTATCTTACAACAGGGGCTTGGATAGGGGGTTTCCTTGTTAGCTTCACACCCCCCCCCTCCTGTCAGAGGGGCAAGCGGACCCAGCAGCAGGTAAGCAGCCATGCCAGGAGAGGTCCCCTGAGTTTGAGGATGGGGCTTCTGAGGGGTCCCTGGAAGTTCCTTCAGATTAGAGGATCTCACCCAGGAGGAGCAGGAAGAGGTGGGGGGGGGGCGGCTCCTGGCTGGAGAGAACTTGTCAGCAGTCCAAATTTTTCATCTGTATGAGCTTCCTTCTGATTGTGAAAATCTTATCGACCTTGCGGCTTGCAGAGGTGCAGTGGATGGAAACATCAGAGCTGGCGGTGGATTCTTTCCTTGTGTATATTCATAAGCCTCCTCAACCCTTTCCCATTTATCGGGCGATGAGTGACGAGGAGTGGAAAGTTCCCAGTGTGGGCTTGTGGGTCGGTAGGAATATAGTCAGGCTGTGTCTTTCCCCGGGTGGATGTGCTGGTGACCTTGGTCACCAAGAAGACTACCATTCCAGTGGAAAGGGGGGGGGGGGGTGTCCTCGAAGGACCTACAAAATCAGCGAATGGAAACGCTGCTTCAGCAGGCCTTTGAGGTTTCCATCTGTAGCTGCTATGTGGCGAGGACCTGTTTGCTTTGGTTGAAGAAGATCCCAGGGTTGCTCTGTCTGAAGTTGCAGCCCGTGAGGAGGCAGCCCAGTTGGAATCTGACCCTGCCTTCCTGGCTGACCTCCTTTACGATTTGGTTAGAGTGTCAGCTAAGTCAATGGCTAACGTGGTGGCAGCTTGTCATTTTTAGTGTCTGCAGAATTGGTCAGCAGATGTGGCCTCCAAGACACAGCTGATCATGCTTTCCTTTTTGGGGAGGTCGTTGTTTTAGAGAGGATATGGAAAAGTTGGTGAAGGACCTGGGGGGACACTAAGATGCCTCTGCTTCCAGAGGATAATCCAAAGGCTGCTGGCTGTGCCTTGTTCTCTAGGGGCCCGGGGGGCATGAGGTGTGGAAGTTTTGCCTGGCTTTGCCTTTTCGTTCAGGGATGGGCCCAGTTCACAAGGATAACTGGCCACTAGACACCATTCAATTCGGCTACATCCTGGAATGCAAGGAGACTATTCCTGATGCCTTCATAATGTCCCCCGTGCATCTCTGATTAAAGGTACCACAGTACAGACCACTTTGGACAAGTTGCTTTGCCTGAAGACAGTGGTGCCTGTCCCCCTGGGCAAGCGGGGCGAGGGCAGATGCTCTATCTGCTTTGTAGTGTCAAAGAAGGGTGGTTCCTTCCAGCCCATCCTGGACTTCAAAGAGGTCAACAAGCACTTGCGCTTTTGGATGCAAACCTTGTGCTCTGTGATTCAAGCAGTGTGCCAAAGAGTTCTTGGCTTCTCTGCATCTGGCTAAGGCATATTTTCATATCCCAATCCGGATGATCAGCAGAGGTTTCTGTGTTTTGCTTTGATTTGGCTCTCACTATCAGTTTGCTGCCCTTTCAGGCTCTCCACTGCCCCAAGGACGTTCTCCAAGGTCATGGTGGTGATGGCTGTGGCACTATGGCACCAAGAAGTTGTGTGTCCATCCCTGGAGTCTTGAAGGACTACTCAGAGGGACTACCACAACTGGAAATAGATCTGCACTTGTATTTATCTTCTGGAATATATTCCAAATCTTTGGGTTAAAACAGATAAATCTGTGTATTTTAGAATTTAGTGTGTTTGCTAAGTTGGTCAGGTCTTAGTACCACCAGAGAGCTCTTCATTTAAATCAAATCAGAGTATAGCTTAGCATAGAAAGAAAAATACAGTAAATAGTTAATGAAATAACTTTTTTATAGAGAGCTTTATTAAAATGTAAATCAAATCAGAGTATAGCTTAGCATAAAAGTAGAATAAATAGTCTGAGTACAAAGAACTAAACTTGTTTCTCATGACCTTTATAAAGAGGCCTTCCAGTTAGGAAGAAAAAGATCTGTGAAGTTGTCTTAAAGGCAAGTGACAGATCAAAGGGACCATTTGAAAGGCCCCCTCTATCAAACCAAGGGCTGGATGAATTACCCAGGAAATTGGTAAGATTTTACCTTAGAAGCACAGGTCAGGGCATTATGTAGCAAGCCAGCTTGTAAGTCTCCTTGTTCTCCCTCCCACCTCTGGGATAAGCTTAGCTTTATAGGCTCTTAAACCTATTAAAGGGGGTAGGTGCCCATAATCACTTTTAAGTGCGGCTGGTTATCCTCATCAGGAATACATTTATTAAGAGCCTGAGATTGATTAATTTTTGAGCTTAAAGTCCATTTAACATATAAGGTATAGTTGTATAAGTATCCCCTGTAAACCTAAGTAAGTAAACAGCTTTAATATTGGAACAAAACCTTTAATCTAAGATGCAGACAGCAGTCCAGCAGCGAGATGGCACTTTCCAGTCTTTTTCATTGAGTGTCACATGATTTTCTCCCAGTTGGTGAGGTGTCTTATGTGTGCACTAAGTACAAGGAGCTCTTTGCTCTCAGGGAATGAGTTTGATCTCTGTAGGCTTGAGTAGCAGACTTGGAGGACATAAGGAAGACAGAGAAGTATATAGACGACACAGGGATGTAGTATTGAAGTCCCACCTCCAGTCAGGCATGGAGGAGAGAGGTCACATTACAGAGGATCACTCCGATGTGGCAGGAAGTGATCCTGTAGCCTAGGACATGTCTTCCAGGTGATGTAAAATCCTCTCGCAACAAGGAGGTTTCTCTGGGGCCATATGTCCATGAGGAGAGGGTTAGGATGGCTGTTAGAGTTGGTGATTCGATCATTAGGCATGTAGATAGCTGGGTGGCTGGTGGACGTGAGGATCGCCTGGTAACGTGCCTGTCTGGTGCGAAGGTAGTGGACCTCACGTACCACCTAGACAAGGTGTTAGTGCTGGGGAGGGCTCTGCAGCCATGGCACATGTTGGTACTAATGACATATGAAAGTGTGATAGGAAAGTTCTGGAGGCCAAATTTAGGCTTTTAGGTAGGAAGTTGAAATCCAGAACTTCCAGAGTAGCATTCTCAGAAATGCTTCCTGTTCCACATGCAGGACCCAAAAGTCAGGCAGAGCTCTGGAGTCTCCGTGTGTGGATGAGACAGTGGTGCAAGAAAGAGAGGGTTTTGGATGTGTTAGGAAGTGGGGAACATTCTGAGGAAAGGAGGGGCTTTTCCAAAGGGATGCCTCCACCTTAACCAGGATTGGAACCAGGCTGCTGGCATTAACCTTTTAAAAAGGAGATAGAGCAGCTTTTAAACTAGATAATAGGGGGAAAGCTGACAGTCGCCCAAGAGCACATGGTTAGGAATGATGTATCTGTGAAGGATACTAATAAAAGATCGAAGTTAGGATGTATTTACAGAGAGGTTCCAATAAAGAAAAAATTAAACCAAATGCCCTTAAATACGGAGCAGACAGAGCTTAATGATTCCAAATTACCCCTGCCTACCGATAACCAGATTATTATTAATAAAATATGACCTCTAAAATGCTTGTATGCAAATTCTAGAAGTCTAAAAAAATAAGATGGGAGAGTTAGAATATACAGCACTAAATGAGTTTAGATATGATTGGCATAGAGACCTGGTGGAAGGAGGTCAACTAGTGGGACACTAATACCTGGGTACAAATTATATTGCAATGATAGAGTAGATCAAATTGATGGAGGGGTTGCGCTGTATGTTAGAGAGGGCATTGAGTCACATAAAATTAAAGTGTTTCAGGAAACAAATTACAGGGTAGAATCTCTATGGATTGAAATTCCATGTAAAAAGGGGAAGGTGATGGCAGTGGGGGGTGTACTACCGACCGCATGGCCAGAATGAACAAGTGGATGATATGCTCAGAGAAATCAGGAAAGCTAACAAACATTACAGCACAGTAATAATAATGGGTGATTTCAATTACCCAGGTATTGACTGGGTCAGTGTCACGGCAGGACATGCTAGGGAGATAAAGTTTCTAGATGAAATAAATGACTGCTGCTTGGAGCAGCTGGTTCAGGAACAGACACGAAGGAAAGCTATTTTGGACCTATTCCTTAGTGGTACACAAGATCTGGTGCAAGAGTTTACGGGTGTTGGGGCCACTTGGCAATAGTGATCATAGCATGATCGCATTTCATTTCATAAATGGAGGAAGGACGGCAAGGAAGCTCACAGTACTGCCTTTTAACTTTCAAAAGGGAGACTATAAGAACATAAGATATGCCATACTGGGTCAGACCAAGGTCCATCAAGCCCAGTATTCTGTTTCCAACAGTGGCCAATCTAGGTCATATGTACCTAGCAGTATCCCCAAGGGACACAGGTTCCACAATGCTTGTATTGGTTCAAGCATTGATATCCTGGGTCCCTTCTTAATAATGGTTTATGGACCTTTCCTCCAGGAACTTGTCCAAACCTTTTTTAAACCCAGCTACACTAACAGCCTTTACTACATCCTCTGGTAACAAATTCCAGAGTTTGATTACACGTTGAGTGAAAAAATATTTTCTTTTATTAGTCTTAAATAGTTTACCCTGTAGCTTCATTGCATGTCCCCTAGTCTTTCTATATTCTGATAAGATAAACAATCGATCTACGTTTACCCGTTCCACTCCGTTCATTAATTTATAGACTTCTATCATATCTCCCCTCAGCCGTCTCTTTTCCCGGTTAAAGAGCCCTAACCTTTTTAGCCTTTCTTCATAGGAGTATCCTTCCATCCCCTTTACCATTTTGGTGGCTCTTCTCTGAACCTTTTCTAAAATCGCTATATCCTTTTTAAGATACGGCGACCAGAATTGCACACAATATTCAAGGTGCGGTCTCACCATGGAACGATATAGAGGCATTATAATATCTTTTGTTTTATTTTCCATTCCTTTCCTTATGATACCTAGCATTCTATTTGCTCTCTTGGCCGCTGCTGCACACTGGGCCGAGGGTTTTAATATGGTATCCACAATGACGCCTAAATCTTTTTCCTGGGTGGTGGTTCCTAATGTGGAACCTTGCATTGTGTAACCATAGTTTGGGTTGTTCTTCCCTAGGTGCATAACCTTGCACTTCTCCACATTAAATTTCATCTGCCATTTTGATGCCCAGTCTTCCAATTTATCAAGATCCTCTTGCAATTTTCCACAATCCTCATGTGTTTTAATAACTTTAAATAGTTTTGTGTCATCTGCAAATTTGATAACCTCACTCGTTATTCCACTTTCCAGGTCATTTATGAATGTCAAAAAGCAGCGGACCCAGCACAGATCCCTGGGGTACACCACTATTCACCTTTCTCCATTGGGAAAATTGGCCATTTAGCCCTACCCTCTGCTTTCTATCTTTTAACCAGTTCCTGATCCACAATAGTACACTGCCTCCTATCCCATGACTCTTTAGTTTTGCCAAAAGTGTCTCATGAGGGACCTTGTCAAAGGCTTTCTGAAAGTCCAGATACACAATATCAACCTACTCACCTTTGTCCACCTGATTATTCACTCCTTCAAAAAAACATTACAGATTAGTAAGACAAGATCTTCCTTGTCTAAAGCCATGTTGGCTGTCTCCCATTAGGTCATGACTATCTACATGCTGAGTAATTTTATTCTTTATGATGGTTTCTACCATTTTTCCCGGTACTGATGTCAGGCTCACCGGTTTGTAGTTTCCCGGATCACCCCTGATAAAATGACAAACGGTTGAGAAAAAACTAAAAGGAGCAGCTGCAAAGGTTAAAGATGTACATCAAGTATGGGTGTTTAAAAATACTATCTTGGAAGCCCAGACCAGCTGTATTCCATGCTTTAAGAATGGTGGAAGGAAATCCAAAAAACTGCTAGAATGGTTTAAAAGTGATGTCAGAGAAGCTGTTGTAGCCAAAAAAGCATCTTTCAGGAAATGGAAAAAGGAGCCAAATGACGAGAACTGGAACCAACGTAAGCACTGGCAAGTCAGATGCAAGGCATTGATAAGGCAGGCAAAGAGAATTTGAGAAGAAGCTTGCTGTAGAAGCAAAAATGCATAATAAAGACTTTCAAGTACATTCGTAGCACAAAACCTGTAAGAGTCAGTTGGACCATTAGATGATAGAAGGGTAAAAGGGGTAGTAAGAGGGGCCAGATGCCATAGTGGAGAGACTGAATGAATTCTTTACTTCCGTCTCTTTACTGAAGAAGATGTAGGGATGACTGAAAGGTCATTTAAAGGTGATGCATTGGAAGAATTGAAAGACATATTGATGAACTGGGAAGATATATTACAACTATTTGATAAACTAAACAGTAGCAAATAACCTGGACTGGATAGGTGTTGAAAGAACTGAAATACGAGATTGCAGACTTACTATTAGTAATCTGTGAACTATCATTAAAACAATCTGTAGTACCTGAAGGTTGGCAAATGTCCCATGTAATGCCAATTTTTAAAAAGGGTTCCAGGGTGATCCGGGAAACTACAGGCCAGTTACCCTGACATCAGTACCAGGGAAAATGGTAGAAAACACAAAGAACAAAATTAATAAACCTATAGATCAGGGGTTTTCAACCCAGTCCTCAGGGAACCCTAGGCCAGTCAGGTTTTCAGGATTCCCAGAATGAATATGCTTGAGAAAGATTTGCATGTTCTGCCTTCATTGTAAGCAAATCTATCTTATGCAAATTCATTGTGGGAATCCTGAAAACCTGACTGGCCTAGGGTTCCTCGAGGACTGGGTTGAAAACCTATGCTGTAGATAGTCATGTTTTAATGGGAGAAAGCCAGCATGGCTTTAGCCAAGGAAGGCCTGTTCTTAACTAATTCCTTATCTTTTTTGAAGGTGTGAATAAATAGGTAGACAAAGGTGAGAAGGTCAATTTAGTGTATTTGGATTTTCAGAAAGCCTTTGACAAGGTCCCTCATGAAAGACTCTTGGCGAAGTTTAAAAAAATCATGGGATAGGAGGCTGTATACTATTGTGGATCAGGAACTGGTTAAAAGATAGAAAGCAGAGGGTAGGGCTGAATGGCCAGTTTTCCCAATGGAGAAAGGTGAAAAATGGTGTACCCCAGGGATCTGTACTGTGTCTGCTGCTTATTAACATATTTGTTAATAACCTAGAAATGGGAATAATGAGTGAGAGATCAAATTTGCAGCTGACATAAAATTATTCAAGGTTGTTAAAACCCAAGAGGATTGTGAAAAATTGCAAGAGGACCTTGATAAATTGGAAGACTGAACATTCAAATGGTTGATGAAATTTAATGTGGGCAAGTGCAAAGTTATGCACCTAGGAAAGAACAACCCAAACTATGGTTACATGATACAGGGTTGCAGATTAGGAACCACCACCCAGGAAAAACATTTAGGTGTCGTCATGGCTAGCATGTTGAAACCCTCTGCCCAGTGTCCTGTGGCAGCCAAGAAGGAAAATAAAATGCTAGGAATCATAAGGAAAGGAATGGAGAATAAAACAAAAGGATGATATAATGCCCCTGTATAGTTCCATGGTGTGACCATACCTTGAATATTGTGTGAAATTTTGGTCACCATATCTTAAAAAATATATAGCGGAATTAGAAAAGGTACAGAGAAGAGCCACCAAAATGGTAAAGGGGGTGGAAGGATGCTCCTATGAGGAGAGGCTTAAAAGGTTAGGCTTTTCAACTTGGAAAAGAGATAGCTGAGGGGGAGATATGATAGAAGTCTATAAATTAACCAAAAAGTAGAGACACGGGGACATGCAATGAAGCTACAGTGTAACCCGTTTAAGACTAATGAATGAAAAAATATTTTCTCTTAACGCATAAGCAAACTATGGAATTTGTTTCCAGAGGCTATAGTAAAAACTAATGGCCCTGATGGCATCCCCCTTTAAGCCATTGAAGCATACTACCTTGAAGGATTTGTCGCTCAAGACTTGTCTTGGTTGCAATTTGTTCTGTAAGGCAGATCTCCAAGCTGCAGGCTCTGTCTTGTCGAGATCTTTATCTGTTCTTTTCAGTGGAGGCCATTTCCATTTGGCCTATACCATCCTTCTTGCCTAAAATGCTGTCTCCCTTTCACGTGAACCAGGTGGTTTGCCTTCCCTCCTCGAAGGAGCAGTGTTGGGGGAAGGATAAGGATCTTCGCCTTGTGGATGCTTCGGTACTTGGAGATTACGCATCCTTTTGAAAGTCTGACCATCTTTTTGCACTGTTTGCTGGCCCATGAAAGGTTGAGGTGGCAGTCAAGTCAACCTTGGGGCACTGGATTAAGGAGGCTATTGCTTCCGCATATCAGTTACAGAACCGGCTGGTTCCAGAAGGGTTATGCACCCATTCTACCCAACCACAAGTGTCCTCATGGGCAGGGCGGAGCAGAGCTCGGTGGCTCCTGCAGACATTTGTCGGGAAGCAATGTGGCATCTCTTTCCAGTTTTGTCAATCATTACCACTTGTATGTCCATGTGCAGGTGGACACAGCCTTTGGCTCAAGAGTTTTGCGAGCTGCTGTGTCTTCTTCCCACCCAGTGGAGTTGTAGCTTTGGTACATCCCACTTGTCTGGACTGGTCTAGCAGGATGATCTGGAAGGTGACATTTTACTTACCACATAATAGCCTTTCCTTGAGTCCTGCTAGATCATTCCAGGGCCCGCCTCTGAAATTGCTCTGTAATTCTACTGCAGTTCCCTTGGGTATGCCATGATTTTGTACCTGACTGCAGGTTCATCATCTGCTGACAACCTTCTGTTCTACCTTCCTGTATATAGTTCGCTACTGTTGAGTACTCGTTGTTGCTCACAGTGAGATTGACGCACTTGTTCTGTATCTCCCATGTGCTTTGGGATGAATACTGAAGGGACCTCTGGTGGCTGAGCTGGATAGAGGCATGGGAGTGATGAGATTGAAACCTGGGCTTTTCATTGGTCTTTGCAACCACCAATCTGCTGGTAGGGGAACACAACCCACTTGTCTGGACTGGTCTAGCAGGACTCAAGGAAACATTATCTGGTAAGTAAAATGTCAACTTAATTGACAAAAAAGCATTGAGCCTTAAATAACCTAGATAGTCATTGATTCTATTAATATATGATTATCTATAAAATCTATTTCTAACCATCTTTCTTATTACCTTTTATAAATTTTTTGTTGGACTCCACTTTTAAGTTTTATAATGCAGATCTCAGCCGCATTATAATCCCTTTTTGTATTGAGATTCATGTTAAAAATCTTGTTTCAAATTCTTTCATCAATACATATTTCCAGCCCAGTTCAGCAGCAAAATATCACCACAGTTTTTAAGCTCAAAGCAAATCTCCCCATCCTAGCACCATATTTCAGATAGCACCTAGGTTATAATTCCACCATCCTCCAGGGCATAAAAAGATTTCATACTTAGCTGAAATATTTGAAGTCCAGCTAACATAATAACCTGCTTGAATAGTATTCGCTTAAAGAGAATCTGCAGCAGTAGAAATACTGGCTTTAGACTGCTTTGGCCTCAGAAGAATATTGTGGCAGTTTTAAGGGACTATATTGTCACTCACAGGGTAATTTTTAATTTTTTTGTTCATAAATGCATCAACCATCATTTTAATCTATTTAATGCACATTTTTTTTTGTGAACATTCATTTCTGGAGACTGTTCGCTGGAATTAATTGCAGTACATTTAGAATCAAGAAGTGCTGGGTGTTTTGACTCCCGAGGAAGGAGTTATAATATCGAGACATGGCCATGTAGGGTTTTGTTTGGCCACAATTGGGCTGTATCCCACTAAAGTGCTGTTCTTATCTTCTGACCACGTCTTTCTGCTGCTCTTTTTTGGCACTGTTGACTTTGTTGTATGACGTGAAACTTTTAGAGAGAGGCAAGTAAAAATAGCCTTCCAAATGGAATTACTCAGAAATACCCGGATCATAAATCCATTATATAATTGTATTTTGCAGGAGAAAAAAATTACAAAATATATCCAAAATACTTGGATCTGTGACAGCATTTGTACTTTAAGAGCATAAAGGGTCTTTTGTAACATCTTGAGCTAAATTTAAAAAAATACTTCATGTACGTCACATAAGAGCTTTAGATAAGTTTATTGGGTACTGAAATTACAGAAAATATTTGGGTGGCATAAATGTGTGGTCAGAGAAATTTCCAAAAGGGGCCAAGTACCAAGAGCACTGTGAAGAAATGGACTCCATCACCATCATGAATAACCCAGCTAACCATCATCTGCTATAGAACTCCCACACTATCATCCAAATACCTATCCGGCATATTAGAAAATATACTAAGCAACTCCTGAATCAAGGAGGACTTCAAAGTCCCTTCCCTGCAACCTAATGTGGCCGATACCTTCCTCACAGCCATGGCAGCATCATGCAAAACATTACATTGCCCATGCACAGCAAGAGCAACACACTCAACTTAATCTTCACCCATGCCCCCCCAATCCACACACACTACAAACTTATACCATGCCTTGGACCGACCACAGCCTCATTACCATTTCCCTCCCCCTCAAATCCCCAATACCCCAGACAAAACAACAAATTACCTGACGATTCAGACAATTCAATAAGAACTCCTTTCTAGAGGACATCATATCAAACCTAGAGATGGTCACAACCGACCCAACTATACTCTGACAGCTGGAATCAAATAATTGGAGAAGAGCCAATTACCACCTAATTGACCGGAGAACAACGCATCAATATAAACCCCTTGGTACACCTACAATCTGCGGCAACTGAAAACCAACCTAAGGTGGCTAGAATGGAAATGGCGAAAGACAACCCAGATCAACGATCACAACAAGTACCTAACTCTACTTTGAAACTACCACACAGCCACAGATAAAGCTTAGCGGGACTATCATACAAAGCTCATCAATGCATCCGTCAGTCGCCCAAGGGAACTATTTGGCCTAATCAAACACCTTACAGAACTACCCTCCAACCTCAGCAAACACCCACCATCAACCACCAATAGCTAGCTGCGCACAGCTCCACATCCACACCGCACTTGCTGGTCCACCTTCCATACTATCACCAGCGAAGATATCAAGAACATACTAACAACGCTCAACACCATCACCACCTCCCCACTTGACTCATGCCCACTGGCTGGATTAAGGCAGCAAAAGTCTAACTCTGTCCAATCCTTGCCAGAATAACACACAATGAAAGTACCCCGGCTCACAAAAACCTGCCGTATAATTTAATCACAAATATCAAAAACTATGTTTTAACTTTTTCTTTTTGTCGGAATGACCAAGCAAGAGAGAGCAGGATGTTACCCACCCCTCGCCGAGGTCAGTCCTTCTTTTTAATAATTTTAAAATGCTTGAACACTTATCTTATTAAAAAGGACTGACCTCGGCGAGGGGTGGGTAACATCCTGCTCTCTCTTGCTTGGTCATTCCGACAAAAAGAAAAAGTTAAAACATAGTTTTTGATTTTTGTGATTAAATTATACGGCAGGTTTTTGTGAGCCGGGGTACTTTCATTTTGGATTTTGTGTTTTGCCCTGTGCTAGGGTTCTTTTTTTTTTTTTTTTAGAATAACACACAAAGCTTTTCAATGAGGAATAATGCCAAAATGCTGCAAACTATCCTCTATCTGTCCCATCCTAAAGAAAACAAGCTCGACCCCACAGACTCTGCCTCATACAAACCCATTGCCAGCCTCCCATTCCTGGCTAAAGTCATTGAGAAAGCTGTGCCTTTCTAGCTCCAGGACCACATTGATGAAAACTGACGCCTTGGCGCCCAACAGCATAGTTTTCGCCCGCTGAATGGAGTAGAAACCCTGATGACCTCTCTTCATCAACATACTAACCCAAGGCATACAAGATTGATCCCAGCTATTCTGATATTCCTGGACATCTCTGCAGCTTTTGATACCATCAACCACATCACACTCCTCCAGCGTCTATAATCTTATGGACTCCAAGAGACAGTTCTCAAATGGTTTCAGTCCTACCTCACTGACAGACTCCAGCAGATAAAATTGGAAACAAACATCTCTAAACCATACCAGCAAACACAAGAAGTACCCCAAGGATCCACACTGTCCGCACCCCTCTTCAATTTGTATCTCCAGCTACTCTGTTCAATCATCAAAGAGCACAACATTAACTTCCACATATATGCTGATGACATTGTTGTACTGCTCACTACACAGCCAACATATGCAAGAATACAGGAATGCTTTACAGATGTCTTCCACTGGCTTATGGCAAATAACCTATCAAACTACAAGAAGACCGAAGCTTTGTTCATTACAAAGGACTACTTATTCACCCCCCCTTCCCCAGCTTCAATAACTCTAAACAACATCCGGGTAAATGTTTGACTGGAGCTAAAATACCTTGGGATTATTCTTGATAAACAACTATCCTTCAAGGTACAAGTAACGACAACACAACACTACAACGCCTCCGTCCCCTCCTCGAACCAGCAGACTTTGGCTCAGCATTTCAAGACCTCACACTCTCACATGCAGAGAATTGCAACATAATCTATCGGGGCTTTCCACAAGCACCCTCCTCCCATTACAAACTACCCTACACACTGCCGCCCGCACACTCCAGGGAGTCTCTAAACATGACCACATCACCCCCATCCTCAAACAGGTCCACTGGCTGCCACTCCCCAGCAGAATCAAATATAAATCCTAACTCCTAACACAAAGCACTGCACTCCCATACAGCTACCCACCTACAATCCCTCCTACAAACACTCACACCAAACAGATCCTGAAGATTCTCTACAATCAACAAATTTACCATATTGTGCTCTAAGATGCTCAACCAGCAAGCTTGCCGCAGAGCATTTCAATTATATGCACTATCCCTCTGGAACGCTCTGCAAGACGATATAAATATCGCCAACCTCCCCTCCTTCCGCAAGCACCTGAAAACCTTCCTATTTTCAGACACAATGGACCCACCACCTAACCCTTCCCCCTCTCCGGCCATGACCCATATCCTAATTATGTTAAATGAGTAAAAATTATCACCTGTAAATAGTTAAAAGCATACCATTTGTACATAGTTTACTGTATCGAGATTTCTGTTCATTGTAAACAACTTTGACCTAGTGAAATGCGGTATATAAGCCTCACTAAATAGAGGACCAGAAAGACCTCTTACTCCAAAAAGAGACAGTAATAAATTAAGATGATGTGCCCAGTTTTTTCAGATGTTCACAGCTTGGCCGCCTGTAGTCTAGCAGCCTCAGCCATATATGATATGCAAACGAGCAAAGTCAAGCCAAGTGGAAGTCGCCTGGTAAAGGCCAATCACAGCATCCCTCCAAATCATTGTCTGATTGCTTACTAATACCTTGTTAAGAAATCTGAAGAAATTCAGGGAGCAGATCTGCCCATTGATAGCAGGCTGCTTTGTCATATCCCCAAAATTCACACATTGATGAACACCATAAGGCGTCTTTTTAAGAATGTCCGTTGATGCCTTATGCAGGTTAGCACTACTAGCGACCAGAATGTTTTGAATGCAAAGTGTATTTCCTACCTCGATTGGTGAAATACTTCTAACTCCCATTCCTAAAGTGGGTAATGTAGATTTCTATCTCCAGGAACAAGCAGGAATGAGTCTTCACATATGGGTATTGTCGGTACCGACGGAGCCTGCACGGGAACGCTCCCCAGCGTCCAAAAGGAAAGCTTTTGGGAGCATCCCACAGCGCCTGCGCGCTGCCTTCCCGCCTTTCCCAACCGCCTCTCTCCAGTTCTTCTTTTCCGCGGAGCCAGCAGGTCGTGTTCCTGTCACCGCTGAAGAATTTCTTATTTTCTTTTATTTCTTTGGTCGCGTGTCTGCCTTCTTCGACGCCGAACCGGTACCGCCGGTCTTTTCTTTCTTTCTTTAAAAAAAAAAAAAAAAAGATTCTTTTTCTTCACTTTAGTGCATTTTTTTCTTTTCTCGGCCTTAGGCCTAGGAAAAATTTTCCTTATGGAAAAGCCCGCCTCCGGGTTTAAAAAGTGCACAAAGTGCAGTGGCACCATTTCTGTCACCGACACCCATGAATGGTGTCTAAAATGTTTAGGTCCTGACCGTTCCATTACGGATTGTGAGTCCTGTTCAATGATGTCTAAAAGAGGTCTACAGAATCGAGCAGCCAAGCTCAGTACCCTGTTTCCCTCTGCAGCTTCGGTGGCATCGACGTCTTCCAGGGCTGCTTCTTCCTCTCATGGATCTCAGGTAACCAAACTTAAATCCAGCCGGTCCTCGAAGGGTAGATCTCCCTCCAAGTATCGAGATGCCTCCGGGCTTGCCCTCGAGGAATCCGCACCGGCAAAATTACCCCGGCGGGAGGCTCCGGCTTCCAAAGCTCTACCTATGGGGTCACAGGTTGACATCGATGGCTTGGCCTCGACCGATCACCTGTTGCTATGTTCTGGAGTACCGGTGGTTCCCACAGGTACCGACATCCAGACATTGGTGGCGTCGATGGATCAGAATATCCTGACCTTGCAGCATGCCATTACGGCCTTCATACAAGCTGCGACGCCGTCAGTATCGCAACAAACTCTGTTGTCGGTACCAACTCCGGCGCCGGTACCAATATTGGGTCCGGTGCCGGTACCGATTGCATCGACATCGGCATCGGCTTCGGTGTCGACTGCAGCGGTACACTGTTCTGTGATGTCTATCGGTACTGAATCGGTACCGATCACTCCCGATGACGATACCTCCCGGTACGCGTATCGGGCTCTACAGGAGCATCCAGACAGGCGATACTTCGATTCCTCTGAAGACTCTGATGAATCAGAGGCCTCTGTCGAAGCATCGGTGATCCTTCCTCAGGAGCCCTCTTCTCCAAAAAGGAGAATGTCTCCTCCAGAAGACTTGTCTTTTCAAGACTTCATTAGGGAAGTGGCCAGGGGCCTCTCCATCTCAGTGGCCCCTGAGAGACAGAGCCTAGAGCCAAGAAATTAGATATTTTACAATATCCTAAGGCTCCTAAAGAGGCAGCCACTTTACCAATACATGAGATTCTTTATGATCACATGTTGGGCATATGGGAGACTCCTCTTACCACCTCCCCTCATTCTCTTAGGTTGGACACCATGTATCGTGTTCCTCGTCCTGGTTTTCATAAGACTCAGCTTCCTCACCACTCCATTGTGGTGGAGTCTGCTATGAAGAAGATAAAGAGTACAAAAAGGCACTCTTCTGCTCCTCCAGGAAGAGAATGCAGAACCTTAGATGCCTTTGGCAGGAGAATTTTCCAGGCCAGTATGCTTGTTGCCAGAATCAACTCCTGCAGTCTCTATATGGGGATGTTTCTAAAAGAAGTTACAGATCATCTGCAAACTTTATCTCCTTTTATTTCAGAAGATAAAAAGGAAGAGTTTCTCACCTGGCTCAAACATGCCCAGGATGTTTCCAAATTTTCCAACCGTGCAGCCTTTGACTCTTTTGAAGGTGCCAGTAGAGCCTCGGCTATTGCCATAGGTGCACGCAGAGTTGCTTGGTTACAAGCTTCTGATTTGGAACCCTGGGTTCAGGATGGACTAGGAAACCTTCCTTGTACAGGTGAAAACCTTTTTGGCAAAGATTGGCAAGCAAAGGCCACCCAGATGGATGCTTAAAATTCTGCTTTGGATAGACACTCAAAGTCTACTTCTGCTCCTTTTAAGAAAAGGTTGTTCAAAAAGGGATTTTTTCCCAAAAAAGGGAGATGATATTCTGCTTATGGTCAGCAGGCATCTTCTGCAGGTCGTTTTGCTACAAAGAGACAGCAACAACCGACACAGACCAAGCCTAAGGCTGCTAGGACTGCTACGGCCCAACAGCCTCAGCCTCCTCAGGGCCTTTGACTTGCAGCTAGAGAACTTAGCCTTTCTGGCTCTAGAACATCCAGAGCCTCTCACCCTTCCAGGAAGGTTAGCTCACTTTGCTCCCAGATGGGAACAAATTACAGCAGAGCAATGGACCCTCTCCATCATAAAGGAGGGGTACAAGCTTCATTTCTTAAACCTTCCTCCTCACACCATGGTGAGACAGTTCAATTCTCCAACATCTCTCCTCGACCTCCTGGGTCAAGAGATTGCTACCCTTCTTGTCCAAGGGGCAATAGAAGAAGTACCCCTTCTTCAACAGGGTTCAGGGTTCTACTCCCCCTACTTTCTCATCCCAAAGAAAACAGGGAGCTACAGACCCATATTAGATCTCAGAGAATTGAACAATTTTCTATGCAAGGAGAAATTCAAGATTTCTCTCGGTACTCTCCTTCCATACCTCCAGAGTCAGGACTGGCTTTGTTCTCTAGATCTCAAGGATGCGTACACACATGTCCTCAAACATCCAACACACAGAAGGTTCCTTCGGTTCCTTTTCCAAGGAAAGCACTATCAATACAGAGTGCTTCCCTTCGGTCTGGCCTCTGCACCAAGGGTATTCACAAAATGCATGGCAGTAGTAGCTGCATTTCTACGCACTCTAGGAATATTTGTATTCCCATATCTGGATGACTGGCTCATCCGAGCTCCATCCCAGTCAGAGGCCCAGGCTTCTCTAGCCTGTACAAGGCGTATCCTTCAGTATCTGGGACTTGTAATAAACATCCCAAAATCCCATCTCACCCTTACTCAATCTCTAGAGTTCATAGGAGCCTTGCTGGATACCACCACTGCAAGGGCCCATCTTCCTCAGGCCCGTTGCTTACGCTTGGTGCAGTTAGCCTCCCAGATTCAGTTAAAATCCCATTTAACTGCTCGAGAGATGTTGCAACTGTTAGGCCACATGGCATCCACAGTGCATGTGGTCCCCTATGCTCGCCTTCACATGAGGACAGCTCAATGGACTCTGTCCACCCAATGGACCCAGGCATCAGGATGCCTGTCAGACAAAATAGCAACCTCCAGTCGCCTTTTTTGGTCTCTCCAGTGGTGGCAATCCACTCAAAATCTGTTGCTGGGGTCCCCCTTCCAACAGGTATTACCCCAGGCAACCCTTACAACAGATGCCTCCCGAAGGGGTTGGGGAGCTCATCTACAAGATCTCTCCACCCAGGACATCTGGTCTCCACAGGAGACATCTCTACATATCAACCTCTTAGAGCTCAGAGCAATCTTTCTGGCTCTGTCTTCCACACCCTGCTCAGCTACAAGGCAGTCCTCATCCACACGGACAACCAAGTAGCCATGTTCTACGTGAACAAGCAGGGGGGGGGGGGGGGACTGGCTCTCTGTCGCTTTCCAACGAAGCTCTGAGATTGTGGGCCTTCGCCAGAGAGCATCAAATTCATCTCATGGCCATGTATCTTCCAGGGGTTCAAAACTCTTGGGCAGACAGACTCAGTCGAGTTCTGCTTCCACACGAATGGTCCCTCCATGGGGACCAGATAGCCAGAATCTTCCGAATTTGGGGAACCCCGGACATAGACCTGTTTGCAAGTCCGTGGAATGCCAAACTTCCCCGGTTCTGTTCCAGAATTCCGTGTCAAGGAGTTCAGGCCAGGGATGCCTTCCTCCTTCACTGGGGGCAAGACTTCCTCTATGCCTTCCCACCCATTCCCCTAATTCCCAAGACACTGTTCAAACTTCAGAGAGACAAGGGGTCTATGATCCTCATAGCACCACATTGGCCACGCCAAGTGTGGTACCCTCTACTTCTGCATCTCTCTCAAGCTCCCTCCCTGGATTTGGGATCTGCTCCAGACCTCCTATCCCAGGAGGGAGGAAAGTTGTGGCACCCAAATCCCCAGTCCCTTCATCTCAGGGCCTGGTTGCTGAAGGCCTAGACCTTCAAGATTTGCATCTTTCTCAGCAGGTGAAGGATATCCTTCATGCTTCCAGAAAGCCTTCCACTAGACGTTCCTATGCTTTCAAATGGAAAAGGTTTACCATTTGGTGTGCAGAGAAGGATCTTAACCCTTCTGCAATACCTCTGAATTCTTTACTAGAGTATCTGCTGCTTTTATCACATGCAGGCTTAAAACAAATTCAGTAAGAGTCCATTTGAGTGCTATTGCAGCATCCCTTAAGCCTCTCAATGGACAGCCTATCTCCTCTCATCCTCTTATTGCAAGATTATGAGAGGCCTTCTCTTAACTAAACCTCCCATTAGACCACCTCCAGTGGCATGGGACTTGAACTTGGTTCTTGGCCAGCTTATGAAGCCACCCTTTGAACCCTTAGCCACTACCTCCTTGAAATTCTTTTCCTGGAAGGTTATTTTTCTAATTGCAGTCACCTCAGCTCGCCGCATCAGTGAATTGCAAGCCTTGGTGGCTAATCCTCCTCATACAAGGTTCCATCATGACAAGGTAGTCCTCAGGACTAATCCACACTTTATGCCTAAAGTGGTTTCACCTTTTCATCTGAACCAGGAGGTTTATTTACCTGTTTTTTTTCCAGGACCTCATGCATCAAGTGCAGAGAGGAATCTTCATACCCTGGATTGTAAGAGAGCTCTTGCTTTTTACTTACAAAGGACACAACAACATAGAAAGTCTTCTCAACTCTTTGTTGCTTTTGATCCTTCTCATTTAGGACTTCCAGTCTCTAAGAGAACTCTGTCTAATTGGATTGCTCAGTGTATTTCTTTCGCCTACCAGAGTAAGAACCTTTCTCTGGAGGGCCATGTCACAGCTCACAATGTGAGGGCCATGGCAGCCTCTATGGCTCATCTAAACTCTGTCCCCATCAACCAAATCTGTCGAGCGGCCACCTGGGCCTCGGTTCATACCTTCACAGCCCATTACTGCTTGGACAAGGACTCCCGCCGGGATGCCTTGTTTGGTCAGGCTGTTCTCAAGCACCTGTTCCATACCTAATCAACTCCTACCCTTCATCCCTGACTGTATGCCTGAGATCCATAGGGGGAGGTAGAGCCCTTCTCAGGGACTCACAACCTGGGGGATCTCCCAGGCATCTCTAGCTGGGGAGTCTTCATATGTGAAGACTCATTCCTGCTTGTTCCTGGAGATAGCACAGTTACTTACCTGTAACAGGTGATCTCTGGGAACAGCAGGAATAAGTCTTCACAACCCACCCACCTCCCCTAGGAGTTGTATCTCTCTCTTTCTATCTTTCTCTTCCTCACTCTGTCTCAGCTTTAAAACTCGAACTGGAGAGAGGCGGTTGGGAAAGGCGGGAAGCAGCACGCAGGCGCTGTGGGATGCTCCCAAAAGCTTTCCTTTTGAACGCTGGGGAGCGTTCCCGCGCAGGCTCCGTCGGTACTGACGATACCCATATGTGAAAACGTATTCCTGCTGTTCCCAGAGATCACCTGTTACAGGTAAGTAACTGTGCTTTCTCTGCAAACTAGAGGCCAATCACCAGTTTACTGTTGGTAGCAAGATTAGTGGAATCAATCCTCTCAAGTTAACAGCGGTTTTTGGATTTATATGATCTTTTAAATTCTTCCCAATCTGGCTTCTGTAGCTTTCATGGCACAGAGATGATGGCTGCTTTTACCTTTGAAATTAGATTACTATTAGAGGTAAGCAGGCAATTTTAGTGCAGTTAGATTTAAGTACTTAATTCGATCTGTTAGATCATGACCTATCACTTCTAAGATTGAGTGACTTGGGTAGAATAGATCCAGTTTATAGGTGGCTTAGGCATTTTGTTTCTTTAAAAAAAACAGGACCTATAAAGTAAAATTTGGCACTGAGATTTCGGAACAATGGAAATTAGATGGTAGGGTTCCTCAGGGCTCTCCACTTTCTCCCATTGTGTTTAATAATTTTCTCTTATGCAGAGGATATTCTACTACTGATTCCTTTCAAGAAAACCTTAGAACAGGCTTATACTCTATTGAATAGAGATGTTTGCGAGTCACTGCTTGAATGAATGATCATCATTTAAAACTGAATGGTGATAAGGCCAAACTACTTTGGTTAGCTAAACCTGCTGAGAGTATTCCAGCTGTGTCCTCTGTTCTTACAGGAATAAATATTCTGGTGACAACTACTTTGAAGTTGTAGGAATATTCTGGGATTCCACTTTCACAATAGTGCCTCAGATTTCTCATGTTTGGTTAAAAAAAAAAACCCAGCCCACAACTAAGACTTATACGGCAAATATGATCAGGTCTTTCTGCACATTTGAGAATTCTGGTACAGTCTGTTATAGTACCTCAAATTGATTACTACTCCATTTTATATTTGAATTTATCGCTCAAAGATGAAAATACCACCACCAAATTAGTTTATGGGAGGCCATTTGGTTGACAGAGTTGCTTATTAAACTTCATTGGTTGCCTAGGCAGGCCAGAATTGCTTTTAAATTGTCTATTTTTTTTTTAAATCTTGCCTGGCAATGCTTGTATGTATAATATGAACAAATTCTGTAATAGTAGTAAGGTTTTGCAATCTAGTGCATCTGTAAGCTTGTCCTCTCCTTCACTGGTTACGTTTGCTCAGAAAACAATGGTCAGGCTGTTCTCTCTTCAGGCAGCTGTTGAATGGAACTCGGGCGTAAAGGCAATTATCGGGAGTTTTGATGTGCACTAAAACGTATTTTCTAAATTTGTTTAATTTTGCATTTTAATCTAAAATTTTATTTTCTGTGGTAATTTTGTTTGAGAGCTATCTTGTAACTGTTTTTATACATGCTGTAATCCTCTTTGAGCTGTCAAGTAATAGCAAATTAGAAATATAAAATTAAACCACCATGTCAAAAAAAATTGAAGAAATATACATCGGAATTAAAGCATATAAAAGATGATAATTTGAAATGTAAGAAAATGAATGCATATCATGGACAATGGAACGAGAGAGGCTTGGTGATAAAATTGGGTCCATATCAATCCAGAGCACTTTCAAGGTGCCACAAAGGCTATTGCCTTGCTCATTTTCTATAATAGTCCTGTAAGACTATGGCCTCATAATGGAGCTTTATACTATATATTTGTGGGACATTAAGCACCGCTACTTGCTAAAATAATTGTCTTATCAAACTGGCAAAAGAATACCCTCTTGAAGTCTCACTAATCTGAGTAGTCTGACATGCGTAATCGTAGTTAAAAATCAGCATGAAATCTTCATTTAAGATGAGTGGCTACAGTAAATTAAAATTCTGAAACTTTGCTCCCTCTGAGAGAGCACAAAATAGAGAATTCTTGTATGTAATGGAATTGCTGAGGACAACTCAGTAAAAATGTGTAATTTAATATAGCCATGTATTTCTTTGGAGATACTTTCAGGTAAAGTTTGTCACCATTTCTTTGAACCATGATATGGAGTTTACAAATGCCCTTTGAAGATACAGGCAGCTTACTGTATTTCTCGGTTGCCATTTCATAAATGTAAAAGGTTTCAGTACGTGTCAGTTCCTTACAAGACGTACTCTGCAGAGTTATTTGCAGCCAGGTATGTATCTTTCGTTTAAAAGCTATGAACCTTAGCTTTCCGGCAATAAATTATCAGTGTTACAAACAGCTTCTAAGATACTGGCGCTTGAAAATAGCCTGGCACATTGAAAACGCAGTCCAAATGAAGCTGAATTTGAGGGGTCCTAGCTTGTTAAATTGCTTTATACTGAGATGAAAGACGGTGGAAAGATACACAGAAATTGTGGAATAATGAAATTTAAGTGTGTGTTCCTTCAGCTAGGTGACTGGGGGGGGAGATTGCCTGACTTCCTATGGTGGAGCTTGTGTTTATTAATATACATCACAACTCCTTCCATTCAACTTTCAACTTCAATATGCAAAGAGCATAGAAAGTTCAGGTTCTTGGCAATCCATTAGATCATATTGTGTGTATATGTGTGTATGCCGCTGAGTCAATGTTAACTCCTGGCAGCCTAGCAACTAGAATCGAACCCTGGTCTTTTGGCTACCAAGCCAGTGCTCTAATCACTAGGCTACTCTGCCACGCCTATATATGTATATAGATGTGTATACTTGTGTGTGTGTAGGAGTAACCTATTGGTTAGAGCAATAGCCTAGTACCCAAGAGATCTGGGTTTGATTGCCACTGGCACTCCTTGTGACCTTGGGCAAGTCACTTTATCCTCCATTGCCTTGAAAGAAAAGGCCTGGCAATCTACTTCCGATCATATCTTTATATAAACGGTAGGAAAACCTCAGACTAGTCCACAACCACCACACCACACAGTTTTCAGGGCCTATCAATTTAAAAAAACCAAACAAACCCTGCTTATTGTGATCAGCGGTGTTTAAACAAAAATATAGTGTAATTTTAGTGTAGAAAAACTCAACTTATAAATGTCCCGGTGAATCGGAAATCGTCACAGCGCCATTTATTGCACTCTCGAAGTCTAACACTGGCAGGGTTTTGCAGATGCTTTATCAGCAGCTAATTCAATCTGAAACAAAACATAAAAACAAGTTATACTCATGGATTTAAAAAAGTCAGCTCTGGTAATGCCACTGTGCTGATTTTTGATTCACCACAACCTACCTTAGTTGCTGTTCCTTTCAGTGTTACAGCATCTCCCCCTTCAGGCAACAGTGCAGTCAGAGGACTCCAGTGCAGCTTCTTGGGAATGCTGGTGGGACGTCCCTCAAGTTAGATGTCGGTAGCAAAAAGATATCATGGTTTGGATGAGACACTGGCAAGAAAACCATTCATTTTTCCTGCTACAAAATACAAATGCTAAGAGTAGCTTATATGTTGTGTACGCGTTACTTTTATGCTTAGATTTTGGGTGCGACCCATTTCCATCAGTGCTAAACTTCAAGAAGCCATGACACATGATAATTGTCTATAATAATTTCCTTGTTCTGTTCCACAATTCTGGTAGATTTTAAACTTTGCAAGAGCTCTCTGTCTTCAGTGGTTCAATAAGATATTTTTTACAAATCTTGTAACATTGTAAACCACTTCATTGCTCTATATGAAACGTGGTATATCAAGTAAAATAAAGAGAACCTCGGGGTAAAAAATGCCAGCTGTGTCCCTTGAGATTCCCTCTCAGTGGAACATATTTGGTCTATCCCACCTCATGTGCAGAATTTGACTTATTCTCCCAAAGGAGCTATACTTTTTGCAGCGCACATTCCCAGCTGGGCTTGGGTAACATGAAGTTGAACAGAAGTGACTTCACTTTCTTAGAAGGTAGAACAGGACCACAATCAATAGATAATAAATTTAATGAATACTGGTTTTTATGAAGCATTAGTTGCAGACACCAATGCAGTTGGGTATTATGAAAAATTCTCTGGAGCCTGGGCACCAATGGTTCTTAACCTAACATTCATATACTCTAGGTCAGAGGTTCCCAACCTTTTTGGTTATGTGGATCCCTTATTAACCTCCAGAAAGATCAGAAAACCCCAGTTCATCCTTTCCTCTTCCTGGATCCCTCTCCCTCAGTACCAAACCTGACCCACTAACCCCCCATCACCCATCTCCTTCCCGACTCCACTGGTCTCGCTCTCTCTCTCCCATCAGCCAGGCTGTCTCTTTCCCTCACCCCAACCAGTTCCCCCAGTCTTTCTCATTTCTTCATTAGCCCCGTCTCTATTTTTGTCTGTCTGTGTCCTGCACACCTCCTGTAATAGTGTCCTGGACCCCCAGGCCATCTACAAACCACAGGTTAGGGAGCACTGTCCTAGGCGTTATTATATACTATTTGCATGTAGCTTAGTAGTACTGTGAGTTCCCAGACAGTAATACTTAATGCAACTGCAAATGACCTTTAAAAAAAATGCAGCTGGGCTCATCATTAACATTCAATGTACCATTTATATAGTTCACTTAATGCAGAAATAGTACTGTACCTACTGTCACTGCTGTCTTCCAACCTACCCCTTCACCCCCCCCCCCCAAAGAAAGTCACACATGATGGCCTCCAGGTATGCAAGGATTAATTTATTCAAGTACCCCTCCCTGCACTCACAACTGTGGCAGATGATCTCACCGTCACCTCAAGAGTCTGCAGATTCTTCACTTCCAGTAGAGGCGTCAAATCGGAAATAGAACATAAGAAATGCCATATGGATCAGACCAACGTCTGTCGAGCCCAGTATCCTCTTTCCAACAGTGGCCAGTTCAGGTCACAAGTACCTGTCAGTTTCCCAAAAAGATACACTGGTTTCACAGTGCTTGTCCCGGGGTAAGCAGTAGATTTTGCGTGTTCTCTTTAATAATGGTTTATGGACCTTTTCCCCCAGGAATTTGTCCAAATCTTTTATAAACCCAACTATACTAACAGCTTTTACTACATCCTCTGGCAACGAATTCCAGTGTTTCATTATGCGTTGTGAAAAAATATTTTCTCTTATTAGTCTTAAATGGGTTACATTGTAGCTTCATTGCGTGTCCCCTTCTCTCTGTACTTTTTGATGATGTAAACAACCAATCTACTTTTACCCATTCCACTCTATTTATTAATTTATAGATCTCTATCATATCTCCCCTCAGTCGTGTCTCTTCCAAGTTGAAGAGCCCTAACCTTTTAAGCTTTTTCTCATAGGGATATCTTCCCCATCCCCTTTACCATTTTGGTGACACTTCTCTGTACCTTTTCTAATTTTGATCTATCCTAAAGATATGGTGACCAGAAACATACAATATTCAAGGTGCGATTGTAGCATGTAACGATACAGAGACATTATAGTAGCCTTGGTTTTAGTCTCCATTCTTTTCCTTATGATTCCTAACATTCTATTTGCTTTTTTTGGCTGCCGCTGCAAACTGGGCAGACAGTTTCAATGTATTATCTACAATAACACCTAAGTTCTTTTCCTGGATGGTGGTGCCTAATGTGGAACCTTGCATCGTGTAACCATAGTTGGGTTGTTCTTTCCTAGATACATAAATTTGCAGTTGTCCACATTCAATTTCATCTGCCATTTCGATGTCCAGTCTTCCAGTTTATCAAGGTACTCTTGCAATTTTTCACAATCCTCTTGCGTTTTAACAACTTTGAATAATTTTGTGTTATCTGCAAATTTGATTACCTCACTTGTTGTTCCCATTTCCAGGTCATTTATGAATATGTTAAAAAAGCAACGGGCCCAGCACAGATTCCTGGGTACTCCACTATTCACCTTTCTCCATTGAGAAAATTGGCCATTTACCGATTTTTGATCCAACATAGGCACTTGTCTATAATCCGCTGGCCTGGACTGCAGCTATCAATCTTTCATCCTTCGGTTTCAGTTCACCTCTTCTTAACCATTCATGTGTCCATTCTTGATCGACAAAAGGTTCTTGGAGTAACACACTATATTTTCCACTGTATTTGTCACTTGTTTTTACTCGCCTGCTGATATAATTCTTTGAAGAGTTTTTTTTTTTCTCTTGTTTTGTAATTTGTTACTTCCTTTGCTGTGCATGCCTGTGGATTCTCACTCATTCCTTCTAATCGTCGGAACGCTTGTCCAAGTTTGATGATATAGACAGATTCTGGACGTTTACTTTCATATTTCAACACTTTTTGCGTATTTGGATCTGATGATGCTGTCAGGAAGGGCTGGAGGCCTATGACAGTAGCTCTATAGGTGTAATCAATCTCTGTAAGTCCTAGCCCTCCTTCAGCTCTAGAAATGTACCGTCTTGGGATACACTGATTCTTGTAAACTTGAAGGAGTCTTTGTTTACACATCCAGTTTTTCAAGATCTTTAAGAGGCCAGTCCACAATCTCAGTTATGAGTACAGAAATTGCCAGCTGATTGATGGCTTGTATCATATTCTGTGATGTTAAAGCACTTTTCAATAACAATTTTAATCTCCTGTAATAATCTTTACTGCTCTTCTCTCTCAATTTCTTCTCGAATGTCATTCCTTCCTCTATTCTGAGATACTTATATACGTCTTCCTGTTGAACGTCTTTGATGTCGCAGCTCTCAGCAAGGGAAATGTTTTTGGATTTGCTTAATTTTCCTCTTTAAAAAAAAAAAAAAGCCTTAGCACACTTGTCAAGGCCAAAGGTCATCCTGATGTCATCAGAAAAGGTTTTTACCATATGGAGTTGCTCTGCTAATTGTTGGTCACTGGAACTGTTGAGCTTCAGATCATCTATAAATAGTAGATGGGAAGTTGCTTCTAGGTTGTTACCTCCTTTGGGATTCAGGCTAAATCTGTATCCCAGAGAGTTGATGCGAGCATGCATTGGATTAAGCGCCAAAAAAACCCAGAAGTGGTGACAGAGAATCTCCCTGAAATATTCCTCGCTGGATCTTAATGTTAGGAATGATGTACTGACCATCTTCATATCTCAAAAAAGAGTGTTTTGCCACATTGTCGTAGTGAACTTAATGTTTTCTGGGAACAAGAAGAAAGTCAGCCCTTACATATGGGTGACGTTGGCACCAATGGAGCCCTTGCGGAAGCATCCCCCAGCTTTCAAAGAAACCTTTGGGAGATGCTACCACGCATGCATGGTCCACTTCCCGCCCAAGGGTGCCATCTTGCTCAGTCTCCTTGGCTCCGCAGAGCCCTTCAGACGTTCATTTGGCTTGTCCCCGGAAAAGGTTGATTTTTCTCTGAGTTTCATATTCTCCTCCATCGCACTGGTACTCTTCCCGCCACGTGACCTCACTGCCTCAGTGTCAAGTTTGGGTCTCTTTGTAGTTTTCGTTTTCTCTAATTGTTTGTCGTCTTCGCACCTTTTTCCCCAACTGGCAGCCCTGCAAGTCTTTGATCTTGCGGGGGTACTTTTTTCCCCCATGGCTACCAGTGGCTTTAAGAAGTGTGATCAGTGCTTGAAAATTATGTCCTTAATCGACACACATGACAGTTGTCTCTGCTGTCTCGGGCCAGACCACGACCCAGCAGCATGCGGTCTTTGCAATAGGATGTCCAGAAGGCCCTCGAGCTGCCAGCAGCAGCACAATAAGTTTTCCCCCCAAGTCCCCGGTGCCTCTGAAGGCCAGGGCCTCGTCTCAAGCCTCGACACCTCGGGCGGACCCTTCCAAGCCCGAGCCCCACTGGATCTTCAGAAAGGGGGTCTCCCTTGCGGGAATCCAGGAAGAAGAAGAAACCCTCTAAGGCGGTGTCTGAGATACTCATCCAAGGCATCGGAGAAGGAGCAGCCTGCAAAGGACCCCCGGAAGGATACGACCTCGGACCAGCTTCTGTTCTCAGATGCCATCCTCATCGAAGATTCCCCTTTGGGGAGTCGGTGCCAGGCCCGAGTCCCTCAGTGCCCGCACCGAAGGTTGCAGATCCTTCTGCCCTGGAATCCAGAATGGCGGGCCTGGAGCGCAGTTTGTCTGCCTTCATGGACTAGCAGCAGGTGCTGTTGTCTGGGTTCGCAGCTGGTCTCTCCAAGGAACCCCTGCAGTGGTTCAAGAATCTGGCTAAGGCTGTCCACGAGTGCTTCAAGTTCATATCTCGGTCAACCTATGATTGGTTTGAGTCGGCGGCTTGAGTAGCGGTGGCGGGCATCAGTGCATGATACCACGCTTGGCTGCCTGTCATCAGACCTCGAGCAGTGGGTTCAGGACAAGTTGGTCGATGTCCCATGCCAAGGAGAAAACCTTTTTGGCAAGCCCATGACCGACAAGGCTACCAAGCTAGACAGAGTTCATGACGAGGACCAGGCTCTCTAAAAAGGCCACTGTCCCTCCCCGACAGAAGGGCTCGGGTAAAAAGTCCTTCTACCCGAGGAAAGGGGCTGCATCCTGATAGCCCTCGGTGGCCCAGGCAACTGTAGTTCCCGCTGCTCCTCAGATTAACGGTGGTGACCCCCATCCCATTGGGGAACCTCAACGGGATTCCTGTCTCAGGAAAGGGGTTTTCTTCTGCAACCCAACCTGGGGTCCCTGTTGCTGACAGTGTGGCTGCTGAAAGGGTGACCCTAGCACCTTTCAACCTCTCGGGTTAGGTAGAGGAGATTCTGCTGGCCTCTCGCAAGGCCTCTACTAGGAAAGCTTTATGCTCTCAAATGGCGCAGGTTTTTGACCTGGTGTGCCGAGCACAGGACTGACCCGTTCTGCCTGGAGGAACTCGTGTTACAGTACCTTCTCCACCTTTCGAAAATCGGGCTTAAGTCTAACTCCATCCGGGTGCACCTCAGCGCCCTGGTGGCGCACCACCACCCAGTGGATGGCAAACCCCTCTCGGTCCAGCCACTGGTGACTCCCTTTCTTAAGGGTCTGCTCTTATCGAAGCCCCCAGTTCGCCCTCCGGCAATCGAATGGGATCTTAATGTGGTATTGGGGCAGCTCACTCACCCACCTTTTGAGCCTCTGGCTACTTGCCACCTATGTTACCTCTCATGGAAGGTGGCGTTCCTTGTTGCATTCACCTCCCCTCGTAGAGTTAGCAAGCTCCAGGCCTTAGTGGTGGAGGCATCCTATGCCAGGTTCTACAGGAACAGGGTGGTGCTCCACATGCACCCCAAATTTCTTCTGAAGGTGGTAGCATCCTTCCATTTCAACCAGGAAGTGGTACTTCCTACATTCTTTCCGAGACCTCACTCTAGTTGGGCAGAGATGGTCCTTCACACCTTGAACTGTAAGAGGGCTTTGTCCTTCTATATCCAACGCATTCAGGGCCACTGCAAAGCTGCTCAGCTTTTCGTCTCCTATGACCCCTGTAGGCTGGGGGGAGGCAGTGACCAAGCGTGCGCTGTCCACCTGGGTGGCGGACTGTATCGCCCTCGCCTATGAGCAGGCGGGGCTCCCGCTGTAAGGCCATGTCACAGCGCAGTGTGTCAGGGCCATGGCTGCCTCAGTAGCAAACCTATGCTCTGTCCAGATGGTGGACATCTGCCAGGCCGCCACCTGGTCTTCAGTCCATACCTTCACAGCTCATTACTGCTTGGAAATGGAGTCCAGATGGAACAGTGCCTTCGGCCAGGCTGTGCTCCATAATCTTTTTGGGGTTTAGGCAACTCCTACCCTCCGACCCTTCTGTGTTTAGGCTACCGGAGTGCTGGTTTTCATCGGACACAGGGGTCTTACTGTGATCTGTGGACATGGACTTAATTGCTGCTGCTCGCAGCTCCCCATGAAGGAGCCAGTATGTTTTCACTATGGGCTTTCGGTAGCCTGTAGCTGGGAAGTCCCATATGTGAGGACTGACTTCCTGCTTGTTTCCGGAGAAAGCATAGTAACTCACCTGTAACAGGTGTTCTCCGGGGACAGCAGGAATCAGTTCTCACAGCCCTCCCTCCTTCAAGATGGTATAGCTAAAAGACGGCAAAAATAAAAGATGGTAAAGGAGTAACTCCAAGAGACCATCTTTTATTTTTGCCAACTTTTAGCTATGTCACTGACTGAGCAAGATGGCATCCTTGGATGGGAAGGGGACCGCACATGCGTGGTAGGATCTCCCAAAGGCTTTCTTTGAAAGCTTGGGGGATGCTTTTCGCGAGGGTTCTGTTGGTGTCGACATCGCCCATATGTAAGGACTGATTCCTGCTGTCCCTGGAGAACACCTGTTACAGGTGAGTAAATATGCTTACTCTATTAAGCCAGGATTTATTTTATATATTTCAAGGCAATGTATTATCCAAGAGTGTGGGATGCTGTCAAAAGCTTTCTTATAATCAATCCATGCTATAGTGACATTTCTGCCTTTTTTAGAACAGGTCATGATCTTTATCTTTTTATCTTTATTTACATTTAATATACCGCCCTTGTCGAAACGTGAGGGCGGTTTACAATAAAATTATATAAATAAAAGCGTTAAAAAGGAAAGGAAATCCATTAAAATAAGGAAAAGGACCAAAGAGGTCACAGAACAAAGCAAACAATAGACAAACCAGACAAAACATGGGTAAGCAAAGACAAACAAAACAATTAGACAGGACTACTGGGAGGGGAGATCATATGCCTGTTGGAACAAGTGAGTTTTTAGTAGGTTTTTGAAGTGTTGGTAGGAAGGCTCTAGACGGAGAGAGGAAGGAAGAGAATTCCAGAGTGAGGGGCCCAAGAAGAAGAAAGCGGCGTGGCGTGTCTGTTCAAGGTGAGCTCGTGAAGGTGGGGGGAGAAACAGACGATTAGCGTGTAATGACCGGAGCTGCCGATAAGGAGTATGAAGAGAGACTAGATTTGCTAAATACTGTGGGTTAGAAGTATGGATGACTTTATGTAATAGTATAAGAACCTTGTATTTAAACCGAAAGAGCAGCGGAAGCCAATGGAGGCGAAGCAGAAGAGGAGTAACATGATCCGATTTCCGGGCAAAAGTGACAAGACGAGCGGCTGTGTTCTGCAGGAGTTGAAGGCATTTGAGTTGGTAGGCGGGGAGATTGGCATAAACTACATTACAGTAATCCAGTTTGGCCATAACTAGGGCTAACACCAGAGTGATAAGGGAGTCAGAAGACAGAATTGAATGGACTGAGCATATTTGGCGAAGAGTAAAGAAGGAGCGACGGGATAAGTTAGAAATGTGTTCGTGAAAGGATAATGATGAATCTAAGATTACCCCTAAATATCGGAGGGAAGAAGTAAGAGGAATAGGAACAGAATTTATTTGAGGTGCAATGGCTGGGCAGGAAGAGCTCAAAGACACCCACATAGCTGAAGATTTGGAAGGATTCAGGTGTAGAAAATTGGATGAGAGCCAGGTGGCAATGTGAGAGAGGCCTTATTCAACATTAACTGGTCTTTGGTTCCATATAGTAACATATTAACATAGGTATATGACATTACATAAAGACCATTATGGTCCATCTAGTCTGCCCAGTACGGTGGCAAGAGTAGGTGCACACATCTTTCCTTGTAGGTCATCCCTCCCCAAGACTCTGTTTAGGGGTGTATCCATCGCTCCGTGCAGGTCACCCCTATTTGTTGAAATAGTAGAGACAGGTAAGGTTATTTTAATTTTATCCTGTTGCTTTAAAAGGACCTACTGTACACTGTATTAGCCCCCACCACTTCTATCAGGAGGGCATTCCAAGCTTCCACTACCCTTTCAGTGAAAAAGTAATCTCCAGGAACAAGCAGGAATGTAGTCATCACATATGGGTATCGTCGGTACCGACGGAGCCTGCGCAGGAACACTCCCCAGCGTCCAATCAGAACGCTTTTGGGAGTATCCCACAGCTCCTGTGTGCTGCCTTCCCGCCTTTCCCAACTGCCTCTCTCCAGTTTTTCTTTTTCCACGGAGCCAGCAGGTCGTGTTCCTGTCACCGCAGAAGAATTTTATTTCCTATTTCTTTTTGTGGTCGCGCCTGCCTTCTTCGATGCTCTACCGGTACCGCCGGTCTTTCTTTTCCTATTTCTAAAAAAAAAAAAAAATTTTTCCATTTTCTTCAGGTGCACCCACCTTTTTGGGCCTTAGGCCCAAAAACTTCCCTTAACATGGAAAAACCTGCCTCAGGTTTTAAAAAGTGCACCAAGTGTGGCGGTACCATTTCCGTCACCGACACCCATGAATGGTGTTTAAATTGTTTAGGTCCTGACCACTCCATCACGGATTGTGTGTTCTGTGCCATGATGTCTAAAAGAGGTCGGCAGAACCGAGCTGCCAAACTCAGTACCCTGTTTCCCTCTGATGCGGCTTCGGTGGCATCGACGTCTTCCAGGTCTGCTTCTTCCTCCCGTGGATCTCGGGTAACTAAACATAAATCCAGCCGGTCCTCGAAGGGTAGATCTCCTTCTAAGCATCGAGATGCCTCTGGCGTTGCCCTCGAGGATTCTGCACCGGCAAAATTACCTTGGCGGGAGGCTTCGGCTTCCAAAGCATTATCGGGGTTCCAGGATGTTCTCGATGGCTCGGCCTCGACAGATCTCCTGGTGCCATGCTCTGGGGTACCGGTGGTCTCCACCAGTACCGACTTCTAGGCATTGGTGGCATCTTTGGACCAGAGAATTCTGACCATAGAACGCAGTCTGGCGGCTTTCCTTGTGGCATCGACGCCCTTGGTACCACGACAGATAACTCCACCGGCATCGGTTTCGGTACTGGTACCGATGGCATCGGTGTCTGCTATGCTGGTACCTGGTCCTCCGATGCCCTCCGGTACCGATTCTCCGGTACCGGTTATTCCCGGTACCAACCTTGGTCAGTTCGGGTATCAAGCTCTGCAGGAGCATCCGGACAGACGATACTTCGACTCAGAAGAATCTGAGGATTCTGAAAGTTCGGTCGATGCAGCGATACTTCTTCCAGAGGAGGAGTCCTCCCCTAAACGTAGGATGTCTTTTCCAGAGGACATGTCTTTCCAAGACTTCATCAGAGAGGTGGCTCCGGGGCCTCTCCATTACTATGGCCCCTGAAACAGAGCCAAGGGCCAAGGAGTTGGACATTTTACAATATCCCAAAACTCCTAAGGAGGCAGCTACTTTAACCATTCATGAGATTCTATATGATCTCATGTTGAGGATGTGGGAAACACCTCTTACCACCTCTCCTCATTCTCGTAGGTTAGATACTATGTATCGTGTCCCTCCTTGTCCTGGGTTCCATAAGACTCAGCTTCCTCACCACTCTATTGTGGAGTCAGCTATGAGAAGGATTAGAAGTGCAAAAAGACATGCCTCTAATCCTTCAGGACATGAATGCAGAACCCTGGATGCATTTGGACGTAGAGTCTTGCAGCAAGCATGGAAGCTTGAAAGAATCGGTTCCTATAGCCTCTACATGGGAATGTTCCTAAAGGAAGTCACAGATCATTTACAGACTTTGTCCTTTCATTTCTGAGGATAAAAGACAGGACTTTCTCACTTGGGTCAAACATGCCCAAGATGTCTCTAAATTTTCCAACCGTGCAGCCTTTGACTGCTTTGAGTGTATAAGCAGAGCCTTGGCTATTGCCATAGGTACACGTAGAATTGCTTGGCTCCAGGCATCTGATTTAGAGCTCTGGGTACAAGATAAATTGGGAAATATCCCTTGTACTGGTGAGAACCTGTTTGGTAAAGATTGGCAAGAAAAAGCCAATGAAATGGATGCTGAAAATTCCACTTTGGATAGACTATCCAAGTCTACTGCTGATCCTGTTAGAAAGAAGTTGTTCAAGAAAACATCTTTTTCTAAAAAGAAAAGATTTTATCCTGCTTATGGTCAGCAGGCATCTTCTGCAGGTCAGTTTTCAACTAAACGTCAGCAACCACCCAAACAGAAGAAAGCAAAGGCTGCTAGGCCTCCACCAGCCCAGCAGCCTCAGCCTCCTCAGGGCCTTTGACTTTCAGCTAGAGAACTTAGCCTTTCTGGTTCTGGAAGGACCAGAACCGTCCACCATTCCAGGAAGGTTATGTCATTTTGCCCCCAGATGGGGGCAAATAACAGCAGAGCATTGGACACTCTCCATCATAAAGGAGGGGTGCAAACTTCATTTTTCAAGCATGCCCCCTCACACAATAGTGAAGCAGTTCAATTCTCCGACCTCTCTCATCAACCTTTTAGGTCAGGAGGTTACCATCCTTCTTGCCCAAGGGGCAGTAGAAGAAGTGCCTCTTCATCAACAGGGCACAGGGTTCTATTCCCCTTATTTTCTTATCCCGAAGAAAACAGGGGGATACAGACCTATCTTAGATCTCAGAGAATTGAACAAATTCCTTGTCAAGGAGAAATTCAAAATGATTTCTCTCGGAACTCTGCTTCCATACCTTCAGAGTCAGGATTGTCTTTGTTCTCTAGATCTCAAGGATGTGTACACCCATGTACTCATCCATCCAACCCACAGAAGGTTCCTTCGGTTCCTTTTTCAAGGAAAGCACTACCAATACAGGGTGCTTCCTTTTGGTCTGGCCTCTGCACCAATGGTGTTCACGAAATGCATGGCTGTCGTAGCAGCATTTCTTCGCATTCTGGGAATATTCGTCTTCCCTTACTTGGACGACTAGCTCATTCGAGCTCCAACACAGTCAGACTTCTCTATCCTGCACAATGCGTATCCTTCAGTATTTAGGGCTGGTAATAAACATCCCAAAATCCAGTCTGACTCCCACTCAATCTTGAGTTCATAGGAGCTCTTCTGGATACCACAAGGGCAAGGGTCTATCTTCCCCAGGCCCGTTGCCTTCACTTGGTGCAGTTAGCTTCTCAAGCAGTGCTAAAGCCTCATCTAACTGCTCGAGAAATGTTGCAATTGCTGGGCCACATGGCATCCACCGTGCATGTGGTTCCATATGCTCGCCTCCACATGAGGGCAGCTCAGTGGACTTTATCCACCCAATGGACCCAGGCATCAGGGTACCTGTCAGACAAAATAGCAAACACAAGTCGCCTCATTTTGTCCCTCCAATGGTGGACGTCCACTCAAAATCTGTTGCTGGGGTGCCCCTTTCAACAACCCTTACCTCAAGCAACTCTCACAACAGATGCTTCTCCAAAGGGTTGGGGAGCTCATCTGCAAGACTTCTCCACCCAGGGCACCTGGTCTCTGCAAGAGAGTTGTCTGCATATCAACCTCTTGGAACTCAGAGCAATTTTCCTGGCTCTGCGAATGTTCCACTCCCCGCTCAGCTACAAGACGGTCCTCATTCATACGGACAATCAGGTAGCCATGTTCTATGTGAACAAGCAGGGGAGAACAGGCTCTCTGTCACTTTGTAACGAAGCTTTGCGACTATGGGCCTTCGCCAGAGAGCATCAGATTCATCTGCTGGCAGTATATCTTCCAGGCATTCAAAACTCTTGGGCGGACAGACTCAGTCGAGTTCTCCTTTCACACAAGTGGTCTCTGCATGCAGACCAGGTGACCAGAATATTTCAACTTTGGGGAACCCTGGACATAGACCTCTTTGCAAGTCTGTGGAATGCTAAACTTCCCCGGTTCTGTTCCAGAATTCTGGCTCAGGGGACTCAGGCCAGGGATGCTTTCCTCCTTTACTGGGGTCAAGACTTCCTGTATGCCTTTCCACCCATTCCCCTAATTCCCAACACCCTCTTCAAGCTTCAGAGAGACAGAGGCCACATGATTCTCATAGCACCACATTGGCCACGGCAAGTGTGGTACCCTCTGCTTCTACATCTCTCTCAAGCTCCCTCCCTGGAGTTAGGGTCTGCTCCAGATCTATCTCAGGAGAACGGAATGTTATGGCATCCCAATCCCAAGTCTGCATCTCAGAGCTTGGTTGCTGAAGGCCTAGATCTCCAAGATCTTCATTTTTCTCAGCAAGTGAAAGATGTTCTTTATGCTTCCAGAAAACCTTCCACTAGACATTCTTATGCTTTCAAGTGGAAAAGGTTTACTATTTGGTGTTCGGAAAAGGGTCTTAACCCCCTTGCGATACCTCTGGAATCTTTGCTGGAGTATCTCCTCCATTTGTCTAATGCAGGCCTTAAGACAAATTCAGTAAGAGTCCATTTGAGTGCTATTGCAGCTTCCCTTACGCCTCTAAATGGACAACCTATTTCCTCTCATCCTCTTATAGCAAGATTTATGAGAGGCCTCCTTCTAACTAAACCTCCCATTAGACCACCTCCGGTGGCATGGGACTTGAACCTGGTTCTTGGTCAGCTCATGAAGCCACCTTTCGAACCTTTAGCTACCACCTCCTTGAAATTTCTTTCTTGGAAGGTTATTTTTCTCATTGCAATCACATCAGCATGCCGCATTAGTGAATTGCAAGCACTAGTAGCTAATCCACCTTATACAAGGTTCCATCATGACAAGGTAGTCCATAGGACTCATCCACACTTTATGCCTAAGGTGGTCTCGCCTTTTCATTTCAACCAAGAGGTCTACCTACCTGTCTTTTTTTCCAGGACCTCATGCATCAAATGCAGAGAGAAATCTTTATACCTTGGACTGTAAAAGAGCTCTAGCTTTTTACTTACAAAGAACGCCTTTCTCTGGAGGGCCATGTCACAGCTCACAATGTGAGAGCCATGGCAGCCTCAATGGCTCATCTAAACTCTGTCTCTATTGACGACATCTGTCGAGCAGCCACTTGGGCCTCGGTTCATACCCTCACAGCCCATTACTGCTTGGACAAGAACTCCTGCCGGGATGCCTTGTTTGGTCAGGCTGTTCTCAAACACCTGTTCCATACCTAATCAACTCCTACCCACCATCCCTGGTAGAATGCCAGAGATCATGGGAGGAAGTGGAGCCCTTCTCAGGGAGACACAACTGGGGTCTCTCCCTGGCACCTAAAGCTAGGGAGTCCCCATATGTGATGACTACATTCCTGCTTGTTCCTGGAGATAGCGTAGTTACTCACCTGTAACAGGTGATCTCCGGGAACAGCAGGAATTTAGTCCTCACAACCCACCCACCTCCCCTAGGAGTTGCATCTCTCTATCTCTTTTCCTTTCCCTTGCTCTCTCTCTTTGTCTCAGCTCTAAAACTCAACTGGAGAGAGGCAGTTGGGAAAGGCGGGAAGGCAGCATGCAGGTGCTGTGGGATGCTCCCAAAAGTGTTCTGATTGGACGCTGGGGAGCGTTCCCGCGCAGGCTCCGTCGGTACCGACGATACCCATATGTGAGGACTAAATTCCTGCTGTTCCCGGAGATCACCTGTTACAAGTGAGTAACTACGCTTTACCTGATATTGCCTTTGTTTTTACTCCCTTGCAGCTTCATGTTATGCCCTCTAGTTTTACAGCTTCCTTGTCTTTGAAAAAGGTTTGTTCATTAATACTCTAAGTATTTAAAGGTTTGTATAATATATCCCCTGTCCCCCCTCTCCTCTAGAGTATATATATTTAGGTCTTCAAGGGGTATGTTTACTATTCATCTCTAGCGGCTTCCTTGTGATATCAGAGCCGCGGCCCCATTGACCAGCGACGATCATAAGAGTGCCCAGAAACTGGATCAGTTCAAGTGAGGCTAGAGAGAGTCGGAACAAAATTGACAGCTGCCACATGTTAAATGACCAGAACCCTCCAGGGGAGGAGAAACAGGTCTGTCAATAGGGGATGTGGATTTGACCAAAATGTCCCTCAAATTAGACCCTTGGGAAAAGACAGTCATTAAGGTTTTAGCAAAACAAGGATGCAAACTTAATACCGGCCAATGTTGTCTTAAAAGTTTTGCTACCATAGCCGATTGCTGCATATAAGGTAATACTCCGACCATAAATTCATCCGGGGCAACCGACGCAGGAAGAGGGTTGTCCCCAATTAACCATTCGCGATGGATGTGACATGCTCTGCAATAGGCTTTGTCTATAATCAACTTCGGTTAACCTTGAGCTAGAAGTTGAGATTTAAGATCCATGGCATGATATCTGAAATCTGCCATGGAAGAAGGCGTTTACCATGTGGCAGCTGTCAATTTTGTTCTGACACACTCTGGCCTCATTTGAACTGATCTGGTTTCTGGGCGCTCTTATGATTGTCGCTGGTCCACTTCTTGCAAATCCACTTTTGTGGTTTACTTTTTGCAATGCCCATGTGCATTATTATATGTGGGCCGTGCCATTCGTTATATTAAGGCCAGATTGAGTGAGCATGCTTCTCGATTGCATTTACAAGTTTGTTCTGCACCCATTGTGGAACACTGTGTGACTCATCGACATCAGTTCAGCATTATCGATCATGTCCTTTGGGGTGATCAAATTGCTCGTTTACAGTTTTTGGAACAGTGTTAGATTTACCGATTGAATTCCACACACCCCCATGGTTTAAACTGGGAGATTGATTGGTTCAGCTTGTTTTAATATCTTCCAATGAATGGAGGGGCTTCCCTGTTGATGGTTGGGTTTTTCCTTCCTCCATTGGCGGTTCTGTTTTGAGCGATTTGATGATTCAGCCAATGATGTTTATGGTTGCCCTTTAGAAAATCCAATGTGTTACATGGTGGCATCTTATGGCAGTTTCTTCATTCTGAAAGGCAGGAGCACAGCACTTGATACAGGGATGACTTCACCCGAAATATGCATGTCGTGCATTTCTCCTGACTGCATTCTATTTCTGGATTATACTGCTTTCACAAAGTACAGTAATATACTTGAATGCTTTAAGAACCGATAATGATTAACACTACAGGTTTGTGCGGGTGAGTCTGTTTACTCCCCTCCACTGGCTTGGTCTGACAAAAAACACATAATTTTTGGAGGGATAGCTTGTATTTTTGGTGACTATTCTTCTTGATTTGTCAAATACTGTGTTACTAAGGCCTCTCTAAGACCATCTTCTCCTGCTTGGGACCTTAATATTCTTCTTGCTCTGCTCATGGAGAGCCCTTTTGAGTCCATAGGACTGACTTTGTTGAAACATCTTACTTAGAAATCCAGCTTTCTCCAGGACCAAGCCTGTACCTCCCCGCCTGCAAGGTCACGGTTTCTACTCCAGGTACTTCCTCGTACCAAAGAGAACCGGTGGCCTCAGGCCTATTCTCGACCTCAGGAATCTCAACAAGTTCTTGGAGAAAGAACTTCAAGATGCTTACTCTTGGAACACTTCTGCCCTACCTCCAGCAGGGAGATTGGCTATGCTCCTTAGATCTAAAGGATGCGTACACTCACATCCTCATTCATCCAGACCACAGAAAGTACCTCAGGTTCATGGTGGGAGGAAACCATTACCAGTACAGTATCGCCCTGGTCTGAAGAATCTACAAACTCAACAGGGTCAACAAACCCAGCAGTCGCAGGGTTTCAAATAGATCTTTGTCCCTCTTGGTTGCTGGTTAGGGTAGCAGTCTGCTTCTTTTCACTTGCAGTATCTGCACTAAATTTATCCTAACCTACCTAGATATCTCTTCATGAGACATCTTTTCTCTAAGAGTCTTTATAATGATCATGCCCATACTTAACAGATTTCCTCTTCCTCTAGGAGGAAAGAGGTAACAACTATCAATAGACAGTTGTTTTCCCTGTATTGGCATGTATCATCTCACCTGTCGTAGACTTCCTCCATAGTTGGTCTCTTGCAACTCTGTCTTCCCTCTTACTACAACATTTAGTTTGTAAGAGTGACTTTTTTACACAGGTAAGCCCTTATGGTCTTCTACCTGTTCTACCGGGGAATTCTCCCTTCTGGAGTTGTCTTCCCCCTTGTTACCTTAGGGCAACTCCTCAGACAATGGGAAGTCCTACCATGTCTGTTTCTTTTTCCCAATCTAAAAAGAGGGAAAAGAAATTCTCCATGCTGCCCTGATAGTTCCTGCAAATGCAGCAATTCCTAGTGGTTAAACCACTGTTTTTTGTTCACTACACAACCAGGGTTTCCCCTCCACTAGCAATCCTCCTAGCCTCAGTGCTAAGTCCCAAACAGGGTATCAACCTCGTTTGGGAAACCCTATTATCACAGTTTGGTTGGTTAACTTCTATTCTTCGCCCCTTGCCCTTGGCAGAATAGCTGGTTACCTGCTGGCTTTCCACAGCCAGTTTTTTCTTCTGACCAACCTGCAGCATGCTCTCTGCAACTCTACAGAGTAGCTTTGCACTATGGGCCCTTGCTAGAGAGCATTAGTATCTTGCCTAGCAGATAACCCCAGATGGTTAAAAGGGGTTCCCCCAGTCATGTTCATGCCTGGCAGGTATTTTCTACCCTTTCCATCTTATCTTAAAAATCTTTTGAGGCATAAGCCTCAGGCCTTTCATTACGTGAAAGCCTAAAGAAGGGCCAATTCCCTGGCTTGGCCCATATCTCCTGGGGTCTCCCGTCAGAGATAAATTCTTCACTGGCAGCTAGAGGATACCTAATACCCATCTTGCCCTCATAGGCGGATCACTAGGGTATCTTCCTCCTGAGGCCTCCTCTATCCAATCTCCATACTACAATTCTGGAGTTATCTGGACTTCCTGTCTGCAGACTGCTGTTATCCTCTGCCATTTTCACGTAGGTCATCCTGGTTACTCAAGAGCTCAAATTCTGCAAAGAATTAAGCTGCCTTCTTGTCAGGGACACCTTTCATCTGACTATGCCAGTCATAACCAGGAGAAGAGGACTTTTCTATTTTATCTATTCAAGCAGGTATCAACCTTCTTGCTATTAGATAAATTTCTCTCTCTCCCTATAAGGGGGGATGGGGTTCTCCAGACATTTCTCCATCCATATACCTGGAGACATGTCTCTATATGCCTGCCTATTCATCTAGGTATATATATATGTATACATATATATAGATATATTGATTATATCTGTGTGTCTTCTGCCCATATATATATATCTTTATAGATATATGCATATATACCCAATATGTGTATATATTTAAATCTATCAGTCTATATTAATACATATGAGATATATTGTTAGATCTGTATCCATCTACTTATCTATCTGGCTGTTAGGGTCAGATATCCTGACATTCCTTTATGATCCTGACAGATGGGCACTAACCCTATCAATGCTGTACCAGCATACCTAGGGGACTACACCTAGAACCACTCCTGTGGTAATTAACCTTTTCAGGTTTAGGTACTCCTGAAGCTCTCCATGTACCTTTCTTTCCTAATTGACCCCATTTAGGGAAAGACATTGCGGAGCTTCCATTGCTCTAAAGCTTAGCGCTCCTCAGTCTGTCCTTACCTTTTTATCAGATACAAGGGTTTCCATACCCTTTCTCGTCTACATGGACTGATTCTAACCCCAGTCCAGTTGGGTCAGACTAAATTTTTCTCTTGGTCCTAAATTTATACTATTTTTGGACCAAAGCAGCTTATGCTTTCCTTAATAGTACCTTCTGCGTCTCCGCTGAAGCTCTACCTCTTATACTACCCCAGTTTTCCTCTGGGGCTATTTTTTTCTCACACTAAAGGGTTTTGACTTCCACTTGTTTTTTGTTCTACTTTATTACCTCTACTTCTCAGTGAGGTACCCCTTGAGCACATTCACTGGCTCTTCTATCAGATCCATATGTAGCTCAGTGCACTTGTGCAATGCCAACAAGGGAGGCCTAGATTACAATATCTTATTACTAAATGCCCTCGATACAGGATCTTCCCCTTTTGAAGCCCTGTTCTAGCCAGCTGTTCCACAGCTCTTTTCTGTATTCAACTCCTACCCTCCATCCCCAGGATGCCTGAGGTCCTGAGGAATAGCATGGCTCGTTCTAGACTTGCAACATGCTAGGACTCCCTCCGGGCATCTGAGCTTGGGAGTCCCCATATGTGAAGACTCATTCCTGCTTGTTCCTGGAGATAGCACAGTTACTTACCTGTAACAGGTGATCTCTGGGAACAGCAGGAATACGTCTTCACAACCCACCCACCTCCCCTAGGAGTTGCATTTCTCTTTCTCTATCTTTCCCTTCCTTGCTCTCTCTCTTTGTCTCAGCTTTAAAACTTAACTGAGGAGAGGCATTTGGGAAGGCAGCGCACAGGCGTGTAGGGATGCTTCCAAAAGCTTTCTGAATGGACGCTGGGAAGCGTTCCCACGCGGACTCCGTCGGTACAGACGTACCCATATGTGAAGACTTATTCCTGCTGTTCCCAGAGATCACCTGTTACAGGTAAGTAACTGTGCTTTCCTGAAATGGGGACTTCCATCCATGGATCTCTTTGCCAGTCCCCTGAATCACCAACTGCCCAGGTTTTGTTCCAGGCAACCGCATCCCCTAAGGGTAGCGGCGGATGCCTTCCTGATTTCCTGGTCCCAGGGCCTACTCTATGCGTTTCCTCCCAAACCTCTGGTGGCCCGAACCTTGTTCAAGATTCTCAGGGACAAGGCCTCGGTCCTTCTGGTTGCTCCTGCTTCAACTGGCAGTGGAGACTCCACTGCCTCTGGGGTTCCAACCTGATCTTCTCTCTCAGGATCAGGGTTCCCTTCTGCACCCCCAATCTCAAATCTCTCAATTTGATGGCCTGGAGGCTGCAAGGGTAGTCTTGGCTCCCTGGAGCCTACCTCGGGAAGTAAAAGAGGTGGTCTTGGCCTCTAGAAAGCAATCCACCAGGAAAACATATGCCCTGAAGTGGCGGAGGTTCTCCTTGTGGTGCCAGCAACGCAAGGAAGATCCTTTCGGCTGCACTGTGCCAGTAGTGCTCCAGTACCTCCTGCACTTGTCCAATCAGGGCCTTAAGTCCATTTCTGTTGGGGTCCACCTCTCTGCTCTGGCAGCTCACCATTCAATGGTGGAGGGACACTCTTTGTTGGTTCATCCTTTGGTGTCCAGGTTTCTCAGAGGCTTGCTCTTGCTCAAGCCTCCTCTCTGCCCACCGGCCCCTGAGTGGGAATTGAATCTTTATCTTTATCTTTATTTGTTTCTTTATATACCGCACACGCCAAAGACACCAGCGCGGTTCACAACAAGCTTAAAATAAGAGTCATAACGCTGCTAGAAAGAAAGGATAGAAGAAATAGAACGAGTAGAGTACACAAGGAGCAGAAGCAGTGGACGACCCAGTTGCTTGGGGTTAAATCAAAATAACTTTATTGAAGATCCCCGACGCGTTTCGGCTTGCGCCTTTCTCAAGGGAAGAGTTGCTTACAAAAAAAAATAATAATAATAATTCCATTAAAAACATACATAAACAACATTATGAAAAGGCAACCGGGACACATATATATAAAGAAAATTAAAATTAAAAAATTATTTTAAAATCAAAAATAACAATAATACATAATAGCATAGTAAAAGATTAATAAATACACATGCATATCAATGTAATAAATGAATAAAAACAAAATTTTAAAAAAATAATAATATAATACCATAATTCAAGGGTATATGATTATAAAACATAATTAGAAGATGTAATTAAAAAATAATAAATAATTAAAAAGGCATAAATAGAATAGAAAGACATAGAAAGCCAGACGCAGGGCAGGAAAACATAGTCCAAACAGAAAACTACTCACTGAATCATGCACCGAAGTGCCGTTTAGAACAGAGGGACATTAATGTCCTTAACTTGCCACTATACGAGTGTAAAAGAAAAACAAAAGGCTATTCAGACATGAGGTCTCAAAGTAACAGGATACTAAACAACTAAGAAAAATTGAGAACAAATTATAAGAGTGAATGTAACACTCATGTAAATAATACTTGGAAAACGTGACTATATGTAACTCAGCTACGTCATTACAAAAAGGCTAAACTATGCCTCACAGAGTTGCATGACAAGATTCATAAGCTCTAGTTGTGCCATTCATGCAGAAGGAGCTGTTGTGTTTAAGATATTCGTGCCGTGAAGGACTGATCTTGTACATGACGAGACTCATAAGTTCTTGTAGTGCCATTCATGCAGAGGGAGCTGTTATATTTAAGACATTCGTGCCATGAAAAATTGATCTTTTGCATCAAAATGTGTATATATATTTCTTGAATCTACTCACAGTGGGCACAGAGCTGCCAAAGACACTGTGCTTTATGGTCAAATTCGTGATGACACTACATAAAGGAAAACGTAGAACCTATTAAATGCAAACCGGCAGTACTAAATTAAAACATTAAACCAGCAAACTGCTTTTAAATACCTGATTAAATATGTAGGCACAAACGCGAGGTTCTGAATGGCACACCACTGTTTGGCAAAAAATCTTGGCAGAAAGTCACGTAGAGCGTTCTTCCAAGTCAGATCAGAAGAGCTCTTTGAGACACTGCTTTAAAGACGCTGACTTTCGCACCAAAAGGGGCGTGGTTATCTTTGTCGAATCCCCGGAGGGGTATTCTAGCAGAGGAAAGTGGGAAGTGAACAAGTATAATTTGTGAAGTAAATGTTTAATAATATTTACAATAAACGATCGATTCTTAAACCAATGATCTTGATAGTTTTAATAGGGATGACATGATTGACCCGAATTGCAAATGAGGCTGTAGTCTATCAAGGTTGCTCGAGGAAACAGCTGCTCCGTTTTAGGAATTACATTTAAAAACGAGCATCGGCTCTTGATCCTGTGCAATTGCAATTCTCTTGTTGCATTTTGTTTAATAACACAGGTACACTAAAAAAAATTTTTTTTAACTGCCTCTAATGTTTCGATTGATTTTTACGTTTTTTGGTGCGCTGAATCCAAATCTGGTAACCAATTTGCTCCATCACGTACAGATTTTTTGCTACATTGGGTTAGCAGTTTGAGGTGAACGTTTCAGATTGAGTGCGATCGAGATAAAAGTTTCTTGGATGAATTCTTTATACTAATTGTTTAGTAGTTATTCAAATAAGAATAAAGAAAATTGTAACAAGGCAGCACATAAGAATAGAGTAATGTCAACAAAACACACTGTGATGGTAGCAAAATTGTCTGCACTTAAAACAGCCACATACATGTGCACAAACATTGAGCATATAAGAGCGAGGTTAGACACACAGCAAAGGAAAGAAATGTGCAAAAAATGTTGTACAGGTATGTATGTAAGAATAGAAAACGCAAACCGCACCATTGCAATACATGAAGACAAACACCCGATGGTGTGAAAATAAAATTCTAATAAATGAGATCCGACACTGTGGTAATAACTAGCAAATTTTTATTTCAAAGTTTAGTAAAAACACGATATCTGTCAACACAGTTTAGATTTTAAAGTCATTCTTGGGTCAATCAATCTCCTGGTGGGCCCGTTTCTTCTTCCCCCGAATGCTTCTCTTGGTGCGCTGCTTGGCGTATTTTTCATCTGGGGTTTCCCGCAGCAGCAACCAGCAGAAATCAGCCATCATAGTGGTGGTCCATCTTCCTTGGTACCTTCTCTCTGCGTCCTTGATGTCCTGGTGAAACCTTTCACCTTGTTCTTCACTGTACGCCCCCAAGTTTTCGGGAAAGTAGTTTACATGGGAGTGCAAGAAATGGACTTTCAGGCTCATGTTACAGCCTTGTTCTTTGAAGGCATTGAGCATCCTGGCAACAATATCCTTATAGTTCTCATCCTGCCTGTTCCCCAAGAATTTGAGAACAACATCCTTGAAGGAATCCCAGGCTTCTTTTTCCTTCTCAGACATCGTTTCAGCGAATGCTCCATCTGAAATGAGTTTCCTTATATCAGGGCCAACAAACACTCCTTCCTTTAGCTTTGCTTCAGAAAGTCGGGGGAACTTTGAGCAAAGGTACCGAAAGCACTCACCATCTTTTGGAAGGGACTTGATGAATTGCTTAATGAGACCCAACTTAATGTGGAGAGGTGGTAATAGAATTTTATCACGAGGTACCAAGCTCTCATGAAGAACATTTTTCTCACCGGGTCTCAAATACTCCCGAATTGGCCAGTCTTTTTTCCCCCAGTGTAGGTCGCGGGCCCGGCTATCCCACAAGCAAAGGAAGCAGGGATATTTGGTGAAACCGGATTGCTGCCCTAATAGCATGGATAGAATTTTAAAGTCTCCACAAATCATCCACTTATGCTCATCATAACGAATCTTCTGAAGAATCAGGGCCAAATTCTCGTATTTTTCTTGGAGAATAACACAGTGAGCAATAGGAACTGAAGCGAATGTGTTGCCATTATGAAGAACACCTTTTATGCTGTCTTTTGACAAATCAATGAACAGCCGCCATTCAGCAGGATCATACTTGAGTTTAAACTTTTCCATCACTCCATATATATCGTTGCAAAATACCAAATCTTCCTCTTTGCTGAAATACTTCAAAAATTGTGTCTCGCGGTTGCGGTACCAATAAAAAGTTGTTCCTGGTGAGAATAGATTTTTCTGTTTAAGCCGAGAACCTAGCAGTTGGGCAGCATCTTTTGGGAGTCCTAAATCCCGGACTAAATCATTCAATTCAGCTTGAGAGAAAAGTTCAGGTTTCGGATCTGGTTCAGTTTCAAACTCGGAAGTACTGGACTCATCGGGAAAAGCCATCTGATGAGTCTCATCATGATCAGAACCGTCCACACAAATATGATCCAAAGATTTTGGTGGTTCAGGCACAGGTACTTCGTTGCTATGAGGCATAGGCCTAATTGCTGAGGGAAGGTTGGGGTAACTTATTACCTTCTTATTTTTTAAGTTGTATCCCTTCACAATGCAAGAGCAAAAATAGCAGTCACTGCTGTGGTCTCTTTGTTCACGCCACATCATAGGTATTCCGAAACGAAATGCTTGTTTTTTACCTTTCATCCATAAGCGTAGATCTTCCTCACATGTCTTGCACACTTTGTGAGGAGCCCACGGTTGTCTTGATCGCCTAACTTCAAACCGAAATAGGCGAAATATACTTTTTTAATAAATGCAGAAATGTTCCTCTGCCGCCTTTTCACGGTATATTCCCCACAAATAAAACAAAAACTGTCCGGAGAGTTGACGCAACCTCTGGCTCTGTGAGCCATCACAAATACACAGCACTGCAAACTACAACTGTAGTGAACCACTTCGGAATAAAGCTGGATTATGACTGAGCAAACAAAAGGTGGTAATGAACTTGCAAGAAACTGAAATTTGACAGGAACGTTCATGTCGCAACCACCGTGTTTGAGCGAGCGAACGAGGCGAGGCGAACAGGAAAGAACATGCGCCAGCGCGAGTACTGGATTTAGCCCCCCGCCTCCCAATTGTTCTGTTAATGTATAAAATGAATACAAAACACTCTAAAATATCATGAGGGAGTGTTTCTAGTTAGTTAACCATTACAACCTCTATTTTGGGCCAAGAAAATAAACTGCAGTCGGCTAAAAAGAAATTATGTGAACATTCCTTATATGGGTAAGAAATCTAATTTTGCAAGAAAACGTGACGTGATGGAACATTTTGGCTATTTTTCCTGGATTCAGCACCCCAAAATCTATAGGAATCAGTTGCAAAACTGGAGGCAGAGTTTTGGTAGTGTACCTGTGTAATATTTACAATAAACGATCGATTCTTAAACCAATGATCATGATAGTTCCGAATTGCAACTGAGGCTGTAGTTTATCAAGACTGCTCGAAGAAACAGCTGCTCCGTTTTAGGAATTACATTTAAAAGCGAGCATCGGCTCTTGATCCTGTGCAAATGCAATTCTCTTAAGGAGAAAGGATAACAAGGAATAGGAAACGTGGACCCTTGAGATAACGGCTCCAAATAAAGAAATGTATGAAGGGGATGCGTTCCAAAACCTTTAGACATATGCCGTGTCGAACCACTGTAAGAACTTCAAAGAGAAATTGATCATACGGCCCGTGACTTGTACGGTATATAACTGTAAAAAACTAATGCAAATGTGTAGAGGAAAATAACAAATACTTTTTGATATAGTGTAACTGCATAAACTAAAACAGCCCCGAACTGGAGAGATTTATAATATGCCAAATAGAACAAACTTATAGTATAAACCACCTCTGAAGAGAAATGGGTACGTTAAATATTAAAAATAAAAGTTGGCTCAAAATTTGTGTAAGAACTATGTATAAAACGTAAAATATATGTAATCAATTTATGACTTAATGATAAAATTTGAAATAATGTATTAAAAAGGCGTATATATGTATATATAAGTATTCTGTTAGTTTGTGAACTTTTTATGTATGACATGTACAATAAATAAAAATTAAATAAAAAATAAAGATAAATGTATAATATAAGAAAAACCAAAAATATATAGTGAATAATGAAAAAAATATAATAAAAAAAAAATAATAAATATTAAAATATATAAGATGTCTGTGTTGTCTATCGGAAAATTTAATATATAAGAAAAAAGATTTTTGACATAATATACAATAAATAATCATTAAAAACTATGGGTAAAAATTATAAAACAATAAATAAAATAAAAAAAATAAAAAATAATTAATAAACCGTAAAATATTAAGCCATAAATAATTAAAAAAAAGGTAAAAGTACTGAAATAGATCAACCTTAGATAATTAGATGATTAGAAAACTCATATTTCAATTCATGTAAACGACATCACCTAATAAATAATAAATTATATACTTGGTAAAAAATGTTATACTTAATAAAAAATGATGAGTAAAAAAAACTAAAAGAAAAATAAATAATTAAATGAAAAAATAATTAAATGAAAAAATATATAAAAGTATATAAAACTAGACTTAATAAATAAATAATTAAATGAAAAAATAAAACCATAATTAAATACATGTAAATGACATCATTAAAAGAATTAAAAGGAAACTAAAAGGTAAACTACCAATGGATAATTAAAGATTCTTGTATCAGTACATGTAAACGACACCAATAAATACATTGAGGGAAAGGTAAAAGGTAAAACACCAGTAGGTATGATACCTCTATAGATGATAAATTGAATACTGGCAATTCAGTGTGTTGCTGAAAAACGTACTAGGAAGGCCAGCTATGATAAAAAAAATGTGTGACCAACCTTAAACCTTATGCATGATATGGACTGAAAGGTCAAAGGAACACAGACAAATCAACTTCTAGATTGAGACCATTAAACTATTAAATTCATATATAAATCGCTGTTCTAATTTAAGAAGAGACTTGTCCACGTCTCCGCCTCTCCAATGTGGAATGACTACTTTCAAAACTACATACTTCAGATCTTGTACAGAATGGTTCATTTTGAGCCAGTGGGCAGCTAATGGGCGATCGGGGACACCTCGTTGTAGACAACTCCTGTGCTCTATGATACGAGTGCGCACCTGTCGCTTGGTTTTGCCGACATAAACTAAATTGCAAGGACATAAAATTAAATAAACGACATTTTCTGTTTTTCAATTGGAGAACGTGTGAAGCTATACTTTATGATTGGTAGTCGGATGCATGAAGAAATTTTTTGCTAAAATGGTGTGAGCACAAACAGAGCAGTTGCCACATTTGTAATGGCCCTTAGCACTCAATGTGGGTTTTTTATATGTTAATGCTGAAGGAACCAGGATGTTAGCTTATAAACGTAGTCCAAATTTAGCTATCATTACTCTTTTTGAGGCAAAGGTGGGCAGGCATGTCAGCAATTGCCACTCTTGTTTGATAATCTTAGTAATTTCACTGGAGTAATTAGAAAAGGTTAAAGGGCAGACAATCCGATCGGTCACTGTTTTACGATCTTTTTTAATCAAAAGAGAGTTACGGTCTGCATCACAAGCCTTAAAATAAGCCTTTTTAATACTCTTTTTGGGGTAGCCGCGTTGATTAAATCTATGGTGCATTTCTGACGCGTGTTTGTCAAAATAGAAGAAATAGAACTCCATTAATCCAATAGGAAAGGGACAGAGGTAGAGAAAGGAGAGAGAACACATGAGTAGGTCAGAGACAGACAAACAAACTGAGGAGAACGAGACAAACCTATGAGGGGTCTGTGGGGATGGAGGAGGGGAAGGGAAGATCGTAGGCAGTGCAAAAAAGATGGGTCTTCAGACCGGCTTTAAATTTACTAAAGGATAGTTCAAGTCGGAGGGCAGGGTGGAGCGAGTTCCAGAGCCTGGGACCAAGGAAGAAAAAGGCAGAGGAACGGATGGATTCAAGGTGAGCAGAGGCAGGAGGGGGAAGAAACACACGGTTGGTGTGGATAGAACGCAGGGAACGTTGAGGAGCATGAAGACGGACCAGGTTAGAGAGAGACACACTGGTGTCCCGTGCTATCGCCTTATGAACGAAAGTGAGGATTTTAAATTGAATCCGGTAGGAGATGGGAAGCCAGTGGAGACCAGTAAGAAGGGGAGAAACGTGATCATAACGGGAAGCATTAGTAAGTAGCCGGGCAGCGGTGTTTTGAATAAGCTGTAACCTTCGGATTTAGCGTTGGGGGAGACCGGCATAGCAGACGTTGCAGTAATCCAAGAGGGAAAGAGTGAGGGTAAGAAGTAGGGTGGTCAAGGCAGAGACAGGGAGAAAGGGGCGAAGAGCTCGCAACTGCCTGAGAGAGAGAAAAGAACGCTGGACTATGAGAGAGATGTTCACGGAAGGCAGCAACTTACTCGCCCACCTTTTGAACCAATGGCTACATGTCCTCTATGCTTCCTATCCTGGAAGATTCTATTCCTAGTGGCCTTGACCTCGGCCAGGCGAGTGAGTGAACTTCAAGCCTTGGTCTGTGACAAGCCATACACTCGCTTCTATAGGAACAGGGTAGTCCTTAGGACTCATCCTAAGTTCCTCCCAAAGGTTGTCTCCTTTTTCCATCTCAACCAGGAGGTGGTTCTTCCAACATTCTTCCCTAGGCCCCATGCCAGCCGGGCTGAGACAGTCCTGCATACCCTGGACTGTAGGAGGGCCTTATCCTTCTACCTTGAGCGTACGCAGGGGCATAGGAGGGCTACTCAGCTCTTCGTGTCTTTTGACCCCAATAACCTGGGGGTACCTGTGTCCAAGCATACCTTGTCCATCTGGGTGGCTGACTGTATCACCTGGGCTTACAGGGCAGCTGACCTTCCTTTGCAGGGTCGGGTCACAGCCCACCGTGTCAGGCCAATGGCTGCCTCAGTAGCTCATCTCCGCTGTGTACCGTTGGCAGACATCTGCAGGGCTGCAACTTGGTCCTCAAGCCAGACTTTTACGGCCCATTACTGCCTGGAGAGGGAGTCCCATAGGGACAGTGCTTTCGGTCAGGCAGTGCTCCGGAATCTCTTTGAGGTTTAGGCAACTCCAGCCCTCTGGTTGGGCTACCGGTGGGGGTATGTTTCAGTGAAATCCTTTCTCTGATGCTGAGGCTAGAGGGAGCTCATTTTTCAGCTCTGGGTCCCTGGTAACCTGAAGCTGGGGAGTCCCATAAGTGAGGACTGACTTCCTGCTTGGTCCTGGAGAAAGAGTAGCTACTCACCTGTAACGGGTGTTCTCCAGGAGCAGCAGGAATCAGTCCTCACAACCCTCCCTCCTCCCCTGGGAGTTGCAGTTGTACATAGTTCATTTTTGCATTTTTGTGTGCTGTTTTTTAGCTATGTTATTTGACTGAGCAAGATGGCACCATTAGATGGGAAGGGGACCGCGCATGCGTGCAGTATTCCCAAAGGCTTTCTTAGAAAGCTGGGGAAATGCTCTGCACGGGGCTCCATCGGTGCCAATGTCGTCCATAAGTGAGGACTGATTCCTGCTGCTCCTGGAGAGCACCTGTTACAGGTGAGTAACTACTTTTTCTAGTGGCCATAACCTCAGCAAGAAGAATTGGTGGGCTTCAAGCTCTCTTGTTCAATACCCTGTGTATAATCATCACAGTGAAGTTGTTCTCCAGAGGCATCTCAGGTTTTTCCAAAAGGCACCTTAGAATTCTGCATTATAATCTTATTAATCTTCTTTCCAGTTATACATTCTAGCAAACAAGAATCTGAATTGCAGACATCTGCTTCTTTTCTGTCTTTAGGCGACAAAGGATTTCAGGAAAACATCTCAGTTGTTTACCTACACCCTGAATGGCCCTGGTAAACCACCCTCAAAGAAATCTTTTTCTACATGTTGGATTGCATCAACTTTTGCTACATTGTCTAACATGAAACCCCCAGGGATAGGTGACCCACATTAGCTTAGGGTCAAAGTGACCTCTGCAATCAGTTTATGATCTATACCAGTGTAAGATATTTGCAGGTCAGCTCTGTTGGCTTCAGGTCATGCCTTTGCAAAGATTACTGGGCTCAGTATTCAAAGTCATTTACACGACTTGCAGGTCTGCAGACTGTGTAAATACCACTGAGCGGGATATTAGTGTCACTGAGTATCCACTAATACTGCTGCTACACGCCCCAGTGCTAACAAGTTACCATCAGGGTGTTCCATGGGCGGTACCTGGGGATAAGCAGTCAGCAGTAATAATCAGCCACTACGTGGTTATCCCTCAGCAGCAAATGTTAGGCACATTAAAGGCTGTCCTAATTTTCTCCACTGATGCTAACTGGGCAGCGGCTAAATATCGCAGCCGCCCAGTTAGCTTCCTGCTTCAGCGGTTCACCCTGATATTCTATGCTGGTGGCGGAATATGGCCCTGCCATTGAATATCCCGGTTTAGTGTTCAGCGGCAACGGTTATGTGCTGTAATCATGCTACCCGCCACTGCCGCTGAATATTGGGCCTATTGTCTTCAGTTTGCAACCTGGGATATGGCCTTTGAGCAAGCGATCCTTAGAAACCTATTCACCTAATAACTTACCTGTAACGTTTTATCATTCTATTAATCTTCATTCTGCTCAATAAAATCTCTCCGCTCTGGATTCACCAGAAAGTGTACCAGCACTGCCCTGCTTTCTGCAGCAAGGGTTCTTCATAGACGGCAGGGAAATGCAGCCACGCTTGCCCTCCCACCATCCCCTGCTAAAAAAAAACTAGTGATAGGAACATGGAACAACACTACTGTTATCCTCAGTATCTAGTCTACATACAGACTAACAGACAGTGGTACTGACGGGACACAGGAAGCACTCACGCAGGTGCAGAGAAGTAAAAAAAAAATAAGACTTCTCATTGCTGGGGGAGGGCTTCAGATAGACGAGCTCAGTCTGTGATGCCACCAGAAAGCGTGGTGTCATAGGTAACCATTATAGGCACAATGAAATAACCACGTTCTTACCCGTTTATTGAAGCTTTTATATGGGGTTTCAGAATGAATGCCCAAGGAGAAGGAGTTCCAAAGTACTGGGGCATTATAGGGGAAGGTGGCTTGCCTAATTCATTCAAATCTCAGCTGTTGATAAGATGCAAACACAAATGAATGTTCTTGGGAAGGACCTTAAGTGCCTCAGTAAGGGGGTATATGGGATAAGAAGGGGGAACAGATAAAACAGGAAAGGACTGGTGGGCTAATATCAAAATCTTAAACGTATACAGCTTGTGATCAGGAGCCAATGCTCCTTTATTTATTTTTTATTGGGGGAGGGGGTTATACCGCTATTTCAGGTAATCATAGCGGTTTACAAATGAACAACAGATACATGGAATGAGTTTACAATGTAAAAGTGATAAAACAAAGTAACAATTTTACAATTTTAAATTCTTCAACTAAAACGTATTTACAAGTTAATGGTAAAACGCCATTAAGTTAGAGGCGTTGGTGGGGTGAAGATGTTTGGCAGGGTCTAGAGGTGGGATAGTTGAGAAAGAGAAGTGATTATTGGGTTGCACCAGTGACAGTTGAAGTTACGCTGTTACCAAAATGTTCAGTGAAGAGGTATGTTTTAAGGTGGGAACAGAAAGGTGGATAGGTCTTTCATGTTCTAAGGATAGTTGACAGTGAGTTCCAGAGTGTTGGAGCTATGTATTTGATTAATGATTAATACATTGATTAATAGAGGGGTGATATGATCTCTGCATTTAGCTGTATGAATTAATTTCACAGCAGTGTTCTGTATCAACTAATTTAGTATGAGTGCATAGGTAAAATTTCTAAGAGATTTCATGTCTACAGTAAATATGGTCAAACTAACCTAATCATCCTTAAGCTCTAAAAAGATGTATGAAGTGAATGTTCTTTGTCTAATATAATACCTGGAGTGGTGATAGCCAGACTTTCTATTTCCATTAAGGACACTATTTGGGGAAAAATTTACAAGCTGAATCATCCTTAGAAAAGCAAATTGCAGATGATGTATTGACCTTGAGGGCTAGCTTAAAGGTTATAAACCAATTGGCAATTTTATGCAAATTTCAGAAAGAGGTTTTCAAACCTATGTCCTATGAATCATGACTAATTATGATTTGGATGTCTGTATAAAGGTATATTCCAAGGTCATGTCTTTGGACCAGAGTAGCCAAGGGAGCAATGAATATATTGAAAATATGATCCTCAAGGAACTCAACACTTAAAAGTAAATGTCAGAGAGGAATCTGTCAGTGACAACTCTGTTAAGATTGATTTGAAAGATAGTAGATTGGTTCTGTTCCTGTGTCAACAATGAACTGGGGTCATGGATCCCTTTGTTAACTGTAAAATGCAGAAAAGGAAGCAAGAGAAACATTTTTAAAGAATGAGCTCAGGAAACAGTCATGTGGCAAATGCACAAATATAGTGGGAAATACAAAGTGTTACTCCAGGAACCATATGTGGATGAAATCAGGACTCAAGAATAGTTAAGGAGAGATGAACTGAAACCCAAGAATGAGAGATTGATAGTTGCAGCCCAGGGCAGTGGAGTACGATGAGATGGTTCACAGGATGCATAGAAAAAACTGGTAAAGCAGGCATATGTAGATTTTGTAAAAAAGAGCTGGAAATGATTACTTACAGCTGTCTATAAAGTTCTGATGATAGAAAATTTCTACATAACATAAGAGATGCCATACTGGGTCAGACCAAGGTCCATTAAGTCCAGTATCCTGTTTCCAGCAGTGGTCAATCTAGGTCAAATGTACCTAGCAGTTTCCCCAAAAGACACAGGTTCCACAATGCTTGTATTGGGTCAAGCATTGATATCCTGGGTACCTTTTTAATAATGGTTGATGGACCTTTCCTCCAGGAACTTGTCCAAAACGTTTTTTAAACTCAGCTACACTAACGGCCTTTACTACATCCTCCGGTAACAAATTCCAGAGTTTAATTACACGTTGAATGAAAAAATATTTTCTTTTATTAGTCTTAAATAGTTTACCCTGTAGCTTCATTGCATGTGCCCTAGTCTTTCTATATTCTGATAACGTAAATAATCGATCTACGTTTACCCGTTCCACTCCATTTATTAATTTATAGACCTCTATCATATCTCCCCTCAGCCGTCTCTTTTCTAGGTTGAAGAGCCCTAACCTTTTTAGCCTTTCTTCATAGGGATATCCTTCCATCCCCTTTACCATTTTAGTGGCTCTTCTCTGAACCTTTTCTAATGTTATATTAACGCTATATCCTTTTTAAGATACGGCGACCAGAATTGAACACAATATTCAAGGTGTGGTCGCACCATGGAACGATAGAGGCATTATAATATCCTTTGTTTTATTTTCCATTCCTTTCCTTATGATACCTAGCATTCTATTTGCTCTCTTTGCTGCCTCTGCACACAGGGCGGAGGGTTTTAACATGTTATCCACGATGACATCTAAATCTTTTTCCTGGGTAGTGGTTCCCAATGTGGAACCTTGCATCGTTTAACCATAGTTTGGGTGGTGGTTCCCTAGGTGCGTAACTTTGCACTTGTCCACATTAAATTTCATCTGCCATTTTGATGCCCAGTCTTCCAATTTATCAAGATCCTCTTGCAATTTTCCACAATCCTCATGGGTTTTACCAACTTTAAATAGTTTTGTCTCATCTACAAATTTGATAACCTCACTCATTATTCCCTTTTTCAGGTCTTTTATGAATGTCAAAAAGCAGCGGACCCAGCACAGATCCCTGGGGTACACCACTATTCACCTTTCTCCATTGGGAAAATTGGCCATTTAGCCCTACCCTGTGCTTTCTGTCTTTTAACCAGTTCCTGATCCATAATAGTGCACTGCCTCCTATCCCATGACTCTAGTTTTGCCAAACGTCTCTGATGAGGGACCTTGTCAAAGGCATTCTGAAAGTCCAAATAAACTATATCAACTGACTCACTTTTGTCTACCTGTTTATTCACACCTTCAAAAAAAAACAGTAAGACAAGATCTTCCTTGTCTAAAGCCATGTTGGCTGTCTCCCATTAAGCCATGACTATCTACATGTTCAGCAATTTTGTAATTTATGATGGTTTCTACCATTTTTCCTGGTACTGATGTCAGGCTCTCCGGTCTGTAGTTTCCTGGATCACCCCTGGAACCCTTTTTAAAAATTGGCATTACATTGGCCATCCTCCAGTCTTCAGGTATTAACAGATGATTTTAATGATAGTTCACATTTTACTAATAGCAGGTCTGCAATCTCATATTTCAGTTCTTTCAACACACTTGGATGTATATCATCAATTCCGGGTGATTTGCTACTCTTCAGTTTATCAAATAGTTGTAATACATCTTCCCGATGTTATCTATATTTCCTTCAATTCTTCCGCACCTTTAAATACCACTTCAGTCATGGGTAACATCCCTACATCTTCCTCAGTAAAGACTGAAGCAAAGAATTCATTCAGTCTCTCCGCTATCGCCTTGTCGCCTCTTAGTGCCCCTTTTAACCTCTCTATCATCTAATGGACCAACTGACTCTCTCACAGGTTTTTTGCTACAAATGTAATTGAAAAAGTCTCTTACGCGTTTTTGCTTTCGCAGCAAGTTTCTTCTCAAATTCTCTCTGCCTGCCTTATCAATGCCTTGCATTTAACTTGCCCGTGGTTGTGCTGTTTCCAGTTTTCGTCATTTGGCTCTTTTTTCCATTTTCTGAATGATGCTTTTTTGGCAACAGCCTCTCTGACCTCACCTTTAAACCATGCTGGCAGTTTTTTGGACTTCCACTTTTCTTAAAGCATGGAATACAGCTGGTCTGGGCTTCCAAGATAGTATTTTTCAACAACACCCAAGCTTGATGTAAGTCTTTTAACCTTTGCAACTGCTCCTTTTAGTTTTTTCGTAACTATTTTCCTCATTTTATCATAGACTCCCTTTTGAAAGTTAAAAGGTAGTACTGTGGGTTTCCTTACCAGCCTGCCTCTACTAATTAAATGAAACACGATCATGCTATGATCACTATTGCCAAGTGGCCCCAACACACTTATCTCTTGCACCAGATCTGGTGTACCACTAAGGACTAGGTCTAATATGGCTTCCCTTCTGGTCGGTTCATGAACCAGCTGCTCCAAGAAGCAGTCATTTATTTCATCTAGTAACTTTATCTCCCTAGCATGTCTTGCCCCGTGGCTCTGACCCAGTCAATACTGGGGTAATTGAAATCACCCATTATTATAACTGTGCTATAGCATTTGTTAGCTTCCTTGATTTGTTTGAGCATTTCATCATCCACTTGTTCATTCTGGCCAGGCGGTCAATAGTAGAGCCCCACTGCCATCGCCTTCCCTTTTTACATGGAATTTCAATCCATAGAGATTCTACAGCAAATTTTGTTTCCTGCAAAGCTTTAATCCTTTCTGACTCAGTGGCCTTTCTAACATAGAGCACACCCTCTCCACCAATTTGATCAGCTCTATCATTACGATACAGTTTGTACACAGATATCAGTGTCCCACTCTTTGTCCTCCTTCCACGATGTCTCTGAGATTCCAATCATATCTAACCTCTCATTTAGTGCTATATATTCTAACTCTCCCATCTTATTTTTTAGACTTCTAGCATTTGCATACAAGCATTTTAGAGACTGTATTTTACTCATATTAATCTGGCTATTGGTAGGCATGGGTAATTTGGAATTCTTTTTTTTTTTTTAATTTTTTTATTTATCAAATTTCAAACAATATAACAAGCAAATCCAACTTGTACAGAAATTATGTATATTTGCCATGAAGGAAAAAGGAAAAAAATGCACACAAGCAAATATATAGCAAATTACATCGTTAGTCCACAAAAAGTGAGGGTATAGTCTAAGCATTAAATTGAGGAAAGCCCACAACTCACCCGGAAACAATAAGTAATAGACAGTGGCAGAAGTAGACAATGATCATTAATTTCATTGAAGAACAGGACCTAAAGGTGAAGAAGCTGCTGCGTGGGAAGTGATAAAGGAAGACAGTTCCACCGGTTGAAAAAACACAAATTTCTGAGAACGAAATTGTACTATACACCTACATGGGGGAACCTCAACACAAACGAAGCCCCCATCTGAAGCACACCAGGTCTTAGTACAAGAAAAGCTTTCCGTTTCTGTGCTTCCCTTGAAACATCAGGGAACACCGAAATTCTCTTACCCAAAAACAAACTGACCCTTTTTTTATAAAACAATTTAAGTAACCAGTCTCTATCAGAGGAGATGGCAAAAGAAACAATCAATGTGGATACAGAAATTTCATCAACCTTAGGAGATCCAGAGAATCAAATTCTAGTTGCCCAACCTCCACTTGAGCCCCTTTTTTTGCAGTAGGTATATAATAAGCCTTTACAATTGGTGGAGACAATTCAGATGGTACCAAAAGAGTATCTTGCAAGTATCTCTTAAATAAATCCAATGGAGCCACCCCAGGGAGTACAGGAAAATTAAGCAAACGCACATTATTAGCCCAGATAGCATTTTCTAATGTCTCAGATTTTATCTTCAAAGCAGTGTTGTCTTTCATTAAAATAAAAGTCAAATCAGAGACTTGTGTAAGCCTCTGTTCAATAGAGTCCAATTTACTGCCAGTATCAGATACCTCACCAGATAAAGAAACAACCTTCTCCAAAGAGATAATTTTCACAGAAGATTGGGCGAGTTGTTGATTAACCACAGAAGAAAGTTGAGTAAGCGCTTCCCAGATGTTATCAAGAGTTACAACAGCAGGACGGGATAGCACAAAAGCAGAAGACGATACCATCTCATGTTCTCCTGCGGACACCGCCTTCTTGCCACTTCCAACTGCAGACACAGCCCGGACCTCTCCTCCTGCAATTTTCCCTGCCAGTGCTGGCGGTCGACACTCCAAGCATACCTCAGCCCCCCCCCCCACTCAGGCTCCTCAGCCCCCCCTTCTTCAGGCGAGGCTGGAGCACCAGCTGCAGAAGGCGTCCCGGAGGAATAAGCTGGAACAGGAGGAACCACTCGTTCTTTTGGGGAGAGAGACAGTTCTAGGGCGGCGGATGCCGTCGTCTCATCTGCCGACGCCGCCAAGCCCGCTCTAACCTCCCTTCGTTGATCATCAGTCAGTTGTACAAATCGATCCATAGGACCCTTCGCCGCAGACTCCGACTCCGCGGGGAGAGTCTTGAGTTTGCCTTTCCGCTTCGGCATCCTGAGTCGACTCACTCAGTCGCCATCTTCGATAAGCCACACCCCCTCATTAAACTGGTAATTTGGAATCTTTAAGCTCTGTCTGCTCCATACTCAAGGGCATTTGGGCTACTTTACTTTTTTTTGGAACCTCTCTGCTTTTGGTAGTAGTCTTCAAGGTTACATTGTTCTGATCCATACGCCCTTGGGTGACTGTCGGCTTTCCCCTATTATTTAGTTTAAAAGCTGCTCTATCTCCTTTTTGAAGGTTAATGCCAGCAGCCTGGTTCCATCCCGGTTAAGGTGAAACCCATCCCTTCGGAAGAGCCCCTCCTTTCCCCAGAATGTTCCCCATTCCCCAGTTCCTAACAAATCAAAACCCTCTTCCTTGCACCATTGTCTCATCCACGCATTGAGACTCCAGAGTTCTGCCTGCCTTTTGGGTTCTTTAGCCTCCAGAACCTCCCTACCACATTTTCCTATGTCATTGGTACCGACATGTACCAAGACAGCAGACTCCTCCCCAGCACTATCTAAGACCTTATCTAGGTGGTGCGTGAGGTCCGCTATCTTCGCACCAGGCAGGCATGTTAACAGGTGATCCTCACGTCCATGAGCCACCCAGCTATCTACATGCCTAATCGAATCACCAACTATAACGGCTGTCCTAACCCTTCCCTTATGGGCACATGGCCCTGGAGAAACCTCCCCGGTGTGAGAGGGTTTTACATCACCTGGAGGACAGGTCCTAGTTACAGGATCACTTCCTGCGACACCAGGGTGATGCTGTCCTGTCATGTAACCTCTCTTCTCCATGGCAACAGGGATGCTGCCAGACTGGAGGTGGGACTTCAGGTCTCGTCTGTGTTCCTCTCTGTCTTATGTCTTCCAAGTCTGCTACTCTAGCCTCTAGAGAACGCACTCGTTCCCTGAGAGCAAAGAGCTCCTTTATTTTATTTATTTATTTATTTAACTGTATTTATATACCGCTTTTCACCGGGTCAAAGCGGTGTAACATATAACAAGGGGGGGGGGTAAATTCTTTATAGGGTGGGGCCATCACCAGGGGGGCAACATTAATGAATTTGGGGTGGACATAGACATGTGCATTTTGCAGTATCTAAGCATTAGTTCTTGAGGATGGGGTGGGTTTCTGTTCAGAGATGCTCTCGGAATAGGCACCTAGTGCACACGTAAGACTTCGCACCAACTGGGAGAAAATCATACATGTGACACTCAATGCAAAAGACTGGAAAGCCCACATCTCGCTGCTGGACTGCTGTCTGCATCTTAGTTTTAAGCTTGTGTTTAGATCTTTAAGTTCTTTACTTCCTTATTGTTCCTCCAGTTCAGTTCCGCACCTCTGGGTTGTGCACCTCTTCCTGCAGCATGGAGACTGGGCATGTCAGAAGCTTGCCATATGTACCGGTGGCACTTTCCACTAGCTTCCAGCATGTCCAGTCTCCATGCAGCAGGAGGTTGTGAGCCTAAGGTGTAGGCTCAGCTGAAGGAGCACATAAGGAAAGTTAGGTGGTTAATTGATTTAAATTGGAGGTTTTTCAATTGTTTTGGCAGAAATTTTGATACTGTGCCTTTAATTTATTTGGAGGAGTTGTAAAGCAAAAAAAAAAAGCAGCCAAAGGTGCCAGTAAGGGCAGGGAAGGGAAGCAGTGGAGAGGATTCCCGCTTCTCCTTCTCAGTAAGTCTTTCATTTGCCTGTCCGGTTACACTCCCTACCTTGATCAGACGGTGGGGAGTTGTGTTAGCTGTGCTGAGCTACTTTCCAGTTTAGTCAGCAGCAGGGGAGAAGCGGTGCAGTAAGTAAAGGTCTCTCAGCATCGCAGATCACCGACAAGGAGTACAAACAGCTGCTGGCAGGAATCCAGGTATTTCTTTATTGCTTTGCTTATGAATCGGCATGAAATGGGGCGGAGAGTCTTCAGGGCTGCGGGGATGGTGGCTGCCAGTTGAGGTCTGTTGCCTCGTGGTAAGCAGGGGACTAAATTTTGACAGTGGCCATTTTGTGTTCGGGAGTGTGTTTTTCCCCGCGGTTTTTGCAGAGCACATTTGCAGTGCAGGCAGTCCCTGAGGCTAGTGGACACTTCTTTTTCAGGAAATATTAATTTGGAAGCTTGTCCCCAGCCTCTGGCAGTTTAAAAAAAAAAGTGTTTGAACAGATTGGTACTGCACTAGTTTTGAGAACAGGACTTACTGGGGGGGTAACCTTCAACTCGGGTGGGGTGCAGGGTGGGCGCGGATGCCTGCTCGACTCTGGTATCTGGTGTGCGGTACCTGCAGGGGCGCGGCTTCAGTGGACAGTGTGTGCCGAGGCTGCGCAGAGGAAGCGGTGCAAATGGAGCAAAATTTAAAGGATCAGAGTAAGGGTGAGCCGCTCCACCTGTCGTTAGGGGCTGAAGGAGGTGAGAAGGGGGGGGCTAGCATCGACCTCATCGCTTCCCAGTACGGTGGCCCCGCAAGGGATGGCTTCCAAAGTTCTGGAGGAGTTCTCCCTGGCTTTTGTACTGCTGCTGCATGAGGCATTTTGCCTTCGCAAGCGGGGTGCAGGGCTAGCTGGTGAAGGGTCCGGCTTCGTGCCGCTTCCTTTGGAGGTGCAAGCGGCAGGGAGGTCTCAAGTGAGGCCAGCCAAACGTCCACATTTGGCGGAGGAGACCCATCCCGTGGAGGCCTTCGATGAGGAAGGCTTAGAGGGTGAATTAGAGGATCAGATGGAGGATCTTGAAGAGGGTGAACTTCAGGAACCGGAGGATCAGGCCCAGATTATTTGGGTGTTCAGGAGGGAGGAGCTGGCAGCGTTGATATCGGAATTGCTGAAGACCCATAACCAGCTGGTAGCCGCAGCGGTAGAAGAAGATGGTGTGGAAGATCCACTCATTCAGGTGGTATGGACGGCCCAGGTGTTGTTTCCGATCCATAAGGTGGTTAGGCGGATGATTCAGGAAGAGTGGGACATGCCGGAGTCGGCCCTCAGGGATGGAAGGTCTATGGCTTGTCTCTATCCGTTGGCTGATCAGGAGCAGGAACTATCCGTTGGCTGATCAGGAGCAGGAACTGTTTCGCTCTCCTAGGATAGATGCGGCGGTGTCGGCAGTGACGAAGAAGACTACCGTTCCGGTGGAAGGTAGCGCGGCATTGAAGGATAGACAGGACAGGAAAATAGATACGATTTTGAAACAAGCCTTTGAGGCTAATGCCCTGGCTCTGCAGGCTTCTATTTGTGTTGCATGGGTAGCGAGGGCTTGCCTGCGCTGTTGCAGGATCCGTTGCAGGACTTGTCCAGGTTGGAGTCTGGTATGGCGTATTTGGCAGATGTTCATTATGACCTGGTCCAGACGCTAGCTAATAGTATGTCGTCTTTAGTGGCGGTGCGCAGATATGTTTGGTTACGGAATTGGGCGGCAGAAGGGGCATCCAAGATGAGGCTAGTAAGCTGCCCTTTAAGGGCAAGCTGCTGTATGGTGAGGACCTGGACAAGTTGGTTAAGGACTTGGGAGAGTCCAAAGGGGGGGGATGGTTACCGGGAGGATAAGGCAAAGAGGGCTAATCCCGGGACGGCGTTTAGGGGTCAAGCTCGCAATTTTCGTCATTTTCGGGCAACACTGTTCAGATTTTTTCAGAGAGGGCGGTATCCCTTTCGGGGTCAAGGTTTTCGTGGTTTCAGAGGAGCGGGCAGGAGGTTCGCAGCCCCGCCAGCTACCGGTTTTAAAAAGTCACAATGAAACAAGGAGAACTTAGGCAGGCATACAGCCCGTGGGGGTCGGCTGCGGGAGTTCTTGCCTGCCTGGGTTCAAGTTACGTCCGATCAATGGGTTCTCGAGGTCATTCGAGAGGGGTACGCTCTCGAATTTGCGCGGCCGGTATGAGACTCCTTTGTTTCTCCTTGCAGGGGGCGGAGCAAACAGTCGGCGGTTCGAGCAACCTTGTCGCGACTCGAGCAGTTAGGAGCCATAGTGCCGGTGCCTCCAGATCAGTGCGGCGTCGGTTGGTACTAGATTTATTTTGTGGTTCCAAAAAAGGACGGGCCGTTTTGGCCGATTTTGGATCTCAAGGGCATCAATCAGTGTTTGCGGGTGACCCATTTTCGCATAGAAACGATAAGGAGAGTTTTTAACTTTGCTAGACCTCACGGAGGCTTATCTGTACATACCGATTTGTCCGGAGCATCAAAGATTCTTGTTTGCAGTCCCGTGGGGTCATTTTCAGTTCCAGGCTCTACTGTTTGGACTGGCAACAGCTCCGCGCATGTTTACCAAGGTGATGGTGGTGGTAGCAGCCTTTCTCCGCAGAGAGGGGGTGCTGGTGCATCCCTACTTGGACGATTGGTTGATTCGAGTGAAATCCAGGGCGGAGAGCGAGAAGGCGACGGGCAGAGTGGTGCAGTTCTTACAGTCTTGGTTGGATAGTCAATGTCGCGAAGAGTCGGTTAGTACCGACGCAGTCGTTGGATTATCTCGGGGTTCGGTTCAACACCGAGGTCGGAGCGGTCTTCCTTCCGGAGGCTCGAGTTCGCTCAATGCGGGCGTTGGTGCTCGGGTTCTTGAAGCTGCGGGCGCCGACGGCGTGGCATTACCTGTGAGTGCTAGGTACCATGGTGGCGACTATCGAGGGTAGTTCCCTGGGCGCACACGCATATGCGGCCGTTGCAGGGGTTGCTGCTCCGGCATTGATCGTACCAGAAGGATTCGTTGAGCAAGCGCTTGTCCTGCCCAGGGAAGGTTAGGCGTTCCTCCGATGGTGGCTTCGGCGAGAGAAACTGACGGTAGTGATGCCGTTGGAACAGCTGCATTGGGTACCGCTAATGACAGATGCCATCCTGGGGGGCCGGGGTGCTCATTGCGAGGGGCTCTTTGTGCAGGGAGTGTGGCGCATGGAAGAGGCTCAGTGTTCTAGCAATCTTCTGGAGTTGCGAGTGGTAGCTTTGGCTCTGAAAGCCTTTGAGTCTGTGTTGCTCAGGTGAGCGGTTCGAGTGCTGTCCGACAACGCCTCCGCGGTGGCATATGTCGGCAGGGCAGAACGGGCAGCGTGCGCTGGAAAAAGAGGCGGAAGGTCTGTTCGAGTGGGTGGAGCATCGGCTTCTGGCTCTGTCGGTGGAGCACATTGCATGAAAGGACAACGTGATGGTGGATTTCCTTAGCCGGGTTTGGGTGGATCCCAGAGAGTGGGAGCTGAATCCGGAAGTATTCAGGCAGTTGATTACCAGGTGGGGAGTGCGGTGGATGGATCTCATAGCGACTTTATGACACGGCCAAGGCCGAACGATTTTTCAACAGAAGAAGAGAGAGGATGTCCGAAGGGATTGATGCCTTAATTCAACGGTGGCTGGATCACGGTCTTCTTTGTGTTTCCGCCCTGGGCACTCATAGGCCGGGTGGTGCAGCGCATAGAGAGCCATCAGGGTCCCGTAGTCTTGATAGCACCAGATTGGCCGCATCATCCGTGGTACACAGACCTAGTGAGACTTCTTGATGGGCAGCCCTGGCACCTTCCTGTTCGGGAAGATCTGCTCCTACAGGGGCCTCTGTGAATGCCACAGGTAGCTCGATTCTTGCTTAATGCTTTGCCATTGAGAGGGCTAGGTTGAAGAGGAAAGGTTATTCGGCGATGGTAGCTACTCTCTTTGCAGCTAGGAGACATTCTACTTCCCTAGCATATATTCGCGTTTGGTGTATTTTTGAAGGATGGTGCGATGAGCGGCAGTTGCGGGCATCGGTTGTTTCAGTTGCAGAGGTGCTGTCTTTTCTTCAGGATGGCTTTGATAAGGGGTTGGCAGCCAGTTCTTTGAGAGTTCAGCTGGCTGCTATAGCTTGTTATCGTTGTGAGGTGAAAGGGCGTACAGTGGGGACTCACCCGGATGTCTTACATTTTTTGAGAGTGGTTTCGCAGTTGCGGCCTCCGTGCCGTGCGTTCCTGCCATGGGATCTTAATTTGGTGTTAAGAGCGCTGACAGGTAGGCCTTTTGAGCCGTTGGAGGAGGCCTTGGTTAAAGACTTGACGTTGAAAACGGTGTTTTTGGTGGCTATTTGTTCGGCTCGTAGGGTCTCGGAGCTGCAGGCGTTTTCTTGCAGGGAACCTTTCCTAGTGTTTTCCAAGGAAAAGGTGGTGGTATTCCCGGTACCTTCATTCTTGCTGAAAGTGGTGTCGCCATTCCATCTGAATCAGTCAGTCTCTTTACCGGTGTTAGTCTTCTGGCAGAGTTGCGGTCGATCGGGATTTACAGTTGCTAGATGTGAAGAGTTCTTCGGCATTATCTGTGGAGGTCAGATGATAAGTTTTGACGGTCGGAGCGTGCGTTCTTTTTGGAGGGCCGCGTAAGGATGACACAGCGTCCAAGGTGTCTTGCTAGGTGGATTAAGGAAGTGACTGTGTCAGCTTATCTCTTGCAGGAGCGTCGGGCGCCATTGGAGTTGAGGGCCCATTCTACGAGGGCTCAGGCGACGTCTTGGGCGGAGCGCAGTCGTGTTCCGGCGGCCGAGATCTGTAAGGCGGCCACATGGTCGTCATTGCATACCTTTAGTAAACATTACCGTCTTGATGTGCAGGCGGCGGGGGATGCTGGTTTTGGGTCAGCAGTTCTGCAGGCCGGTTTTTCGGATCCCGCCCATTAAGGTACTGCTATGCTACATCTCAGAGGTGCGGAACTGAACTGGAGGAACGATAAGGAAAGAGGAATTAGACTTACCTGCTAATTGTTGTTCCTCGAGGAACTCCAGTTCAGATTCCCACCCAGTTTCAAGATTCAGTCAATGGTCTCAGGACCTTAGAGGGGCCGGCCACGCAAGAGAATTCTACTGGTAAGTGGCTGGTGTCCGTTTAGGTATGATTGTGGTATGAATGATGGTTCTCTTCGAATTGCCTGATTGTTGTCTTTTTTTTCATATGTTTCTTCACTTTACTGTTGAAGGTCTTGGGGGGGAGGGGGAAGCAGTTATCCTCTCCTCTCAGGGCAGGTTACGGTTTATGTTAAGGCCGCTAGTTTACAGTGCATAGTCATTATAATCACTTATGTGTTGCTCTGTAGAGTATGCTTTGTCATTAGGTCACTGGAAGCTAGTGGGTACATATGGCAAACTTCTGACATGCCCAGTCTCCATGCTTCAGGAAGAGGTGCACAACCCAGAGGTGTGGAACTGAACTGGAGTTCCTCAAGGAACAACAATTAGCAGGTAAATCTAATTCCTCTTTACTAAGGGTTGCTGTTGATTCTTATACTAATAAAAGTGTAACTAATACGTTTAATATACCTTGTTCACCTGAAGCTTAATCTCAGGTCTGATTTGGATAAAGAGCTGCACCTGAGGGCAGCTCCTTTCCTTTAAGATGTGTAAGTACCTATAAAGCTACGATTATCCCAGGGGTGGGTGGGCGTTGGGGAAGGAATGAGGGAAATAAGACTTAAGAGGGCTGCTACACAGTACCCTGTCCTGTGCTTCTGAGGTAAGCTGTGACCAACTTCCTGGGTGATTAACAGTCCTTGCTTGGATATCTGGAGTCTTTCAAAATGGCTTTTTGACCTGCCACCTGGCTTTAACACCTATTTAAAAGGTTTCACAGGTCTCTTGCCCCCTAGGTAGAAGGCCTCTTTGTAAACGTCTCTAGAAGACTTTATTTATTGCTCAAAGAATACTGACCCTGTTTTGCCTTTTATGCTAAGTTATATTTTGATTTGATTTAAATTAAAGCTCTTTGTTTCTGCTAGGCTCTGACTTAGTATGAAATTTAAACTAGAAGCTCTCTGCAGGGTTCTAAATTAAACCAGAAAGCTCTCTTCTGTGTTTTAAATTTAAGCTAAAAGCACTTTGCTGCTACTAAGTCCTGAGGTAGTATTAAATTTAAATTACAAGCTCTCTGCTGGGTTCTAAATTTAACCAGAAAGCTCTCTTCTGTGTTTTAAATTTAAACTTAAACTGCTGCTACTAGGCCCTGACTGATTTAACAAATACACTGGGTTTACAGATTAATCGGCTTTAATCCAAAGAATTCCCTTCAGAAAAATTCCCAGAAGTATATACTCACTATTGCAGATCTCTCTCCAGAAGTAGCAGTCCCCTTTTGTAGTCCTTCAAGACTATATAGAAAGGCACAGTAAAGTGGCACGTCTTATCCTGTAGAAACTTTATAAGCACTGCAACATCACTGTACAGGAAAAACCAGAACCCTAAGAGATTTACAGAGAATGAAGAGGTTATGATTACCTGGGACATCCCTATTCCAACAGATAAGAAGCTGTATGCGAGGAAACCAGATTTAGTGGTGAAGGAGAAAAATACTAGAATGGTATTGATAAGAGGTGTCTGTTCCAAGCAATCTTTCTGTGAGTCACATGGAGAGGGATAAGATCCTCAGGTACCAAGAAATGCAGTCGAAGACCAAGATGATATGACTGAAAGATGCCAAGTAATTTCCCATTGTTTTGGGCATCACAGACTTCATTAAGATGAGTTTCCAAGCACACCTTGATAGATCCATACATGTTACATCTTACAAACTCTAGGAGGCAGCTCTTTTAAGCACGATGCAAGTACTACAGTGAGCGTTAGCAGTAAATTTGATAGACTGAGATCATGCATCACTTGAGTGCCTGATTCAAACCTGCTTGTTGGCAGAAAAAGCATTGTTGCTCACATTTAATGGATGTTTTCTGTAAACAGCGGGGTTGATCAAACACGGTCCTTCCCACCTCCCTGGAGTCTCCTAAATTCTTGAGCTTTGTAACTAGAACATTACACTAAGTTCTGAGCTCTTGGAGAATTCTTCCATCCCGACAACTTGCGATGATGCCAACCGCTTGCGTGCCTGATCAGTCCTCCTGTCTGCAGAAAGCATCTGTTGAGATTTGTTGCTGACCTGTAATTATTTAGTGTTCCTTATCGGTCCTACAGTTCAGTCCTCCACCACTGGGTAGTGCACCTCCTCCTGCAACATGGAGACTGGACAAGTCAAACTTGTGACATCACCGGGTATATCCTGCTGGTCTTCTCCCATGATCCCCCAGTGTGTCCAGTCTCCATGCAGCATGAGGACATAGTGAGCCTAGGTGCTGGGCTCACTTGAGAAGCAGTTTAGGAGCAGTTAGTCAGGATTTGATTTACCTTGCATTTCTTTTGCCCTTCTTTAGGTGTAATCCTGTAAATTGTATTCATTTTCATTTTCATTTAATTTCATTTACTTTTACTTTATTTATTTTCACCTAGTCTGCCTTAGTGTAAAGGGGGATTCTGTCCCTTTTCAAAGTTCACGCTGCCAGCTAGCCTCTCTGCTTGGGATTCTTCGGTCTCTGTGCCCGGTGATGATCTCTCCCCCAGGACTGTACGGGGGAGAGCTCTGTGGAACACCTGCATTTTGGCAGTGTCCATGCGGCAGATTCCCATCGCGGCGGGAGCCTCAGGCCGTTCGAGGTTCTTTAGCCGGTGGGCCGGGGCTCGCAGCGTCTGCTACTTCTGGTGGCACGAGGCAGCAGCGTGTCTGGACAGCTCTTCACCCCGCAGCTACAGCGGGGTAACTGCTGCATCCCGATGCCACAAGGGAGTCTCTCGAGTCCGCATGGAGGGGCTCTGAGCTCTTGCCGCCTCTGTGGTGTCTGGCGCCAAACGGGCCTGCTTCGGATTGGCGCTATTTTCTCGGCAGGGCTGAGGCCTCGTGGCGGAGAGCGGAGCAGCCCCGCGTTTGAGCAGACGACGCTGTTCCACGCGGCTACACCCAGATAAGGACTTCCTTTTAATTTTAATTTCCTTTTAATTTCATGATAGTTTATAGTTCTTTGAATGCAATGTGATTGGTTTGGGTTTTACTTCTTGGGGGGTGCCTTTACCTTTGTCTGCATTCTGGCAGTTAGCGATGTCTGTCAGCAGCAGGTTTCCGTGCTAGGATTTGGCCATTCACAACCACCTACAAATTGAGCCCTTTCTGAAATTGTCATTTACATAAGGATGCTAGTTCCATGTTTATACGCTTGGAAATTGTGCAGACAGCCTCTAAATGTCGTTATGCCATCTGCAAATTTGATCGCCATGCTTGCTGATCTCTTTTCCAGATCATTTCAGTGCAGTAGATGTTACCAGATGCCAGTTCCAATGCAGATCCCGAGACATTCCACTATTTACGGGTCTCCTGTGAGAAAACTGGCCATTTAGTCCTATTGTGTTCCTGTTTTGATCCATTTCCCATTCTATAATAGCACATCATCTCCTTCCTCAGGAGAAGTTCATAAGGGGCTTTGTCAAGTACCTTCTAAAACATCCAGATACATATCATTTGGCTTACTCACATGTTTATTAACCCTTTGAAAAGACAGCTTGGTGCTGCTTTTCAGAACAAGTTCTATCATTTAACTGGCACTGAACTCAGATTCATTGGTCTGCAGTTTCCAAGATCGCCTTTGAAGCTCTTTTAAAAAAAAAAAAAACAATTAGTGTTACATTAGTAACTCCTCAATCTTTAGAGATCATTAATACTAATGTTATGATTGAGCCTGGCTGATATTATGAATGATCACTATTAGACAAAAATTAGCTAGGTTAAGACACTTTGATTTGGTTTTCTGCACTATGTTATCAGAGCGCAGCTTGCCCATTTGGCGGGAACACTGCCCTTCTGGGCCATCTGGGGAAAGGCCCCTGCTGGGGATCGTGAGAAGTGTTGCTGGAAGGCACAGTCCGGGGCTTAGTGTTCCAGGGTCCTGGAAGGGTTGATAGCGGCAGTCAGGCCTCCCTGTCTTTGCTATGACGGTCACCTAGGTTCAAGCGTCCTGTGTTTTGGGTGACAGGAGTGGGACACCTGGACATGTGGTGCTGGATGTTGGATAGGCTCATACTTCTTAGGTGCACTCTCCTTGAGTGCGTCTGCATGTCCGTGTTCCGTCTGTGATCTCATGCTCAGGTGATTGTTGCAGCAATGACAGAGATCGCTTGGGATATCGTGAGCGGGGTTGTCATGGTGTTGCATGGGGTTGCCAATGCAAGACGGGGCCATCCTGAGGAGTTTGGGCCTCAGTCATCAGCTTTCCCTTCGGTGGCCCGGCTGTCCAGGAGGCACCCCTCCAGATCCGCCGGTCCAGTTCTTCTCTGCCTCTTCTCAATGTGGGCAGGGGGCCTGGCAGATCTGGAAATTCACGTCCACTGCACGTTCTACTGTTTTACCTCTGCTTGGGGTTCTGAGGTCATATATTCCCAATCATTTGTTTGGTGGGGTGCTGCTGTCTGTTGTGCAAGACAAGGTGGTCCACAGTCGGAGGCTGTCGTCTATTTCCCTTACCCCTGAAGGTGCTCACAATTTACGTTTTTTGTACCTGCGGAGGTGTATGTTAAAGGTTAGCAGGCGCACCTGTGGGACCAGAATCCTCGGTTCTTCCGTCCTTCCGTTGAGGTGCGCGTGTGGGGTTTACTCCCTTGGTCGGCTAGCAACTTGCTTCACCCATTGCGCCTTCCCTTTCCTCAAGGCATCGTTGCGTCCCACTTCTTCGTGGGGGCTCACCGCAGGGCCTGGAGTTATGCTCAGCCGGTTCCAGCCAGGGCTGAGTCCTTGGGGGGAGGCTCCGATCCTAACGATACAGGGAGTGCTGGGATCCGTTCAACCAGGTTCCTTCGGGCCCAGCGTACGTCGTCTTTTGCTGGCTGGTTTAGGTCTTCAGGTCGTGGCGGTGCTCCGAGAAGACCAGTAGGCTGCACAGTGCTTGTCTTGGAGCAAGCGCGGGATATCTGTAGCTTCATATTCAAAGCCGTCCGGTTACATGTCCCTCCATTGTGGAATGCTGTACTAGTAGGCATACTTCATATGCTGGGCTTACAAGTTGGCTTCCGCGCTGCTCGGCATCAGCCAAGGTGACTGCCGGTTTAGGCTGTGGATGTGGAGTCAGCCTGGAGGAGGGGCCTTGCGTTCTCTGGACAATGCCCTGTTCGGTTGTGTGCCTTGTGGCCCTTATGGAGTTGTAAAAAGGAAAAAAAAAAAAGAATAATCAAACAGGAAAGCCTTCCTAATTGTCCCCACTTCTTTTTTATAAGGTTCTGTCCCTTTCTTCTGGGAGCTTGGCCGGAGCGTGGTTAGACTCAGCTACATTTTGGGGATCCTTTATGTACAAGGCATTTTAGTGTACGCAGCACGCCCAGTGTTCCATCGTCTGACTGGAACGGTACGCGGTACGTCAGCCGTGGCAGGCGTTCGCAGACACGGTAGCGAATCGAGCGCTGTAGGTGCTGTCTGATATCTCCGGGATGGTGGCCTATTTCGATCGGCAGGGTGGAGTCGGTCGGGTGGTCAGGGTGCCCCGAGCGAAGGGACAGCGTGCACGGTTGAAGCCTTGGCGGCCTGCGTTTCGGTGGGGACACTGGTGGCGAATGTCCTTAGCGGGGTCCGAGTGTTTGCCAGAGGAGTGAGATTGCATCAGGCGGTGTGCGCGCCGCGTGTGCTCAGATGCGGTCAGCCCATATTGGACCTCATGGCGACCTGTCAGTCTGCGGCGACGGGTCGATGTTTAGCAGAGGACATATGAGGCTACTGGATAGCGTCGACGCATTGGTACGGGGCCGTGGCCCGGTCCATTCTATGCCTTTCAGAGGTCATAGTGAAAATGGCCGACTGGGTCTGGTTGCTAAGATATGTGCTCTTCATTAGTCAGTGGGGACCATTACCAGTGTATTCTGCAACATTTGCGTGAGCTTGCATAATCTTTACTTGCAACCAATCGAAATAACTGTCCAAAACCAGTTGATGCAGTCACTACTTAAATTTGCCTCGCTTGACAGTAAAAAAAAAAAAAAAAAAAGACATATTTATTTTATACCGATAGGTTACTCACAGCATATTTGGCGATTCCTCGTACTGGTGTTAATCATGCAGATAATTTCTGCTCTAGTTGTGGTGCTGTGACTTTTACATCACAAAAATGGCATATGACTGTGGCGGTTCAGAAAGCCTACAATTTATATTTTGGCTGCAGAATAAAAGATCAGGATAAAAGCTAGGCGCCACACATATGCTGCAATACATGTGTAGCAGATCTCAGGCTGTGGATGGATGGGAAAAGACCATCAAAGTCTTTTGCGGTTCCAATGATCTGGAGAGGGCCCATGGGTCACGTCGGCGATTGCTACTTCTGCATGGTTCCTCCAATTCCGGAGGGCATATCCAGGTGATGTAAGCGGTTGGCCTACTGGCATTGCGTCATGGGCGTGGCTACCAGAGTCTCCTTTCTTTTTTGTCACACCATGTAAGACTCCACATCTTCTGAAACAACGCTGGACTCTGGGGCACTTGACACCCTCTTATATGCCCTTGGTGGATCACGCTTGGTTTATTGCAACTCATTGCTTAGCTGCATTCCACATTCTCAATTAAAAAGACTCCAACTGGTCCAGGACATAGCTGTAGAGCTACTTTGTGTTGCAAAGAATAAAGCCCTTAAGAGGTGTGACAAATAGGGTGTTTGACGCTGGTGGTTTTTTCCATTTCCCTCATTTTGCTTCCCACCTCTGTCTGGATGGACCTCAGTTCCGTTCTCCCCTCGTGGAATCCGGCTGTGCCTGTCTAGTTGTCGGTTTGGGACTTACGCAAGAACACTTTGCTTGTAACCTGCGTTTCTTGGACCTTAGGTGAAGGTTCCGTCGCTTTCTGGGAGGTCTCTTCGCTGCCTGTCCCTCCGTGGAGGCGGGTTCTGCGGGAGAGCAGCGGTTGCTAACACTTGACACCCTGGTGGGATTGAGAGCCAAGGGGGAGCTCAAGCGGATTTTTCAGGCAGAGCTCCGGTAGCCTTCTCAGTAGGTCTGTTTCTAGGGCGTTCAGTGTGTTTGCGATGGCGAGTTTCTTTCTGAAGCACTAGCGCTGCTTGGGGCAGAGTTCTGTGCTGTTTTCACCAGTGAAGAGGATCCAAGTGGGCTCTCGGTCGTGTCTTCCTGGTTGGCTTACCGCCTGTTGACGTGAGGAGTGGGCTGGGGTCGGTGCCTGCTCTGTTCGTTTAGGGGCCGAGCCGACTGGATAGGTCCCTCCCAATGATTACTGCTCTGGTACATCCCAGTGGTGGAGGACTGAACTGTAGGACCGATAAGGAAATGGAAATTACACTTACCTGGTAATTGATGTTCCTTGAGGGAGTACAGTTCAGTCCTCATTCCCGCCCGGGGATGGATGTTTCAGACGCGAGGCGTCTGTTCCGAGTGTGCTTTCGGATCCTAGCGTCGGCAACGGGCTCTGATTGGCAGGAAATCGCGAGAGAGCAACCTTTTCTGCCTATACTCTTCCTTAGTTCTCCTTCCTTCTAGCTCTCTGTCTTCCGCTGTTTGGTGCGCAGGGGGACAGGGGCACGGAGGAGGGTGTTTTCGGCCTTTCTTTTTGGGGCCCTGTGATTTTAAAGTTGAAGTTTGAGCATAGCTTTGTATTTAGTACTTTAACTGGTTGTTGGTTTGCTCCTTTGAGTCTGCTTTGACAGTAGGTCACTGGGGGATCATGGGAGAAGACCAGCAAGATATACCCGGTGATGTCACAAGTTTGACTTGTCCAGTCTCCATGTTGCAGGAGGAGGTGCACTACCCAGTGGTGGAGGACTGAACTGTACTCCCTCAAGGAACATCAATTACCAGGTAAGTGTAATTTCCATATTTCCCTTGCAGGTTTTGAGTCAGTTGCCTTATTCTTCTTCCCCTTCGTCTGGCTCATGCAGCATAATCTATCCTGCCCACTGCTGCTGTTTTTTAAAATGTCGGCCTTATGTTGTCTGGCATTTTCTTGTATAGCAGATTCTGCTGTACAAGAAATGGTGTTGAGCAACCTGAGGTCTGCACCATTTGAATAATAGGTAGAGTACACCTTTGATAAAACTAGCAGTGGTCCTATTACTAATTGTGTTCTGTAGAGAAGCACATCGCACATTTCTGCCGGGGTGTTGTATTAGCAGAGCACAAAGGAGGCAGGAGTGGGATATGGCAGTGATGGAGGGGGAGGGGAAATAGATTTTCTTATGATTGGATTGCCTTTGGTTTTATTTCTTACTTAGCTGAATTCTTTCCCAAAAGTTACTACATTAAAATCTTGAAAGCTGTGTATGCAGATAAATAGTGTTTTATGTAAGGAAATTGTTGTCTGGAAATTGTCCTCCCTCCGCATGGCTGAAAGTCAATGCAGAAAGCTGCTGCATTTAGAGAAAGCATTTAGACTGAGGTAGGAAGGTAACGCTTGAAGTTCGCCTTTTCAGCTCTATAAGTTACTTTTCATTGACAATCTTTCTCCAGAGAAATGAAGTGCAAATATCCAAGAACAAGCTGCAGGTTTTGAAGTAAAAGTACGTGCCTGTTTTCTCTTTGAAAAATGGTACAAAGTCTGTGACTAAGGAATACCCCCAGTCTTTGCAGATTGCCTTCTAACGTGGCAAAAGAAGCCCAGGAACTTGATTTCTGTTTGGTCTTCTCGCTGTATTTTCAATTCAGCTTTGTTCAGGAAAATGTGCAGATACCTTTGTACCATAAAATATAAAGCGTTGTAAATCGACAATTATTCAAACACGGTTAATATTTTTACTAGTGCCTCGCCATTGTAATTAGATGAAAATGGAAGCTTTACAGCAGGTAGAAAAACAGTTTCCTATTATAGAGGTATAACGTGCAAAAGAGGGAAGGCCAGAGCTAGAGAAATTACTGCATCCACAGCAAGAGAGCTGCTGGCTTTTTTTTAAACCACCTTTGGTCCACTGGAGATGTAGGTTACCAAGCAAGCAAATGGAACATAAAGCAGGCTAGAGGACATGGAGACAAGAGACATACATAGCAAGAAACAGGAATAATGAAACCATTAAAAAGAGTAATGCTAACACAAACTCTTCCAGATGCCCAAAGGTTGTGTGAATACTTTAAATCCAGCAAATGAGCCTTTTACTTGTTTGCTCCCTGTGATTAAAAATCATCTGTATTTAATCTGCCGAAGGTATTTTTTTGCATTCAAGTCACGATCCTTGTTAAGGTTCTGTAGTTCTGGACCTGGCTTATTTTTTCATTTCGGGTTATCCAAGAGCAGTGATAGTATTATGAATGGGAATTCTTTTGCTTCAGAATTTTCTTGTTCCAAATTAGTCTTGCGATGTGGCATATTGCCACATTTTTCATGTCTGACGCCTGTCTACAGTTTCGTTTTCCTCCTGCAGCTGTGCATAACTGCTCTTGAAACTAATACTGCAGGTGTAGTGGGTCCTGACTACCTAGAAGGGCACATCAAAAGGAAAACGGAGGAGATGTTTTTGTTCTGTGGTAAATGTGGTAAAGCCTTTTGTCTTGCACCATTTTGGGAGCATACCTCCAGGTTGCCTCTGTTCTGTGTTCCCATGTGATATCTTGCCAATATTTCAGTTTTTACAGTGGTATCACCACCCTTTTAGTCTCATTTCCTACAGGAGTATTGACTTTGGTATGTATTGTCTGTGCCTCCCCCTTTTAAGAACTGTTCCCTCATCCTCATAACTTTTGAAGTATTCAGTAAATTCAAATTTTTGTTGCAGATAGTAAAGCACCCAATGAACCACAGTCAAACATTTCATTTATCCCTGCAACCCCCAACAAAATTTTATTTAGCTTTCCTGTAGAGCAGTAGTTCCGAATCTTGGGGTCGGGTCCCCAAATGGGGTCACAGAAACATGTCCATTTCCCCTTTTCTCTGGACTTTCACTGTGACCTATGCCAAGTAGTGGCAGTCACCAGTCAGCATGTGGCCTGTGAGCCAGTGAACATTCATTGGTCCTTGGGCCCCTCCTGGGTAAACTTCCTGTTAGACTGGGAAATCCGTGCTGAGTACTGGGGTCTGTAAGCACACCCTGCACACTGACACAAGGGATCCTGTGTCGACTGCTGCTGAAGTTGCTACTACTATTGCTGCTGCCTTCCTGCTTTAGATGAGTGAAGGAAGGGGAAGGAGCCTGGATACCTGCTATTTTGATTTAATCATCTGGGGTCACGTGAATATTCAGTTGTTAAAATAGGGTCATATGGGATAAAAGTTTGAAAACCACTGCTGTAGAGAAATGACGCATGTCTCAGGTAAGTCGGAACATATTGTGGTGATGTCTAACATTTTGCAAGCTGCCCTTCCATGTTTGCCTGCCACTGGTTAATGTGTGTAGTCAAACAAGGCAATCATGAGTTGTCCACTGGTTATACCTCTCCTTGTATACCACAGCATTGTACTTATTTTCAATGGTGGGACTGGGCCGGTTCGTGTGAATTGGTTCCTGCCACAGCCCGTGTTTGCCAAACCGGGCCGAAAATGTCATTGAAATGCCGGCACTGCAGTGGCAGGAATCCCCCTGCCTGACAATGTTTGACGGCATCAAGGGATCATGGCATTGGGAGAAGCCCCCAATGCCGTAAAAACATTTTCAGGAGGGGAATCGGGTTGCCAGGAGTCAGCAGTGACTTGAAGACACACATTTCATCAAGCTGTTTCATTAAGTGTCTCATTTACCGCAATACTATTGCATAAACTGGGCCCTCTGGTAAATAAGGCACAATGAAAGTGCCAGCATGTGCTGTTAAATGACCCCCTAAATCACCTAAAAACACAAAACAAAACCCAATCTGAAGGTTTTGAGCCGCAGCTGTGTTGCTGCTGCTGTTCAGTGTGTTCCTAGCTGAGAACCATGAATAAGGTCATAAATATGGCGGTTTGCTTGCAAAAATGTGTGCGTGAGAATTGACAGGCCTGAGTAGAATGATGGAAAATGCCATTGTTAATCAAAAGTAAATGTTCACATTCTCGTTGCGTTAAGTGAGCTCTTTTGCCCGAGGCTGGATGGATGATTAATGGGAAGGGGGCGCTGCTCTGCCACCACTAATTACGCTTGCCAGTGATTGGTGCTGCCAGATGTGACAAACCTCACGATGCTATTTGCTTGCTTAAAGGGCGACACTTTCAAATGTGGACCGAGTAATAAGAAAAAGGCTGCAACCTTTGCTCAGACCCATTCCTTAGCCCCCTCCCTCCCCAAGCACTTGCTTTGTTAATGGTGTTTTGTTTTTGATGATAAACTAAATTTTAATGAATCTCTACCAGTAGCCCTGGAAACAGTTTCCAGTATTATAAATGCCGACGCTGTACTGCATCTATTTATTCTGCCAACTAAAAATGTCTATCTAGGATAAGCCGCACTGAGATATTTATCGAGCGTTGGATAGTCTGTAGCAGCAAAACATTGTAACTAGGTCAGTTTTCCGTGTTCTCGTGCTGAAAAAAGGCAGAATAACACACGTTTGACTCCCTCCACTTTTCCCGGAGGATACCAGTTGAATAGAATGAAACCTTTCTGTTAATCTTAGCTCGGATTTTGGATATCGTGAAATAGAACTACCAGTCAAGACTGTTTTTGCATTTACTGAATATATTTTTTAAAATGGTAAAGGAGACGGTGTGGAGGGGGAGGTTTCAATTAAGAATCAACATTGAAACCAAGATTATAATATGCACAGTCTCTAGCAGGCTGGGCTACCTTTGGAAAGCAAAGCAGTTTTTTATGTGGAGGCCTCAAGGCTGGAAGATTCAGTGTTAACATGCCCTCTGTATCATTCCTCTGGCAAAATTCTTAGCATATTCCTTTCTCTGTTAAACTTTCAAAGCCAGGTACTCTTAAACTTCTTCACCATGGAATAAAAGAAGGCTTCCAGTCGCCTGTGCCCTTATTCTGTGTGTATGTAGGACACCTCATATTGTGGATCTGGCCATTAAAAAAATAAAACAGCATTTCTGGTGTAGAGAATTTTCTACTGTTTTTCATAGGGGTTTTTTTGCACTGTATAGCACTTTGTGTAAAAACACATTCTCTAGAACATTGTCTGTAGATAAAATAGTTCATCTTTAGCATCTGAGAAGATAGCAGTATATTTCTCTGTTTATAACATTTAGAGAATCATGATATAGCCATTATTTTCGTCTACCAAAAAAAATCTTTAAAAGGAAATTAATTGTATGCATCTCACAGTGTTGCCCACCAGCAGCAAAGCTTACCTGGCTCAGATCTTAGAAGTTTGATATTTCTAAGTATATTTGTAATAAAATTCCCATCTAAAAGGTTTAAAGCAACCTTTCTAGAATATTTTCTGTAATGTCTTCAAATCAGTGGCATGAATTATGTGATTTGTAGGGAAGCACATGCAGTTCTGTAACGCAAGTAATGACTTGGGCAGTTGTGGCCAACAGAACCCTTCGTAACTGAGAATCCTTTTCTCTGTGTGGCTATTACCGGTATAAATGTCTAAGTAATTGATGCGTGTACTCGTCCTAAATTTTTCTTTCTTGGTGAATTGTGGTTAGTGGCTAGGACATTGTGTGTGACGGATTTTCATGCACCCTAGGTTAAAATCTAAGATTTACTTTGACTAGTTTGCTTTGATGTTTATGGTAGCTAATGAGTAAAAGTAAAATTCTGGTTTCCTGTAAGACCATATAATATGTGAACTATATATAATGCTTGTTTCAGTTAATGAATTGATTAACTTCCGCCATCACAATTAACTCCAGCTATTGAGGATGTTTGAAATGGATTCTGCCGCTCTACAAATGATTAGTAGTAGTAAATGCCATTGGATTATTGACTTTAAAACTGCTATCCCACAAGAGGCAGTGTGTGCTATTAGTAGTTTCAGCCACTGCATTTCCTACCAATCTAATAGGGAGGATATTCATTTTGGTAGATCCTGCCTGGAAGCAGAAGAGGGATAGGGATTGACCTTTGAGGTCGGGTCTATCCTCTTCGTCTATGACTCTGTACATTATTAGGACATAATTAAAAAAAAAAAAATAAAGACATGCTGACTCAGACTAAGGCCGTTGAGCCCAGCACCTTGTCAGGTCAGTCTGGTTCGCAGATAATACCTAGCAGATTCCAAAAAGTAGATGAAATTTCTTAGTTCTTTTCCAGGGATAAGTCCATTCTCAAGTTTACCTGACTTTTATTTCCCTCCAGGAATGTCCAAACACCTTAAGTCCTCCTGTTAGTTGCCTTGACCACATCCTCTGAGAACAGATTCTATTGCTTAATTGTTTTGTTTGAAAAGTTACTTTATGCAGTTTTCAGTTTGCTAGCCCTTAGTTTTATGGAGTGTTTTTGTGTTTGAAAGGTTAAACGACTGTTCCTCACTTTAACAGTTTTGTCCCAGTTACGATTTTCTAAATTTCTATCATAACCCCTCTTTCGTATCTTTTCTAAGCTGACGAGTCCTAATCCTTATAGCCTTTCATCATAAGAGATAATGGCCCTTCCACCTTATCCTCTGAACCTTTTCTAATTCTGCTATATGCTTTTTGAGATGGAAGGTGTGATCGCACCAGAGATCTATACAGAGGTTTTGCTCCCGTCCCTTTCTGAATAATCCCTAATATTCTATTTGCTTTTTCTTTGGCAGATGCAGCACATTGGACTGAACATTTCAATGTGTTCGTCACAATGATGCCAAGATCATTTTTTTGGGTGGTGACTCTTCATTCCACACCCAGCATGTTTTTTTTAACCTGTAATTAAGATTATTTTTTCCTATATGCATCACTTTTACACTTGTCCACATTGAAAGTGGCTTTTTAGAAATGGTGTCCCAGTGCAGTCTAGGATATCCAGGGCAAAACATGCAGAAACATGCTGAGGATGTCTGTTTCAGCCAGATTATAGAAACAGACACCCCTGATGTGGACACCCACGCCGGTGTCCACATAGAAATCCCTGCTATAAAAAAAAAATGGGACAGGGACGTCTATCACATGCTAGTTTGCATACGGGAACATCCATTAGCATGGTAAAAAGGAAACAAGCCCACATTCCCCGTCGGTGTTCTTTGTTAACATGGAAAGTATCAGGGATATTTATTTATGTAATTGGGTTTTTTTTATACCGCTTTATCCCGGAATCAAAGCGGTTTACAGGGATCAGAAACAACAGTTTCACATAAAACCATGATAACATCAAATAGGATGATTGACTACATTTGATTACTGTGGTCAATAGAACGTAACAAGTCCAAATAACAGCAATTCCTTATCAACCCTCCAGTCCAGTCCTGCATCTCTTGGGAAATCAACCCCCCTCCAGCAACTTGGATAACAAAGCATGTCGCATTTTGATGACATCAGGATACTGAGGCAGCGGTCACCACCCACCAGCCCAGTAAGCTCAGTCTCCAAGAAGTTGGAGCAGGTGATCCCAGAGAAGTGGACTCACTGTAGGGACAACTAAGTGGCCTATTAGGTTTCCTTGGGGTAGGCCCGGGTTTTTTTTCTTTTCTTCTGTTTTAGTGTGTGTTGGTTTTCTCCCTCCCACAGTCCCATTTCTGGGTGGTCTGGTAACCTTCTGTTTGGGGCAGCTTCTGCAGTCCTTTTCTAGGGAAGATGTTAATCACCTCAAAAAAAACCCAAAACCAAATAAACAAAAGAATCAAAACACAAGTGATAGAGGACCGTCTTCCTTTGTGTCAGTGGCAGCTCCCGAACTAGTTCATCGGGTGAGGAGCCACCAAACAGAGGAAAGGCAGATGATTCAAGGGCAGACCAGCCATGAAACCACAGCTCCTTCCTTCCTCCCGCCTTGGTACCGAAGCCGCAAATCAGCTGAAAACTGGGCAGTATGATGAGCCGCTCACAACCAGACTCTGTGGCAGAGAGAGCAGCAGCAGGAATGTTTCCTTTCATGATGGTAAGCTTGCCTGAGTGCAGTGAGGGGGCGGCCTGCGAACCACGTGGCAGTACTCTGGGTGCAGGCTGCTCAGCGGGAAGCCGCACCAACCTTTTTCAGGCAGGAAGAAGCGATTTCTTTTAACACGTGGCTTCGTTTTAATTTCTTATTTCCTTATTTCCTTTTATTTTAGTTTTGTTTTCAGTTTCAGCTGTATTTTTGCCCCTGTTTTTTTGATTAGGGGGGGGGGGGGGAAGACAAGAGCTGGCACTGCTTATGGAGAAATTAGGTCTCCCCAGCTAATCAAGGGGGGCCTGCCTGCAAGGCCCCACTGTGGGGGGTGTGGGGTGCGTTGAGGCACCCTCTCCTCGGAATGGATTTGCCGCGGGTGTGCCTCAGGCATGCACGGTAAAGCGCAACATGCAAGACGAAGCGGGGAGCTTCGGGGAGGCAGTTCAACAGACTCTGGGGTCTCCACTAGCCATGGGGGTACTGACCCAGTAGGGAGAAGGGTCGGACCATCTCTGCTGAGGGAGCAGCCTCTTCAGCAGGACATGGTGGCTATGGGGTCGCCCTCCTGTTGGCAAGGGGAGGGGGTCCCGAGTGATTTTTCTCCCGAATTTGTTTTGCTGTTCCACAGGGCTTTTTGCATGAAGTAGCGGGGCTGGGGGACAATGGCAGGATAGGTGGCCTCAGATTTGCGGCAGGGCCTGGAGCTTTGTGAGGGGCCCCTCAAGCCAAGAGAAGACTTGTAGGTGATACAGCCGATGAGACTGGCTCCCTTCCCTCAAAGGAGGAGACTGAAGAAGGAATGGAGTCCAAGGAACCGGTAGAAGGGGAGATTGCACAAGAGGAGGAATAGCAAATAGTCAGGTTCTTCCTAAGAGAAACTGGCAGTTCTCAATGCCGAGTCCTTCAAAATGCTCAATATGCCTACAGGGCGCATGACTGAGGACGAGCCCTGGAAGGCACACTTCTCCAAGCTGTGCATAAGATGTGGAGGGTGTTTCCCTTGCATAGGGTCATTAAGCAGATGATCCTAGATGAATGGGGCCTGCCGGGGGCCAGACTCCGAGGATCTCCTACCATATACCGGTTTTACCCTTTGGAGGAACAGGAGAAAGATGTTCTGTTCTCCAAATGTGGATGCCGCTGTTTCGGCAGTAACCAAGAAGACTACCATCCCCATAGAGGACAGTACGGCACTTAAGAATGTGCAGGATAGAAAGCTGGATACCCTGTTGAAACAAGCCTTTGATGTGAGTTCCCTGTCCTTACAGTCCTCAGTCTGTGAGGCATTGGTCACATGCACATGTCTGCGATGGGCGCAGGGAGTCTCCCACGTTGGCAGGGGAGTACCAGGAGCAGGGGACTGCTGCGAGGCTTGAGTCGGGAGCGGCATACTTGGCAGACGCCTTTTATGATCTCGTCAGGGGACTCTCAAACACCATGGCATCAGTGGTGATGGGTCACCACTAGCTTTCACTCTGCAACTGGTTGGTGGATGTCTCCTCGAAGGCCCGTTTTTTGAGTAAGCTACCCTTCAAGAGTAGGCTCTTGTTTGGGGAGGAACGCTATAAGTTGGTAAAGGACTTGGGAGAGTCCAAAAGGGGTCACCTTCCCGAGGATAAGCAGAAGCAGGGGCGCAGTTCAGCCCAGGGAGGGGACAGCTCTGGGAGTTTAAGCGTTTTCGAACGATGCGTTTATACCGTACCAGAGAGATCGGTTTGCCCCTTGGGGACAACTGTTTCATGGGTTTTGGGGGTCAGGTAGGGGCTATTATTCGGCCTCTGCCACCTCCTCTTCTCAAAAGAAGCCACAATGAAAGGAGGGGGGCCCAGGCAGGGATGCAGCCCATCAGGGGGTGGGGGCGGTTACAGGACTTCTACCCTGTCTGGGTACAGATTACGTCGGACCAATGGGTTCTAAAGGTGGTGTGGGAAGGTTACGTGCTGGAGTTCACCAGGCCGCTCACATCGGCCTTTATTCGCTCCCCCTGCGGGTTGCTGTGGAAGGCTCGGGGGGTGCGGAGATGCTAGAATTTCTCCTACAGTTAGGGGTGGTGATGCCGGTACCCACGGACCAATGCGGCTCACGTCGATACTCCATCTATTTCATAGTTCCAAAGAAGGAAGGCTCCTTTCAGCCTATTCTCGATCTCAAACACATGAACAGGTGTCTACGACTGCTACGGTTTCACATGGGGACACTCGGGTTGGTTATCACGGCCATAAGAGGAGGAGTTTCTAACTTCTCTAGACCTTACTGAAGCATATCTGCATATTTCTATTTGTCCATATCACCAGTTTCTGCATTTTGCGGTGCCCATGGGGCACGTCTGGTCTCAAGCGATGCCCTTTGGGCTCACTATTGCCCCACATACTTTCTCTAAGTTGATGGTTGTGGTGGCCGCAGCCCTTAGTCAAGAAGGAATCCTGGTGCATCCGTACCTCAACGACTGGCTTATTTGAGTGAAGTCGGAGCAGGAGAGAGTCAAGCCACGGTGAGAGTTCTTGAAGTCCTGCAAAGCCTCAGTTGGGTCATATCATCACCAAGAGTAAATTGCTCCCTTCCCAGGTCTTGGAGTACCTCAGGGGCTTACTTTAACACCTGTGCCGGCATGGTCTTACACAAAAGAGAGCTCAGACGCTGAGGCAGCTGGTGTGACAGTTGCTCTACATGGCGGAGTTGACAGCGTGGCATTATCTGCAGCTCCCACATAAAGCCATTATAGAAAGTGCTGTTACACTGATGATTGCATCAGCAGCATCCCCTGACACAACCATTGCCCTATCCAAGGGAGGCTCAGATATCGGCTCTGCCATGAGAATCTGACAGCAGGTCCCTGTTGGAAAAGCCGCACTGGTTTCCTTGACAGCGGATGCCAGCCTGGCAGGATGGGGAGCCCATTGTGAGGGGCACATTGCTCAGGGGCACTGGATGGTGGTAGAGAGTACATGGTCTATCAAGTTGGAAATGCGTGCGGTGCTGCTCACCTTACAAGAGTTTCATCCTTTTCTAACGGGAAAGGAGGTACAGGTCTTCTCTGACAATGCTACCACGGTGGCCTGCATCAATCAACAAGGGGGCACAGGCAGCATGAGGCTGGAGAGCGAGGCGGAGACATTGCTGGGTTGGACAGAGGCCCATCTTCTTTCAATCTCGGCAGCGCATGTGGCGGGAACAGAACGTGAAAGCAGACTACCTCAGTCAGGTCTGCCTAGTTTCCGGGGAGTGACAGCTGAATCAAGCAGACTTCAAAGAGCTCGTACACCGGTGTGGGGACTGCGGTCATGGATTTGATGGCGATCCTTGCATCGGCCAAGGCCAGCAGGTTTTTCAGCAGGCGAAGGGACAAATGTCCGGAGGGCCTTGACACACTCATACAGCAATGGTCGGCTCAGAGGCTACTCTTTCTTCCCTCCATGTGCACTTGTAGGGCGAGTAATTCAGAGGATAGAGGCGCACTGAGGATTGGCCATCTTGATTGCTCCGGATTGGCCACGGCACCCTTGGTGCGCAGACCTGATCCAGCTGCCCTGGAGGCTGCCAAGCCGATCGGATCTACTGTCTTGGGGGCCAGTCTTAATGCACCAGTGGATCAATTCTCACAGCATGGCTTTTGAGAGGGCTCGGTTCAGAAAGAGAAGTTATTTAGTGCTGGTAGTATCCATGTTGCTCAGGGCCATGAAGAAGTCCACGTCACTATCCTATATTTGTGTATAGAGGATATTCTAGGATTGGTGTGCAGAAAGAAATTTCAGGCAAATGGCGGCAGCAGTGCCAGAGGTGTTGACGTTCCTTCAATCCGGACTGGAGAAAGGACTGGCATCCGGATTGCTCAAGGTACAAGTGGCCACGTTAGCATGTTACTGTGGCAGGATCTAGGGAGTTTCCTTGGGGGCGCACCCGGCTGTGGCTCATTTTTCTGAGGGCGATCAAGCAGCTCCATCTGCTCGTAAGGTCGGTAGTGCCTCCCTGCGATCTCATTCTGGTGCTTTCCACTCTGGCCAGGGAGCAATTCGAGCCTCTCGGGACCTGTTCCTTGAAGGACGACGCTTAAGACTGTCTTTTTGGTGGCAATCTGTTTGGCCTGAAGGATTTTGGAGCTTCTGGCATTGTCATGTAGAGAGCCTTTTCTTTCCTCCTTGAGGGAGAAGGTAGTGCTACGGCCAGTGCCCCCCTTCTTGCCAAAGGTGGCATCGACGTTTCGCCTGAATCATCTGGTCACCCTACCGGTGTTGTCAGGGTTAGCCTACAAGTTGGGGGATCCGCAGTTATGTCTCCTCGACATCAGGAGGGCATTGAAACGATATCTGAAGAGAACCGTTTCCTTTCGAAAGTCGGATCGCCTGTTTGTCTTTTTTGAGGGCCAAGTAAGGGAGAATTGGTGGCTAAGCCCTCCACTGCTAGATGGATTAAGGAGGCCATTGTGTCAGCATATATGTTGTGGGGGAAAGTCCCTCCCCCAAGATTGAGAGCACATTCCACCAGGGTGCAGGCTGTGTCCTTGACGGAGTGGAGCTTGGTCCAACCGGGAGATATTTGTCAGGCGGTCACCTGGTCATCGGTTGCATACTTTTGTGAAGCATTATAAGCTGGATGTGAAAGCGGCAGGGGATGCAAAATTCGGGTCAGTGATTCAGGCCGGGCTCGCGTATCCCTCCCAGCATTAGTGCGGCTCTGTTACAACACAGAGGTGCAGGACTGGAATGCAGGGACAAGGAAGGTGAAATTTTAGACTTTACCTGCTAATTGGCTTTCCTTAAGGAACTCCAGTCCAGTCCCAGAACTCTCCCATTTGCAGCTATAAGCGGCAGTTGCGACCCTGGACCTGAAGAATCTCATCACGTGTACACTGTCTAGGGTTTGGTTTTTTTTGTTTGCCAGCGAGGCAGTTGAGGGAAGTGAGACAGTTTTGTGTGGTCAGAGCCCTATCCTGGAGGGCATTTTGGTGTTTGGACAGGTAAGCTGCTCCACATATGGAGGGTCCCCATTTTAGGGGAGAGCCCAGTTAAGGGGCTTCATGGGGGATGGTTCCATATGGGGTTCGATATGGTTTTGGTTCTGATATTAACTTCATATTTGTTGCTCCTATGATTCTGCTTTGTCAATAGGTTACTGAGACTGATGGGTGGTGCCAATTGCTTAAGTATCCTGATGTCATTAAAACATGACATTCTGTCTCCAAGCTGCTGGTGGGGGTTGACTACCCAGAGGTGCGGGTCTGGAATGGCAATTAGCAGGTAAGGCCTAATTTCACCTTATGGCAAACAAAGGTTGTGTATGAGTGTAACTCCTTCTACACACCCTTCGGATATTTGGCTGGCAAAACAAGCACTTTTGCAATGCCTGTAGCAGGTATAAACTTGAACACAGCTCAGGATATGTAGGACATTTCTAAAATCAGGTGAGGATGTCGAGGTTCTTGGGAACACAGTAGACACACCTACACCACACTCCTGTTCTGATTTGGACAGTCTCGTGTCATTGGCTTCTTTAAAACTGCTTTATAAAATGACTCCATTGACGTCTCCATGCTTTGGACATCTGTATGCTGTTTTTCAGACGTCCAAAGCACGAATAGGGTTTCTAAGATAAATACCACTTAAATCACATCTGCCATTTAGATGCCCAGTCTCCTAGTCTCACAGCATCCTTCTACAATTCTTCACAGTCCTGTCCTGTTATAACAACTTTGAATAATTGTATGTGATCTGGAAATTACCTCATTTGTTGCTCATTTCTCCAGATCATTTATGAATATATCAAACAGCATAGATTCCCCCTTGAGGCACCTTTGGAAAAATAACCATTTAGTCCTACATTCTTTCCTGACTTTTAACCAGTTTCTTATCCCCAGTCGGTTATTGCCTTCCATACCATGACTTTTCATTTTCTTGAGAAGACTCTTATGAGGGACTTCTCAAATGTCGTCTGAAAATTCGCATGTACAATAACAACTGGCTGACTTGTCCACATTTGTTTACACCTTCAAAAAAATTCTAATTAGTAAGGCATGCTAAACCCATGCAAATTCATTCTCTTTAATCAGCGTGTGTTTGAATTGATAGTTTTGTATTTGTGTTTTTAAAATACATAGTTTGCAAAAGTATTCTTTACAATGGGCAAAGGTTTTCAAAATACTTGTTTGTATGAGACATGGGGAGTCTGCGTTTGAATATGCGATCGAAAGTTAGACTTTGTTTTCTTGCGTGCATGTGTGAGATCAATTTTGTGTATTTGTATGTGTCAAGAGGCAAGAGTTGAGTGTTTGGGGGGAGTTTGTGTAAGAGGGTGGACTCTGTATGTATGTATGTATGTATATATCTCCAGGAACAAGCAGGAATGAGTCTTCACATATGGGTATCGTCGGTACCGACGGAGCCTGTGCGGGAATGCTCCCCAGCGTCCAGTAAGAGCTTTTGGGAGCATCCCACAGCGCCTGCGTGCTGCCTTCCCGCCTTTCCCAACCGCCTCTCTCCAGTTCTTATTTTCCGCGGAGCCAGCAGGTCGTGTTCCTGTCACCGCAGAAGAATTCTTTATTTTTTTCTTTATTTTTCTGTGTCGCATCTGCCTTCTTCGATGTCAGACCGGTACCGCCGGTCTTTTCTTTCTTTCTTATTTTTAAAAAAACAAACAAAACTTTTTTCTTCAACTGTGCATTGCGTTTTCGGCCTTAGGCCTGAACATTTTCTCCTCATGGAGAAGCCTGCTTCCAGGTTTTAAAAGTGCACGAAGTGTGGCGGTACTATTTCCGTCACCGACACACATGACTGGTGTCTCAAATGTTTGGGTCCTGACCATTCCATCACAGATTGTGTGTCCTGTACCATGATGTCTAAAAGGGGTCGGCAGAACCGAGCAGCCAAGCTCAGTACCCTGTTTCCCTCTGAAGCAGCCTCAGTGGCATCGACGTCTTCCAGGGCTGCTTCTTCTTCCTCCCATGGATCTCAGGTAACCAAACATAAATCCAGCCGGTCCTCGAAGGGCAAATCTCCCTCTAAGCATCGAGATGCCTCCGGGCTTGTCCTCGAGGATTCTGCACCGGCAAAATTACCCCGGCGGGAAGTTTCGGCTTCCAAAGCATCTATAGGGTCACAGGTTGACATCGATGGCTTGGCCTCGACCGATCACCTGTTGCCGTGTTCTGGGGTACCGGTGGCCTCCACTGGTACCGACATCCAGACTCTGGTGGCGTCGATGGATCAGAAAATTATGTCCATGCAGCTCACCCTAACGGTGTTTATGCAGGCTTCGACGCCTTCGGTGCCGCAACAATCTCCGTTGCCGGTACAGACTCCGGCACCGGCATCATTCCCGGTACCGGTACTGATTGCATCGACATCGGCTTCGGTGTCGGCTGCAACGGTACCCTGTCCTATGATGCCCATCGGTACCGCACCGGTACCGCTTACTCCCGATGTCGATCCCACTCGGTACGCATATCGGGCTTTACAGGAGCATCCAGACAGGTGATACTTCAATTCCTCCGAAGACTCTGAGTCGGAGGCTTCTGTCGATGCACCGGTACTTCTTCCTCTGGAGTCTGCTTCTCCAAAACGAAGAATGTCTCCTCCAGAAGACTTGTCTTTTCAAGACTTCATCAGGGAAGTGGCTAGGGGCCTCTCCATTACAGTGGCCTCTGAGTCAGAGCCTAGAGCCAAGCAATTAGATATTCTGCAATATCCTAAGGCTCCTAAGGAAGCAGCTACCTTACCTATTCATGAGATTCTTTATGATCTCATGTTGGGCATGTGGGAGACTCCTCTCACCACCTCTCCTCATTCTCGTAGGTTAGACACTATGTACCGTGTCCCTCCCTGTCCTGGTTTTCATAAGACTCAGCTTCCTCACCACTCTATTGTGGTTGAGTCTGCTATGAAGAAAATAGAGTGCAAAGAGACACTCATCTAACCCTCCAGGACGTGAATGTAGGACTCGAGATGCTTTTGGCCGAAGGATTTTCCAGGCTAATATGCTTGCTGCCAGAATCAACTCCTATAGTCTCTATATGGGGATGTTTCTAAAAGAAGTCACAGATCATCTGCAGACTTTAGCTCCTTTTATTTCAGAAGATAAAAGGCAGGAATTTCTCACTTGGCTCAAACATGCCCAAGATGTTTCCAAATTCTCCAACCGTGCAGCCTTTGACTCTTTTGAATGTGTAAGCAGAGCCACGGCTATTGCCATAGGTGCACGCAAAATTGCTTGGTTACAAGCCTCTGATTTGGAACTCTGGGTCCAAGATGAGTTGGGAAACCTTCCCTGTACAGGTGAAAACCTGTTTGGCAGGGATTTGCAAGCAAAGGCCACTCAGATGGATGCTGAGAACTCTGCTTTGGATCGACTTTCAAAGTCTACCTTTGCTCCTGTTAAGAAAAGATTGTTCAAAAAGACATCTTTTTCTAAAAAAGGAAGATATTATCTTGCTCATGGGCAGACATCTTCTGCAGGTCGTTTTCCTGCAAAGCGTCAGCAACCATCTAAACAGGCCAAGTCAAAGGCTGCCAGGCCTACCACAGCCCAGCAGCCTCAACCTCCTCAGGGCCTTTGACTTGCAACTAGAGAACTTAGCCTTTCTAGCTCTGGAAAAACCAGAGCCCCTCACCATTCCAGGAAGGTTGACTTACTTTGCTCCCAGATGGGAGCAAATCACAGCAGAGCAATGGACCCTCTCCATCATAAAGGAAGGGTACAAGCTTCACTTCTTAAACCTTCCTCCTCACACCATGGTGAAACAGTTCAATTCTCCAACATCTCTCCTCACCCTAGATTGTAGGAGATTGCTACCCTTCTTGCCCAAGGGGCAATAGAAGAAGTACCTCTTCTTCAACAGGGCTCAGGGTTCTACTCCCCTTATTTTCTTATTCCAAAGAAAACAGGGGGCTACAGACCCATATTAGATCTCAGAGAATTGAACAAATTTGTATTCAAGGAGAAATTCAAAATGATTTCTCTAGGGGCTCTGCTTCCATACCTTCAGAGTCAGGACTGGCTTTGTTCTCTAGATCTCAAGGATGCGTACACCCATGTCCTCATCCATCCAACACACAGAAGGCCTCTGCATCAAGGGTGTTCACGAAATGCATGGCAGTAGTAGCTGCATTTCTCCGCACTCTAGGAATATTCGTATTCCCATATCTGGACGACTGGCTCATTCGAGCCCCATCCCAGTCAGAGGCCCAGACTTGTCTAACCTGCACAATGCGTATCCTTCAGTATTTGGGATTAGTAATATCCCAAAATCCAATCTCACCCCTACTCAGTCTCTGGAGTTCATAGGGGCCTTGCTGGATACCACAACTGCAAGGGCCTATCTTCCTCAGGCCCGTCACCTACGTCTGGTGCAGTTAGCCTCCCAGATTCAGTTAAAGTCCTAATTAACTGCTTGAGAGATGTTACAACTATTAGGCCACATGGCATCCACCGTGCATGTGGTTCCATATGCTCGCCTTCACATGAGGGCAGCTCAATGGACTTTGTCTACCCAATGGACTCAGGCATCAGGTTGCTTGTCAGACAAAATAGCAAACTCCAGTCGCCTTTTTTGGTCTCTCCAATGGTAGAAGTCCTCTCAAAACCTGTTGCTGGGATCCCCTTTTCAGCAACCGCTACCCTAAGCAACTCTCAACAGATGCGAACTCCAAGGGGTTGGGAGCTCATCTACAAGATCTCTCCACCCAGGGCATCTGGTCTCCACAGGAGACTTCTCTGCATATCAATCTATTGGAACTCGGAGCAATATTCTTAGCTCTGAGTGTTCCATACCCTGCTCAGCTACAGGACAGTCCTCATCCATACGGACAACCAAGTAGCCATGTTCTATGTAAACAAGCAGGGCGGGACTGGCTCTCTGTCGCTTTGCAACGAAGCTTTGCGACTGTGGGCCTTCGCCAGAGAGCATCACATCCATCTTCTGGCAGTATATCTTCCAAGCATTCAAAACTCTTGGGCGGACAGACTCAGTCGAGTTCTGCTCCCACACGAGTGGTCCCTTCACATGGACCAGGTAGCCAGGATTTTTCGAATTTGGGGAACCCTGGACATAGACCTCCTTGCAAGTCCGTGGAATGCCAAACTTCCCCGGTTCTGTTTCAGAATTCCATCTCAGGGAATTCAGGCCAAGGATGCCTTCCTCCTTTTCTGGGGTCAAGACTTCCTTTATGCCTTTCCACCAATTCCCCTAATTCCCAAAACACTATTCAAGCTTCAGAGAGATCGAGGGACCATGATCCTCATAGCTCCACATTGGCCATGCCAAATGTGGTACCCTCTACTTCTGCATCTCTCTCAAGCTCCTTCCCTGGACTTGGGCTGTGCACCAGACCTTCTGTCCCAGGAAGGGGGAACATTATGGCACCCAAACCCCCAGTCGCTCCATCTCAGGGCTTGGTTGCTGAGGGCCTAGACCTTCAAGATTTTCATCTCTCTCAGCAGGTCAGAGATGATGTTCATGCCTCTAGAAAGCCTTCTACTAGGCGTTCCTATGCTTTCAAATGGAAAAGATTTACCATTTGGTGTTCAGAGAAGGGTCTAAACCCTATGGCAATACCTCTGAATTCTCTATTAGAGTATCTCCTGCTTCTATCCCATGCAGGCCTGAAAACGAATTCAGTAAGAGTCCATTTGAGTGCTATTGCAGCGTCCCTCAAGCCTCTCAATGGACAACCTATTTCCTCTCACCCTCTTATAGCAAGATTCATGAGAGGCCTTCTTTTAACTAAACCTCCCATTAGACCACCTCCAGTGGCATGGGACTTAAACCTGGTTCTTGGCCAGCTTATGAAGCCACCCTTTGAACCTTTAGCCACCACCTCCTTGAAATTTCTTTCATGGAAAGTTGTTTTTCTCATTGCAGTCACCTCAGCACGCCGCATCAGTGAATTGCAAGCTTTGGTGGCTAATGCACCTTATACAAGGTTCCATCATGATAAGGTAGTCCTCAGGACCAATCCACACTTTATGCCTAAAGTGGTCTCGCCTTTTCATCTGAACCAGGAGGTATATTTACCTGTTTTTTTCCAGGACCTCATGCATCAATGCAGAGAGGAATCTTCATACCTTGGAATACACATGCATTGTTCAGCATAGTAAAGTCCATAACAGGTGAACCGGTTTCAGCACAACCCCCTATGCCTCAGCCGCAGGACTACGCAAACTACCTGCAATCAAAGATGATTAAGACCAACACAGACATAAATGTCAATAATGCTACCACTTCACCCAAGGCATCCCAGGCAATGCCACTACACAACTTCTCCAATGTATCAAATAGAGAGGTTGTGAACATTATTGCCTCAATCAATCCCAGCACAGCTCCTAATGACCCGTGTCCAGCCAGCTGGATCAAGGACATGCGACATGACCTCAGTCAAATATTGAGCAAAATACTGAACCAGTCCTTCTCAACAGGTTCCTTCCCGCAGAGTCTAAAACACACTTCCATCAAGCCCCTACTGAAAAATAATAGACTGGACCCATCCAAGGTTGATTCCTTCAGGCCTATCTCGAGCATCCCACAGCTTGCAAAAATCATTGAGAAGGCCGCCCAACAACAAATCCAACATCATATTGACACTGAAGCACCACTAGATCCATCTCAACATGGCTTCAGGGAAGCACATGGAGTCGACACAGTCCTTACAACCCTACTCAATGTTCTGGTAACAGGAATAAATAACATACAACAGGGTTTCGTCCTCATCTTCCTGGACATCTCCGCCGCTTTCGACTCTGTGAGTCATAACATACTCCTACAACGCTTGAAAGATAAGGGGATTCAAAGCACAGCACTCGAGTGGTGTAAATCCTACTTATCTAACAGGTGGCAACAAGTAAAAACAGGCCATGAATCCTCAGAACCATTCCTGCAATCACAGGGAGTACCCCAAGGATCGTCCCTATCGGCACTAATGTTTAATATCTACATGCAGCCGATATGTGACTTGATCAGATCCTTTAATGTACAATGTCTCGCTTACGCAGACGACATCCTCCTATATATGCCATTCACAATTGAACACCCAGTATTCTCCCCAATAATCAACTGTTTTGAAGCTGTAGCCGAATGGTTGCTATCTCAAAACCTTCGGATTAACCACAACAAAACTGACGTTCTTTTTGTCACAAGGAACCGTAAGTTCATACCTCCTCCATCACTTCTCGTCAACAACATAGAGTTGAAATCAAAAGCCACCATCCGTTACCTCGGCATTACATTGGATCAGCACTTGGATATGACAACGCATGTCAAGAACATCACAAAAACTATATATTATAAGATTAAATCGCTACGTCACCTCCGCTCCCTACTTGATCCCACAGACTTCCGAACAACCTTCCAGGCATTAGTCCTCCCACACCTGGATTTTGCCAACATCATCCTTCATGGCCTCCCTCAATCAACTTTGAATCCGCTCCGCCTAGCCATGAATACAGCCGCCAGAGTCCTTTCCGGCTCATCAAGATCTGACCATATAACACCCATCATGAAAGAACTGCATTGGTTGCCATTACATGCCAGAATCCAGTATAAGTCTTTAGTCCTTACTTTCAAGGCACTAAATAACTGCCCCCCTACGCCAATCAGCAAGCTCATCCACGTCACCCTGGAAAACAGAAAAAGGAGAACCACATCAATGAACACCTTAATAGTCCCGAAAATAATAACGAAGTGCTCTAAGGCCACCTCCAACAGGGCCTTCTCCTTATTTGCACCTCTAAACTGGAATGCGCTACCTCCCGAAATCCGTGCTATCAAAAACCTAATCCTATTCAGAAAGGCATTGAAATACCACCTGTTTACAAAACACTACCCAGAAGTCAACCTAGACATTAACAAAACTAGCTCCTCAATACAACCTGAAAAGGGCTAGTTGGTCAACCTTCTCTCTAGTCCTATTAGTGAACCACATCGCAACATCCAAACGAGTTTCATATTACTGTATATAACATTAAGTTAATCTGTACATAGTTCCCCCGGTTGTCCTATTGTTGAAATTCCCTGTTCAATGTAAAACTCAATGTTACTTGTATGCATTGTAGTATGTTCTTGTTCAATGTACACCGCACTGATTGTAATAGCGCGGTATAAAAGAATTGTTAAATAAATAAAATAAATAAATAAATAAATAAGAGAGCTCTCGCTTTCTACTTACAAAGAACACAGCAACATAGGTGGTCTTCTCAACTTTTTGTTGCTTTTGATCCTTCTCATTTAGGACTTCCAGTCTCTAAGAGAACACTGTCCAACTGGATTGCTCAGTGTATTTCTTTCACCTACCAGAGTAGAAACATTTCTCTGGAGGGCCATGTCACAGCTCACAATATGAGAGCCATGGCAGCCTCAATGGCTCATCTAAACTCTGTCTCCATCGACCAAATCTGTCGAGCGGCCACCTGGGCCTCTGTTCATACCTTCACAGCCCATTACTGTTTGGACAAGGACTCCCGCCGGGATGCCTCGTTTGGTCAGGCTGTCCTCAAACACCTGTTCCATTCCTAATCAACTCCTACCCACCTACCCTGGTCGGATGCCAGAGATCCATGGGGGGAAGTGCAGCCCTCTGCAAGGGCACACAACCATGGGGTCTCTCCCTGGCATCTGCAGCTAGGGAGTCCCCATATGTGAAGACTCATTCCTGCTTGTTCCTGGAGATAGCACAGTTACTTACCTGTAACAGGTGATCTCTGGGAACAGCAGGAATAAGTCTTCACAACCGACCCACCTCCCCTAGGAGTTGTATCTCTCTATCTTTCCTCTCCTCTCTCTCTTTGTCTCAGCTTTAAAACTCGAACTGGAGAGAGGCGGTTGGGAAAGGCGGGAAGGCAGCGCGTAGGCGCTGTGGGATGCTCCCAAAAGCTTTCTTACTGGACGCTGGGGAGCGTTCCCGCGCAGGCTCCGTCGGTACCGACGATACCCATATGTGAAGAATTATTCCTGCTGTTCCCAGAGATCACCTGTTACAGGTAAGTAACTGTGCTATATGTGACTGAGGCTTTGGCGTTTACGTGCGTGTGAAATGGAAGAGTTCTGTGTGTGTGTGTGGTAGGCATGTGTTGAGTTGTCTCAAAGGAAATATTTATTTTTTATTTATTTATTACAATTTCTTATATACCGCACTATTCGGCATCAGCGCGGTTCACATTATAACACAACGACCATAACTACAAGCTGTTTGGTTTTACATTGAACAGGGGTACAAACTTGGATAACAGGGGTAAACTATATACATGAGATATTTACACGGCTAGAATTGAACAACAATATCATAATGAAAGTAAGGGTCGTTTCCAAGTGGGTCATTTCTTCAGAGGGAATACCTAGGTGCCATTGCTGGTTGGGTAGTATTGGAGGAAAAGTTGATATTTGAGTGCCTTCTTGAACTGCGATAGGTCGGTAATAGCCCTAATGTAAGAGTAGAGCATTCCAGCATTTAGGTACATAAAAACTGAACGCCCTGTTTGTGGTTGATATGTTGCACTTCGACAATGCCTTTGGTGTTATTAGTAGGTTTACAGCTATTGATCTTCTGGATCTGTTGGGGGGCACTATGTGAATAAGTTCAGTGAGGGAGGAGGATGAAATGCCTTTGATTGCCTTGAATGATAGGAGTAGGGTTTTAAAGATGATCCTCCCATGGATGGGTAACCAGTGAAGCTGTTTAAGAATGGGAGTCACGTGGTCACTTCTGGAGGCTCCGTATAGGACCCTTGCTGCGGCATTCATAGCCAGCTGTAATGGGGCCAGTGTGGATTGAGGGAGACCTTGTAAGATGGCATTCGCAAAGTCGAAGTGAGGCAGGATTAGCGCTTGGTATATGGTCCGGAAGTCGTCTGGGTCCAACAGGGAGCGCAGATGCCTGAGCATGCGGATTTTGAAGTATACAGCTTTGACTATGTTGCTTATGTGGTGTTTCATATCCAGTCGTTGGTCCAATGTAACTCCAAGGTATCTTATTGTTTCTTTGGTTTGTAAGTCAGCTTCCTTGACACTGACGTGGGAAGGAGGAGTAAAGTTGGGGTCTCTGGTGATGAAAAGCACCTCTGTCTTTTTATGTTGAATGCGTAGGTTCTGTGATTGGAGCCACGCTGAGACCGCGTTGAAACAGTCTATCATCAGTGCTAGGTCCATTTGGGCTGTAGAGAACGGCATGTATAAAAGAATGTCGCATATATCAAACGGCTTACGTTGAATGATCTTATGATGTTGCAGATGGGCTGCATGTAGATATTGAATAATAGGGAGGACAGCGAGGAGCCTTGAGGTACACCCTGTTTTTGATGGAAATGTTTAGACTCTTCTGATCCAGACTTCACGTATTGCCATCTTCCTTCCAGATAGGATTTACACCATCCTAGCGCAATGTTGCAGATGCCCTTCTCTTTCAGTCTACCAAGGAGAATTTCGTGACTCACCGAGTCGAACGCAGCGGCGATGTCTAAGAAGATGAGCACAAAACCTTGTCGGACGTTGTCAATGCCTGTGATGATATCGTTGAATAGACTAGTGAGTAGGGTCTCGACTCCATGATATTCTCTGAACCCATGTTGGCAGTGATCTAGGGGAGCTGCGGAGTCTTTGTGATCTTGAATTTGCCGTTGTACCTCTTTCTCAGTTATCTTAGCTAGGAGGGGAATACTAGCTATTGGCCTATAAGAATCGACCTTTCGCGGGTCAAGCTTGGGGTTTTTCAATAGTGGCCTAATGGATGTCTGCTTGAGTGTTGTGGGGAAGTATCCTGTTGTGAAGGAGAGGTTCATTAGATTTGCGATGAAAGGACTGAACACAACACGTAGCTCCTTAATCCAAAAAGCTGGGCATGGATCAGTCTGGGCAGTGGAGGTATTGAGGGATGCTATGGTATCTTCAATGCATTTAGTGGATGGTGTGGAGAATTTGTCAAGTGGGGTTAGGCCCGTTGGTTCTTGGTACGGGATTGCTGACACCTTGTTAGTTTGTACGATCTTGGATTGCAGGTAGTGAGCGAATTCTTGTGGGTGAATCACACTGATGTTCAGGAGATGGTTCCTTCGAGAGGGATTTGACCAAGTTGAAGAGGTCACGTGGTTTATTCAGTGATCTCTTTAGGGTGTCGGTGTGATATTATTTCATTTTGGTTGTGATTGCTTCACGATGTATTGAGAGGTGGGTTTGGTAGGCGGTCTGATCTTCAGTAGAGAGCGATCGGCGCCATCGGCGCTCAAGTCTGCGTAGTTGAGTAAGAGAAGATCGCAGCTCAGGAGAAAACCACGGGGCAGAGCTTCTCTTCATCCTTGCTGTGTTTGAGTTCGGGCGTTGTGAGATGGCATTTAAGTTGGAGTTCCAGGATGAGATCAATTCTTCAAGGTCAGGCGTGGTTTTGTTGAGGAGGGATTGGGTCTCAGATAGGATGGGCGAAAGCTTCTTGTGGATGTTCGTGATGTGCTGTTCGGGTTTCGGCTTCTGTGCAGCTGCTCATTGTAGATGGGTATCTGGATAATAATCAATTTGTGGTCTGACCAAGGTACATCAATGACTGATATTGGTAGATTGTGGTTTTTATCGATGACTGGCTGAGGAGCAAATACCATATCAAGAACATTCCCTTTTATATGTGTGGGTTCATTGATGATTTGCTTGAGTGCTAGTTCTTCCATGGCACCAAGGAAGGCATTTGCATGGTTTTGAGGTAACGATGGGAGATTGAAATCACCCATTATCCAATTTGGTTTATTTGGACTGAGGGTGTTGGCCGCAAGGTCAATAATGGTTGGGAGGTCATCTGGACAAGCAGATGGCGTTCTGTATAACAGGTTGAGGGAGCAATGCTGGTTTGCAATAGAGAGAATGTCTAGACTGTTTGTGCTAGAGGAATCTGATATGTGGAAGTCAAGGTCTGATCTAGTGATTATGAGCACCCCACCTCCTTTTTTGTTTTCTCTGTGTCTTGTGTGTATGGAGAAATTGGGGGGTAGGAGTTGGTTGAGGAGAATGTTGTCCTCCGATGTTCACCAGGTTTCCATGATCATAAGTATCTCTAGGTCATAAAGTGAGATTGTGTCTAGGACAGCAGGCCATTTTTTGCGAATAGAATGCGCGTTAATGATGGCACATTTTAGTGGTCGGCAGCTCAGAGGTTTTTGCTGGTTGGGTGTTTTGGATAACCGGAGTGCAACATGTAGAAGGTGGGAGCGGCGCGTGTAGGCGTCACTTCCTGGGTGGGAGTATGGGGGTCCAGACCATCTTTTTCCATGGCTATTCAGGACAGGAATATTGCTGTGAGAGGTATAGAGGGCCTGGGTGGTTCCAAGCCAGTGAGTAAGGAGGTAAAAGATAAAGAGGGAGGCGAACTGGAGGACCATATCGAGAGTTGAGGAGGTGTGTGAGACACTGTAGATATGATGCAGTCAGGTGCAGTAATGTGACAGTACAGTGTAGCAATGAGGCACAATATAGTAGTGAGACAAAATATAGTAATGAGGCACTGTAGGACAGAGGAATAATTTATATGGGACAGTAGAGGGGTCTGTCGTAGAAAGAGGCCTCAGGGTATAGATTACATAACTACAATATTGAATACATTTCAGTCATGTCAAGGAGATACATACTGATTGTAAAGGGTCTGTTTCTTGTTAGTCACTCCAGGCCAGGGAAGTCCTGAACCCTCATCTGCGGTGTGCTGCTCCGGCTGGCTGGAATCCAGGGGAATGAAGCTCACAGACCACACAGAAGGAAAGTATGCAAGTTTATTCCAAAGGGTGGAGGGATTGTCCGTATTTTATACCTTATCAGAAACATAGTCATACGTCATCCACCCATCTTCTGGGTCCCGCTATAGCTTATCAGTAACTGTGCAAATACAAGTCATCTCTGAGTAGAACAATCAATTTAGCTTAGCACAGCACATTCCTTTTTCCATACCCACACCAGAATGTACAAAGGGCACACGCATAGGATTCTGATTTCTCTTGTGCAGGCCTCCTGTATATGCACTTAAACTAAGCATTATTATTACAAAGGGCACATATATAGGATTCTGATTTCCCTAACACTGATATGATGCAATACTGGGATGATGCAGTAACGAGATAGGATACTAGCAGAAATGAGATAGCAGTAATGGGATAGGATACCAACAGGTTACATTGTATCTTGAAAGGCAAAACAGTAACAGATCGTAGGGCTATGCTATTCAGTACCTATTCAGAAATATGTATAAGAGGCTGCTTTATGTTCTTGAGAAATGCTTGTGCGTGCGTGTGTATGTGCATGGAACTTCACTATAGCAAAAATACACTTTTCTGTGGATTTGGATGCCAAAAAGAACACAAACATACCTTTTTTTTTTTGATGCCATGGAACGTACATGTCATGAGCAGAAGCTGAAAAATGAGACAAATGGGGGGTCTGCAGTAAGGTCATGTGAGGTTGTGGTTGTACATTGTACTTCTCATGATGTCTTCCAGTTATTGCCACATTTTTCAGCAAGGGTTTAATTGGTGACCTTACAGCGGGGCTATCAAAATTTCTACCTGTGTTGTCACCGAATTGCATTCTGCTTTCTCTGTATGTTCTCTTTAATTCAATTTGTAGTCCCTAACCGACCTAAAGAGCTTGATTGGAAAATACAGAAGTCTGTCCTCTCTACCAGAGTTGAAAGTTTTAGGATCCATCTTTCTTGTTACTTGTACAGCATCTATTGTCTCTGAATCTAATGAATGTTTCTTCAGTCAATGGAATCTCTTCAAGCCTACAGTGACTGCATTCCACAAGTGTATTCAAGACTGACTGCTATCACGAAAGGTGCCGCCTCACCTCATTAACATGGAAGCTGATGTAGGCGAGGCAGATAGATAATGTTTGAGAGGAACCTTGGAGTGGTGTTTGACTATCTTTCTTCAAGTGTTTTGTTTTATACAAGTTTTGAAATTGATTTGTGACTGAATGAGGGTAGAGGTGAGCTGGTCTTAATGTTCAACAACTGAGACTATTAATATCTCTAGTCCCAAATTGGTTCTGTTAAAACCCTCAGAGAAGACTAGTTGGTTAGCTGTAGTTAATCCTTTGATAAATGTAAACTAATTTCTTGTCAGACTTGCCCTTTTCATTGTGTATTTATTTCAGAACTTCCAGCGCGGCGTCTTTCTTCTCGCTTTGCCTTTGCAGTTCTAACGTGTAGGTTTTTCCCCAAGCAATGTAAAGACCTCTGAGAGAATATGTAATTATGTTGGCAATGGTGAAATCAAAATTAGAGCAGAAGGGACTGTATTAGCCTCTCCTCTGCTCCTGTAGTGTGCTGATACAGTTATGCTTGCAACCTGAGATTACAAAGGCCCTCCTTTGTTTCCTTACGAGATGGTCAGAGAGATGATTAGTTATAATTTGGAAAGAAAGCTGCTGCAGTTTAGAAATCATGTACAGCTAATACCTACTGTAGGTGACAATGATAAGACAGGACAAACTGCTGTGTAGTGTATAAGTTGCCTGGGGGAGGATGGGAGAACAAAGTTTTGTATCTATGTACGTGTGTGTGTATAAATGATATGACCACAGACACACGTGCAAAGACCATACCAGCCTACAAAATACACACATTTTAACCTGCGTGTAAACAGCTTTGCTAAAGCTCTGAAAGGTGGTACATTAAAACTAATAGATATGCACACAAAACAGAGAGCTGCACACGCATAACCCATACACACCTGGGCAATGCAGATACAGTGCAGTGGGGTATGTGGGTGCACACATACATGAGTGATGCTCTGCATGCTTTCCCCAGTTATCTCGCACCTTTCCAGTACAGTTCAAGCCAAGTAACATTCGGCTACAGCAAGAATTTCTGTGTTAGGATATCAAAGCAAAAACTGTCTTACTATTCCTACCATCTCTTGAGCAAATCCTGAGATTACCTGCAAATCAGCTTTTGTGGAATTCCATCCCTCTCAATCCCTGATATGAAATCTCACTCCCTTGATTTAAACCTGGCCTTAAAGCCTATTTTTCTCAAAATCCTTTGGGATTTGACCCAGCTGGACATTGAGTGGCATTGCTGGCTGCGGTACCTGTAGTTAGTGCTCTTTCCTTTACTATGTTGGATCTTTTCTCATTTTTATTCTTTTCTGAAACCTGTAGAAATTTCACTTCTGATTTATTAGATTCACTTCCAACTCATCCCTCCAGTCCGGTCGAGACTTCTGTGTTGTGTACAGTTCCAGCAGATGGAGACTGAGCATACAGACCTCTGTGATGTAACAGTATAAGGAAGAGGAGCTAACCCCTCCTAGTCCAGTTTGCTCAGTCTCCTAGCAGGTGGAACAGACAGTGCAGTTGGGCTGTACTGAGGGAACGATTTGGAAACACAATCAATTTTGAAATCTATTGTTCTTGGGTTTTTAGTGTGGCTAAGTGACAAAGCAGACACCAGGTTTAAAAAAAAGAGGTATAAAAAAAAAGACCCATGTGTTCGGTGGCAGCCTTCCCCTCTCCGGGAGCCAAACCATTCAATCGGCTGGTCTCTGTGGTTAAGTGAGGCGTAACAGAGGGTTCAGCTGAGGCCTGTTCATTTGGGTTTCTCATTTTTCTCACCTTCTGTTGGGGGGGAGGGGGATTGGTGGTGTCTCAGCAGCAGTTCTTGTCAGCGCTGCGCCTCCTGGGGCTAGCCAGGGCAGTTTGTTCTGGGGCATTGGGCTATTAACAGGAGCCTGCGGCAGTGGGAGGAAAACTTAGGACTTGTTGGTCAGCCAGGGCATTCCGGTGGGCAGCCTTTGCGCGTCAGAGGACTTGATTGGCCAGTGGAGCTTGAGTGTCTCCTGCTGGCATGCCTAAACCAGTCTGTGGTGCATGTGCAGGATGCAGAGGATGGCTCTCCGAGGAAGGGATCTGCTGGGGCTGCGAGTCGGAGGACTGTGCCACCAGTGACAGCCTTTGGGGAGCCGATTCTGATGGGGTCGGGCAGTGACGGCATAGTGCCTGCTGCAGCTATGGCTTCCACATTTTTGACGGGAACCATGTCCATTTTGAGTGCAGCACCAATGGCATCTACTCATGGTGGGGAGTCCTTGGATTCAGTTCCTGCATTTCCATACAGGTCAGGGGGTCATGATTCAATAGCATAGAGGCTCTCCAACTCATACCAGGAAGTGTATGCAGACATTTTCTCCATGGATTTTGTCTTTTTAATACACAAGGCTTATTGCCTTAAGCGCGGCACTTCTAGCACAGGGGTGGGCCCCATTGGGGGCTGCTCATTCTCGCAAGGGCCCAGAAAAAGCCTAAAGGGCTGCAGCACCTCCTAGAGGAGGTACAGCAGTAAATTCAGGATGGCTTCCTGGTGAATCGGCTTTTGGAAGACTCGGAGGTATCTGAGGATCCCTTGGAGAGGCCCCGTCAGGACTTGGAGGAAGATGAGGTGTGTTTTGGCATGAGGAGTTGCCCCAACTGATTGTGTAGACATTGGCGGTGCTCAATATTCCACAGACGCTGCTGGTACCAGAGGTTCCGTTGGAGGACCCATTGCTCCAAGATATCCAGGTGTCTGAGACTGTCTTTCCAGTCCATCGGGTCCTTAAGTAGCTGAAGCTTGAGTGGTAGTTGCCTAAAGCAGGCCTAAGGGGCAGCTGAGCGATGGCATGGCAGTATCCCATTCCGGCAGCAGAAAGATCTCCTCAAGGTGCCCAGAGTGGATGCTCTAGTGACGGCGGTCAATAAGAAGTAACCATTCCTGTGGAGGGGGAAGCAGCCTTCTGGGACACAAAAGGACAAGAAGTTGGAGATCTTGTTGAAACAGGCCTTCAAGGTGAATGCCTTGGCACTCCAAGCTTCAGTGTGCAGAGCATTGGTGGCCAGGGCCTTCATGAGATGGGTGCAGAGCCTTCCTGGGGACAAGACAGCACTAGAGGTGTCCAGTTTGGAGACAGGCTGTGTGTACTTGGTGGATGCCTTGCACAATCTTCGGGCGTCGTCCAAGGGCATGGCATCTGTGGTGGTGGCGGCAAGGCGATTCCTTTGGCTTCTCAATTGGTCCGTAGACGTCGCCTCAAAGGCACGCCTTAACCAGTTGCTCTTTAGGGGTAAGATCTTGTTTGGTGAAGCACTGGAGAAGTTGATAAAGGAGCTTGGAGAGATCAAGCCGGCGCGGCTTCCGGAGGATAAGCCCAAGACAGGCAAGGTGCCTTCCTCTTCCAAGGGCCAGTCCCGGGACTCCCGGTGGTTTCGGGGGAGTCACTTTATGCCTTATCGGTGGGGTCATTACCCTTCTTGCGATCTGAAGCACTGTGAGTGCTGCACTTCTGGATGGAGACACTGCAGTCCGTGATTGTAGCAGTGTGGTAAGGGGAATTTCTCTGGGAACAAGAAGGAAGTCAGTCATCACATATGGGTGATGTTGGCGCTGACAAAACCCAGTTGGAAGCATCTCCCCAGTTTTCAAAGAGAGCCTTTGGGAGATGCACCACGAATGTGTGGTCCACTTCCTGCCCAAGGGTGCCATCTTGCCTCCATCTCCATTTTTCCACGGAGCCCCCCGGATATCTATCCAGTTCCCCCCAGAAAAAGTGTGTTTTCTTTATCCAGTACATGTACCGGTTCCTTTCCAGCTCCCCAGCCAGCTCGCCTCTGCATCACTCCTCGGGATCATTTCTTTGTTTTTTTTTTCATCGAGATATCCCTCGTGTCCTTTTTTGCCGCAGGCCTCGGACCCCTGCTGGGTGGCAGGGCCCCCTTTTTTCCCGATGGCATCCAGAAGCTTCAAAAAAAAAATGTGATCAGTGCGGTAAACTGATGTCCCGCACTGACCCACACAACTGCTGCCTTGGGCCAGAGCATGACGACTCGGACTGCAAACTCTTCAGGACCATGACCACAAAGGCCATCAAGAGCCGTCAGCTGCAGCAAGGACAGTTCTTTCACAAGACCGACTCGACATCAGTCTCTGGCAACATCGTGCTCCGTGGCCCCCTTTGGCACCTTGGTGTCCCGCGAGGCCTGGGCTGCCTCAGAGTCCCGTGGCTGCGGCTCCTCTGAGAGGAAATTCCTGAAGGTTGAATGCAAGAAGTCAAAACCCTCAGACTGCCTCGGAGGATTGATCCGGGAAGAAAAGAAAAATCCCATTCCAGGGCCTGCAATCCCCAGCACGAGTCAGAGGGGTCAGAGTGGGAGCAGCACCACAAGCTGCCCCTGAAGGAGTAGTTTGTATCCGGCAACGACCTTGGACACCTGAGACCATCCTTGTCGAGGACTCCCCCTCGACAGAACTGATGCCGGCCCTGAAGTCTTTGGTGCCTGCATCGAAGGCTACGGAGCCAGCTGGCATGGAGACCAGGATGGTGGCCTTAGAGCAGTATATCTGCCTTTGTGGCCATGCAGCAGGCATTTATCTGGTTCCTCTGGTTCATCTGCCCTGACAATGGGACCCTAGACATCGAGGGCTTCCCTGGACGTCAAACCGATCCTCGAGCACCACCAGCTTCGAGAGACCCATTGGCATTGGATGAGGGCGAGGTCCCAATCCCATTTCTCAGGACACCAATCCTCTGGTGAGTGCACGCAGTTTGGACCGGAGTTCACGGCCTTGTACTCATCCTCGAACTAAGTCAGAGTGGGAAACTGAGTCCCCAGACACTGAGCGGCACTGAGATGTACCCTTGGATCGATCTTCCCCGGTGTCACAATGCCATTCCTTGCCTAAGGACGTTGCCTTCCTTGACTTTGTGTGGGACATGGCTAAGGCGCTCACCATCGAGGCAGAGGAGGATCCCTACACGGAGGAATTGGAAATTCTCCAGTACGAGGCCCACCACTAAGGAAGCCCTTACAGTGCCTGCCCCTCCTATCCTTGAGCGCCGCCGCCTCCATATGTGGGAGACATCGCCATCGGTGAACATTGTCAGCAAGTGACTTAACTCTATGTACCAAGTCTGCCGAAACCCGGGGTTCCAGAAGACTCAACTTCCCCACAACTCGATGGTCATTGAGTCAGCCATGCGCATACTCAAGAGTTTAAAAAAACAAAACATTCCTCAGTGCCTCTCGACAGGGAGGCCTGGACCCTCGACGCCCTCAGCCGAAAGGCCTTCCAGGGGGTTGGTGATTGCATGCCGAGTCGAATCCCATCAACTAAACATAGACATGTACCTCAAAGAGCTGGCAAAGGAGCTCACCAGTTTCTCAGCAGGCCTCGACGGGGAACACCTTCAGTGATTCAAGTCTCTGGCCTCTGTGGTCAAGGAGTGCTCAAAGTTTATATCCCGAGAAGCCTACGATGGCTTAGAATCCTTAACCAGAGTAGCTGCTGAGGGCATCTACAATGGGTTCAGGACAAACTTATCGATGTCCCTTGTATCAGTTTCATGGAAACCCATGGTAGACAAGGCGGCTGAAATAGAGACTGAGTTCCTGACAAGGACCAGACTCTCAAAAAAGACCTCGGTACAGCCCCATAAGAAGGCCCCGGGGAAGAAGTCCTCCTTCGCAAGGAAAAGGGAGGTTTTGGCAATACCTCAGTTCCAAACCACCTGGGCCCCGCAGCAAGGCCAACACCACAAGGGACAAGGGCATAGCCCCCACAAGCAAAAGACCCCCAAGTCCCAGGCGCTGACTCCATCCCAACCTGGGGGGAGTTGACTCCGTGGGCAAGACATCCTCAACCCCAGGGGGTCCCCAGCAGCCCACAGGAGGTTGTCTGACTGTTTGCCCACAAGTGGTCCACCATAGCAACCAATTCCTGGGTACTGCAAGTGGTCAAAGAGGGCTACCTCCTCCACCTGCAACTTGTGCGACCCTTGTACTTTCCAGGAGAGCCCGTAAGACCTCTCCTCCACCAGAGGAAGAGGAAGAACTGAGGTGCAGTCAAACCTGCTGGAGGAGGAACCGATCCAACTCAGCAGCCCACAGGAATAGGACGACCCCAATTCCTTATTTTCTTCCTACCCATCTGGCATCTTGAATCTGCCTTACCTTTCAATCTCACACCTTTTGCCCCTCCTGTCCACTCCCCAATCCCAGGTTTCTTTGTTTCCTCCAGCCAATATCAGAGACACTCCCCCCCCTGCATTATCCCATCTCCCCCTGTAGTGTTAATACCGCTGAAGCAGCCCCTAGCACAGTTGGGGGGAGGAGGGGACAAGGAAAACAAGAAGAGGCCCAGTGACCAGCAATCTGCAGGTGTGAGGTGGGTTATAGGCTACCTATAACCTTCCTGAGGCAGTGAAATGAAAATACTGGATTATACTGAAATTCAATATATTACCAAAAACGTTGTTGACAAATGTACAGAATACAGATTTTTTTTTTTTGTTCAGAATTTTCTTAGGAGTATGTAATAAACAATAATATCGGGAAAATTCATTGGAAAGACACACAGAGTTCAGAAATGGGTTAGATCAGATGGGTTTCCAGAAAAAAAAGGCTTTCTCCCTCACCACCCCCCCAAAAAAAACCCCTCTCACCTAGTAAAATTCTATGGGAGAAAGAGTTCCAGGTACTAAAGCACAGAAACTTATCTACAGAGAAGCATAGCAAGTAAGAAATTCCTCAATTGCATGGCAATAAAACAGAAGAGTAACGAGGGGAGCCTATAGCATCAAAGACCAGCACTTGCTAAACTAGGCCAACATGGCTGATGCTAAGAAAAGCCGACATTTCTCAGTGTAGCATGGATTGATATGAGCGGACCTTTGGCAGAGTCCCACACTCCTGCATAATAAATTGCCTTGAAATATGCAAAATGATGTGCTCAATGAATTTAGGATTTACATTCACCATGTAAATGTGGCAAACTATACACTTTAGCTAATGTGTGAAGATAATTCGCCATCCCTAACATCAAGATCCAACGAGAAATATTTCAGGGAGCCTCCTTTTGTATTGCACTGCTTAACTCTTTGGGTTATGAATTTAGATTTAATCCTAAAGCTGGCAAAGATCCAGAAGTCTCAAACGATTCCCAAATAAAGCAACTATATAAATATATATCAATACAAAAATCTATATATAGGTAGCAATCTCATTACATAGGAAGAAAAAAAGACATCAGGGCTTATTGATCCATCTACTGGGCCCTTAATATTCCATCATCAGTTTAAAAAGACCTTCCTTCAGTTCTTTTACAAAAGGTTTTAATCATTAATTTTCCAAAATTTTGTATCCTTAATTTTTTTTTTTATATTTATTTTTTTTATTTTTATTTAATTTCTCTTCTATACTGCGCTATTCAAATCAGTGTGGTTTACATATAACAACCATATGCAATGCAGTTGGGCTGTATTGTATTTACAATGAACTGGGACCATAACTTGGACATAACTGGGGTAACTATCTACAAATTATTTACACTAGTAACAATCTGGACATACTAATATTTACATGGAGTGGCTCCGGTAAGGTTAGCTGCAGGATAGTGTGCTGGGTGAGTTGTTGGAGAGGTCCTGGAGATTGGGAGTGTCTGTGAGCTGTCTTCTGAGTAGTACTGTAAGAATAGGTGGTTCCTAAATTGGGCCAGGTCAGTCATTGCGCGAATGGCTGTAGGGAGGGCATTCCAACATCTGGGTGCATAAAGCATGAACGCCCTATTGGATGTTGCCTGGGTGCGTTTCGTATTTGCACACACATATCCAAACACCCATATCATAGTCTTCCGGGCATGCTGGTAACTTTGAAGAGACACTGTTGCCTCTGTCATTTTTGCAAGAAAAGGCGTGTTAGTAATTGGATAATTTTAAGCCATCTCTTCCTTTTAACATTGAGATCAATACAAATATTTCTTAAAATTTCACCTTTCAAACTACCCTCCGTTCTCCTCTCCTGATCAGAGAGACAGCCAACATACACACACAAACACACCTATGCAGGCATATGCACACATGCATGTATGCATACCCCATCCATCCATGCACACATGCATATGCCCCGCCCCCTCCCACATATTCACATATACAGGCAAGTAAGCTGCACCCCACCCATGCACTCAGATCCCCAGCTCCATACCCACATGCATATGCTCTTACCCCACCCATGCATGCATGCACATGCTCTTACCCCATCCCCCTATGCGTGTGTATGTACACATTCCCACCCAACCAATGTATGTATGTACATATGCACATGTTCCCACCCCAAGCCATGCTTGTAGTTACACATGCATGCATGCAAAGACGTTGGAAAGCATTTCATGAGCCAAGCTCTGCTTGCTTTCTGCATGTGTTTAGGGATTGGTGATAGTTTATTACAGTTACATAAGTGACATTTTTTGACCATGTGAAGAGATGTGTGGCCACTAACATAGTCATTGATAAAAAGCATGAGAGTTTTCCTTTAGACAGAAAACTCTAACATTGTACCATTTGTTAGGAGGGATCGAGCAGTTCTCTGCAGCAGGACGTCGCTGAAACAGACGCTGCCCAATCGGGGCAGCCCGACTACAATTTAAAGAGGGCGCCATCCAAGCAGCAGCCCTTTCATCCCCCACGTGCTCTCCCAGGAGGGATCGAGCAGTTCTCTGCAGCGGGACGTCGCTGAAACAGCCGCTGCCCAATCGGGGCAGCCCGACTACAATTTAAAGAGGGCGCCATCCAAGCAGCAGCCCTTTCATCCCCCGCGTGCTCTCCCAGGAGGGATCGAGCAGTTCTCTGCAGCGGGACGTCGCTGAAACAGACGCTGCCCAATCGGGGCAGCCCGACTACAATTTAAAGAAGGAGTTATCTGGCGCACCCGTGCCGGCGGGCCCGCGCCTGAGGGCCTCGCCAGAGGGCCCTTTGGCGTGGCCCTTAGGCAGTTGGCCTAAAGGCAACGTAAAGGTCGGTAATTCCTGGACTTTCTTCACAACGATCCTATAAACTGAGCGCCATCGAGGCGGAGCTATTTCATCAACGATAACACCATAGCTTTAAACGTAATCATATGAACTGTCTGGCGCCAGAAAACTGACCCCACGCTACAGGATCCTGACTTAACATCTACCATCAGATAATTATTATATTTCCCTGCTGTATATTTGCAATTATATCCTCTCAAGTATAGCCAAAACATCAGTTTGCTGCTTATATATATATTGTTGACAATAGCCTTAATAGTGCCAGTAACTGTAACTGTTGCCAGCAATTTATCACTGCCTATCTGTCCCTACAATGCTATTTCTTGATATTGTTGCCAGTAGTCCTCCCAATGCTATTTCTTGATACTGTTGCCAGTAGCCTTGATACTCTTACCAGTAGACCTATCAATATCTCATCTCTGATAATTTTGCCAGTAGCTATATTAATCCCATATATTGATACTGTTGACAGTAGCCCTAGTAATGCCAGTCTCCATTGCACCGTTGCTATTGACTCCACCGGTAACTTACCAATAACCTCTAATCTGTAGCGTACCCAGTTAAGAGGGATCTAGCACTACCCTACAGCTGATTTAAATAGTTACAATCTTAGACACTTGAGGTTATTCTAGACCTAAATACCATATTAACTAGATCATACGAATAACACCCTTTATACACACTTTTTTCTCAACCTACAAGTAAGATATTTACTAACAAAAAGGATAAAGATGGAACTCCTAAATCTGCTTCTTATCACCATAAGTATCATCCTGCACACAAAAACATCACAAGCATACCTATACACGTATCCCATCTATTCACCAAGCCACATATACCTATACCAACTACCACAATACACACAATGGTTCCCATATCAATCCAAACATAATATACACCAATATAAGTCAAAGGTAACGAAACCACGCTCAAGACTAATTACAATCAAACCTACCCTTAATGATACTCACACCAAGTCTACCATACTAATCCCTCAAACATGCATACTAATAAATACTAGGTCTATTAAAAACAAGTTGCCCATTATACAGGACCTTATTACTGAGGAAAAACCTGATCTATTATGCATCACAGAAACATGGCTCTCAGAGGCTGACACAGTCCCCCTTAATACGCTAAATGTACCTGGATATAATATATTTAATTGCCCTCGTAACAAAGGAAAAGGTGGTGGGGTGCTAATAATAGCAAGAAAAAATCTAAACCTATCCTGCACTGCCCAGAAGTCTCTTGAAGGTATAGACATCCTTAAGGTAGAAAATAAAACCTTTGCTATTTCCCTCATTTACAGACCACCTTCTGGAAAACATGAAGCATTAGCATCAGCCCTCGAAACAATATGCGAAAGCTCATTAAAAAAATATCACATGATATTAGGCGATATAAACCTTGCTTCACTCAATACATCACAAACTAATACATTTAATGAGGCCATGGATCAGATGGGTTACCGTCAAATAATCCAAACACCTACACATGACAAGGGAAATATCTTAGACGTAGTATTTCTTCCCAAAGAATATTCAAACACCACAGTAACAAATACACCACCTAAAATAACACAGGTGCCATGGTCAGACCACCACCTTATACAATTCACATTTGAAATGCCATCACAATCACTTAATATAGAACCTAATAATACACATAAAAACATGTTTAAAAAACTAGATAAAGACACACTAATAAATTCGATCTTTTCACATGTAAATACAGAATCCTCAAACCTGGACGAATTAATAAAACAATGGAACAACGGAATTGAAACTTTCTAAACAAACATCTAAAATCACCTCACATGCAAATAACAAACCAAAGAAAAGATCGGAACCTTGGTACACAGCAGGATTAGCTAAATTAAGGAAGGATCTCAGAAAAATGGAAGAAAAATGGAGAGCTAGGAAATCAACTGAGACCAAAAAACAATACTTATCTCTACTTAAATCCTATAAAGAAACAGTAAATACAGCAAAAAAGAACTATCACACCAAAAAACTAACTAATGCTTTAAATAAGCCAAGGGAATTATTTGAGCTTGTAAAATCACTCACTAAACCCCCAAAAGATGATGATTCAAATTATCCTATAAATGCTCAAGAACTGGCTGATCACTACTCTAAAAAATTTAACCCTAGCGAAGAAAAAATCTCCCATAGAATTGAAACTAATGCATTTCAAAGGATAACACAAAATACCAACCCCACTATAGTGTGGGAAAACTTTTACTCAATAGATAACAGACAACCTCTAAACATCATCACAAACTTAAACACCACTACATCCCCTCTTGACCCTTGTCCAGTAGACTGGATCAAGAATGCTAAAACAGAATTATCGCCCATAATACTAAACATTGTAAACCATTCTCTAACACAAGGAAACATGCCAACAGAACTAAAAAGATCTTTAATACGACCTATACTAAAAAACAAATCACTAAACAATGCAGATCCATCCTCATTCAGACCCATATCCAGTATACCCTTTCTAGCCAAAATTATTGAAAAATCTGTACAATACCAATTGCAAGACCACATAGATGACACAAATGCACTTGATGCTCAACAATATTGTTTTCGTCAATCGCATGGAGTAGAAACACTGCTTCTAGTATTATTCGACAGACTCTATAAAGGCATTGAAAACTGCAAAAAAAGTTTGTCCTAATTTTCATCGACATATCTGCAGCCTTTGATTCAGTGAATCATAAGATCCTCATTGAAAGACTAGAAACAATAGGTATAAATGGAACCCCCCCTAAAATGGTTCTCGTCTTATATATCCAACAGGATACAACAAGTATATTTTGATAGAAACCTATCCAATACCTTCCCACAGACACAAGGTATCCCACAGGGCTCAGCACTATCCGCTATATTATTCAACTTATATCTAAAACCAATTTGCGGAATATTCCAGAAACACAAAATTGACTATCATCTCTATGCGGATGATATAATGCTTTATACTCAATTGGATATATGTAACTCTGATTACAGTCACATAGAAAATTGCCTTAATGAAGCACAACAATGGCTCCAACAAAACAATATGCTTATCAATCACAAAAAAACTGAAGTTATGTTTATCTCTAAAAATCCGGAGTTTAAACACCCCCCCTACAATCATATTAAATAATACCACTTATAACACAAAACAAGAACTAAAGTACCTAGGTGTCACACTAGATAGGTGAGTTTCCATGTTAAGTGTGCTAAGACTTTTAAATAGAACCATTTTCTACAAACTAAGAACTCTACAGCCATTATGTAACATCATTGAACTATCAGACTTTAGATCAATAATACAAGCAATCATAATGCCACATCTAGACTACTGTAATGGCATACTTCAAGGCCTGCCCAAAAAAACAACAAACATACTTCAGATGGCACAAAATGTAACAGCCTGAATCCTAATGAACGTACCCTTCTCTGATCACATCACACCTATCCTAAGAGAACTTCACTGGTTACCTATACATGCACGTATACGATACAAAATAATAATTACAACATTCAAACTAATAAACAATTCTGCCCCATCTCATCTTGCTACACTCATAATGCCGCAAACTACAAACAGGAAAAGACGTACTCACAACCTAAATATACTACACACCCCCCTCTCCATTTGCAAAACAAAAGCATTCACTAGTAATAGAGCATTCACATACACTACTCCAACACAATGGAACAAACTCCCCGACAACTTAAGAGCTAACAAAGATCTCACATCATTCCGTAAAAGCCTTAAAACACATCTATTTCAAGAATACTTCAATCAGTCAGAAATAACATAGAGTAATTCCGTGATGAAAACAATTAAAGGGAGATATTCTACCACTTCTACCAGTTAGTTCCCCCAAGTCCACGAAGAATCAAAATAATGAACCTACTTATATTATCTACACAAATAATGTATATAGTTAATCAAATTCATGTATGTTAACATATTTCCCCCCTCTATCATGTATTCAGTTTTAGTTTTTCTATCCCTATTTTTCGAGTTATCCTAAACAATTTTTCACTTTTAATGTTCAAATGTTATGATCCTACTGTTTTATGTAACTGCTAATCTTTGCAGAGTTAATTGTTAACTGTAAACCACTGCTGATCACTGGAAGGAGCGGTATAAAAATGTGCTCAAATAAATAAATAAATAAATTATGAGGTGGGGGGAATAACAGATCACCATGCAGTATCATCAGCCTATTTATGGTTTTATAATGTCCTCGCCACTTTCATTAAAATAGCATCCACATTAGGGTATGGTAGCTGCTTGACTAGGAGAAGGTTGAGGGTCATGGCACGGTGTAAAGTTTAAAGCCTCAGTGATTGGCACTGCTGCTCACAGTTGACACTTGTGCTGCTTCAATACTTACTTATGTTATGATGCCACATCAATTCAAATCTGAAGCCTAAATCTGCCAGATGTCCAATTTATGCAGCTGTTTCATTGTTCAGTGGATGGATGCACTCATCAGCTGTTGTGACTAGAAGTGAACTTTACATTCATATTATGGATGTAAAATATTAACATTTAAATAAGTGAAGTGGTAACTGTTTAGTCATTTAGAGGGAGATTTTATGACAAGTCCCCTGTGTGTGAAGGCTAAGTAGGTGCCCATTTGAAGACATAAAGACTCATAGATGCCTCTATCTTTATAAAATTACACACCAGACCAGCAGGAATCGCAGCTCAAATGAAGACTGACATTTTATAAAATTACCCTCCACATGGTCAGTATCTCCTGGCCCGTAGCCGACTCCAGGTTTCCTTTTCCCAGTATTCTGAGTGAGTCGCCATGTTGGCCTGGGAGTACATGAGAATGTCAGAGGAGGCATGAAGCATGACGATTCTTTAATCGGGATCTGCTGGAGATTAACCTCCCCTGTTTTGAAAATATAAATTGATTATAAAAGGCTTCTTTGCTAGTGTTCAGCTTCTGGTGGCTGTTCCATGTATTATTTAAATTAACAGTTAGATTTCATAAGATTAAATGGTGACTTTTTGAATATGTGCATCATTAATGTAAATATGCAAAGATTGGGAGGCTATTTTAGAAGCTCTATTCTTGAGTTAGATGTCTGAAAATGGGCACTTGGACATGCAACGCATAGAGATGTCCCTGGAGGCATTTAGAAACCAGGTGTATAGATGTCCCCAGTGCAAGAACGTCCATTGTACCCTAAGCAGTTAGCATGGGACTTTTACTACACTGGCTGTTTTAGTCCATGTTAACAGTTACTTCAGCCCCACACTAACTGTTTAGTAAAAAGCACACTTTAACAAGTAATGACTCGAAGGCACACATTGCATTGCATTTTTGCCTCTAAATGTGAATTAAAATGAAAATCTATAGTAACTTATGAGCAGGAATGGTCTCTTACACATTTCTATGCAGCGCTGTGTATGCCTTTTAGTGCTATACAAATAAATAGTAGTAGCTATCAGAAGTAAAGTCTATTGCTATGTTCAGAACAGAGTAAAATTAAGTACTAATGCTTTTAGATTCTCTTTTGGCTCATTGGGTAAAACCATTTCATATAAAAAATAGTCACCACTAAGAAGAGGTACAGACATACAAGACTACAATCTGGCCAGCGACCTGTCTCTCATCAGAGCACTTCATCTCAGATGACCCTTCCATATTAGAGATTTAGTGCTAAGAAGAGAAATCAACTAAAATGTTTAACCTTTTAAAAATTCATTACAAATATTTGAATATGCATCTCATTTCTATGTTTGCACTATTCTTTGCATGGGAATTTATTTGTGCTCTAAACTCTTTATTACATCAGGTTGGTAATATAAGCACAGGAAAATCCATGCTAAAATTGTGTAGACTATCATACTAAATGATAGTGTGATTTTGTATATTGACCCTTCAATTGACCATCAATGCTATTCTTACTGATAGGCCTACAAGTAGAGATTGTAGGGACTATTACTGAACAGATTTTGGGTATGCTTGCGACAATATGGGAAGAGGGTTAAGAGACTGGGTAGAAAAGATGGGTGAGAGGGTAGGTAACTGATAGTTTGCATGTGGTAATATTTATGCACATCTATGTACCATGGGCAGATCTCAACTGGGAAGACTGGATAGGCTGTTTTGTTCTTTATATGCTTTCATTTAATATGTTACCATGTCTTTGAACTAGTACTGGTCTCTCTCCCCTTCAATCTGTTCGACACTCTGCTGTGTGGCTAATCTTCCACCAGCCTCGTCATGCTCATAATCTCCAGGAACAAGCAGGAATGAGTCTTCACATATGGGTACGTCGGTACCGACGGAGCCTGCGCGGGAACGCTCCCCAGCTTCCCAAAAAAGGAAAGCTTTTGGGAGCATCCCACAGCGCCTGCGCGCTGCCTTCCCACCTTTCCTAACTGCCTCTCCTCAGTTCTTCTTTGCCGCGGAACCAGCAGGTCGAGCCCTGTCACCGCTGAAGAAGTTCTTTATTTTATTTTATTTCTTTGGTCGCGTGTCTGCCTCCCCCGACTCCGGTCTTCTTTCTTTTCTTTAAAAAAAAAAAATTATATAATTTCCCTCACTTAGTGTATTTTTTCTCTTTGGGCCTTAGGCCTCACAAGAAAATTTTCCTCATGGAAAAACCAGCCTCCGGGTTTAAGAAATGCACTAAGTGCAGCGGTACTATTTCTGTTACAGACACCCATGAATGGTGTCTTAAATGTTTGGGTCCTGAACACTCCATTTCGGATTGTCCGTCCTACTCTCTGTCTAAACAGGGTTTACAGAACCGAGCAGCTAAGCTCCATGTGCTGTTTCCCGCTGATGCAGCTTCGGTAGCATCAACGTCTTCCAGGGCTGCTTCTTCCCCCAATGGATCTCAGGTAACCAAACATAAATCTAGCCGGTCCTCGAACGGTAAATCTCCCTCTAAGCATCGAGATGCCTCCGGGCTTGCCCTCGAGGATCCTGCACCGGCAAAACAACCCCGGCGGGAAGCTCAACCTATGGGGTTACAGGTTGACATCGATGGCACGGCCTCGACCGATCACCTGTTAGAATGCTCTGGGGTACCGGCACAATCTTCCGGTACCGAATTCCAGACATTCATGGCGTCGATGGATCAGAATGTTCTGTCCATGCAGCGGGCTATCAATGCCTTCATTCAAGCTGCGACGCCGTTGATACCACAACAAACTCCGTTGTCGGTATCGACTCGGGTACCGGCACCAGCGCCGGTACCGGTACCGACTGCATCGGCATCAACTAGGATACCGACTGCAGCGGTTCCCTGTCCAGGGCTGCTCCTCGGTACCGAGTCGGTACCGATGACCCCCAATGTCGATACCGCTCGATACGTGTACCGAGCGTTAGAAGAGCACCCTGACAGGCGGTACTTTGATTCCTCTGGTGATTCTGATACATCAGAGGAGTCTGCAGAAGTATCCATAGCCCTTCCTGAAGAGCCGCCTTCTCCAAAAAGAAGAATGTCTCCTCCAGAGGATTTGTCCTTTCAAGACTTCATAAGAGAAGTAGCTAAAGGACTTTCTATTTCAGTAACCTCTGAATCAGAGCCTAGAGCAAAAAAAATTAGATATTTTGGGTTATTCTAAGGCTCCTAAAGAGGCAGTCACCTTACCCATTCATGAGATTCTTTATGAACACATGATTGACTTATGGGAGACTCCTCTCACTATCTCTCCTCATTCTCGCAGATTGGACACTATGTATCGTGTCCCTCCTTGTCCTGGGTTTCATAAAACACAACTTCCTCACCATTCCATTGTGGTGCATTCAGCTATGAAGAGGATAAAGAGTACAAAGAGACACTCTTCTGCTCCCCCAGGAAGAGAATGCAGGACCTTGGATGCTTTTGGTAGGAAAATCATCCAAGCCAGTATGCTTATTGCCAGAATCAATTCCTATAGTCTATCTCCAGGAACAAGCAGGAATGAGTCCTCACATATGGGTACGTCGGAACCGACGGAGCCTGCGCGGGAAAGCTCCCCAGCTTCCCAGAAAGGAAGCTTTTGGGGCCTCCCACAGCGCATGTGCGCTGCCTTCCCACCTTCCTGACCAACTCTCTTCAGTTCTTCTTTTTCCGCGGAGCCAGCAGGTCGTGTTCCTGTCACCGCTGAAGAAATTGTTATTTTAATTTGTTTCTTTGACCGCGTGCTGCCTTCCCCGATTCCGGACCGGTACCGCCGGTTGTTTTTTCGTTTATTTTAAAAAAATAATAATAATTACCTTTTCTTCACTTGGTGTATTTTTTCTGTGATGCCTCTAGGACTTCTCAGGTCTCCCTCATGGAAAAACCAGCTTCTGGTTTTAAAAAATGCACTAAGCGTACCGGTACTATTTCAGTTACAGATACCCATGAGTGGTGTCTTAAATGTTTGGGGCCTGACCATTCCATTCCGGATTGTCCATCCTGCTCTCTGATGTCCAAAAGGGGCCTACAGAACAGAGCAGCTAAATTTCATATGCTGTTTTCTACCGATACTCCAGCATCAACATCCTCCAGGTCTTCTTCTCCTGATGGATCTCAGGTAACCAAACATTCTTCAGGCAAGTCCTCAAAAGGCAAATCTCCCTCTAAGCAGCGAGAGGCCCTTGCAATTGACCCTGAGGACCCTGCCCCAGCCAAACAACCCCGGCGGGAAGCTCCGGCTTCCAAAGCTCCTCCTATGGGGTTACAGGTAGACATCGATGGCACGGCCTCGACCGATCTCCTGTTAGACTGCTCTGGGGTACCGGCTAACACCGGTACCGACTTCCAGGCAGTCGTGGCAACTATGGGTACTACGGTACAATCCATGCAGCAGGCCTTACTGGCTTTCATTAATGCTGCACCGCCATCGGTACCGCAACAATCTGTTCCGATTCCGGTACCGCAACCGATACCGGTACCTAGAGCATCTACTTCCAGTAGCATGCCGGTTCCGGTCTCCGGTTCCGGAGCTTTCTTCGATACCGCTCCGATTCCCGGTACGCCCGATGTCGGTACCGATCGGTACGCGTATCGATCTCTGGAAGCAAATAGACGATACTTTGAATCCTCTGAAGATTCTGATACTTCAGATGATTCTGCTGACGTCTCTTTTACTCTTCCTGAGGAGCCCTCTTCTCCAAAAAGGAGAATGTCTCCTCCAGAGGATTTGTCCTTTCAAGACTTCATCATTGAAGTAGCTAAAGGACTCTCCATATCTGTATCCTCTGAAAAGGAACCTAGAGCAAAAAAATTGGATATTTTAGGATACTCTAAGGTTCCCAAAGAGGCAGCCACCTTACCCATACATGAAATTATTCAAGAACACATGATGGACTTGTGGGAGGCTCCTCTCACCCTATCTCCACATTCTCGTCGTTTGGACACCATGTATCGGGTTCCTCCTTCTCCTGGTTTTCAAAAGACTCAGCTTCCTCACCACTCTATTGTGGTGAAGTCTGCTATGAAAAAGATAGAGTACCAAAAGACACTCTTCTACCCCTCCAGGAAGAGAATGTAGGACTCTGGATGCTTTTGGGAGAAAAATCTTCCAAGCTAGCATGCTTATTGCCAGAATCAATTCATACAGCCTCTATATGGGCATGTTTTTGAAAGAGATTGCATTAAAGATACGTCAGTTTCTCCCCTTTATCCCAGAGGATAAGCAAGAGGAGTTCCTTCTTTTGCTAAAGCACACTCAAGATGTTTCAAAGTTCTCCAACAGAGCAGCCTTTGACTCTTTTGAGGGGGCAAGCAGAGCCTCTGGCATTGCCATAGCTGCTTGCAGACTGGCTTGGCTCCAGGCCTCTGATTTAGAACCCTGGGTACAAGAAGGCTTGGGCAATCTGCCCTGTACAGGTGAAAATCTGTTTGGCAAGGAGTGGCAAATCAAAGCCACTCAAATGGATGCAGAGAATGCTGCTTTAGATAGACTTTCTAAGTCTACCTCTACCCCTGCCAAGAAAAAACCTTTTAAGAAAACTTTCTATAAAAAGACCAGATTTTCCACAAATACTGGCCAGCAATCTTCCCAAGTTCGCTTTGCTCCTAAGCGTCAGCAAACTAAACAGGCCAGAACAAAGTCTACAGGGGCTGCTACAATCCAGCAGTCCCAACCCCCTCAGGGTTTTTGACTTGATTCTAGAGAACCTAACCTTTCTGGCTCTGCAACAACCAGAACCTCTCACCATTCCAGGAAGGTTAGCTCATTTTGCTCCCAGATGGGAACAAATCACATCAGAACCGTGGACCCTCTCTATCATCAAAGAGGGCTACAAACTACATTTCTCCAGCCTTCCTCCCCATTTCATGGTGAGACAATTCAATTCTCCCCCATCTCTCCTGTACCTGTTGGGCCAGGAGGTGACCACTCTTCTCGCCCAAAAGGCAATAGAAGAGGTTCCTCTTCCTCAACAAGGGTCAGGTTTTTACTCCCCTTATTTTCTCATTCCCAAGAAAACAGGGGGATACAGACCCATTCTGGATCTCGGAGAATTGAACAAATTCCTATACAAGGAGAAATTCAAGATGCTTTCTCTAGGCACTCTCCTTCCATACCTACAGAGTCAGGACTGGCTTTGTTCTCTAGATCTCAAGGATGCATACACACATATACTCATCCATCCATCCCACAGAAAATTCCTAAGGTTTCTGTTCCAGGGAAAACATTTCCAATACAGAGTCCTTCCCTTCGGTCTAGCCTCTGCTCCAAGGGTATTTACCAAATGCATGGCAATAGTAGCTGCATTTCTACGCACTCAGGGAATCTTTGTCTTCCCATACCTGGACGATTGGCTCATCCGAGCTCCATCTCAGTCCCAGGCTCAGACTTCCCTGGACCACACCAGACGCATACTGCAGTATCTGGGACTTGTCATCAATCTGCCAAAGTCTCAACTCACCCCTACTCAGTCCCTAGAATTCATAGGGGCCTGGCTAGATACCGCCACTGCAAGGGCCTATCTTCCTCAGGCACGTTGCCACCGTCTAGTGCACTTGGCCTCTCAAGTTCAGTCCAAAAGCCACTTGACGGCCAGGGAGATGCTACAACTACTAGGCCACATGGCATCCACAGTTCATGTGGTGCCTTATGCACGCCTACATATGAGAGCAGCTCAATGGACTCTGTCCACCCAGTGGACACAAGCCTCAGGAGCTCTCTCAGACCAAATAGCAACCTCAAAACGTCTTTTTTGGTCTCTCCAATGGTGGATATCCAATCAAAATCTGTTGTTGGGGGCCCCCTTCCAACCTTTGTTACCCCAAGCAACTCTCACTACAGATGCCTCCCAAGCAGGTTGGGGAGCTCATCTCCAAGACCTCTCCACTCAGGGCACTTGGTCTCCACAGGAGACCACCCTTTATATCAACCTTTTGGAGCTGCGAGCAATTTTCCTTGCTCTCAAGGTCTTTCATACCCTCCTCATCAACATGTCAGTTCTTGTTCATACCGACAATCAAGTAGCCATGTTCTACATAAACAAACAAGGAGGGACTGGCTCTCTGTCGCTTTGCAACGAAGCTCTAAAACTGTGGGCCTTCGCCAGAGAGCATCGGATCCATCTCCTGGCAGTGTACCTCCCAGGAATCCAAAACTCTTGGGCAGACAGACTCAGTCGAGTTCTGCTTCCACACGAATGGTCCCTGCACATGGATCAGGCACTCAGAATCTTTCAGGAATGGGGAACCCCGGACATAGACCTCTTTGCAAGTCCGTACAATGCCAAACTTCCCCGGTTCTGTTCCAGGATTCCGTGTCAGGAAGCTCAGGCCAAGGATGCCTTCCTCCTTCATTGGGGTCAGGCCTTCCTATATGCCTTTCCACCCATTCCCTTGATTCCCAAGACTCTATTCAATCTCCAGAGGGATCAAGGATCTATGATCCTCATAGCTCCACGCTGGCCACACCAAGAGTGGTACCCTCTACCTCTGCATCTCTCCCAGGCACCCTCCCTGGATCTGGGAGCTGCTCCAGACCTTCTGTCTCAAGAGGAGGGGACTTTGTGGCACCCAAACCCCAAGTCCCTTCACCTCAGAGCTTGGTTACTGAAGGCCTAGACCTTCAAGACTTGAATCTTTCTCAACAGGTGAAGTATGTCCTCCATGCATCTAGGAAACCTTCCACCAGGCGTTCTTATGCTTTTAAATGGAAAAGATTTTCAATTTGGTGTGCTGACAAAGGTCTTAACCCTCTAGCACTACCTTTGAATTCTTTACTCGAATATCTCCTGCATCTTTCCAATGCAGGACTTAAAACCAATTCTGTAAGGGTCCATTTGAGTGCTATTGCAGCATCTCTTCAGCCTATCAATGGACAATCTGTTTCCTCTCATCCTCTTATTGCAAGATTCATGAGAGGTCTAACTTTAACTAAGCCTCCCATTCGGCCTCCTCCGGTGGTATGGGACTTAAACGTGGTTCTTGGTCAGCTTATGAAGCCACCCTTTGAACGCTTAGCCACTACCTCCTTAAAATTCCTTTCCTGGAAAGTCATTTTCCTTATTGCAATCACTTCTGCTCGCCGCATCAGTGAACTGCAGGCTTTAGTGGCTAATCCACCTTATACAAGGTTCCATCATGATAAGGTAGTCCTTAGGACAAATCCCCACTTTATGCCTAAAGTGGTCTCACCTTTTCATCTTAATCAAGAGGTATATTTACCTATTTATTTATTTTATTTATTTATTTACATTTCTTATATACCGCACTATTTGCGATCAGCGCGGTTTACATAAAACTAACAGTATCCGACAATAAACAAGAGTCAGGTCATTACAATAAACAGGAGCAATCAACTTGGATAACAGGGGAAACTATCTACATGTGTGAAACATTGAAATAGGTAACTGTATGCATGTGGGATGGAGTTATTGTGAGTTGGTCATACCTGGTGGCTGTGGTTCGGGGGAGTCTATAAGGTATCTAATAAAGAGGAGTTGTTTTAAGGCCTTCCTGAACTGGCTCAAGTTGGGGATAGCTCTGATGTGTGGTGGTAGGGAGTTCCATAGGCTTGGGGCGCTCAGACTGAAGGCTCTATTTGAAGTTGATATGGAGCATCTTGTCATGGCTTTTGGTATTGCTAGCATGTTGGCTGCGGTGGTTCTTCTTATCCTGTTGGGTGTGGGTGGTTGTATGAGGTCACATACTGAGGAGGCAGAAAGCCCGTTGATGGCCTTGAATGTCATCACTAAGGTCTTGAAGCTAATCCTGGCTTGAATGGGGAGCCAGTGCAGCTGCATCAGGAGGGGTGTGATATGCTCTCTCCTTGGTGCTCTGAAGAGGATTCGCGCTGCACTGTTCATTGCGAGTTGTAAGGGATGTAAGGTTGCCTGAGGGAGTCCTTGTAGGATGGCGTTTGAATAGTCAAAATGAGGGATGATGAGAGCTTGGTAAATGGTGCGGAAGTCGCTCAGTTCGAGTAGGGGGCGTATGTGTCTAAGGGATCTGATCTTGAAGTAGATCGCTCTTACTGTTTTTGCTATGTGCTGCTTCATATTGAGGTTTTGATCCAATGTGACTCCGAGATACCGTATGGCTGATTTTACTTGCAGCTTGGCGTTATCTACTTCCAAATGATTAGGTGGTGTAAACTCAGGGTTTCTAGAGATGAACAGGACCTCCGTTTTCTTATGTTGGATGCGCAGATTTTGGGAGAGGAGCCATTCGGATACTGCGTTGAAACACTTAGTGGGGTGAGATCCGGGCATTCCAGGGATATTGGCAGGTACATTAGTACATCGTCTGCGTAAATCATGCAACTCACGTTAAACGATCTAATGATGTTACAAATGGGTTGGATATAGATGTTAAACATAAGTGAAGACAGTGAGGATCCTTGAGGGACTCCTTGGCTCTGTAGGAATGGCTCGGATGTGGTTCCATTTGCTCGTACGTGTTGCCATCTTCCAGACAGGTAAGACCTGCACCACTCCAGAGCTGTTTCGGTGATGCCTTTCTCCCTTAGCCGAATCAGGAGAATCTCATGGCAGACTGAGTCGAAGGCTGCGGCAATATCCAAGAAGATGAGTGCGAAGCCTGTACGTGAGTTGTCAATGCCTGATATTATGGTGTTGAAAAGAGTAGTGAGTAGTGTTTCTACTCCGTGTGATTCTCTGAATCCGTGTTGCGATGGATCTAGAGGTGCGTTGGTGTCCACATGATCTTGTAGCTGCCTGTAGACTATTTTTTCAACGATTTTAGCGAGCATCGGAATACTAGAAATAGGTCTGTAGGACTCGACCTTTTGAGGATCTAATTTGATATCCTTGAGCAGCGGTCTGACGGAGGTCTGTTTGAGCGTGGATGGGAACGATCCTGTGCTCAATGATAGTCCTATCATTTTGGTTAAGATTGGGGCAAGGTCGGATCGCAGATCTTTTATCCAGAATGCTGGACATGGGTCTGAGTATGAGGTGGAAGTATTTATGGTAGCGATGGTGTCTTCGATAGTTCTCTTGGATGGTGTGGTGAAGGTGGATAGATATGTTGCGCATACTTGAGAATCAGGGGGTCCGGTATAACCATCTTGTCAGTTTTGCATAATTTTGATTGCATAAAGACGGCATACTCCTGTGGGTGTATAGATCCTGTGCGCTCCGGAGTCGGTTCTTTGGCAAGAGATTTGACCAGGTTGAAGAGGTCATGCGGCTTGTTTAATGAACGTTTCAGAGTGTCTGTGTGATGTTGTTTCATCTTGTCGGTGACAGCCTTGCGATGTGTGTGTAGGAGTTGGATGTATGCTGTTTGGTCGCTGCTGGTATGTGATTTCCTCCAGCGCTTTTTACCTGTCTTTTTTCCAGCTCCTCATGCATCAAATGCAGAGCGGAACCTTCATACTCTAGACTGTAAAAGAGCTCTTGCCTTTTACCTTCACAGGACACAGCAACATCGAAAGTCTTCTCAACTTTTTGTTGCTTTTGATCCTTCTCATTTAGGACTTCCAGTCTCAAAAAGAACACTGTCCAATTGGATTGCTCAGTGTATTTCTTTTGCTTACCAGAGTAAGAACCTTTCTCTGGAAGGCCATGTCACAGCTCACAATGTCAGAGCCATGGCCACATCTATGGCTCATCTTCATTCTGTATCCATTGATCAGATCTGTCGAGCAGCCACCTGGGCCTCGGTTCATACCTTCACAGCCCATTACTGCTTGGACAAGGACTCCCGCCGGGATGCCTTGTTTGGTCAGGCTGTCCTCAGACACCTGTTCCATTCTTAAACAACTCCTGCCCACCTTCCCTGAATGGATGCCTGAGATCCATAGGAAGATGAGGAACCCTTGGGGGGGGGGGGGGATCTCCCCGGCATCTTAGCTAGGGAGTCCCCATATGTGAGGACTCGTTCCTGCTTGTTCCTGGAGATAGCACAGTTACTTACCTGTAACAGGTGATCTCTGGGAACAGCAGGAATTAGTCCTCACAACCCACCCACCTCCCCTAGGAGTTGTATCTCTCTCTCTCTCTCTCTCTTTCCTTTCCTCTCTCTATTGTCTCAGCTTTAAACTCGAACTGAAGAGAGTTGGTCAGGAAGGCGGGAAGGCAGCGCGCATGCGCTGTGGGAGGCCCCAAAAGCTTCCTTTCTGGGAAGCTGGGGAGCTTTCCCGCGCAGGCTCAGTCTATTCCGACGTACCCATATGTGAGGACTAATTCCTGCTGTTCCCAGAGATCACCTGTTACAGGTAAGTAACTGTGCTTTACATGGGTGTGTTTCTAAAAGAGGTTGCAGATAAGCTGCACACTTTCCTCCCTTTTCTTCCAGAGGATAAAAGGGAAGAATTCCTCATTTGGCTTAAGCATACTCAAGACATTTCTAAGTTTTCCAACAGGGCAGCCTTTGACTCCTTTGAAGGGGCCAGCAGAGCTTCGGGCATTGCCATAGCTGCTCGCAGAATTGCTTGGCTCCAAGTTTCTGATTTAGAACCCTGGGTTCAAGATGGCTTAGGAAATCTTCCCTGTACAGGTAAAAACCTGTTTGGCAAAGAATGGCAAATCAAAGCCACTCAAATGGATGCAGAAAATTCTGCTCTGGATAGACTTTCAAAGTCAACCTCCATTCCTGCCAAGAAAAAGACCTTCAAGAAGTCTTTTTTCAAAAAGGGCAGATTCCCTTCTGCTTCTGGCCAACAATCTTCTACAGGTCGCTTTGCCACTAAGCGTCAGCAACCTAAACAGGCCAGGCCTAAGTCTACAGGGGCTGCTGCAACTCAGCAGACCCAACCTCCTCAGGGTTTTTGACTTGATGCTAGAGAACTTAGCCTTTCTGGCTCTAAAACAGCCAGAGCCTCTCACCATCCCAGGAAGGCTAGCTCATTTTGCTCCCAGATGGGAGCAAATTACATCAGAGCAGTGGACCCTCTCCATCATAAGAGAGGGCTACAAACTTCATTTCTCAGACCTTCCTCCCCACACCATGGTGAGACACTTCAATTCTCCCACATCTCTTCTCGGCCTTCTAGGTCAGGAAGTGGCTACCCTTCTTGCCCAAGGAGCAATAGAAGAAGTTCCTCTTCTTCAACAAGGGTCAGGGTTTTACTCCCCCTATTTTCTCATTCCAAAGAAGACAGGGGGATACAGACCCATCTTAGATCTCAGGGAATTGAACAAATTTCTATGCAAGGAGAAGTTCAAGATGCTTTCTCTGGGCACTCTCCTTCCATATCTTCAAAGTCAGGATTGGCTTTGTTCTCTAGATCTCAAGGATGCGTATACACATGTCCTCATCCATCCATCTCACAGAAGATTCCTCCATTTTCTTTTCCAAGGAAAACATTATCAATACAGGGTGCTTCCTTTTGGTCTGGCCTCTGCTCCAAGAGTGTTCACCAAATACATGGCAACAGTAGCTGCATTTCTACACCCTCTGGGAATATTTGTATTCCCATACCTGGACGACTGGCTCATCCGAGCTCCATCTCAGTCAGAGGCCCAGATTTCCCTGGACCGCACAAGGCGCATTCTGCAGTATCTGGGACTTGTGGTAAACCTCCCAAAGTCTCAGCTCACCCCTACTCAGTCCCTAGAATTCATAGGGGCCTGGTTGGATACTACCACTGCAAGGGCCTACCTTCCTCAGGCCCGTTGCCAATGTCTAGTGCAGTTAGCCTCCCAGATTCAGTCGAAGAACCACTTAACTGCTCGGGAGATGCTACAACTGCTAGGCCACATGGCTTCCACAGTGCATGTGGTACCCTATGCTCGCCTACACATGAGAGCAGCTCAATGGACTTTGTCCACCCAGTGGACTCAAGCATCAGGAGCTCTCTCAGACCAAATAGAAACCTCCAAACGTCTCTTTTGGTCTCTCCAATGGTGGATGTCCACTCAAAATCTGTTGCTGGGGTCCCCCTTCCAACAGTTGTTGCCCCAAGCAACCCTCACAACAGATGCCTCCCAAACAGGTTGGGGAGCTCATCTACAAGACCTCTCCACTCAAGGCACTTGGTCCCCACAGAAGACCTCTCTTCATATCAACCACTTGGAGCTTCGAGCAGTTTTTCTAGCTCCCAAGGTCTTTCATACCCTCCTCAGCTACAAGACAGTCCTCATTCATACGGACAATCAAGTAGCTATGTTTTACATAAACAAGCAAGGAGGAACTGGCTCTCTGTCGCTTTGCAACGAAGCTTTAAGATTGTGGGCCTTCGCCAGAGAGCATCAAATCCATCTCCTGGCAGTATACCTCCTAGGAATCCAAAACTCTTGGGCGGACAAACTCAGTCGAGTTCTGCTTCCACACGAATGGTCCCTGCACATGGATCAGGTACTCAGAATCTTCTAAGAATGGGGAACCCCGGACATAGACCTCTTTGCAAGTCCGTGGAATGCCAAACTTCCCCGGTTCTGTTCCAGAATTCCGTGTCAGGGAGTTCAGGCCAAGGATGCCTTCTTCCTTCATTGGGGTCAGGGCTTACTGTATGCCTTTCCACCCATTCCCTTGATTCCCAAGACTCTGTTCAAGCTTCAGAGGGATCAAGGATCTATGATCCTCATAGCTCCACGCTGGCCACACCAAGTGTGGTACCCTCTACTTCTGCATCTCTCCCAAGCCCCCTCTCTGGACTTGGGAGCTGCTCCAGACCTTCTGTCCCAGGAGGAGGGGACTTTGTGGCACCCAAACCCCAAGTCCCTTCACCTCAGGGCTTGGTTGCTTAAGGCCTAGACCTTCAAGACTGGAATCTTTCTCAGGAAGTGAAGGATATCCTCCATGCTTCCAGAAAACCTTCTACTAGACGTTCCTATGCTTTTAAATGGAAAAGGTTTTCCATTTGGTGTGCTGACAAGGGTCTTGACCCTCTAGCACTAGCACTACCTTTGAATTCTCTTTTGGAATATCTCCTGCATCTTTCCAATGCAGGCCTTAAGACGAATTCAGTAAGGGTCCATTTGAGTGCTATTGCAGCATCCCTTAAGCCTATCAATGGACAGCCTATTTCCTCTCATCCTCTTATTGCAAGATTCACGAGAGGCCTAACTTTAACCAAACCTCCCATTAGGCCTCCTCCGGTGGCATGGGACTTAAATTTGGTTCTTGGTCAGCTCATGAAGCCACCTTTTGAACCCTAAGCCACCACCTCCTTGAAATTTCTTTCCTGGAAGGTTATTTTCCTCATTGCAGTTACCTCAGCTCGCCGCATCAGTGAACTGCAGGCCTTAGTGGCTAATCCACCTTATACAAGATTCCATCATGATAAGGTGGTCCTTAGAACCAATCCACACTTTATGCCTAAAGTGGTCTCACCTTTTCATCTTAATCGAGAAGTCTATTTACCTGTCTTTTTTCCAGCTCCTCATGCATCAAGTGCAGAGAGGAACCTCCATACTCTAGATTGTAAGAGGGCTCTTGCCTTTTACTTGCAAAGGACACAGCAACATAGTAAGTCTTCTCAACTCTTTGTTGCTTTTGATCCCTCTCATCTGGGACTTCCAGTCTCTAAAAGAACACTGTCCAATTGGATTGCTCAGTGTATTTCTTTCGCCTACCAGAGTAAGAACCTTTCTCTGGAGAGCCATGTCACAGCTCATAATGTGAGGGCCATGGGCAGCCTCTATGGCTCACCTAAATTCTGTGTCCATCGATCAGATCTGTCGAGCGGCCACCTGGGCCTCGGTTCATACCTTCACAGCCCATTACTGTTTGGACAAGGACTCCCGCCGGGATGCCTTGTTTGGTCAGGCTGTACTCGAACACCTGTTCCATTATTAATCAACTCCTACCCTCCTTCCCTGAATGGATGCCTGAGATCCATATGAGGAGGTAGAGCCCTTCCCAGAGTCTCATAACCTTGGGGATCTCCCAGGCATCTTTAGCTAGGGAGTCCCCATATGTGAAGACTCATTCCTGCTTGTTCCTGGAGATAGCACAGTTACTTACCTGTAACAGGTGATCTCTGGGAACAGCAGGAATAAGTCTTCACAACCCACCCACCCTCCCCTAGGAGTTGTATCTCTCTATCTATCTTTCCTTTCCTCTCTCTCTTTTTGTCTCAGCTTTAAAACTCGAACTGAGGAGAGGCGGTTAGGAAAGGCGGGAAGGCAGCGCGCAGGCGCTGTGGGATGCTCCGAAAAGCTTTCCTTTTTTGGGAAGCTGGGGAGCGTTCCCGCGCAGGCTCCGTCGGTACTGACATACCCATATGTGAAGACTTATTCCTGCTGTTCCCAGAGATCACCTGTTACAGGTAAGTAACTGTGCTTTACTCGTCATCTCAAGTCACTTCATTGGCTCCCCTATCCGTTTCTACCTTCAGTTCAAACTTCTCCTGCTGACCTATGAGTGCATTCACTCTGCAGCTCCTCACTACCTTTCCTCTTATCTCTCCCTTCACCCCTCCTCGGGAACTCCGCTCTTCTTGCAAATCACTTTTATCTGTGCCCTTTTCTTCTATTGCTAACTCCAGACTTCCTCCTTTCACCTTGCTGCTCCTTATACCTGGAACAAACTACCTGAGTCTGTACGTCAGGCACCTTCTCTAGCCCTTTTCAAGTCCAGGCTGAAAACTCACCTTTTTGCTGCTGCTTTCGGATCTTGATTCACCTGATCTTTGTTAGCTTCCATTCCCCCTAGACCTATCCCATGTCTACAGCTACTGTGTTGTCTGCCTTGATCAGATTGTAAGCTCTGATGAGCAGGGACTGTCTGTATAGGGCTGCATATGTTTTGTAGCACTATACAAATGTTCAGTAGTAGTAGTCATCTTTCATATTTTTTTTAAAAAGAGAAAAAGACTAGTAGTGACCTTTCCATTAGTACACAAGTGCTTCAGAGCAGTAGTTTTAATTGTTTTTCTCTTTGTTTTTACAGGGAGAATTCTCTCAGATCAAGCACTTTTCCAGCCTGTCTCCAATTCCTGGATTCACCAAGTGGCTTCTCGGAGAGTTGACTTCTCAGATAAAGGAATCTGGACGAAATGGACTGTTCACAGATTCAGAAAGCAAAGAAATTTCAGTTATCACTGGAGGCCCAGTGACGGAAACCTTGAAGCAACTCTTAACCAGCAGTGAATGGATAAAGTCAGACAGACTGGTAAAAGCCTTGGAGACCCCCTTGATGAGACTTGGTGCCTGGTACTTGTATGGAGAAAAGCACCGGGGATTTGCCTTGAACCCAGTTGCCAACTTTCATCTTCAGAATGGAGCTGTAATGTGGCGGATCAATTGGATGGCAGATACGAGCCCCCGGGGTGTGACTATGTCCTGTGGGATGATGGTGAATTATCGTTATTTCCTGCAGGACACCAGCAGTAACAGTGCCCGGTATCTCAGGATGAAGCACATAGAAGTTTCTGAGCAAGTTCTTAGCTTGGTGTCTCAGTTTCAGAAAAACAGCAAACTGTAAACCCAGGGAGGGATATAGATACATAAATATAGAGCCAGATTTTTTTTATAGAGTGGATTATGAAGGAAATCACTTCTAAACTTGTATTTACATAAAAACGTTTCTTATGACACAGATGTGATCTCTTGCTTTCATCTTCATGACATGATGCATGTAAATTGTTTTTCTGTTTGTATTTTTCTTTTTAATTTTATTGTATAAGGCCAGCTGCTATGTTTTGCTAAAGTTCTTCATGATAGCAATCGGTTCATGGCCTTAACAGACTGGAAACGAGGCTAGTTTTTAGGAACCTTCCGGTAGCCCTGACTTGTACTAACTATTGTCCTACTGATTGGATCAGGACAGTTCCCTAATGAATTTATCAAGCTCTTTAATCGTGTGCTGGAGAATGACCTCCATTGCCATCAGCACTGACTTTGAAGATAAATGATGCTTTTTCATTTTTCGGAGGATAAGTGATAGGAAATGAACAGTACAGTGTACGCTCAGGTTGGCGAGTGTCATGCATAGATGCATGTAAATAGAGCTTAACCAATTAATATGGTAGCCACACTACTTTATGCATATGAGCAAAACATGAGACCTCAAGTGAAAATATTAAAATGTGGAGATTGAATCACAATGCACACATCTCTAGTGTGCCTATAATAATACCAGCCTAAGCATTATATGTTAACCCACCCCACGTTTTTGTAATGAAACCTCAGACCATCTGTGTCTGTGTATATATTTTGTACAGATTGTTAGAAATTGCCATATTTGTGAGGAATTCTTAATATTTTTTAAATTGGCAAAAACACTATTACATAGTTCTCACAAATTTATCTTGTGATCAGCTGTTTATTTCAAATAGATTGCTAAGCTTTGTTCTAGAAAGCAACCAAATAAAAAGTATACACCCTAAAATCTGGTGCACTGTGCTTTCAAGACTGTCAGCCATTTTTGTGTGGGTGTCATATTTCCAACATAAGAGCATAAGAACATAAGATATGCCATACTGGGTCAGACCAAGGTCCATCAAGCCCAGTATCCTGTTTCCAACAGTGGCCAATCTAGGTCATACGTACCTAGCAGTTTCCCCAAAAGAGACAGGTTCCACAATGCTTGTACTGGGTCAAGCATTGATATCCTGGGTCCCTTCTTAATAATGGTTTATGGACCTTTCCTCCAGGAGCTTGTCCAAACCTTTTTTAAACCCAGCTACGCTAACAGCCTTTACTACATCCTCCGGTAACGAATTCCAGAGTTTGATTACACGTTGAGTGAAAAAATATTTTCTTTTATTAGTCTTAAATAGTTTACCCTGTAGCTTCATTGCATGTCCCCTAGTCTTTCTATATTCTGAGAATGTAAACAATCGATCTACGTTTACCCGTTCCACTACGTTCATTAATTTATAGACTTCTATCATATCTCCCCTGAGCTGTCTCTTTTCCAGGTTAAAGAGCCCTAACCTTTTTAGCCTTTCTTCATAGGAGTATCCTTCCATCCCCTTTACCATTTTGGTGGCTGTTCTCTGAACCTTTTCTAATAATGCAATATCCTTTTTAAGATACGGCGACCAGAATTGCACACAATATTCAAGGTGTGGTCTCACCATGGAACGATATAGAGGCATTATAATATCTCGTTTTATTTTCCATTCCTTTCCTTAGGATACCTAGCATTCTATTTGCTCTCTTGGCCTCCACTGCACACTGGGCCGAGGGTTTTAACATGTTATCCACAATGACCCCTAAATCTTTTACCTTGGTGGTGGTTCCTAATATGGAACCTTGCATCATGTAACCATAGTTTGGGTTTTTCTTCCCTAGGTGCGTATCTTTGCACTTGTCCACATTAAATTTCATCTGCCATTTTGATGTCCAGTCTTACAATTTATCAAGATCCTCTTGCAATTTTCCGCAATCCTCTTAGGTTTTAACAACTTTAAATAGTTTTGTCTCATCTGCAAATTTGATAACCTCACTCGTTATTCCACTTTCCAGGTCATTTATGAATATGTCAAAAAGCAGCGGACCCAGCACAGATCCCTGGGGTACACCACTATTCACTTTTCTCCATTGGGAAAATTGTCCATTTAGCCCTACCCTCTGCTTTCTATCTTTTAACCAGTTCCTGATCCACAATAGTACACTGCCTCCTATCCCATGACTCTTTAGTTTTGCCAAACGTCTCTGATGAGGGACCTTGTCAAAGGCTTTCGGAAAGTCTAGATACACTATATCAACCGACTCACCTTTGTCTACCTGTTTATTCACACCTTCAAAAAAGCAACAGATTAGTAAGACAAGATCTTCCTTGTCTAAAGCCATGTTGGCTGTCTCCCATTAGGCCATGACTATCTACATGCTGAGTAAGTTTATTCTTTATGATGGTTTCTAGTTTCTACCATTTTTCCCGATACTGACATCAGGCTCACCGGTCTGTAGTTTCCCGGATCACCCCTGGAACCCCTTTTAAAAATTGGTGTTACATTGGCGATACTCCAATCTTCAAGTATTAGAGATGATTTTAATGATAGTTCACAGATTACTAATAGCAGGTCTGTAATCTCATATTTCAGTTCTTTCAACACCCTTTGATGTATACCATCCGGCCCAGGTGATTTGCTACTCTTCAGTTTGTCTAATAAATACCGATACATCGGGAAGATGTATTACAACTCCTTCAATTCTTCCGCACCTTTAAATACCACTTCAGTCATGGGTAACATCCCTACATCTTCCTCAGTAAAGACTGAAGCAAAGAATTCATTCAGTCTCTCTCCGCTATCGCCTTGTCGCCTCTTAGTGCCCCTTTAACCCCTCTATCATCTAATGGACCAACTGACTCTCACAGGTTTTTTGCTACAAAATTACTTGAAAAAGTCTATTTCACATTTTTGCTTCCGCAGCAAGCTTCTTCTCAAATTCTCCCTTTGCCTGCCTTATCAAGCATTTGACTTGCCAGTGCTTGTGCTGTTTCCAGGTTTCGTCATTTGGCTCTTTTTTCCATTTCCTGAAAGATGCTTTTTTGGCAACAGCAGCCTCTCTGACCTCACCTTTAAACCATGCTGGCAGTTTTTTGGACTTCTTTCCACATTTTTTAATGCGTGGAATACAGCTGGTCTTGGCTTCCAAGATAGTATTTTTCAACAACACCCAAGCTTGATGTAAGTCTTTAACCTTTGCAACTGCTCCTTTTAGTTTTTTCTTAACTATTTTCTTCATTTCATCATAGTCTCCCTTTCGAAATTTAAAAGGTAGTACTGTAGATTTCCTTACTATCGCTCCTCCACTAATTAAATCAAATGCAATCATGCTATGATCACTTTTGCCAAGTGGCCCCAACACCCTTATCTTGTGCACTAGATTTGGTGTTCCACTAAGGACTAAGTCTAATATGGCTTCCCCTCTGGTCGGTTCATGAACCAGCTGCTCCAAGAAGCAGTCATTTATTTCATCTAGGAACTTTATCTCCCTAGCATGTCCTGCCGTGACACTGACCCAGTCGATACCGGGGTAATTGAAATCACTCATTATTATTACTGCGCTGGTACTTTTGTTAGCTTCCTTGATTTCTTTGAGCATTTCATCATCCATTTGTTCATTCTGGCCAGGCGGTCGATAGTACACCCCCACTGCAATCGCCTTCCCCTTTTTACATGGAATTTCAATCCATAGAGATTCTACAGCAAATTTTTTTTCCTGCAAAACTTTAATCCTTTCTGAATCAGTGCCCTCTCTAACATAGAGCGCAACCCCTCCACCAATTTGATCAGCTCTATCATTACGATATAGTTTGTACCCAGGTATCACAATGTCCCACTGGTTGACCTCTTTCCACGATGTCTCTGATATTCCAATCATATCTAACCTCATTTAGTGCTATATATTCTAATTTTCCCATCTTATTTTTTAGACTTCTAGCATTTGCATACAAGCATTTTATAGACTGTATTTTATTCATATTTGGCTATTGCTAGACATGGGTAATTTGGGATCTTTAAGCTCTGTCTGCTCCATGCTCTACGGCAATTGGGCTACTTTACCCTTTTTTGGAACATCTCTGCTTTTGGTAGTATCCTTCAAGGATACATTCTTCCGAACCATCTGCTCTTGGGCAACTGTGGGCTTTCCCCTATTATCTAGTTTAAAAGCTGCTCTATCTCCTTTTTGAAGGTTAATGCCAGCAGCCTGGTTCCATCCCGGTTAAGGTGAAGCCCATCCCTTCGGAAGAGCCCCTCCTTTCCCCACAATGTTCCCCAGTTCCTAACAAATCCAAAATCCTCATCTCTGCACCATTGTCTCATCCACGCATTGAGACTCCAGAGCTCTGCCTGCCTTTTGGGTCCTGCGCATGGAACGGAAAGCATTTCGGAGAATGCTACCCTGTAAGTTCTGGATTTCAACTTCCTACCTAAAAGCCTAAATTTAGCCTCCAGAACCTCCCTACCACATTTTCCTATGTCATTGGTACCGACATGTACCAAGACAGCAGACTCCTCCCCAGCACTATCTAAGATCTCATCTAGGTGGCGCGTGAGGTCCGCTACCTTCGCACCAGGCAGGCATGTTACCAGGCGATCCTCACCTCCACCAGCCACCCAGCTATCTACATGCCTAATGATCGAATCACCAACTATGACGGCTGTCCTAACCCTTCCCTCATTGGCATATGGCCCTGGAGAAACCTCCGCGGTGCGAGAGGGTTTTACATCACCTGTAGGACAGGTCCTAGTTACAGGATCACTTCCTGCCACACCAGGGTGATGCTCTCCTGTCATGTGACCTCTCTCCTTCATGGCAACAGGGATGCTGCCAGACTGGAGGTGGGACTTCAGGACTATATCTCTGTAGGTCTCGTCTATGTACCTCTCTGTCTTATGTTTTCCAAGTCTGCTACTCTAGCCTCTAGAGAACATACTCGTTCCCTGAGAGCAAAGAGCTCCTTGCACCTAGTGCACACGTAAGACCTCTCACCAACTGGGAGAAAATCATACATGTGACACTCAATGCAAAAGACTGGAAAGTCCCCATCTCGCTGCTGGACTTCTGTATGCATCTTAGTTTTAAGCTTGTGTTTAGATCTTTAAATGCTTTACTTACTAAGGGTTGCTATGGATATTTATACTAATAAAACTGTACCTAATACGTTTAATATACCTTGTTCACCTGAAGCTTAATTAATCTCAGGTCCTTAGTGTATGACTGATTTGGGTAACAAACTTCATCTGAGAGCACCTCCTGTCTTTTAAGATGTGTAAGTACCTATAAAACTACGATTATCCCAGGGGTGGGTGGGTGTTGGGGAGGGAGGGAAATAACACTTATTAAAAGAAGGCTGCTGCACAGTACCCTGTCCTGTGCTGCTGAGGTAAGCTATATTCTGATTTGATTTAAATTATAGCTCTTTGCTGCTGCTAGGCTCTAACTTATTATGAAATTTAAACTACAAGCTCTCTGCTGGGTTCCAAATTTAACCAGAAAGCTCTCTTCTGTGTTTTAAACTTAAACTGCTTCTACTAGGCCCTGACTGATTTAACAAAAAACAGTGGGTTCACAGATTAATTAGCTTTAATACAAAGAATTCCTTTCAGAAAATTCCTAGAAGGATATACTCACAATTGCAGATCTCTCTGCAGAAGTGACAGTCCCCTTTTCTAGTCCTTCAAGGTGGAACTGTGTAAGCAGCATAATCTACTATCTTCGCAGAGGCACCTGCTATGGGATATGAAGAGGCCTCTAAAGATTAAAACACGCTTGCTCTAGGCAGGGAAATGCTATTGCATGACTGGCACTGTCCGAGACCTGGAAAGTTTTCAGTGCGCATCATGATCCAGCCATGCTTCAGATTAAGAAGGCTATATATGATAATCACCTATTCATCCAGGAGAATAATGCACAAGTCTTGTAAGGGCAAAGTGATGCATATTTTGTTTGCTTCCTAGCCAGTAAAATAGGGCCAGCATTCATTTATGGCTTTTTTTTCCAGAGAGACCGTTTTAGCAACAAATGTTCCTTTGTCTTTTGACTATTCGTCTTCCTGCCAGCTCTGGCAATAGTCTCCCTGTACGAACAGCAGGTTTGTAGGGGGAAGCCTAGACAGGGGCATTCTGGGGGTGGGGCATGGATGGGCCATGATCTTGGACATACAGGGCTGATTCAGAGGCGGGCCCTGAACATCCGGGGTCTCGAATCTAGATGGGGGACTTATCCCACCTTGAAGGTGGAATCAGTCCCCCTGGACGGAGGGGGATTGCAGCTTCGGACCCGGGGGCGCAGGGGGTTCCCCGCAGCCCGACCCAGGCCTTGGAAGGCCACATGGGGGATCGGGCTGCAGGGAAAAAAGATCTTGGTTGGTGGCCAGGGATCGCGGCTCTTGAATTGAGTTGCGGTGCCATGGCGACGGGATGCCATGGCACTGTAGCTCCATTCAGGAGCCAGCTGAGGTGGCCGAGTGTATGCCTGGGTGTGCAGGCTGATAAGAATCAGGGCCTGGCCTGCACATCCAGGCTGTAGACCCAATTCTGATCCCACGGGCACGTCTAGCCCCCAAGGGATCAGAATCGGGTCTACCTCTGTACGCTCTGGGACTGCATGGCCTGTATGGAATTGGCCTCCACGTGATTAAATTTTTGTGTACTTCTATTTTGTATTTGTATTCTGCAGATCACAAAAAACATATATAATAGAGTAAAAATACACAATGTATGAATAGTCTTGAATTGTATTGCTTAAATACCTAGCTGGTTTAGAGGGGGGACTGAGAATTGAATTACCGGTATATTGCTAAATACTGCATGATATTGTTTGGTTTGTTGGCTAAGTACAGAAACATTTTGTCAGAGTACAACATTTTGGCAAAGGTCAACCATATAGTCAGAATTGATTATTAGCTTAGGGCAGTGCCTTCTTGCCAACCTGATCCCACTGCAGACACAATCAGACCTTGGCCAAACTTGAAGAATCACACTTCCCATTAAAAATAACAATCTAGAAGTATGATTAACAGAATAAACAGTAGAACATGTAGAGGAGCAACATTTTGATAATGTTAGATAAAAACGACTTGGCCCATCCACTCTGCTTATGTAAGTCAAGTTTTATACCCATTCTCTTTGTTTCTCTGCCATCCTGCGGAGATGCTTGTACAATTCCCTGAGCTGTTTCCACGTCATGATTTTATTACCAAGAAATCTAGCTACCAAATTAGTGAGGTGGTTGTCATAAAATTCATCCAAATAGTCCCCTGTGGCTTTGCTGGATGATACCCAGCCACCATCCTCCTGGTTGGTTTCTGGGGAAGTTTGACACATTATTTGTATTCCATGGAAGTGAAGCTACACCTTTCACCACTTAGGAGTAATGGGCATCCCTAACGCATGGAAATAACATGGTTTACTCCTTATGTATTCTTCCCTCTTTATTGGTTTCATGGGGGCCAAATGTAGTATTCAGTAAATTGATTAGAGCAGCAGTATTTTTGTTACAATCATTTTTTAATATGCTTGCATGCCAAAGGTTTTTCACATAGAATAAACATAATCTCTCTGGAGCCCATTAAATAGCTTGTGCTCAATGCAGTGCAGCTTTTGAATGACGATCTCAGTCTGTAGTGAATAGCGCAACATGCCAGGGTCAATTTTGTTGTTCCCAGTTAGACTGCTGCAACTTCTCTTAACTGGCTATGGAGGGCTCTTGCAGTATCACTTTTAAGTATCACTATCATAAATGCCAACTTGCATCTTGTCCCCATTTCCAAAGTTCTTCTGGACACAAGGGTTTCAAAAAAGAAAGACATTCTTCAGGCAAGCATAGAACAAATGTGAAACAGAAACATAGGCCAAGTGGTCTTTTTATGTCATATTTCTATCTAGTCTGTCCTTCCATATCAACAACTACAACAGTCCCCTTTTTACCTTTAGAGATCCTCTGTGTTTTTCCCATGCTTTTTTGAATTCAGTTACTGTCCTTATCTCTTCCACCTCCACTGGGAGACTATTCCACGGATCCACCACTCTTTCCGTAAAAAAATATTTCCGCATATCACTCCTAAATCTATCCCCCTTCACCCTCATCCCATGTCCCCTCGTAGCAGAACTTGCTTTCAATTTAAAGAGGCTCTCTCCCTGAATATTTATGCCACGGAGGTATTTAAACATCTCAATCATATCACCTCTATCCTGCCTTTGCTCTAAGATGTACATATTAAGATCCTTAAGTCTGTCCTCATATGCTTTATAATGAAGACCACTAACCATTTTAGTAGCCACCCTCTGCACCAACTCCATCCTGTTTATATCCTTTTGAAGGTGCGGTCTCCAGAATTGCACACTATACTCCAAATGAGGTCGCACCAAAGACTTATACAGAGGCATTATCACCTCCTTTTTTTCTGCTAGCCATTCCTCTCCGTATGCACCCAAGCATCCTAATTTTTGCCATCGCCTTTTCTACCTGCTTAGCTACTTTGAGATCATCAGACACAATCACGCCTAGGTCCCGCTCTTCTTTAGTGGACAAAAGTACTTCACCCCCTATACTATATTGCTCCCTTGGATTGCTGCAGCCCAAATGCATGACCTTACATTTTTTAACATTAAATCGCAGCTGCCAAATTCTAGACCATTCTTCAAGCTTAGCTAGATCCCTCCTCATGTTATCTATACCTTCCTGGGTGTCTACTCTATTGCAGATTTTGGTATCATCCAGAAAGAGGCAAACCTTACCCGACAGCCCTTCCGCTATATCACTAACATAGATGTTAAAAAGAATCGGACCAAGGACAGATCCCTGGGGCACACCACTGGTAACATCCTTCTCAGAGTGAGCTCCATTTACCTGTACTTTGTCTCCTCCCACCCACCAATTTCTAACCCAAGCAGTAACTTTAGAGTCCATCTCTAGGGTGTTCAGTTTGTTTATAAGTCGCCTGGGAGAAACAGTGTCAAAGGTTTTACTGAAATCTAAATACACCACATCTAGGGCTCTAAAATATTAGCTGTATGGCCCATGATTTAACTCTTTGTAATACTGTTGAAATCTGTTCAGATGCATTTAGCTTAGAAGGTAAATATGGACTTTGAACTATTTTTTGTCAAGTGGTCTAATATTTTTCCTTGTCACTTTAAAAAGAATCTACTCTGAGTTTTGTAGGCATGTTTTGCATAAGCTGATAACAGCTATTGGGGAGGCTCCATCTACCTGTCTGTCCATATGCATCTATTTGTATATGCAGGGCCGGCCCAAGGGTTTCTGCCACCCTAGGCAGAATCCCTGGCACGCCCCCCCCCCCCCCAGCTGCTACCACTGTTGCTGCCACCCCCCAGCTGCTGCCGACTCCATCTCAGGAGGGTAAGGTGGGCAGCGGTAGTATTTCTAAAAGTGGTAGCTTTTTGCCATTGCTTTCTTGCCTGCAGCAGCAAAAAGCAGCTTTAGTAGGAAGGGGGTGTGTTTTTTTTTTTCCTTATAAGCTTAATTTCTTTGCTTCTAAATGTATCGTTGGTTTGCACTGCTAAAGAGCTCGTTTGGTTTCATCTGTCTACAGAACATTTTTTCAGAAGGATTGTGGTTTCTCAATGTGGGTCACTCTATTTAGTGTGTGGCCTATGATGTGGGTTGAAACCATTACGCCAGATAGTGTAGTTACTTATCTGTAACAGGTGTTCTCCGGGAACAGCAGGAATCAGCCCTGACATATGGGTGACATCGGCGCTGATGGAGCTGGCACAGAAGCATCTCCCCAGCTTTCAAGGAAAGTCTTTGAGAGTTGCACCATGCAGGTGTGGTCTACTTCTTGCCCAACGGTGCCATCTTGCTTCAGTCAAATGACAGCTAAGATGACCAAGGAAAAAAATAAAATATGGTAAAAAAGCAACTTCAAGGGTAGGAGGACCGATTCCTGCTGTCCTCGGAGAACATCTGTTAAGGGTGAGTAACTATGCTTTCTCTGGGAACAAGCAGGAAGTCAGTCCTCGCATATGGGACTCCCCAGCTACAGGCTACCGAGAATCTGTGTAAAAAAAACAACACACGACACCGCGACCTGCAAAGGGTGAGCTGTGATCAGCAGCAGTTGAGTCCCTACTGAGAGACTCTCTCAAGACCCAAGTGTCCAACAGAGAACTAGCACTCCGGTAGCCTGAACCTAGAAGGGTTGGAGGGCAGGAGTTGTCTACACCCTGAAGAGATTATGGAGTACGGCCTGGCCAAAGGCACTGTCCCATCGGACTCACTCTCCAAACAGTAGTTTATTTTATTTTTTAAAATTTATTTAGCTGTATTTATATCCCGCTTTTCACTGGGTCAAAGCGGTCAATTGGGGGATACATTTAACGCGAGGGGATATGAGACACATACGCTAATACTTACAGGGAACATGGGCAATGGAGGGTTAAGTGGCTTGCCCAAGACCACAAGGAGTGCCTTTAGGACTAGAAATCCCAGTCCCTCCGGCCTGAGATTGCTGTCACCAGGTGGGACTTGAACTCCCGGCTCTCCGGCCTGAAGTACCTTGTCCTAACCACTAGACCACTCCTCCCAGTAGTGAGCTGCAAAGGTATGGATCAATGACTAGGTGGCAGTCCAGCAGATTTGCCATGGAAGTAGCCATGGCCCTGACGTGGTATGCCGTGAACCTCTGGTCCAGTGAGACCTCTGCTTGCTCATAGACAAGGGTAATGCAGTCTGCCACTCAAGTGGACAGTTTGGGCACTGGAAGCCCCAGGCAGCTGGGGTCATAGGATACGTAAATCTGTGGTGCTTTGCGGTGGCCCCGAGTCTGTTGCAGGTGAAAGGACAGGTTTCTCTTACAATCCAGATGTGGAGAACGGTCTCTGCCCTATCGGCATGAGGTCTCAGAAGGTGGGGCATACCACCACCTGATTGAGGTAAAATGGGGACACCACCTTCTGCAGAAATTTGGGGTGGGTGTGGAGCACCACCCTGTTATAGAACAGTTCTGCCATTAGAGCCTGGAGTCGCTGACTCTGCATGCTTATGTGAATGCTACCAGGAAAGTGACCTTCCAGGACAGGTACCAAAGGCAGCAAGTAGCTCGAGGCTGAAATGGAGGCTTAGTGAGCTACGAGAGCACCACATTAAGAACCCACTCTGCCGCTGGAGGGCAGACGGGGGAGGGGAGTTTGGATAACATGAGGCCCCGCAGGAATCGGGACACAAGGGGCTGAGCAGACAGCAGTTATCCCTCAATGGAATAGTGATGCGCTGTGATGGTGCTCAGGTATACTCTGCCCGAATTGGACTTCAGTCCTACCTGCGATAGGTGAAGCAGGTACTGGAGTGCCACTTGTACTGAGAGCAGGAGAACAGATTCGCCTGCCTTTCTGCACACCACACCGAGAATCCCTTCTTGTGGAGGCCTTATGAGAGGCCAGAAGAATCTCATGTCCGGTGGGAGGTTGAATGGGGCTAGCGTCACCCTTGCAGCAGCCAAGTTGTGAGTGAAAAGGACCCCAGGTTAGGGTGTAGGAGAGAGCCTACTTGGGGTAGTTTCTCCAAATGGGTTAGTTTTGCGCATACTATGGCAGTCATGAACCTCACTTCTAAGCCCCAGGGTATGTGGAGTATGATCTTAGTCTCTCACGTTTACTCTAATGCTCAGAGCAATACTTACATCATGCCAAAGAGAGCCTCCTGCTGGAGATTGTAAGATGTAACATGTATGGGTAGTTTGTCAAGATGTGCTTTGTAGGTGGTTCTTTATCAAGCCTGTGGCTCCCAGTACAATGGAAAATATTTCCGTTTCTTTCTACCACATTTTCTTGGTCTCTGACTGCATTTCTTGGTGCTTCAAGATCTTCTGCCTCTCCACATGATTCACAGAATAATCACTTGGTACCGACACTTCTGTTATCAGTGCCGTTCTGGTATTCTTCTCCTTACCACTGTCAGGTTTCCTGGCATCCAGTTTCTTATCCGTCGGAATGAGAATGTCCCAGGTGATCATAACCTTTTCATTCTCTGTTCTCTTAGGATCATGATCCTAGTGCTTCTCAGGGACAGTGATGATGTGTTTACAGTAGAGGAGGCATGCTACTTTGTGCCGTTCTGATGGCGGAAAATGTCTATGCAGAATTTCACAGCCTGCTATTAGGCAAGTCTCTGGTTCCAGCTCTTTCTTACAGAATCGGCATATATCTGTTGTGCCAGTTTTTTCAATACTCGCTGTAAACCATCTCGTCCATAATCCACTGTCCTGGGCTGCAACTATGAGAGTAGCCTTAGAGCTCAGCTCAGGGGAATCAGCTATGCCGCCGATAGGGAAGAGGAGCAGTAGGAACTGAGGCTGCCTGGGCCACCAAGGGGCTATCAGCATTAGAGATGCTCTGTCGTCCTGGACCTTGAATAGTGTCTTGGCTACCAGTGGTTGTCAGTGGGAAAGCTTACAGGAGGCCTTCTGTCCATGGGATAAGAAACGCATGCAGCTGGCGGGAGCAGAATTGGGGCAACTGTGTGTTGTCTGGGCTGGCGAACAGCTCCATCGAAGAGATGCCCCAGAGACGAAACAGCTATGAGGCTACCATTGGATCCAGGTGCCACTCATGTGGCTGGAGGACCCTGCACAATTTGTCTGCCAGGGCATTGTCCTGGCCTGGGAGGTACACTGCCCTTAGGAGCATCCTTCTGCGTGCAGCATAGACGCAGAGGAGGTATGATCCTGTTCCCCCCCCCCCCCCCATTTGTTCACGTAGAACATTGCAACCTGATTGTCAGTCTGTATCAGCACCGAGTGGTGTTGGAGCTGGTGGCAGAAGGCTTGGAAAGCTAGGTATATTTCCCAGAGCTCTAGCAGGTTGATTTGCATCTGAGATTCCCTCTGAGACCAGCAACCTTGCATCTGGAGGCTCCCGCAATGCGCTCCCCAGCCCATTAGAGAGGTGTCAATGGTGAGGACCTTAAGGGCATCTTGGCTTATAGGTGATGTTGAATCTGCCACCATCTGAGGGAGTCCGTTAGCTGATGGGTCACTTTCACTCTTGTCACTAAGCCTTTCTGTGGCTTGTGTCCACTGAAAGCAGAGGCACCACTGGGCTGCCCTCATGTGCAGGTGGGCATATGGGGGTCACGTGGATCATGGAGACCATGTGTTCCAGCAGGCAGAGTAGGCGTTGGGCAAGTAGTGTTCAGTGTCTGTGTACCTTTGCAGCTAACTCCTGCTGACCTATCCCAAGGGAGGAAGGCTTTTGCCTGGAGGGGTATCTAGTTGCACCCCTATGAACTCCAGGATTTGGGCCGGAGTGAGGTGGGACTTGGGGTAGTTTATGACAAACCCCAGGTGCTGCATGGCATTGATGGTGAATCCAGTGGCACATTGTGCTTTTCCAGCCATGTCCCCCTTTATGAGTCAGTCATCCAGATAAGGGAAGATGAAGGCCCATTTGAGCTGGAGGTGGGCTATGATCACAGAAGACCCTTGGTAACGAGGCCAGACTGAAGAGCAACACCCTGTATTGGTAGTGCTGTCCCCTCACCATGAACCAGAGGTATTTTCTGTGGCTGGGATTAATTAGGATGTGAGTGTTTTGGCTATGCTCCTTAGACCTAAAGGATGTCTATCTCCCTGCTGGAAGAATGGCAGTAGTGTCCCAAGGGAGAGTATCTTGAATGTTTCCTTGACTAGAAACCTGTTGAGCTCTCGCAGGTCCAGGTCTGAGGCCCCTTGTCCTCTTGGGGATGAGGGAATACCTGGAGGAGAAGCCTGTGCCCCAGAGATGTTTCGGCACTGGCTCAACTGCTTTGTCATTGATTAGGCCTGCTAGCTCAGTGAGGAGCAAGGGGTCTGGTGAAGGAGAGGCCTGGTGGGTTCTCCTGGAAGTACAAGGGTGGCGCCTGCTGTAGGTGGAGGAAGTAGCCTCCTTTGACTACTTGTAGCACCCAGGTATCGGCAGTGATGGCTGTCCACCTGTGGGCAAACAGAGGGTAGGCACCCCCCTATGGGCAGCAGGGGACCCCCTGGGGGTAGAGAGGTCACGCCCAGGCAGTCAAAAGCTCCCCCTAGGCTGGGACAGAGCCAGCACCTGGGACTTTGGGGTCTTTTGTTTTCTGAGGCCATGTCCCTGGCCTTTTTGTTGCTGGCCCTGTTGAGGGGGCTGAGAAGGCCTGGAAATGTGGTGTACCACAAAAGCCCCTCTCTTCCTCGGGAAGAAGGGCTTTTTCCCTAGGGCTTTCACAGAGGTCATCTTTGAGAGCCTAGTTCTTGTCAGGAACGCTTTCTGTCTCTGCTGCCTTATCTGCCATGGGCTTCCCGACTAGGTTCTCTCCTATGCAGGGGACATCAAACAGTTTGTCCGGCACCCATTGTTCCATGTCAGATGACTGCAGCCATGCTTGGTGGTGTGCTCCGATGCCTGTGGCGTCCACCCTGGCCAATGACTCAAAGCCATCATAGGCTGCTTGGGACAAAAACTTTGGACATTCTTTTACCACGGAGGTCAAAGTCTTGAACCTCTGTAGGGGTTCCCCATCGAAGCCTGCCAAGACTCCACCAAGCTCCTTCAACAGTTCCTACAGGTATGTGCAGATGTAAAGCTGATAGGACTGGATCTGGCAATACAACCAACGGACCTGCAACAGAGCCTTCAAACTATATGTACCATCCCTCTGGAACTCTCTACCAAATCACATCAGAAGCAACACAGACCCCTTATCTTTCAGGAAACAACTTAAAACTGCACTATTCCAAGATTCCTCAGACCAGAAACAAGCACCTAACACTGACTCCCTCCCAACCACCATATTTCATTCCCCTGAACATATGTCCTATGTAACCATAACACAATGTCTGTCCCAATTAATTGTTAAAAATCACTATTGTTGGCCACCTGGTGACGGCCCCAAACCCTTGTAACTGATTATTGTATGTTCTACCGCTTTGACCCGGCTAAATAAATAAATTAGCTAAATAAATAAATTAGCATCAAGCCCTGAAAGGCCTTTTGGCTGAGGACAATCGAGGGTTAGGGCCTCTCTGCTGGGTGGAGCTGTCAAATGAATTCTTTGGCTTTTAAGCCAGCACATGGCTGACTCCAAGACCGTAGAGTAAGACCATGAAGTTGTGGGGAAGCTGGGTCTTTTGAAACCCAGGGCTCCAGCGTACCTGGTACACGGCATCCAGGCGCCTACTAATGATTGGTACCGGAGCTGGTGTTTCCTATATCTGGAGGAGGCGGTTGAGGAGCAGGGGCACCGAGACCGTAAGGGTTTCCTTCAGGGGTGCCTTGTAATGAAGTATCTCTAATTCCTTGGCGTGAGGGTCTTTCTTGACTTTGGTCTCAATAGTGAGAACCTTGACTGTGTCCTGCCCAAAATCAAGGAATACGACTGCATCTGGTCATCAGGTGAGGTGTCCAAGGGCATGTCTCGGTGTCAACTCGTGTCTGAGGACTCTTAATCCTCGGTCTCCCATTTGGACTCTAAGTCAGAGTATGAATCCAACACCATGTAATTGCCTCGGACAAGGACCTCTCCCAGCAGTCTGCGACCTGCATAGGATCGTTGTCTGAGCCGTGGGCACTCACTGGGGAGGACCAGTGTGCCGAGGAATGGGACTGGGATCTTGTCTGGGACTGGGGGCGCTCTCGAGGCTGGTGGCACTTGAGGACTGGCTCAACATTGGGAGAAGTGCTTGATGTCGAGGGTCTCTCCTTCAGGATGGATAAACCAGATGAGTCTGACATGAATGCCCACTGCATGGCCACTAAGACAGACGTACTGCTCTCTTAGACTGCCATTCTGGTCTTCATACCAGTTGGCTCCGCAGACTTCAACACAGGCACCAAAGACTTCAGACCTGGTGTCAGTACTGTCAAGGGAGAGTCTGCGATGAGGATAGCCTCGAAGTTCCGAGGCCAGTTGTCAGGTGCAGATAACTCCTAAAGTGGGAAGCTTGGAAGGCCGCTCCTGCCTCGACTCCTTGAATTCATGCCTGGGACTGCGGGTCCTGGGGTGGGATTTTGCCTTCTTCCCAGATCTGCCCTCTGAGGAAGTCTTTGAGGATTTCTTCTGCTCCACCTCCAGGGATTTCTGCTCAGATGAACCGCCAAGGAGGCTCTGGCTTCATGGGGCATAGAGGTATTGGAGGGAGCCCTAGAGTGTGGAGTCTGACTTCTGAAAAAAATGTTCCTGCTGCTGATGGCGGCTCTTTAAGGTCATGGTTCTTCAGAGTTCGCAGTCAGAGTCATTGTGCTCTGGGCTGAGGCAGCAATCATGTGGGTTGGTGAGTGACATTTGCCAACACCGGTCACACTTTTTGAAGTTACTGGAGGCCATCGGAAAAAGGGGGTCCTCACTATATGCCAGGGGTCAGGCCTTCAGCTGAAAGAGAGCACAAATGTCGGTCGAACACCTCAATGAAAAAATGAGAAAACGAATAGACGAACCCGAGGAGTGACGCCAAGGGAAGTTGGGTCGGGGGTGGGATGGAACAAGTACGCAAAGCAGACAAAACTTAACAATAAAAATCAGACTTTTTCTGGGGAAAACTGGACAATGTCCAATGGGCTCCACAGAAAATAGGAGACTGAGGCAAGATGGCACCTTTGGGTGGGAAGTGGACCAAGCATGCTTGGTGCATCTCCCAAGGGCTTTCTTTGAAAGTTGGGGAAATGCTTTCATGCGGGCTCTGTCAGCACAGACGTCACCCATATATGTGGACTTACTTCCTGCTTGTTCCTGGAGAATGCTCCAGGTCAGCCTTAAGCTGTTTGAATGTTGTACATGGTGTTTTTCCAACAGTTCGCACTAACCTTCGAAGACTTCTTACATTAATTGTCCTCTTCCCACCACATCCTAGGAGGGTTTTGACTGTTCCATGAGCAGAAAACGCCTTAGCATTGCAAACTGTAGACACAGGATCCCAAGGTCTTTGGAGATGACCTTGTATCCCTTTGAGGCTTGAGGCTAATGGCTTTTCTGTTGGTCTCAGGCAGCTCTCTAGTCTTCACTATTGTGAAAATGGAACAGGGAGTGAATGTGGCCAATTTAAAAATTAGACCATACAAAATAAATACCTACCCCTAAAGAAACCAAAATATCACACCACAAAAAATTAGGGATCCAAAAAGCCCGTGTTGCTTAATAAATTTATAGCGAAGTTCTACTATTTTTGTCGGAGAGGCCAACCAAGCAGAAGGAAGCACACCTTGTGCTAATGTGGCCCGTCCATTTTATTAATTAAAACACAAAACTCGTGTTATAAAATGAAGCAATAGAATGCAATACTTAGCTGAATTGATGAAAAGGCTGTGCATCAAGGCAGCAAAAGGACGACGTGACACGGTTCGGGGAATCAAAAATCTTATTTCCCCTGCTTCAGGTCAAAACCGCCGTAGAAAATAACATCAGCCCTATGAAACCGCAAAGGCAGCAACCAGCGTTCATTTAAAGGGACCAATCTTAACGACTTCCGTCAGAATGCCGGATCATCAAAAGGTCAGCTGATGTAAAAAGGGACCAATCACTATTAAGTAGGGAGGGTTCACAGCTGACAGCTCGTCCCCCTAAAAATAGCAATTGAAAAATGAAAAAACAGTTTCTTGATGAATTAGTACACTGTGTGCCAATCAACCTGTAGATTTAGACCCTTTGGGGTAACAGAGTCTAGACCTTGGGCTTTCATTCATTCCTACTGCTATGTATGATGGGTTCACTATGAGAGTGGCTTTACATAAATTTTTCAAAAAACTACGGGTCATCAAGTTTTTTTCTGACCGACCAAACAACCCTGATGTATCCATATTAAAGAATTCTTCCCGTTGGCAACCATCGTTACCTATGGATGTGGCTATTTCTACTTTCCAGGAGCTAGTTTTGGCAGCCCTGTCTGAAACAGAAACCTGTGGGTTTCCTGCCTACACTAATTTGACATCCACTCAGTGGTCAGCTTTGAAACAACTTTCCACTTCAAATTTGATCTTTTGCAGGGCGGATAAAGGAGGAGCGACTGTGGTTTGGTCTCCAACTCAGTACCATTTGGAGATGTGTAAGCATCTTGATGATCGCAAATACTATACGGTGATTTCTGTTCCCACAGCGATGTTGACCACCCGGATATCCGAACTAGTAAACCATGCTTATCTTTGCAACTGGCTAACTCGTTCTGAATCTGAATTTTTGATTAAACGCCACCCAAAAGTCCCTACTTTTTACTTGGTTCCCAAAATTCATAAATCGTTGTTAGATCCTCCAGGCCGCCCGATAGTGTCCTATCGAGATTCTCTTTTGGAGCCACTATCTCAATTTTGTGATCGATTTTTCCAACCGGCGGCGGCCACGGTACAATCTTATGTACGGGATACGGGTGACTTTCTGCGACATCTAGCTCAGTGCACGGATATGTCTAGTTATACCTATATGATAACTTTGGATGTGCAGGCTCTGTACACCAATATAGATCAACATGAGGCCTTGATTGTCCTACAGCAATTCTCTGTGGATCTGCCAGCACGTATCCCGAAAGATTTTTTGATGGATTTGCTGAGTCTGGTATTAAACAACAACTTTTTTATTTATCAAGAACAATTCTATCTCCAGATTTTTGGCATAGCCATGGGGGCGACAGTGGCACCGTCTGTTGCCACGATTTATATGGCATGGTTTGAGGAGACGTTTATTTATCCTCATCCTCTTTTCAAATTTGTCCCCTTTTGGTGCAGATTTTTGGATGACATCTTTTTTCTGTGGGCAGGCTCGTGTCCTGAATTGGACATGTTCATCAACAGTTTGAACACATTTAAAACCAACATCCAATTTACAGCTCAGATTGAAACTCAGTTGATTCAATTCTTGGATATCACGGTAAAGTTGTCTCCTTCTGGCTTCATTACTTCATTATACAGAAAACTGGTGCAACGGAACACCCTTTTGCGCTATAATAGTTTTCATCCACCTGCTTTGAAGAGGGGCTTACCTTTTGGCCACTTTTACGGCTACGCCGTAACTGTACTGACATAACTGACTTTAAGGAGCATGCCAGAGATCTCAGTCAGCGTTTACAGTGGCAAGGTTATCCACTGCAATTGATCTCTCAGGCTTACAAATGAGCCCTGCATTGTCACCGGGAATAGCTTTTTAGTGCTAGGACTACTGCACCTTCACAGGACAAGATCACGGGAACTTTTCCCTATATGAAGGGTTCTTATAATGTGATGAAAATTTTACATCGGTTTTGGCCTATTTTGGCTGTGCATGCCTGCTTCTGGGGCCAACTCTGGATTGCGTATTCCTGTCAGGCTAATCTCCGGGACCGTCTGGTACATACTACTGCTGAACTTGACAGCCCTCCAGCATTTCATGCATCCCCTGGCCATTTCCCCTGTGGTTCTTGTCTGTATTGTGCTAATACTATTTCGGGTGACACTTGGACTGATGCTCATACAACCATTATTCATCGATCTCGTTGGCGGTCGGACTGTACTACTAATTTTGTAGTATATTTGATTATATGTCCTTGCTCTCTCTATTACATTGGCTGTACATCTGTGCTCTTTTAAAATACGCTTGGCAGAACATGCTTCGCGACTGCGAACAAGAACTCTCACGGCCCCTATGATTGAGCATTGTCTACAATTGGCTCATAATTTTCTGATCTACATTGGCGAATTTTAGATTTCATTCCTGCTCACCCACGGGGTGGAGATCATCTCCAGGCACTTCAAAATCTTGAGCAACGTTGGATCTTTCGGTTGGACTCTGTTACCACCCCAAAGGGTCTAAATCTACAGGTTGATTGGCACACAGTGTACTAATTCATCAAGAAACTGTTTTTTCATTTTCCAATTGCTATTTTTAGGGGGACGAGCTGTCAGCTGTGAACCCTCCCTACTTAATAGTGATTGGTCCCTTTTTACATCAGCTGACCTTTTGATGATCTGGCATTCTGACGGAAGTCGCTAAGATTGGTCCCTTTAAATGAACGCTGGTTGCTGCCTTTGCGGTTTCATAGGGCTGATGTTATTTTCTATGGCGGTTTTGACCTGAAGCAGGGGAAATATGTTTCGGGGAATCAAAAATCTTGTCACGTCGTCCTTTTGCTGCCTTGATGCACAGCCTTTTCACCAATTCAGCTAAGTATTGCATTCTATTGCTTCATTTTATAACACGAGTTTTGTGTTTTAATTAATAAAATGGACGGGCCACAACGGCACAAGGTGTGCTTCCTTCTGCTTGGTTGGCCTCTCTGACAAAAATAGTAGAACTTTGCTATAAGTTTATTAAGCAACACGGGCTTTTTGGATCCCTGATTTTTTTGTGGTGTGACAATTTAAAAATTAGAGACATCATTCATTGGTTGATCCAAGTCATGTGAGTACTGCCAATTGATCACAGGTGTCTAATTTTACTGCAATGGGAATGTGGTTCTTCTATTCAAACTGATTTGAATTGTTAAGGGTGCCAATAATCATGTCCCTACACTATCCCAGATTTTATACTATTTCCTTTTTTATTTGGTCTTGTTTTATTTGATTCTTTTATGTGTTAAATATGTTTGTATATATAGTCTAAAGCCATTTCACTGCCCACTTCTTTATTTTTTCCCCCCAGGAGATATTGGACATGAAGGTGTTGAACTATAAAGGAGCCAATAATGTCAACCACAACTATGAATAGCAATCTTAAGTACAGAGTAGTATCTCCCCCAGATGGATGAAACATTCATAGAGTACATAAATGATATGCTGAGGGATGTAAAGAAGAATCAGAGGCTGCACTGTGGTGAAGGCCCAAAAATCAGTAAGAGTTGGGGGGTTGCAGCACTGGCTAAGACAGCCCAGAAGAGCTGAGGAAGACCAATGCAGTAGCAAGATAGACTGGAAGGCTAATACGTGTGGCAGAAAACTGATAGATGACAAGTACAGTAATGAAGGATGGTGGATATGAGGGCAATTTATCACCTCATTATAGCTAGGGTTGTTTAGCTATTGCATGCTTATCCCTCATGATAAAAATCCTATTCTTTAGTCTAGGGATAATAGTAGCTGGGTTCTCATACTAGAACCGAAAGCGGAACACCAAGAACCAGGCCTACATGCAAGTATATTGATATGCAGACACAATTTATTAAAGGACCCAACTAAAACGTTTTGGCCTGAGGCCTTCTTCAGGGGTCTAAAAACAAAATAAAACATACATATTAAAATACTTTGACACAAAGTATGGCAAATAATGAGCATAAAAACTTTCAATTGTTCACAATAAATGGACATATCCAAATGAAACAAACACACAAAGGAGACCACAGAAAAGATTGCCTTTTTTTAAAAAAAACTTCCATAGAAGTACACAACTAATGAAAATAGCACGTAATAAAGAAATACATTACCACAAGGTGGAGCAACAACATGTAAAAAATGGAGAAATCTCCTCAATCTATATAATTTGAAGAAAAAGAATGATAATGTTAAAGCTGAAGTGCGATGCAGCAGAGAAGATGGTATAAGGGATTACTGCGGGTGCAAGAACAAGCCATTAAAAGTAAAAGTGAGGAACAAAGTTGTCACTACTCTGAACTTATGAGTGGGGAAGAGTATATAGAAACCAAACCACCATATTACATTGAAGAAATAATGAAAGCCTGTTATTTGTTAAGTTGAAACATGGCTACGCCAAATCAAATTAAAGTTTTTAGATGCGTGTTGTAAATGAATTTATTGCCAATCACAATTTTATGTATTTTGCATTATATTAAGTATGTTATTTTGATCGGTAGCACATCAGCTTTAACATGTTACAAACACCACAAAAGCAATTTATCACAAGATCTGAACGCTAAGACACCTTCGCCCATTACTCGACTTCTCTGACTATAGATCAATATTCCAAGCTCTAATCATCCCTCATCTCGACTTTGCGAATGTCATCCTACATGGACTTCCACAATCAACTTTAAACCCATTCAGACTTGCCATGAACTCAGCTGCAAGGGTTCTAGTTGGTGCATCAAGGTCGGATCATATAATGCCTATCTTGATAAACCTACACTGGCTGCTACTACCTGCCAGAATCACATACAAAATCTTAATACTAACCTTCAAAGCCCTCAAGAACCAGCCCTGTACACCCATCAACGCACTTCTCCACCGTACCACAATTAACAGAATAAGGAGAACTACGCAGATGAACACAATTGAAGTCCCTATTTATTTATTTATTTATTTAGTATACCGCTACTTCCAGCGATCAGCAGCGGTTTTGATTACAGATTGGAAATTGTCAAATCATGACAGGAAATTTTTGAGGTATAAACACATTGATTAGACAGGAAAGCACAGCACACAGGGAACATGGGCTATGGAGGGTTAAGTGGCTTGCCCAAGACCACAAGGAGCACCTGTGGGACTAGAAACCCCAGTCCTTCCGGCCCAAGGTTGCTGTCCTCTAGTGGGATTTGAACCCCCGACCTTCCGGCCCGAAGTACCTTGCCCCAACCACTAGGCCACTCCTCCACTCCTCCTAAGTTCCTAACAAAATGTACAAAGTCAACAGCCAACAGAGCATTTTCCATTTTTGCACCGATTGCCTGGAATGCCCTCCCAGCAGAACTCCGAGCTACCCAAAACCTGGTGGTGTTCCGAAAAGCCCTAAAACACCATCGGTTCACGCAGCACTACCCAGTCTTCCAGTTTGAAAAGCACGCACCCACCCCTCGGACCCCCCCATCTAACCCCCCACTGATAATGGTTAATCACATTTCCCTCTCTCCATCCTGACTCATGTGTACTAGTATGCTTACAGACCCATTGAGATTTATTGTTATTGTAACATTTACATAAGCTGTATATAGTTCCCCCTAGTTCCTCCATTGTAGTATGTTTGTTTCAACTGTAAACTGCACTGATTATAATAGCGCGGTATATAAGAAATGTAAATAAATAATAATAAATAAATATCCTAAAAAGCATATAACAAGCCAAATGCACAAAGCAGGATGAGGACGAACAGTGGCCCAGAAAAAAAAAATAGAGGACACTAGTCCCAGAGACATGCATCCAGAAGGGTGGCATGAAGTATCCAAATCGGCAGGGGGAGGGGCAAAGAGCAGTAGTGAGGCAAGCCATGAGAGCTGTACCAACTGAGTGATGATGCAGGTAGCAGAAGCAGAGAGACGCAAGGGGGAAAGGAGGTATTTTTAATTTATTTAACAAGTTTTTTTTATACTGCTTTATCATACAATCAAAGCAGTTTACATTATAACACAAACCATTACAGAGAACTCATGTTGTAATCATAGGGAGGGGTGACATGCAGGGGATCCCCGGAAGCATAACTCATTTACAGCAGAACAGATATCAGTGTTGTATAAGTATGTGACAGGAGAGTTATGCGTCTTCCCCGAAGTGTTCAGTGAAGAGGAAAGTTTTGAGCTGTTTCCTGAAGTCTTATGTCCGTGGTAGCCCTTAGTTTCTCTGGAAGTGAGTTCCAAATGGCAGGTGCTGCTAGAGAGAGTGCCTTCTTGGCAATGGACTTATTGGCTTTTTTGTATGAGCTGGGGGTTTGAATCGTGTCTATGATGCTCTGTCTCCTTGGTCTGTTTGATTTTGTGCATATCAGGTCGTGCAGAATTCCAGCTGACAAGTTGTTTCTGACTTTGAAGATGGTCAGCGATGTTTTCTATCTGGCACTTGAGGTGATTTGCAGCCAGTGTAGCTGGCTCAAGAGGGGCGTTGTGGTCATGCTTTGCAGATCCTGTGATAAAGCGGGCGGCGGTGTTCTGGGCTAGTTGCGGAGGTCGGGTGGTTTGCTTTGGTAGTCCTTGGAGAATGGGATTGCAGTAGTCCAGTATTGGTGTAATGACTGCTTGTGCGGAAATTGTCTTGGCTGAGGAGGGGTTTGAGTCTTCGGATAATGGCAAGTTTGAGGAATGCATTCCTGGAGGTTTTGTTGACGTTGGTTTGTAAGTTTAGGTGGCGGTTTAGGGTGACACCTGGGTATTGAACTTCCTCTTTTACTGGGATCAGTGTGTCGGGCAGGTTGATTGAGGTTGGGGGGGGGGGGAGTGAAGGAGGTGTCACGTGTGACAATTAGTGCCTCTGATTTTTAAAAGCTAATGTGAAGATTGTTATTGGAAAGCCAGGTAATCATCTGTTGTAGACATTTTGTTATAGTTGCATAGTCCAGAGAGTCGAGGTGGATTGGGGTATAGACCATGATATCGTCTGCATATAAGGCATAGTGAACCTTGTGCCTTTTGAAGATGTTACAGACTGGCTATATATAAATGTTGACAAGAAGGGCAGACAGAGGGACTCCCTGTGCTGTGTTAAATGGAGAAGAGATGTTTGATCCAATTTTGACCTTTTGTTTATCACTGAGGTAAGATCGAAACCATGTGAGGGTGGTGCTGTGGAGTCCAAGCTTGTTAGTAGGTTTAAAAGGGTGACGTGCGATACAGTGTCTAAAGCAGAGGAAATATCTACAAAAATGAGCAAGAAGCCTCTTTTTATGTTGTCGATTCCTTTGAGCAAATTGTCAAATAGGTGAGTGAGGAGGGTCTCAACGCTGTGGTTGGGATGAAATCCATGTTGGTGGGGGTCCAGAGGGGCATGTGAGTCAATGTGGTTCTGCAGCTGCCTTTGAAAAACCTTTTCAATTATTTTGGATAAAAAAAGGAAGGCTGGAGATTGGGCGCTATGCTGCAGGGTCAGTGCTATCTGAGATGTGTTTTTGGATTGGGCGGATGATGGCTTGTTTGAGAGCGGAGGGCATGTAACCTTGAGTTAGGGATCTGGTTATTATGTTGTGGATGCATTTGACAAAATCTTCCTTGACTGATTTGATCCACGCTACCGGGCAGAGGTCTGAAGGAGCTGTGCTGGTGGTTAGTGCAGTGATTTTGTGGACAATTTGCTCAGTCATGGGGATGTAGAATTCACTCCATTTGTGTGTGGTGTGGTGGTACTGGAGGTATACTGGGGTAAAGCTCTCAGGAGGGCTTGTTTATTTAACATTTTTTGTATATCACTTTTCAATTTATCAAAGTGGTTTACAGTGAAACGGAACAGGCCCTACAAGGAACAGGAACAGGTCATACAAGGAACAGTATAAGAACTATTTATATTTAACTGTTTACAACGCTATAACTATATACAATATGTATAGATATATACTAAGCTTGGTGACATCTTGTTATGAGAGTGGTTGTGTAGGGATTTCAATCCAGTGGTTGTGTATGTCATGTGCTGTTGTAGTGTTTTTTGAAAAGGTAGGCTTTTAGATATTTTCTTAAGTCAGCGATATCTCCGAGGTAATGTGGGAGTGAGTTCCATAATGTACGTGAATATTTGTTTAGACAGTTTTGTATACCACCTTATCCTTCAATCAAATTGGTCACAACACAATTGGGGGATACGAGACACATACACTAATACTTACAGGGAACATGGGCAATGGAGGGTTAAGTGGCTTGCCCAAGACCACAAGGAGCACCTGTGGGACTAGAAACCCCAGTCCTTCTGCCCCAAGGTTGCTGTCCTCTAGTGGGATTTGAACCCCTGACCTTCTGGCCTGAGGTAACTTGTCCCAACCACTAGGCTGCCACTCCTATTTGAATGCTATGTGTAGCAATCTTTGTGAAGAGTTGGATGGTATAGAGGGTGTCGAAGGTGTTTTGATGGAACTTCCTCCTTGAACGAGTGTTTGGTACTCTTTTGATGATTTTGTTTAAACATTGAGTGGACTGGTTATTTAATATCTTATGTCATCATTATGGCTTTTTTATTCTATTCTGGATCTGATGGGTAGCCAGTGGAGGTCTTGGCAAAAAGGAAATCCGCAAAGATTTGAGGGTAAATCATATCTTCTTCTTTGTCCGCACTCTTACAAAAGTTCCAACCCACAATCTCAAATAGTTCTCTGGGCTTGTTGCAGGATTTTAAGATAAGGTTAATATGGTATTCTTGTTTGTGATGGTTGATTAGATTATTGTACTCCCTTTGCATTATTTGGTATTTGTGAGGATTCTGACCGGTCATGTCTCCATCGCCTTTCTTGCTGGTGTAGCTTTCTCTGTCTCTTATTGCATCAGAGTACCATGGGGCTGATTTTGGTCTATCTTCTTTATGCCTGGGACTTGGAAGGTCTGGGGCTTTTGCAGCTGCACCAGTGGTGGTATTCCAGGTATTGATTGCTTCATCAAGGTCAGTGAAGTCCTGGAGGCAGCTGTGGAGTGTGTCCTTGAGGAATTGGTCTTTGTCAAACCATTTGTTTGAATCTTTTACTCTGGTAGAAGATCAATTTATTTTAGTTTTGCTATTTGGGCCTTAACAGACCCACTAAGAACATGATAGCTGGCAGCAGAATGGTTGTGTAGGCAAAAGCAGGACCTGCAATCACTGTAATACGGCCATGGTTTGACTCTCAAGAGCAAGACTGGCTGGCAACAGAGGCACACCATGACAGAAATGGCAGGACAGCGAGGCTGGCACCAGCAACAGGTGGAGGGTTTTTCAGTTATGTTGGTTTTTGCTTTTTTTTGTTTTGCTTTATTCTAAGTTTCGGCTTGAGGCACTGAAAGGTAGTCACTGGAAATGAGCCCCCATCCCAGAGATATTAAAGTACACACTGTCAAAAACACAGCTAGAAAATACAATTAAGGCAGAGAGTATGGACGAATAATCTATGCTCCTTCCTTCTCCTAGTTGCATGAAAATGAAGTGAAACCAAGAATGGGGAGGCTTGTTTTGAGAAAACTAGCTTTCCCTTCAAGCCTGGTGCTAGCTGTGAATGATGGGGAGCCACGCTACCCCTTGCGATGAAGGACATACATTCACTGGGCATGCTGGTTGGAGGGCAGGCCAAGAAATTTTGTGCAACCTTGACAATCTGACAAGACTGCCAACTTGTGTGCCCAGTATGTCAAAGGATCCGTGTGCATGGCCTTGATGGGCTCTGCAAGGTGTCGTGCCACTGAAATTCATGCTGGAGTCTGACTCTGGCTAGGCTGATCTCTGCAGAATAGTATTGTAGTTAGGGTTTCATTCACCAAAGATTGCTTCTGGCTAGAGCTCATGGGCACAGTCAGTAAAGCAAGGGAAGAGTGGTAGGTGACAGGGTGGTGCTCGTGGTACCGGTATTGCTTGTCAGTGTACTTGGTATTTCCCCTATGGCATCATCATCAGCCCCTGTCTCTAGTGCTCCCTTTCCTCCACCTCAGGCACTAGCTTTTTACATAGTAACATAGTAGTTGATGGCAGATAAAGACCAGCATGGTCCATCCAGTCTGCCCAGCAAGATGGCAAGAGTAGGTGCACCTGTTGCTCTGCGCAGGCCACCCCTCCCCCTATCCTTGTTCAGGGGTACTTCTTCCAGTACCTTGTTCAGGGGGACTTCTTCCAGTAAGTCAGTTTACTACACCACAGAGCCAAAGCTCCTTTCATCCACCAGTCAGAGACCAGCTAGCATATAAACATTCTCTTTCATAAGGGGTTCCAACCTTTTTCCCCCACTTGACCATGCAAGAAATCTACCTTCACCAAAACATCTGCTGTGAATTCCTATTGCTGCAAAAAAAAAAAAACAAACAAACAAAAAACCCAACCCTTTTAGCTTAACCTGTAAAATATGCCCTACTGAGATAAGGCTCAGGGTAGCCCTTGTGAAACTTAATTCCTCCATGGCATCCTTAAAGAGTATTAGGACTTCCATCACCTGTGTGATATTTGTCTAGTCGTAGTGGCCCCAGGGCCAGTTGATACCAATCCTAGTCTCTGATGGCATCTGATGCAGAGCTTGCCCGTTATTCCACTAAACCTCTCCAGCATGTCATAAGTGGAATTCCATCTGGTGCCAACATCCTACCCCACTTGAGAAACCACAATCCTTCTGGAAAAATGTTCTGTAGACAGATGAAACCAAACTTATTTTATTTATTTACATTCTCTTATATACTGCGCTATTCTGCATCAGTGTGGTTTACATTGAACAAACTGAAATTACATTGAACAGGGCATTATAACTTGGAGATAACTATTTTACAGGGAACATGGGCTATGGAGGGTTAAGTGGCTTGCCCAAGACCACAAGGAGCACCTGTGGGACTAGAAACCCCAGTCCTTCCGGCCCAAGGTTGCTGTCCTCTAGTGGGATTTGAACCCCTGACCTTCCGGCCTGAAGTACCTTGCCCCAGCCACTAGGCCACTCCTCCACTCTTGAACTTGAGCTCTTTAGTAGTGCAGACCAATAATACATTTACAGGCAAAGAAATGAAACTTATAAGGAAAAAAAAACAAACACCCCCCCCCCTTCCTACAGTTAAATATGGTGGAGGTTCCATAATGTTGTGGGGCTGTTTTGCTGTCTCAGGAAATTGGGGCCTGGAATGTATTAAAGGAATCATGAAGTCAGAGGACTGCCAAGGTATTTTGGTGTAAAATGTGCTATCTAGTGTCAGAAGCTAGGTCTGCGTCAAAGGTCATGGGTCCTGCAGCAGGACAGTGACCCAAAACATACATCCAAAAGTACAAAAGAATGCTTAAAAAGGAACAAATGGACTGTTTAAACTGGCCAGCAATGAGTCCTGATCTCAATCCAACCGAGAACCTTTGGAAAAAGCTGAAATCTGCCATTGGTAAAAGGAATCCTAGAATCATTCATGAGCTGGAACAAATCCAGTTGAAGAGTAGGAGAAACCACTAGCAGACAGCTGTATGAAACCTATAGATGGCTACAAGAAATGTTTTGGAGGCTGTCATCACGGCCAAGGGTAGTGCAATCAAATATTAGTGAAGGGTGCCATTAATCCTTTCTAGGTCATATTTTGTGGGGGGGGGGGGGGTGTTCTCAGAAATTATTACATCTAAGTTACACAGAAATCTTTTTTTTTTGTATACCTTTGAACATACATGCACCATTCCATAAGATGCCTAATTCACATAAGAAACACCACACCACAAGCCACCCCGACACATAGTAATGTAGTAAATGACGGCAGATAAAGACCAGCATGGTCCATCCAGTCTGTCCAGTATGATGCCAAGAGTAGGTACACTTGCTGCTCTATGCAGCCCCCCCCCCCCATATGTCTTTGTCCAGGGGTGATCTTCAAATCATTCATTCAAATCCCCCCCCCCCCACACCTACAATCACTCATACAGCCCTCACAACCACACAGAGACAGATGGACCTCAACAAGGAACATCCTCAGCATCCCCCACTCCAAAACCAAGTCAAATCAACAGACATGCAAAAGAGCCTTCCAATTCTATGCACCCTCCATTTGGAACAGCTTCCCGGACCAGCTCAGGAACATCATGGACATCAAAACCTTCCACAAAAACGTAGACACATCTCTTTACTGAACACTTCCATTGCAGTGAATAACCCCTCCACCCTCCAAAAGAACAATGCACATCCACAAGTTGCTAATTGTTGTATATAGAAAGAAATCTGTATATAGTCAAGAGCCAACGCTCTTTGTTTGCATGCTGTAAATAGTTAATACAAAATTGTTTCAATGTAAGTTACATCTTCAGTTCTATGTAAACCACCTTGACCCGGAGAAAGGTGGTATATAACTACAGCTAAATAAATAAAATATTGTGAAAAATACAGTTGGAATATTTCCAATTATTTATCAAGATATTGTATACAACACACCTAAAATGCAAGGGTGCCAATAATATTGACTACAACTGTATTTATTTAAGAAAATTTGGTATACCACCATTTAAAAAAAAAATATGAATTTGTGTCATGGCAGTTTACAGTTCAAGAACCTGCAAAGTACAGTTATAGAAAACATATGTATGAATTACTTCTGGACATTATAACTATGAAGCAAGGATGGATATGAAAAAGAGTAGGGATATGTAGCAGAGCATTTCATTTTTTAATAGATGATACGAAAATGGTGGAACAGAAAAGAAGGGGAGGAGGAAGAAGACCGTGCCCAGGAGGCAAGAAGAGAGTAAGAAACATGCTGAATACAGCAAACGCCAACAGCGGAGATCAAGGTAGTCTGCAAATGAACAGTGAAATAACCAGGTCGCGATGAGCTTTTGAAATTTCTTGGTAGAACTCTCCACATGGGTGCTGAGAGCTCTATAAGAACGGGACCTGGCACCGTCTGCATCCAGATTAACTAACATTTTTGAGCTAATGGATAACGAAAAATAGATAAACGAAATTCAGGAAGGCACTTAAGAACCACTTCTTCATCAAGTGCTACCCGGAAGTAGGAACCCCACAGTGCCCGAACATAACCACAGATCCATGACTACCCAACAACCTTATCGCACTGTGATGTATATATTTTTCTGGTATTCCTGTGTAAAATAGCTAATATGTTATCCAAGTTGAACGCCCTGTTATCTGTAATTACGGTGTAACCCCCACCGTAAAATCTCATTGATGTTCTATGTAAACCGCACTGATGTCGAATAGCGTGGTATATAAGAGTATTAAATAAATTAATTAAATAAATTACCAAGAAGTGTATCTGGTATAATCTAAAGTGTCTAGCTGGAATATATGGGATGAGATAGGGGAAAAGGTAATAAGATTTCCTGAGTAAACAGTGCAGTGAGCAAGCAAAAGGATTTAAAATCTGATCCTGCTTATAATGGATAACCAGGAGAGGGAGTTACATGGTCTATGTGCTTGGCATATGCATTAATTTCATGGCTGGATTCTGTGTTAGTTGTAAACATTTAATTTGATATTGAAGGACACTGATTAGAGATAATTACAGTAGCCAGGTGGTGAAGGATAAAAGCATGAATTAGGGCTTTAAAGCCCTTGGATCAAGACAAGATCTAATAGATTTTTTAAGGCGGAAGGAGAGAGAAGCATTTTTAACTAGTGAAGAAATCTGAGGACCAAATAAAAGCTGCTTGTCTATAATTACTCCTAGAGATGTGATTGTATCTGTAGTAGTAATAGGGCTGCCTGCTAAGCGAGGGATGAACTTGCATAATGAATTTTGCTTAGAGCCAGAGTGCTGAAGATTTCTTAGTACTCAGGACAAGTCTGTGATCATGTCCAGCTGTTGAGAAAGGGACCTCTGAAAGTGGAGTCCCAGGTGCAATGCAAAATAACAATCTGAATGTCATCCACATTCATATGGACAGTGAGTCCAATTACCTGAATTAGCGTAGCTAAAACGGCTAGGAGACAATGGACCAAGGATTGATCCGGAGTGAGAGGGCCCTCAGTGAAAAGGCTATACTGCAGAGGTAGACTGATCATTATTGACTATGAAAGAACGAGAACTTAGGTAAGATTTAAATCAACTGAATGTGATACCTTCAATGCCTACCTCCTGTGGTCTAGAAAGTAGCAAGTTATAGTCGATTAAGTCACAAGCTGCTGTCATATCAAGCCGTAAAATCAGAATTTCTCTGCCATTATCAGTGTTTATTATGATCTCACTGAACAATGCAACTAGGAGGTTTCAGTACTACGGAAGGTTCTCAAACCAGATTGCCTGGAATGTAAAGAATTGTTGGCCTCAATAAAAGAAAGAAACTGTTGGAAGATTAGTTTTCCAACTATTTTGACCACAAATTGAGGATGAGAAATTGGCCGATAATTAAACATAGAAACATGATGACAGAAAGAGACCACATGGCCTATCTAGTCTGTCCTTCCATATCAACAACTACAATAGTCCCCTTTTTACCTTTAGAGATCCTCTGTGTTTGTCCCATGCTTTTTTGAATTCAGTTACTGTCCTCATCTCTACCACCTCCACTGGGAGACTATTCCACGGATCCACTACTCTTTCCGTAAAGAAATATTTCCGCATATCGCTCCTGAATATATCTCCCTTCACCCTCATCCCATGTCCCCTCGTAGCAGAACTTGCTTTCAATTGAAAGAGGCTCTCTCCCTGAACATTTATGCCACGGAGGTATTTAAACATCTCAATCATATCACCTCTATCCCGCCTTTCCTCTAAGGTGTGCATATTAAGATCCTTCAGTCTGTCCTCATGCTTTACAATGAAGACCAGTAATCATTTTAGTAGCCACCCTCTGCACCGACTCCATCCTGTTCACATCCTTTTGATGGTGCGGTCTCCAGAATTGAGGTTGCACCAAGGACTTATAGAGAGGCATTATCACCTCCTTTTTTCTGCTAGCCATTCCTCTCCGTATGCACCCAAGCATCCTTCTAGCTTTTGCCGTCGCCTTTTCTACCTGTTTAGCTACTTTAAGATCATCAGACACAACCACGCCTAGGTCCCGCTCTTCTTTAGTGGACAAAAGTACTTCACCCCCTATACTATATTGCTCCCTTGGATTGCTGCAGCCCAAATGCATGACCTTACATTTTTTAACATTAAATCCCAGCTGCCAAATTCTAGACCATTCTTCAAGCTTAGCTAGATCCCTCCTCATGTTATCTACACCTTCCTGGGTGTCTACTCTATTGCAGATTTTGGTATCATCCACAAAGAGGCAAACCTTACCCGACAGCCCTTCCGCTATATCACTAACAAAGATGTTAAAAAGAATCGGACCAAGGACAGATCCCTGGGGCACACCACTGGTAACATCCTTCTCCTCAGAGTGAGCTCCATTTACTTGTACTCTTTGTTGCCCCCCACCCAACCAATTTCTAACCCATGCAGTAACTTTAGGGTTTTTATTTTCAAGGTTGTGGAAGGGTCAGCATTGGAATCCTTCAGAGAAGGGTAGATGGTAGCTCATTTCCAAGCAGTGGGAACATAGCCCTGATTAAAACTGGTATTTATGAAGTGAAAAGATTTTATTTATTTTATGATGATTTATTTTAAGATGATTTGAAACATGGCAAGGAAAATCTTTCAGCAATTTAGATGGGATAGGATCTGCAGGGGAGAAACTTTGGTTCATAGTGGTAACTGTGGTAAAATTATTAAAACTAACATAGTAACATAGTAAATGACGGCAGATAAAGACCAGCATGGTCCATCCAGTCTGCCCAGCAAGATACGGCAAGAGTAGGTGCACCTGTCACTATGTGCAAGTCACCCTTCCCCATGTCTTTGTTTAGGGGTGGACCCACCACCCCTATTTGTTGAGAAGTTAGATGGTTCTTCTCTAGCTTGTGGAGTCAGCAGGGCTGTGGCAAGGATGTGAAGTGCTCTAGGTGAAGCTTATTCCTGGTTCCCCCCTGCTCCCACCTCCGCTCCTATTGCCACTACTGCCATCTGCCTCTGGGGCCTGCAGCAGCAATGCCTTTCAAATGGCACCACAGCATTTAGCATAACCTCCAGTGTGATGGTGCTGCTCCTACTTCTGCCCCCTCTGACGCCACTTCCTTTTGCATGGGGGTGGAAGGAGCTTCTCCAGCCATTTCTGGCCTCCATACAAACAGGAAGTCTGCATCTGAGGGGGCAGGAACACAAACAATGGCATTGCTGCTGCTGCTGCAGGTCCTGGACAGGGGTGGGAGTGGTGGCAATGGGCTGTCCTCGGGCCATTCGCGGCCGCATCCAGCTAGTGTCTGCCCTCTCCACCCGGGCCAACACTCTCCTGCCTCCAGCCTTGCTCCGCCCCTCCCGGAAGTCTTGCAGCCGCGCATTTGCGGCCGCGTCCAGCTAGGTACGCTGCCTGTCAAGTATTTAAACCCAGCGCCTGCGGCATTGTAGTGCTTTCTTTGTTTGTTTATGCTGTCTTACTGCTGGCTTGCTGCTTACTCCATATACTTGTTGTGTCTCCCCAGTGTCTGCCCTCTCCACCCGGGCCAACACTCTCCTGCCTCCAGCCTTGCTCCGCCCCTCCCGGAAGTCTCACGGCCGCATCTAGCTAGGTACGCTGCCTGTCAAGTATTTAAACCCAGCGCCTGCGGCGCTCGCCGCCGTGGCGCGCGTCCTTGGCGCGCACCTAAGGAGCGCACCTAAGGAGCACGACGTGCTCCTTAGGTGCGCTCCTTGGGGCCGCTCCGGGCGCGGAGGACTTCCCATGCTCCTAGCGTGGCTCAGCATCTTGTTTGCCGCATTCTTCTCTCCTTCCTCACCCGGACTTTCCCCTTTCCTTCCTTGGTCATCTAGACCCGCTCTTTTCCCTGCCCTGCTGTATCTCCCTCCAGTGCCTGCTGTAGGTTTGTATCCGGCGAGTACTTCGTCTTTGTATACTGCTCCTTCTTTTCCTTGCTTTTGTGCCACCATGGCCTCCATTCCTGTCTTATGGGGCAGAAGACCAGTGCGACCTCCTTACGGCCGCTCTCGCTGTTTTACAAATCTCCGTTTATGCCGCCCCTCTGTCTCTGTACATTCTCCGCCCTCTCATTCCCCCCCCCCCCTTCCTGGATCCTCTCAATGTCACCTTTCCATAGCCCTTGTTAACTGTCGTTCTCTCCGCAACAAGACTCCTCTTCTCCAAGATCTTGTTCTTCAATCCTCCTTTGACCTTACTCTTGTTACTGAAAACTGGCTTAAGGACGGTGAGGATGCTTTGCTTGCCCGCTGTCTGCCTCCTGGCTTCTCTGCAGTCTCTGTTCCTCGTATTGGGCGCTCAGGTGGTGGGATTGCTGCCCTACTCCACCCATCCCTTAGGTTCACCCAGGTTTCTTCTGCTTTATTACACTACCTGGAATCCCTTCTGCTTCATCTTCACACCTCTTTTCCTTTTCACGTCCTTCTCATCTATTCCCCCCTGCTATTCGCTGAGAGCTGTGGGACGCTCTCTTATTGACAATCACCGATGTATCTCTTGCGTTTCCTCATATTATTATTGCAGGTGATTTCAACCTCCATGTTGATGCTCCCTCTTCCTCTCAGGAGCACGCTTTTCTCACTTTCCTTCACGATCTTTCCCTCACACAACATGTTACTTTCCCTACCCATCAGGCAGGTCACACACTCGACCTATTCTTGACTCCTCCCTCCTCTGCTCTTTCTCTCTCCAATTTTGGCGCCACTCCTCTTCCCTGGTCGGATCATGTCTGCCTCTCCGTTTCTTGCTTAGGTCCAGATGATCCTTCTTCCTCCTTATCTCTCTCTCCGTCCCCGTCGGAGAAGCTGCGCCGTGTTATTACCCCCCTCTCACTTCAGCAATTCCCTGCCGCCGCAGCAGACCTCCTACCCTCAGACTTTCCCTTGCTATCCCCTTCTTCTCAGGCCACTCTTTGGTCCTCTTCCCTCTCTGCTGCCCTTGATCAAGTTGCTCCTCTCCGTCCTCACCCTGCCTGTCACCGTCCTTCCCACCCATGGTACCACAGTGGTCTCCGGCTCCTTCGGACTCAACTCCGCAGAGCAGAACGGCTGTGGCGCAAGTCCCCCTCTCCTACCACTCTCTCAAATTTTCATTCCCACCACTCCTTCTACCGCTCTCAAGTACACTCCGCTAAGCACTCTTACTTCTCGACTGCAATTTCCAATGCCCCGAATCAAACCAGACATCTTTACTCTGTTCTCCATTCTCTCACCTCTTTACAGGTGCCTTTTGCCACCTCTCCCGCTTCCTCTCTTCCTCCTCCATCACAACTTGCTTCCTTCTTCAGTGGCAAGGTTTCCTCCCTAAGGGCATCCCTACCCTCCTGTCCTGCCCCCATCACCTCCCCGCAACCTGTTCCCTCCCCTCCCCCCGTCTCCTGTCTTTCCCATTTCTGGGCCTCTTTTGACCCAATTACTGCTTCTGAACTTCTTCACCTTATATCCTCTTCTAAGAAGACTTCCTGTCCTCTTGACCCCATTCCTTCTTCTTGGCTATTGACCCCATCTTTGGGTTTTCTTCCTTTTATTCTCACTATGTTTAACTCAAGTCTTTCTAATGGAACTTTCCTGAAATCTTGGAAACATGCTTTGGTGCGCCCTATCCTCAAAAACACCTCACTAGATCCTTTGGTCCCTGCCCACTATCGTCCTGTTTCCAATCTCCCTTTCCTATCTAAACTCCTGGAGAAATTTGTCTTTGCACAGCTTTCCCATCACCTTGACTCTACTAACTTCCTTCACCCCCGTCAATCCGGGTTCCGTCAGGGTCACAGCGTTGAAACGGTTCTCTTGGCTTTCACAAATTCATTGCATGTTGCACATGATCTTGGTGATATTTCGGTGGCGGTTGCTCTAGATCTCTCAGCCGCCTTTGACCTGGTTGACCACTCCCTCCTTCTTCACTGTCTACGGGATGCAGGTCTTTGCAGCACTGTACTTCACTGGTTTCACTCTTTTCTCTCTTCTCGGACCTACTCGGTTCTTTCATCTTCCTCTTCCTCTCCCCCTTCCGATCCTCATGCGCTTCCCTGTGGGGTCCCCCAGGTTTCTGTGCTTGCCCCCCTCCTCTTTAATCTCTTCTTGGCTCCTCTTGCATCTCTGATTCAGCAGTTCGGTGTTTCTACTTTTTTCTATGCAGACAATATCCTTTTGCTCCATCACACCTCTCCTTCCTCCCCTGACCTTGCTGTACTGGATTCCTGCCTTGTAGCAGTAGCTGATTGGCTGACACTCAACTGTCTCCACCTGAATCTTGCTAAAACTATTGCCATCGGGTTCTCTCACGGTTGTTCTCTTCCCTCCTTGGCTCCTTCTTTTTCTGGTTCACCTATACCTCTGGTTTCCACTTTCCGATACCTTTGTGTGCACTTTGACTCTGATTTGTCTTTTCACTCCCACATTTCTCACATCACCAAAACATCCTCCTTCTTTTTCCGTCAGATCTGCTCTATTCATCCTTTCCTCTCCCCCTCGGCTCTTGTTACTTTGGTTCTCTCCTTAGTTATGTCACGGGTGGACTTTGCGAACTCTTTATTTCTCGGTCTCCCGAAATATCAACTTGCTCGCTTCAGTAGGATCCAGAACACTGCCGCACGCCTGGTTATACACTCTTCACTTCGGGATCATGTAACCCCTCTGCTCTTTCCCCTTCACTGGTTGCCCATCCCTTTCAGGTTCACTTTCAAATTACTTATCCTGACTCATAAAGCTTTTCACACTAGCACTCCCCAATACTTGACTGATCTCCTCTTCTTTCATTCTCCTAGACACACTCCCCGCTCTTTCCACCTTAACCGCCTTCCCCCTCCCCCCTCCCTTCCCCTTCTCGCGCTCACTTACAATCTACCCGCTCCTCTGCCTTTTATTTTGCTGCTCCTGCCCTCTGGAATGCCCTTCCCCCCTCCCTCCGCCTAGAACCTCAGTATGCCACCTTCAAACAGCTAAAAACTCACTTGTTCTCCCTAGCCTTCAATATTCCCTCCCCCTTCGTATGATTACTTCTTTTCCCTACCTTTTGTTTCTTGCCTAGGCCCACCCCATGTTATGTTTGTCCTGTTTCTTTGTTTGCTCTGCTGTCCTATCAAATATTGTACACTTCTTTTCCTTTTCGTTGTCTTCGGCCTTCTTTTATTGAATTTTAATTGTACACTGCTTTGGTTTTGTGAAAGGTGGTTTTTATCAAATACAATAAACATAAACATAAACATTGGTGCTCTAGGCAGCTGCCTAGTTTGTGTAATGGTAGCACTGGCCCTGGGAGGTAGGTCCTAAGGAAGCAATGGGAAGATCAGGACACGTTAGTAGAGTTACTATTGGGAGGGTGTAAGGTACTATTCTGGGGCCAAAGTCCTCAGTGCCAGGACTCTATAATTTGCGATCACACAGCTTAGCTAAACTCGTGCAACTCCTGGGCCTCGCCCCTCTCTTGCCATGTCTCTTGTGGTTATGTTGGCTCTCCTCTCCTGCTTTACAGCTGTGCTGCGTTACTCCTCTCTAAGTGCCTTGTGTGCTCTCACCAGTGGTGCTGCTTTGTCCTCTTCTACTATCCTGAAATGTTTGTTTATTTATTTTATTTATTTAGCAAATATTTATATACCACTACTTCCAGCGATCAGCAGCAGGTTTGATTACATATTGGAAACTGTCAAATCAGAACAGTAAAATTTGAAGTATATACATGTTGATTTGTAGGGTAAGCACAACACACAGGAATGGGTTCTTTTAGTAGCGAGGAGCAATAACTTACATATGTACATATTTACATAAATGCATCCCTGGCTCCCTGGGTGGCATAGCATAAACCACTTGGATTTAAATCAAGTTGTACTGACTCTGAAATAGGTGAGTCTTGAGTTTTTTTCTAAAGTCTATTAGGTCTTTGCTAACTCGTAGCTCCGGCGGCAGTTGGTTCCAGAGTGTCGGTGCTGTGTATGAGTAGGCTCTGTTACTAGTGCTGGCTTTGACAGATCTTATATCTTGTTGTGCCTTTGTACTGCTTTGCCTTTCTGATGGTGGTTTCTGGTTCTCATCCTGTCCCTGTATGTACTCTTTGTTCCTCTTCTAATGCCCCCCCCCCTCCTTCCCTGGGGAGGTTGTAACACTCGTGATGTCTTATAGTGCTATTGGAGGTGGCTGCAATCCAGTTTCAAGCAGGTTTCATTGAAAATAGATGGCAAACCTGGCTGTTGTACTGCAAAATACCTACCCCCATAGACTAATGGGGACAAAACACTAACCAAAAGAGAATGTTCTGCTGAACGAAAACAAGTACAGGGATCTTTGGTAAACAAGTGCCTGCATGACACACATGCACAACCTTCCCTCGACACCTCTCAGAAGAAATGCAAATGCACTATCCAACACCCTCTTGACACACACACAAGTATGCAGCCCCTGACATTCCCATGACGCACACAAACAGGCATGCATACCTTGACAGTCCAGTGATATAGAGACATAACACACACATTCACACATCCCATGAAGCATACGTGCAAGAACATCCTGATACTCTCCATTACTACTACTATTAATCATTTATATAGTGCTACAAAGCATACGCAGTGCTGAACATAGACATGCAAAAAAAGAAAAGTCTCTGCTGGTCAGAGCCTACTGTCTAATCAAGTCAGACAATACAATAGCTGAGAACCAGGGTACAACTAGGGAAGGGAAGGAGCCAGATAAGAGAATAAAGGATCAGGATCCAAAAGCAGCCTCAATGAGCTGAGCGTTCAGCATGGATTTGAAGAGGAGCAGAGATGAAGCCTGGTGCACAGACGCAGGCATAAGGAGCAGCAAGGTGACACATGACACATACACGGGCATAAACACCTCACCACCCCTCAATGACGCACACACATGCATGAACTGCCCGATACCTCCCATCTCACACACACACACGGACTCTCTGACATGCTCCATGAAAAATGCACATACGCACACAAACCACCCAACACCCTCCATGACACACACACATGCACGAACCCCCCCAACACCCTCCATGACACACACACATGAATGAACTGCCTGATACCTCCCATCTCACACACACACATGGACTCTGACATGCTCCATGAAAAACGCACATACACACACAAACCCCCTCCATGATACACATACATGCACGAATCCCCCAAACACCCTCCATGACATACACACATGCATGAACCCCCCAACACTCTCCATGGCACAGAAACTCTGACACCCTCCTGACACACAAACATACATATGCATCATACATGCATGCATGCATCCCTGACGCTCTCCACAACATGCATACATGCACATTTCCCTGACACTTTCCATAGCATGCATGCACACTTCCCTGATACCCTCCATAATGCACAAATCCAACATACTCCATGATACATACATACACATATGCATTCCCCAACACCCTCTATGACACACACAAACACACACATTCCCTGACACCCTCCATGAAACACATGCATGCATCCCTTGACACTCCATGTAGTGCGCACACACACACATCTGAGATGTCATCTCCTTTTGCTGCTCTTTGCAGTGTCCCGTAGGGGTTAACCTTTTCATGTATTTGTTAGTCCATTAGTTATGTAAATTCAGAGTATTGTTATGTCTATGCTGATGCCATCCTTCTTTTGTCTTCTACCGATGCACTCTTCCCTGATCTTGCCCCTATTAACACCTGTCTGTATAATAGTGCACATTGGCTGCGCAATAACTCTCTTAAAGTTAATCCATCATAAACTATAGCCATTTCGTTTATGGGCTCATCAAACAGTCCATCTCTTTCTCCCATCCTGGAAGGCACTACATTGCAACTGCAGCCCACCCTTCACTACTTAGGGGTGTTGCTAAATTCTGAACTTTCCTTTTCTCTGCAGCTGGCGCAGGTTATCAGGTCCTTCTTTTGTGCTTTACACCATTTCCATGCAGTTCAACCTTTCTCAATAAACCTGCTCCATACAGTAATCTCCTGCCTTGATTACTGTTAATATTGCATACCTGGGTCTACCACAGTGCCAACTCCGTGGTCTGCAAACCATTCAAAACACAGCCATACACATCCTTACCCATGCACATAAATCTGATCACATTAGTCCTCTCTTGATGCTTAACCATTGGCTCCTGATCAGTGCCCATATCCGATTTAAGGCCTTGACCTTAGTACATAAAGCGATTCATGATGTGGCTCCTGAGTATATTTACACTCTTATCACCCTCCACAGCCCCGCAAGGGTGCTCCGTTCTGTCCATGATTATCAGCTACATGTCCCCTCACCAGCCTTAGTTAAATATGAGTCAACATGGAAAACTGCTTTTTTCACTGCAGTTCCCACACTGTGGAATTGCCTACCTGGCTATCTACACAACGAGCACAACTAAGAATTTCAAAACAGCCATGAAAACATACCTGTTGGAGGATGCTTTTGGCCCCTCATAAATGTTATTTGGTTTTCCTTAAGAAGCTTTGCATGTTCCTTGGCCAGACAGGGCCTTACCCATCTCTTTCCTTTGTATTTTTTCCTTCCTCTCTTTCTCTCTCTCTTCTCCTCCCCCCCACCCCCCGCCCATCTTTTTCACTTAAGTTTGTCTATGCCTCTCCTATCATGATATCTGCGTTCCTTTCCTTTCTTACTGCTGGAGTAATTTTTTTTTTATTATTATTGTAAACCACATTGTTTGGTCCAGAAATTACAGTATAGTAAATAAAGACTAACATAAACATATCCCCTGATATTCTTCAAAAGACACACACATGCATGCATCTTTTGACACCCTCTGTGAAGCACACACATGCATGCATCCTCGAAGACCCTCCATGACAAACACACCCATCTCCTGACACACCCACACAAACATCCCCTAACACCCTTCATGACACACACGCGCAGACACAGACACACACCCTGACATCCTTCATGACACATACACGCATACACACCTTGACACCCTTCACGAATCATTCACGTACACATACACCCTGACATGCTTAATAAAACACCCACGCATATCCCTTGACACGCTCCATGACACACACACAATAAGATAAGGCCCGATCTTCAGCGGCTGTGGCTACTGTGACTACAGTGGCTGGCCAATGCCACTGAAGACTAAACCTGGATATTCAATGCCAGGGCCAGACCCAGCCACTGACATTGATTATCCAGGCCATCCACCAAAGGAGGAAGCTAACTAGGCAGCGAGATGTTCAATCGCTGCTTAGGTGGTGAAAGTTAGGCGCTTTAAAGACTGTCTTAACTTTCACCGCTGAGGGATAACGGGGCAGCAGCTGAATATCCCTGGGGGTCACCCCGGGTGCTCCCATGCTAACCGGTTAACATTGCTGCATGTAGAGGTGGTACCTGTGGATATTCAGCGGCACTCACTATATCCTGCTCAGAGGCATTTATACGCTTTCAAGTGTTCAAACTATCCAAATGCCTTTGAATGTCAGGTCCATAAGATTTATCATACTGTGTTAGACCAAAGGGCCATCAGATCCAGTATCTTGTTTCCAACATTGGCTATTCCCTGTCATAAATATCTGGCAGGATTCCAAAAGATAAACAGACTCCATGCTGCTTATCGCAGGGATTATCCCCAGTCCACTTTAATAAAGCTTTATGGACTTTTTGGCCAGGAACTTGTCCAAACCTTTTTAAAATCCAGGTACACTAACAGCCCCTTGCTTAGTTTATGGCTTTTGTTGTGAGGGCTTGTGTGTGCATCAGTGATGTTGAGAACTATGATATTGGCAGGGAATCCCAGGATGAACAGGTCTCAGCTGAGGTGCCAGACTAAGACAAACCACCCATCTGGCAGCAGCAGCAGAATGGGATGGTGTTGGTGGTGGAGGATCATATTTCTGTGACAATGGCAACAACACTGTTATTACCTTCATGGAAGAAAGGCCTGGCAATCTACATCCATATCTTGCCACGAAAACCCAATGGACAGTCATAACAAAAAAAATGGAATGTAGTGCTGGAAGATGAAACCCCCAGAACAGAAAGCATTCACTGAGCTATTGGGGAAGAGCTGAAAGCCCTGCAGAATAAAGCCATCATTTATGATGTGGTTGGAACCAAGTCCTCAGGATGTCTGACTGCTGATGTACTTTAGCTGTGCATGAAATGAGAGTCAGAAATTGCAAAGATGCTTTACATACTGGGACATGGAATGTACAAAGCCTGAACCAAGGGAAGCTGGAGGTGGTCAAGAACGAAATAGAACTCGCACAATTTGATCTGTTGGGTGTCTGAACTGAAATGGAAGAGAAAGAAGAAATGGTGTTGCATTTATAATTAAGAAGAAACTTGCAAGAACTGTAATGAAATACGATGCAATCAGTGAACCCTTAATTTCTATTTGTCCTTAAGGAATGCTCATCAACACAACTATAATTCAGGTATATGCACCAATAACAGCTGCAGAAGAGGAAGAAATTGATCAGTTCTATGAACAAGTACAAGCTGAAATCGACAGAACGTGCAAAGATATACTGATAGTTATGGACAACTGGAACTCAAAAGCTGAAAACAAAGAAGAAGGTAAAGTGGTTGGAAAATATGGGCTTGGCCCACCGTGATTTTGTTTTATGCTACTGTTTCAAGGTGGTGGTGACCCAGATTCCTTTCCTACATGAATGACATTCAGTGGTCTGTGCAAAATCAGTTGGATGGGAATTTGGACCACTTCACATCACTAAGCATGCATTCTTGGTTGGCATTAATTGGTACAGTTGCTAGTAGTCTGCTGAGATATGAGAAAACATGGCAACTAAGTTATGTTTTTCCTCTCTACTGCTGTGGTTCTCAACCCAGTCCTCGGGACACATCCAGCTAGTCAGATTTTCAGTATAGCCATAAGAAAGATGCATGAATGAAATCTGCATACCTTCATTGTATGCAAATGTGTCTAGTTAATAACAATTGTGGGTATCCTGAGAGTCAGACAGATTGGGCTTGCCAATGGACTGGGTTGAGATCCATTGCACTAGAAGTTGTCCCTTCGGAGTAAGGTTGAGGCACATTGGTGGCATGATGTAAGGCAACGGGTAGGGTCATTGCCATGCAGTGCCTGAAATATGGCAATTGCAATGCTTCATTGTGCAGTATTCCCGGTCTGGTGGGAGTACCTCAGACCAGGAGTAGGAATATCTTGAACTTCTAATTCTCCAGTCTCTGGCATGGGGGCAGATAGTGTACACTGTGCAAGAAGGTCTTTTCTGAGATGGTTGCCATTGGATGGCCCTCAGTTGTAGACTCTAGAATTTATTTTACCACATATTACAAATAGAATTACAAATTACATATTACAAATAGAATTTATTTTACCACATATTACAAATACATTTCACTACAAATATTGATCAATGATCAATATTTGTAGTGAAATGTATTTGTAATATGTGGTAACTGACTGCTTCCTTCTGTATTAGGATTACAAGTGAATTACATCCCATCAGTTCCACAAAATAATCCCAATTGCACGAGGATAAATATTTAATCTAGACTAACAATACTGTTGATTTATTAAGTTTATTTAAAGAGGTGCTATTTTTTTCTGCAGATCAGACGGCCATTTCCTTTTTAAGATAGGTGCCAGTAGCTTACCATTTAGATTGTATTCAGGATGAGAAAAAAATGCAGCAAGGATTCTGATTATCCTTATGAGTTCACAGATCTTTTCTCCACCAGCTCTGCATTTTACAGTATATTCTGTAATTTGTTTTTACAAACAATGTGGTGTCACTTATTTACTTTGGGTCTAACTTAAGCCTTTTGATGACTGCAACCAATGCCAATATGGAAAACTGCATACAACATGTACGTAGAAACCCCTTGGATGTCACTTTTTGAGCACCAGAGACCTCCAGTGAGCTTACTAAATTACTACAATATAACCTGAAGATGAACTGGTAATTTTCCAGAACAGGGAAGGTTACCTTCTGCCCCATCACAGTATACTGGGAGGAAACTCCTCTGGGAAGGAAAATTCAACCCATATATAAACACTGCCTTTGGGGTAGTGGACTGTGGCTATCTCATCCCCTCAGATCATCTGAAGGAACCCATAGTGCCAGAAGCTTCAAGTAGGAGAGAGCAGAGGGGTTAGAATGTTTCTTGGGCTCATCACACCTGAATTCCCTTGTGACTGTGTTTAATCAGACAGCACCCCACTAGCTCAGGAGGACAGCAGGTCCACCTGTGCAGGAAAGAAAGGATCACATCACTTCCAAGCAAGAGCCAGCCACTGAAGAATGAAAAGAGAAAGGTGACTATGGGAACACTCATCAGCCCAGTGACCAAGAGACAGAAACCCCTGTAGAACCGTTTTGGGGACCAGCTTCTGCAGAAGCCATTAGCTCTAAGGTATACCGGGAAAGTACATTGTGCAGGAAGAAAGATTCTCCTGAGGGTAAACAACTAACAGTGAAAAGAGAGAGTAAAAAAGTGAAACTGCTTGGAACAACTTCCAGCACCACATAGATCAGAATTTTAATAATATTAGCTGCTTTACTTGCTGAGTGGAAAGAGGAGGAGGAGGTAAAATTTGTAACTATATTACTAACTTTGTATCTTTGCTTTACTGGTGATAGGCTTGAAATTTTTTTTCTTGTTGTTGCATCAGAGACCCTAAAGTTCTTTAAGCAAACTCTTGTTTCAGAACACACATTGTGGCCTGGACTTATTTATTTTGAGAAGGGAAAAGGAGTGAGTAGAGTTTAAGTGTCCAGGCCCCCCAGTATATACTGGTCCTATTCAAAAAACCTACTGAATATTTTCCCAAGAGTAGGTACTGAAAGAGGATGGTTGTGACCCCTGTCTGCCAAGCAGCAGCTGCAAGTTTTGCAAGGGCTACATATAGACAGGAGATTATAAGTACTTTACCTGGAAACAACGAAAATTCACTAAATAGAAACAAGAAAACTTGAGTTCTGAAGCAGCAAACTCTTCATCTTACCACATCTTTGCCCAGTGCAGTGAAAAGGTAGGAAAAGACCTGTCTAAAATTAAGCAGTTTTGTTTTTTGAAGGAGCAGGGATACTAAGTCGGCAGCTTTCTAATCAGAGCATCACTGAAGAGAAAACCTGAAGCTTTCGCATCAAAGGCTTCATGCAACTCCCCAAAAAGCCAACTTAGTACATAATCAGTTCCCAAAAGGCACATACCTGTCCACAGTCCCCGGAATAACTGCACAAAGAGGGACATCCCTTTGGCGCCAATGGCATCTCCAGGAACAAGCAGGAATGAGTCTTCAGATGTGGGTACGTCGGCGCTGACGGAGCCCGCACGGGAATGCTCCCCAGCATCCAATTAGAAAGCTTTTGGGAGCATCCCTCGCGCCTGCGCGGTGACTTCCCGCCTTTCCAACTGCCTCTCCCCAGTTTTCGTTTTTCCGCGGAGCCGGCAGGACGTACCTCCTGTCACCGCAGAAACGTTTTTTTCTCAAATATCCTTTTTTTGTTTTCTTGTGGTCGCGGCTTTTCCCGCCGATACCGGCGTTGCCGGTGTTCTATTTTCTTATCCTTTCTTTTTTCTTTCAAAAAAAAAACAAAAACTAGTTTTGGTTTCTCTTTAGAGGCCTACGGGTCCTTCCAGCATGGAGCCTTCTTCCCCTAAGAAGTGCCTCCACTGTGGAAACTTAGTTTTCGTTTTAGACTCCAGCGCCTGGTGTCTAACCTGTTTGGGGCCTGACCCTTGTTCCCCCAATTCATTGGGCTTTAGTGTCGGGAGAAGACCCTCTCTCTTTCGGGTGTCCCTCGACGCCGTCTTTCCTCCTGAGGTGCGGATACCGGTTTCTTCTCCTCTCCGGGATCAGGTAACCCACAAACAGTCTGTTAAGACTAGCCAATCCTTGAGGGGTAAGTCTCATGCTCGGCATGCTGACGGCTCTGGCCTTCCCCTCAAGACCCCATTGGCAAGAAAACCCCGGCGGGAGTCTTCGGGCTCCAAAGCATTCACGGGGTTTCAGGTTGTTCCTGGGGTTCACTCCTCACAGAACATACCTGAGCCATGCGCGGGGGTGGTATCCGCTTCGAGCGGTACCGATTCCCCGGCATCGGCGTTGAGTGCTCCACTCTTCGCCGAGGATCGTCAACTGGTGTCCTTGGTGCCTTCGGGGCCGATCGACTCTACCCAGACTGGCTTTCCTGCATCCCAGCCATGCACGGGGTTGGTACCGGCTTCGAGTGGTGCCGATTCCCCAGCATCGGCGTCGGTGTCGAGTGACTTGCTTGTCACTGGGGATCGGCGTCGGGTGTCCTCGGTTCCTTCGGGGCCGATCGACCCGAACGGCCTCTCCTGCAACCCACCCAGCCGCGGGGTTGGTGCCTGCTTCGGGCGGTGCCGATTCCCCGGCGTCGAGGCCAGTGTCGAGCGCTCCGCTCGTCACTAGGGGCCGTCATCCGGGGTCCTCGGGGCCCTCGGTCGATATGACCCAGACTGGGTTCCCGCTGTCCGGACCAGCCGCAGGGTGGGTTCTGGCTTCGAGCGGCACCGATGCATCGGCGTCGGTGTCGAGTGTCCCATTCTCCACTGGGGCTCGTCGCCGGGTGTCCTGGGCCTCGGGGCCAATCGATACGCCTCGGATGGGTTTCCCCCCAGGCTCGGAAGGGGTACCGGCCTCGGGCAGTACCAATACCCCAACCTCGGCGTCGGTGTCGGGTATTCCTCCCTTCACCGGGTGTCGTCTGCGGACGTCCTCGACGCCTTCGGCGCCGATCGATGCGATTCCGCTTTGCCTTCAGGGGCAGGCATCGCCGGTGCACTCCAGGCGGGCATCGGTAACCTCGCTCGGTTCGATGCCCAGTCTAGAATCGTTGTCCAGTCTGGATGACTGGGGTCCGACGCGCTTCGGATCCGACCCATGTCCCTTCCGACTACACAGTGCCAAGGATAATCACCGAAGCTCCCTGGTGGCCTCGGTACCGCCTCGGCAATCCCCGCTGCCTGCTACGAGGGCCTTACCGTCCCCGGCGCCGGTATCGAGGTCGACTCCCGCTGTTCCATCGGTGTCGTCGATCCGTTCTATGCCTAGCTTGGAATCGATACCGGGAACCGACGATGCGGTACGCACTGCCTCGAACCGGAGTGGTCGGTATCTCTCTCCCTCTAGCGGGCTTCCTTCGGGTGCTCAAGCTGCTGCAGCCACATCTGCATGCCCAGGATTGGTTCAGCTGGGAGACCCTTCCTTTCAGGAATTTCTCCTTGCCATGGCAGCCTTTCTTGCCATCCCTATCCCTGGTCCTACTCTTACCCAGGGTCCTGCAAAAAAAGAAAGCATTATGCTTCCTTTGCATCCTGCCTTGCAGGATATTCTTCTAGGGATTTGGCAGTCACCCCTGAGGGTTCCAGCGCCTTCTACAGCCATGCATGCTCTGTATCAGGTGCCCTCCTCTCCGGGGTTTCAGAAAAACCAACTCCCACATCATTCTATTGTTGTGGAGTCAGCGATGAGGAGAGTCAGGAGTAAGAAGAAGCATTCTTCCTACCCTCCAGGTCGTGCATCCAAGACACTGGATGCCTTTGGACGTCAAATCTTCCAGACTTCGATGCTGGCTTCAAGGATTATCTCATATATTTTTTTATATGAGTCTAACGCTTCGGGAGGTCACGGAGAAGTTATCTCTTATGTCTCCCTTTTTGTCAGAACCGAAGGTCTCTGACTATTCCTTGCTTCTTAATCATAGCAGGAATATCGCTTGGTTTCTCTCCCGTGCTGCTCTAGACTCTTTCGAGTCTGTTAGCAGGTCCTCTGCTATTGCCATTGGAGCACGTCGTACAGCCTGGCTGCAGGCTTCAGACTTGAACGGATGGGTGCAACATACACTGGGTAACTCCCTGTGTACTGGGGAAAATCTTTTCAATAGAGAGGCTTTATGTCAGGTTGCTCAGAGCTCCACTGACTTTCCTAAGTCTGGAAACCGTCCTAAGCCGCCTTCTTCCACAGGATGGAGGAAATGTCCTACCAGACCTTCTGTCCCTAAGACAAGAAAGTGTCATCCTACTTGGGCCCATCCTCCAGCTGTGCCCCAGCCTGGGGCATCCTGTCCTGGTCTGAAGTTCCCAGGCTCCCACCAGGCTACTCAGACCAAGCAACCATAGGCTCCTGTATGCTGCAGGCTACAACTTCTCTTCTTATTGCCGGAAGTTTGTTTTTCCAACTCTGCGCTGTGGTGTTTCTTCAGTATGCCCAGGATACTTTGCCCATGGGCTACAGTACCCTCCCTTTCTTATTACTCGAAGGGAGATCGCCACTGCGGACATTCTTCCTTCAGCTGACTTACCTAGTGGTACGTCACCCCCAACCCCTATCTCTCAGGGTTCCCCTGCTGGAGCTGGTACAGTACTGGAACATCTCCCTCTCTTCCAGGGTGGATTTCCTGTTATCCTTTAACGCATGTTCTGGACATCTGACGGGGTCGGAGTATCCCCGCTCCCTTTGTCGGTGTTCTCCCTGTTTAATACGGGGGAATCCCCTCGGCCATTGGTTCAGTGGCTGGGCGTGCAGGAGTCTGGTGAGTACTTTCTGCTCTGCAAGCACTCACTGCAGGCTATCCTCTCGGGCCATATCCCTTTTCGGATGTGGCTTCATGCCTGACTTCTGACAGTTTTATCCCATGATTCTCCTCTATGATCTCTGCAACCGTCAGAGAAGCTTCTCACTATGGGGGGACTTCGTCCCTGAGGGTCCTCTTCATAGAAGCGGCTTGTATAGTCCTTCCAGGGCTATATAGCTAACTATGCCCTCTGGTCTCTCCTTGGGATACCGAGGTCAAGTTTTTCTGCGTGAATGTCCAAGGAGCTCCCAATCTGGCAGGGGTCTACCCCCTTTTTTTCCTTGCAGCTTGGCATTCTGTTTCTACCCCACTTGGGCAGCGCATGCTCTTCTACTGAGCATGATAACTCTGAGTCCCTTGGCTGGGCCTTCCCGGTATCTTGGTCGCGCTCTCCTGTCCTTGGACACATCAGAAGTCTCTAGTGTTCCTGATGTGCTCTTACCAGATTGATGTCATCATCTGGTCTTCACGCAAACATGCTGCTCTCTCCTCTGCTCTGCCTCCTGCACCGCAGAAATAGATTTGCGATAATTCTTCTGGTGGGTTCATCCCCCCCTCTCGTATTAGGCGAATATTTCTCCGTCACATCCCCCGTGAGGGTGTTTTTTTCTGTGGCCCAGTGGCAGGCCTGGATTCTCAGTATTATTTTTCATGTACCGATGCGTACATGTTTTGTACCCTGGGTGGGCATAAGCTCTGCCCATCTCTATTCTATCTCTGTATATGTATACATCTCCGTATTGTGGCGCCGTGGCGCCCTCCTAGGCGGCTGCCTAGTGGGGGCGACCGGTCATCACACTTGATTCTATGCTTCAACGTAGTAGCTGAGGCCCTTATAGTGTAGTTGTGGGCTTATTATTAAAGCAATCCGAGTGGATGAGGCTGACACAGGAAAATTTGTTATAAAATTTTTTTATTTTTCTTTGCAGCGTCAAATTGGCAACTGGCCTTGATAAAGGTTCCCAAAACAGCAAACAGAAAGAAGGATAATTTCTCCAACAAAAACTTTTCAAAAGAGACATTCAACTGCTCTAGCAAAGCAGTTTCTTCCCTCTTTGTTTTTTAACTTAAATTCTTCTTCACTTAAGCAAACCACTTTAAACTCGGTTACATGCACAGTCCAGCAATCTTCTCAGCTTCTCCCAGCTGCTACAAACCAGCGTGTGATTATGTGCTGCCTCTTAGCTTAGAAACTAACAGCATTTTAACACAGCTCCAGCATTAGTAAAAATGGCTGCTTTTAAAGCATGAGGTTTTCTACCTTTTTATCTGCCCTTCACAATGGCATTATTTGGCACCAGCACTTCTTATACTTTTTACACAGCCTTCAATAAAACTTCTAAGCATTGCTTGTACAAAAACCACATTCCATAGATTCATCAGAGGACACTGGATTATCTTGATAAGACCCAATTTCCATCTCCTCCTCTGTGCTGTAAGGTTCAGGACTTGGGACACGTTCTGGAACGTCTAGCTGTACTTTCTTTAAAAGTTTAAAAAGCTTTTCCCACTTGAGATTCCTTCTCCCCTTTGGAACTGGGTCAGAACCTCTTGCCCTTCTTCCCCTTACTGAATCAATTTCAGGAAATGTTTGGTTTACCTGGCTTGCAGAAACCCTTCCTCTCCAAGGCTTTCTGAATTGTTTGGTTATGGGCTCAGAGCTTGAGCTGTTGTCTTCAGAGTCAGAAATGTAGTTCTGAATCTTTCCCCAGCTCCTTTCTTTCCTCTGGCCCTGCCACTTGCCTTGGCAGTTCAGGCTAGTCCCTTTAGAACAGGGGTCTCAAACACGCGGCCCGCGGGCCGCATGCGGCCCGCGATGCACAGAAAAAAAAAACGGCTTCTGCTGCTGCTGTCCCGCGGCCCCTTCCCATCTGCCCGGCAATAGCAGCAATATCGCAAGTCCCGCGGGCCCCCCCCCGGCAGATCCTTTCCTGCTTGCCTGCCTGTCAGTTCTTCTCCGCTTCGGCTTTCAGAGCCGCGAAGGGAGAGCTTCTCCCTCGCGACTCTGTTAAGCTCGCCGGGGCAGATGGGAAATTTCCCATAAGCCCCAGCGGGCTTAACAGAGACACGAGGGAGAAGCTCTCCCTTCGCGGCTCTGAAAGCCGAAGCGGAGAAGAACTGACAGGCAGGCAGGCAGGCAAGCAGGAAGGGATCTGCCGGGGGGGCCCGCGGGACTTGCGATATTGCTGCTACTGCCGCGGGCGGCAGCGGCAGCAGCCAGCTTTTTTCTAAAGTTTAATTTTCCCGGGGGGGGGGGGGAGGGAGTAGGACTTGATGTGGGCTGCTGGGGGGGGGATCAGGACTTGATGTGGGCTGCTGGGAGGGGGGGGGAGCAGGACTTGATGTGGGCTGCTGGGGGGGGAGCAGGACTTGATGTGGGCTGCTGGGAGGGGGGGGAGCAGGACTTGATGTGGGCTCCTGGGGGGGGAGCAGGACTTGATGTGGGCAGCTGGTGCGGGGAGAAGGACTTGAGCTGGGCTGCTGGGGGGGGAGCAGTACTTGATGTGGGCTGCTGGGGGGGGAGCAGGACATGATGTGGGCTGCTGGTGTGGGAAGCAGGACTTGATGTGGGCTGCTGGGGGGGGAGCAGGACTTGATGTGGGCTGCTGGGAGGGAGGGAGGGGGGAGCAGGACTTGATGTGGGCTGCTGGGGGGGGAGCAGGACTTGATGTGGGCTGCTGGGGGGGTAGGACTGGAAATGGGGTGATGGGGGGATAGTACTGAAAATGGGGTGATGGGGGTTAGGACTGGAGGTGGTCTGATTGGGGGCTAAGACTGAAAATGGGGTGATGGGGGGCTAAGAATGAAGATGGGGCGATGGAAGGGTTAGGCCTGGAAGTGGGCTGTTGGAAATGTGCATCTTTAACGTCTGCACTTTATTTAATACAAGAGGAAATCAATGTATAGTTTTATTTCTACAGTGTTGTACATTCTAAGTTTGGCTTTTGGGGTTCCCAGTTTAATTGTCTTCCTGTTTCTAAATTGTGATTCCTTGTTTGGTGATGGTGTATGTTCTGCATGTGTAACTGAGCTGAGGTATTCTGTTTATGTAATTCCTATTTGACATTGCCACTTGTTCTCTTTCCCGAGTAGGTCATGTATTGTTATTCTCTGAAATGTGTTGATTTAATATTTGCAGTGTTGCCTTTTGATAGTTAGGGTATGGTGCTTTGTGAGTCCTGGTAGTGCTGTTAGGACATGGCAGGTTTGCTATGGGTTCTAAATGAGCAGTGTTTCTAGTAGTTCCTAATGTGCCTGGCGGTTGGCACTGGTTTATAGTAATGTAGAAATCTTTTAGTCTTTCTTTATCCATACACTCATTAAGAGGCATGTTTACTAAAAGTTAGTGTATGGTAACATTATGCAAATATTTATGCAAATGATGCCTTTATGCAAATGATGCCCTTATGCAAATGAGGCCTGCGTCTTGTGCGGCCCCGGGTTACTCTACAAGTCCTCATTTGGCCCTCAAAGCAATTTGAGTTTGAGACCCCTGCTTTAGAATCACCAGGACTCTCAGCCCTGCAGTGCTGTCTCCTCTCCTGGCTTCTCTGGACTCTCTGCCTCTCCTCGTGGCTTTCTTCCTGCTCTCCCTCACTTGCTGAGTGACGCAGTTTAAATGCCTGGCAGCCTGCTTCCTTCTCTGGCCCCACCCTCTCTCTCCCTGCAGCTGCTCTGGAGACTGGGTGTGGCTTCAGGCTAGCTCTGCAAGTGCGTGTTTTAGTTTCACTTTCTCTTTGGGACCTATGCTTAGGTGAGCCCATCCCCCACTTATGGAAAAAAACTTCTTTTTTTTCACTTTCACAGGGCTGTGCTGCACCCGCATCACCACAGTGTGTGTATATATATATATATATATATATATATAATATATGCCATACTTGACTGGACATATCTACTCGGGCCTGTATAGATATGTCTGCAGTTCTATGTCAATATGGTTATATGTATGCCGTATGGTATGCGCATAATGGAAGAAGTCAAAGCACACTGTGTTTTGCCTCTATCTCTCCGACTGTCGGCATTAAAGTTTTTACTATCTTAAGAGGTCCAGACAGTCCGCTTACCTAGTCTATACGACTCGGTAACTGGGTCGGGTTATACTCCCTACCGCTTCTATTTTTGGAGTATACATCTCCCTACCTAGGAGGTGTCTACTTCCATGTCTCCCTATCTCTTACCAGCTAGGAATGACAGTGTACTTCTTCAGTAGGACGGAGCACACTGCTGTTCTTCCTGGGGAAGGGGTTTCCTTCTACACCCTCTCTTCCCTTCAGGACTGGGCTAAACTCCGGTTCAGTCAGTCTTCCTCTTTTAGTCTTCAGTGTTGCTAGCGCTGTACCTGAAAGAGCTCTCAGCTTTTCCACATAAAGCTTTCCATTGAAGACCTGCCGTTCTTCTCCAGCACCAGGTGTCACCTGGGTCACCTGCCCGTCCCGGCTTTGGGGCTTCACCCTCACTGTTGTGAAGTTCCCTTGGAGGTTACGCTACTGCGTCTGAAGTTACCTCCATCACAGCTCTACTCCTGCAATCCAGTAGGTAAGCTCTCTATTGTACTACTGCATTGAGTACTTAATGGTAACTGGCATGCATTCTAAAGACTCACATCTCATGTAGTCTTTAGTTCTTGCTGTTCCTCTTCTCTTCTCTACTCCTACCCCCCGTCCCTCATGGGATGCCGGGGATCCAGCTTGGGGAAATGTGTCTTCCCAGGGGCGCGCTTTCAGGGGATCTCCTCTGGCACCCTCAGCTAGGGAGTCCCCACATGTGAAGACTCATTCCTGCTTGTTCCTGGAGATAGCACAGTTACTTACCTGTAACAGGTGATCTCCGGAACAGCAGGAATTAGTCTTCACAACCCTCCCACCTCCCCTAGGAGTTGTATCTATCTATTTCCTTTCCTCTTCCTCTCCTTCTGTCTCAGCTATGAAACTCAACTGGGGAGAGGCAGTGGGAAAGGCGGGAAGTCACCGCGCAGGCGTGAGGGATGCTCCCAAAAGCTTTCTGATTGGATGCTGGGGAGCATTCCTGTGCGGGCTCCGTCGGCGCCGACGTACCCACATGTGAAGACTAATTCCTGCTGTTCCGGAGATCACCTGTTACAGGTAAGTAACTGTGCTTTACCTCCTAGGAGGCATCAAGCCAAAGGGCTTCATGCAGGCATATGAAAAAGCTACAGTGATAAAGAACTTAGTGCCGTGGGATGCAAGGAAAAGCAGGTAACACCATCATCCCTACCTGTACATTGATTTCTGTGCCATACTGTAATGGCAACTCGGAGGGGACAAAGAATGGGTATTTCAGCTTTGATTTCTTTTTTATAAACAGCTAATGAGATTTAGAAAATTCCTTTTTCTACTGAACATCTATGATGCAATGAAGGTGAAATTTAATGTGGACAAATGCAAGTTATGCATTTTGGGAAGAACCATGCAAACTACAATTACACAATGAAAGTTCCACATTAGGAATCGCCACCCAGGAAAAGGATCTGGGCATCAGTTTACAGCCGTGATCAAGAAAGCAAATAGAATACTAGGAATCATAAGGAAAGGAATGGAGACTAGAACAAAGGATGACATCATAATGCCTCTGTATCATTCCATGGTGTGACCACACCTTGAATATTGTGTGCAATTCTGGTCGCTGTATCTTAAAAGGATATAGCAGGACTAGAAAAGGTACAGAGAACAGCAACCAAAATGGTAAAGGGGATGGAAAGATATTCCCACAATGAAAGGCTTAAAAGATTAGGCTCTTCAACTTGGAAAAGAGACATCTGAAGGGAGATATGATAGAGGTCCATAAAATAATGAATGGAGTGGATTGGGTAAATGTAGATCGATTGTTTACTGCTTAAAAAAGTAGAAAGACTAGGGGACACGCAGTGAAGCATGTAGCACATTTAAGACAAATTGGAGAAAATACCTTCGCACTAAATACGTAATCAAGCTCTGGAGTCATTATCAGAGGATATAGTAAAAACTGTTACTGTAGCTGGATTTACAAGAGGTTTGGACGTGTTCCTTGAGGAAAATTCCATAAACCATTATTAAAGAGGACCAGGGAAATCCACAACTTATCCTGGAACAAGAAATGTGGAATCTGTGTACCTTTTGGGAACCTGACAGGTACTTGTGAATTGGAATTGGCCGTCCGTTGTTGGAAATAGGATACTGGGCTTGATGGACCCTTGGTCTGACTCAGTATGGCATCTCTTATGTTCTTATGACTATTTTCAAACAGATATAGGCATGTAAGATCATCAAGGCTAGATGGGGCTGTTTGATAATTGTCTTCTTGAACGTGGCTAAGAATACCCAGGACACTTACTCTCGTCCACACTGGAAAAAGGGAAGAACACATGAGGGATTTGTATCCACCAGGCTTTCAAAGAGAAACTCATCATGGGGTTCCCCTTTGAAAATTCAAATATTAGTCAGGAACTGAGATCTTCCCTCCAGCTTTTCTCAAAATTGCCCCTGGTAAATATATAACTTTAAACCATAGCCAATAGAACTTGCCATAACCTCTGGTAGTCTGCATGGACCCTAGTTCCATGGAGTGGTGGTGTAGTCTAGTGGTTACAGCACTGGCCATCTCTTTGTGGCCTTGGGCAAGTCACTTAACCCTCCTTTGTCTCAGACGACTCCAAGTTATCAATGCCCCTGTTTAATTTACAATAATAATGCAGTATGAAAACCTTGTTAAATAAATAAATAGTCAAAACAGGTTCTCTTAAGTATGGGTGACACATTTTGATGACCCTCAATTACCATCTTGAGCTACACTATCCACTCATTTATAATAAAATTCATTATGTTATAGGCAGTGGATAGAGACAGTAAATGAAACCTTTTGCATGACATATTAACATTTCCAGATCTCTAACAGCATTTTGCTCAATTTGAGCCATCTCAAATGTTTGCATTTAGCTTTTGTCCTTCTTGTATTCATGTCTATAACAATCTCTTGCTTTTTTCTGTGTTTCTAATTTAGGCTGCCATTTGTTTGGTGTATTAAGTGCTTTTGTTCACTCATGGTCACTCGCTGCTGCTGCTTTTATTTTGCTAATCATTTGAAGTGAACTTTAACACTTTCAGAAATGACCTTTTTAAGCTCAATGCTACAGGCTTACAATGTTCACCATTTACTAGCATCATAGGCATTTTTTCAACAAGGTTTGCTTCCCTTTTTTACTTCTGAAAAAGCTTTTTGAGCTCAAAATGCATGATAAATATTACCGTTCTGGCCTGTATGGGGCTTATGCCCCACCTTTTGAAGGCTGCATGAAGCCAGGAGGAGAGTACAGCTGCATAACAAACCTTTGCTGTGCACAGAAGATTGAAATTTATTTATTTATTATATTCTCTTATATACCGCGCTATTCTGCATCAGTGCGGTTTACAATTAAACAAACCGAAATTACATTGAACAGGGCATTATAACTTGGAGATAACTATTTTACAGAGAACATGGGCTATGGAGGGTTAAGTGGCTTGCCCAAGACCTAAATCCTAAAAATATTTTACTGTGGCTTGAATTATCGAAGAAGTGCCGGTGGGTGAAAAACACATCAACTATAATTTCATTGCACAATCCAGTCACACTAAATAGTCAGCCCACAATTAATGGTTGGGAAGTCTAGCTTGTTTGAAATACCCTCTATATAACCTTTGGTTTACCAGTAAAGTTAATTGGTCATTAAGGATAAATGGAGTGGAGGAGTAGCCTAGTGGTTAGAACACTGGCTTGGTAACCAAGTAGCCAGCATTCAGTTCCCACTGGCACTCCTTGTGGCCTTGGGCAAGTCACTTAACCTTCCATTGCCTTGGAAGAAAGGCCTGACAATCTACTTTCAGTCACGCTGCCAAGAAAACCCAGGAGCTGCTGAGTCAGCATTGACGCAAAGGCACACATTGCATTTGCAAGGATAAATGCATGAAAGCAGACTTGTGGATTTAGCAAGTAGCAGATGCAGTAGGCCAAAGAAAAAGACAATACAATATATGTAGAGCTTCTATTAGGTGTTTGTAATGCAGATGTCTTGACTCATACAGAAGAATGGCCCCATGTCAAAAGGTACGTGTGTTGTTTGATCATTTTTATTTTTCAAATTAGATTGGGAGCAGCGGGCTAGGACCACTGAAGCCACGTTTAAAACCTACGGCTGCTATCATTGCGATTGTGCAGAGTACTAGGGATGGTAGAGCACCATCTTCTCTATACCTTTTGGATGTTTTACAGTTAAAACAAGAGGTGGACTTGCCAGGGGGATCGACAAATAACAGCTAATCAGAGAGGTAGTTGAATAAAAAGGCGAATGGAGTATACTTCAAAGGAGGGAAAGGAGTGAGACTGAGGCAGAAGGAGGGGTTGACATTGACAGGAAGGAGAGAGTAGAAAGTCAACACCATCATAATGCAGTATGAACAACCCATATTAGGATAAGTGGTTCAAACAAGTAAGGTGAAATAGCGATATTGTGATAGGCTATTCTAGGCCATAGCGGGCACTTTGCTACAACAATATAAGATAAGAGATAAGGCAGTTCAAACAACTAACTACAACCTTATACCATTAGACTCCCAAGCCTAGATTAAGCTCTCCACAGTCTTTTCTCTGACATCTCCACTCCCTAGGTTGGGAGGAAACCATCCACCCCTATCTTCACTCCTACCTCTGACTGGATCTGTAGGAGGCTCTCTGCTGGCATCTTCACTCTGAGCTTGGGCCTTCCTCCTCGCTCACGTGAGGGTTAAGCTCTTTTAGATAAAGCAGCCCGATGCCTCTAAATTCCAACCCTTCTCTAAGATCTTTTCTGTACAGGGCTGCTGGTGCCAGTGCCAATTGATACCAATTCTATTAGGGTGAGCAATTTCCACTGCCCCCCCCCCCCCCCAGTATTTACTTCTCTACCCTCTGTCTAGTGTGTGCACTTTATTCCTCCACACTATTCCCTATAGGTTTAAAATTAAATCTTAATATAGATATAAATTTGAGCAAACATTACCCTTGCTCCTTCAGCACAGGCAGTGATTTGCATATCCCCCCTAAATTTTTACTTTCCAGCTCTGCTAGCACGGTGACTGTTACTGCAGGTTGCTTTTTAATGTTGTCTCTCATCTAACCTCCCCAGCAGCCACCTCTCCAGCAGCATACAGTGACCATTTACCTTGATTCTACATTATTCAACACACTCTCAAACACCCACCTTTGAGGAGGGGGGTTACCTCTCCCCTCACTAAATATCTTGTTTCCCACAACAAGACAGTATGGTTTTCTTTATTTACTTCAACTTCCTTCTTTCTACCAGGGTCAAGACTTTTCAGAGTAAAGCCAGCATTTATGATGTGGTTGGATCAAAGCCCTCGGGAAGTCTGACTGCTGATGTAGCTGCGCATGAAATGAGAGTCAGAAGCTGTAAAGATGTCTTACACATTGGAACATGGAACGTACGAAGCATGAACCAAGGGAAGTTGGAGGAGGTCAAGAATGAAATAGAACGTGTACAACTTGATCTGCTGGGTGTCAGCGAACTGAAATGGACTGGCATCGGGCACTTTGCATTTATAATGAAGAAACTTGCAAGAACTGTAATGAAATACAGTGCAGTCAGCGAACGCTTAATCTCTATTCGTCTACGAGGATTGCCTATCAACACAACTATAATTCAAGTATATGCCCCAACAACAGCTGCAGAAGAGACTGAAATTGAAGAGTTCTATGAACAAGTACAAACTGAAATTGAAAGAACATGCAAACAGGATATCCTGATAGTCATGGGTGACTGTAACGCAAAAGTTGGCAACAAAGAAGAAGGCAAAGTAGTTGGAAAATATGGACTTGGCAACAGAAAAGAAGCTGGAGAAAGACTAATAGAATTCTGCAAGACCAATGATCTTTTCATCTCAAACACCTTCTTCCAGCAACACAAGCGGAGACTGTACACATGGACTTCACCCAATGGATTGTATAAAAATCAAATTGATTACATCTGTGGAAGTCAACGATGGAAAAGTTCTATAACATCAACAAAGACAAAACCTGGAGCTGACTGTGGTACAGATCATCAACTACTAGTATGCAAACTCAAGCTAAAGTTGAAAAAGAGCAAACCACTCATGAATGCAGCAAAATATGACCTTGAGAATATACCACTGGAATTTAAAGACTGCCTGCAAAATCGATTTGCTGCTTTAGATACAAATGACAGAGCTCCGGAAGAGTTATGGAATGACATCAAGAAGGTTGTGTTGGAAGAAAGCGAGAAGTCTCTACAAAATGTGAAAAAGCAAAAACGGCCAAAATGGATGATGGAAGAAACTCTGAAAATTGCCCAGAAACGCAGAGAAGCTAAAGCCAGAGGAGAAAGAAAGACAATCGCAGGACTCAACAGAGATTTCCAATGTGCAGCAAGACAGGACAAGGAAAAGTACTACAATGACACTTGCAAGGAAATAGAAGCAGAAACTATTAGAGGAAGAACAAGATCAGCTTTCCTAAAGCTACGAGAGTTAAAGAAAAAGTTCCAGCCTCGAATTGGAATGTTACAAGATGCTCAAGGTTCTATGATGAATGATGCTGAGAAGATCAAGAAAAGGTGGAAGGAATATACAGAGTTTTTATATGATAAAGATCAAGTGGACCAACAGCCATTTCAACCTGTACCTTATGATCGGGAACCATTGGTGATGAAAGAAGAAGTTGAAGCAGCATTGAAAGCCTTATCAAAGCACCAGGCATTGATAGCATTCCTATAGAAGTATTGCAGCAATCTGATGCAGCTGTTACCATACTTACAAGGCTCTGCCAAGAAATATGGAAGACAACATCATGGCCAACTCACTGGAAAAGATCTGTGTTTATACCAATACTAAAGAAAGGTGATCCAACTGACTGTGGAAATTATCGAACAATCGCTCTGATCCCACATGCCAGCAAGATTCTACTGAAGATTATTCAAAAGAGACTACAACCATACCTGGAACAAGAACTACCTGAAGTGCAAGCAGGGTTCAGGAAAGGGCGAGGCTTGAGAGACATCATTGCGGATGCGAGATGTATCCTTGAAAAGACTAAAGAATACCAAAAGGATATCTATTTGTGCTTTATCGACTATAGCAAGGCTTTTGACTGTGTAAGCCATGAGAAACTCTGGGCCACATTAAGAAGCATGGGTATACCAGAACACCTGATCGTACTCTTGCACAATCTGTACATTGATCAAGAAGCAACAGTTTGAACGGAACAAGGAGAAACAGAATGGTTTAAAATAAGCAAAGGTGTAAGACAAGGCTGCATACTTTCCCCCTACCTGTTTAATTTAAATCATCAGAGAAGCAGGATTGTATGAAGACAGCAGAGGTGGGAAGATTAGTGGAAGACTCATCAACAACCTTCGCTATGCTGATGATACCACATTACTGGCTGAAAGTGAAGATGATCTGAAACATTTGCTTCTCACAATCAAAGAACATAGTCTCAAAATGGGCCTGCACCTTAATGTAAAGAAGACAAAGATCATGACAACTGGCATAATCAACAGGTTCATCGTTGAAGGAGAAGAAATTGAAATTGTGAACAACTTTAACCTACTTGGATCAACTATCAATAAAGAAGCAACAAGCAGTCAAGAAATCAAACGACGCATTGCTCTTGGCAGAATGGCTATGAAAGACCTAGATAAGATTCTCAAGAGCAGAGATGTCTCTCTCCATACAAAGATTCGACTTGTTCAAGCCATGGTATTTTCAATAACATCATATGGATGTGAAAGCTGGACAGTGAAAAAGACAGACAGGAAGAAAATTGATGCCTTTGAATTATGGTGCTGGCGGCGAATACTGTGTATACCATGGACTGCCCGAAGAACAAACCAGTCGGTACTAGAGGAGATCAAACCTAAGCTTTCTTTAGAAGCTCAGATGACAAGACTTCAACTTTCATACTTTGGACACATCATGCAAAGAGAGAGATCATTAGAGAAAGACATCATGCTTGGCAAGATAGAAGGTCAACGCAAAAGAGGAAGGCCAGCAATGAGATGGATCGATACAATAACAATAAAGAAATGCAATAAATTCATATGCATAACTACTTCATAAGACATACCTTCTAGAACTAAAAAATTTTGTTGTAACTCCGCTGCTCACTAAAATCTCTCTGCTAGTTGAATTTATGTAAATAGTTCAATCGTTATTGTAGATAGTTACACTTGTTTTCCCAAGTTTATTGCCCTGTTATATGTAACTCATACGTGTTTTCAAATTTACTGAGAATGTTTTGTTCCATGTAAACCGCGCTGATGCTAAAGAGCGCGGTATATAAGAAACTTTAAATAAATAAATAAATAACAGCAGCTACGGGTACCAGTCTGTCAACAATGAGCCGCCTGACTGAAGACCGTACACAATTTAGAATAGCTATCCAGAGGGTTGCCATGAGTCGACTGACTCAACGGCACTTAACAACAACAACAACAACCAGGGTCTGGCAACTCAATTTCCTCTGACATTTGTTCAATGTCACTAGATTCCACATCTTCCGGGATACTATTAAGCATCAAAGCATGTGAGTAATCAATCCCTTCACCTCTGCACCAGTTCTTCAACATCACTATATATCTTTATAATTTGCCAGTCTTGTTCACAGTACAAAAAAATTAATTTTACAAATCCCAGCGGTGCCTCCAAAATTTTTATGTAACACCCCCTTGGGTGTGCTTTTGGCTGGAGTCTCCTCGAGGGTGGGCTCCTTCTGTCCTTGTCAGTTTGGCGCATGGTGCCTCCACCTGGGGAAGAAAGGTGTTAGCAGGCAGGATTTCCCTCCTTTCACCACAGAAACCTCTCAGAAAAAACTGCTGTGAACAAGGCTGGCTTAAATTGTAATAACATAATACAGTATGTAGAACCCATATTATGATAGGTAGTTCAAGCAGGTAAGGTGAAATAGTGATATACAGTGAGATAAGGTAGTTCAAATAATGACTTAAGTAAACCTTTAAAGATTATGGATTTAACCTTATTAACTTGTCTCCTAATTCCCCTCCCTTTCCCTTTGCTCACCAGCCCCAAGTCTCACCCACTGCTGGAACTCTGGATCAGTGGCTGCTTGTGAAGAGATAGGTTTTGTATTTCTGCCCAATCACTGTGGCTATAGCCTTGACTCCACCTCCACACTCTCCTCCAATCAGCAGAGGGTTTTGCACACCTGTCTAGTCAGAAACAACTTTTGCAGCTCTCCCTTGAGATGATCTACCACTGGACCCCCCTGGGCCTTTGGCTCTTAGTCCGGAATGGACTCTCTGCCACTGCAGCTCTTCTTGAGCTGATCTGCCACTGGACCTCCTGGGTCTTGTAGCTCCTAGTCTAGAATGGACTATCTGCTGCTGCAGCTCTACCCCTGAAGCTGATCGGCTGGACTCCCAAGCCTGGATTATGCTCTCCATAGTCTCTCCACTCCCTGGATTGGGCTCCTAGTTTAGAATGGATTCTTTGCTGCTACAGCTCTCCCAAGCCTGGATTAGGCTCTCCACTCCCTGGGTTGGGAGGAGACCCTGCTGACTGGGTCTGTAGGAGGTTCTATACTGGTGTCATCACTCCAAGCCTGCTTAAGCTCTCAGGAGACTTTCTAATACAATTTTCAGGAAGAGGGTCTGCAAAGCAGGAGTTTCCTCTTTCCCTCTCAGGTGAAGATTAAGCTCTTTTAGATAAAGAGGCCTAATCCCTCTAAATCCAAGGTAAATCTTCTTCAAACTCTTTTTTGCACAGGGCTGCTGGTGCCAGTGCCAACTGATGCCATTTCTCTTAGGGTGAGCAATTTACACCCTCTGGCTGGTGTGTGCACTTTATTCCCCACACTATTCCCTATAGATTTAAAGTTAAATCTTAATAATAGATATAAATGTGAGCAAACACTACCTTTTCTCCTTCAGCACAGGCAGTGATTTGCATATCCCCCCTAAATGTTTACTTTCTAGCTCTGCTAGCACAGTGACTGTTATTGCAGGCTTCTTTTTAAATGTTGTCCCTCTTCTGACCTCCCCAGCAGCCTCTTCTTCAGCAGCATACAGTGACCATTTACCTTTCATTCTACATTATTCAATGTATTCTCAAACACCTTTTTGGGGGGGGGGGGGGTTCAAATACATAGACTGGGGACATGCCATGAAGCTACTAAGGGGTACATTTAATACAAATAGGAGAATTTTTTTTTCACTTAATACATAGTTAAGTACTGCAATTTGTTGCCTGAGGATGTGGTAAAAGAAGTTAGTATAGGTAGATTTAGACAAGTTTCGGGGGTGGGGGGAGGGGCAGGAGTGACCATGGTCCCTGGGTGCTGGCCTGAAGAGGGTGCTGAGAGGGCTGGAGCAAAGAACGTGCGAGAGGGGTAAGCCACACAAGTCCAGCAGGCCTGGTGCAACTTTAAATTCCCTCCCTCCTGCTGCTGCTGCCACCATGACCATCAGCTAACTGAGCTGGGTACAGCAGTAACAGTAAAAATGAAGGATCGCTGAAGATCCATCATGCCTTGTCTTGTTATGTAGCCATGGCAACAGGAAGTAGCATCAGAGGGGAGGATGCCTCATCGGAGGCGCAGAAAGGTATGGGAGAGCAGCAGTCGACATCGGAGGGTGAGAGCAGGAGTTCCTCCTCACTCCCAGCAGCTACCAATCACCCGCCTGCACCAACAGTTTTAAAACAACCTCATTGGAGGCGTGCCCGTGCCTGAGGGCCTCGCCAGAGGGCCCTTTGGCATGGCCCTTAGGCGTGAGACTGTGGCGAGAAAGCTTGAAAACCATCAGCACGCCCTTCAGAGGCCGATACCCTGACACAGCAGTAAGAAGCTCCTACTTCTGAGACGACACCTTCATTCTCTGTCCCTAAGCCAGACCCTATTACACAATCCATAACAAGTTCTAAAGCCTGCAGATCTGCGCTACCTACTTAACTCCTCCCAACAAGGACCTTGCCGACTCCACAGCCCGGGTACCCAGAGGACAGCTCCAACCAGCACTCACCAACATAGCAACATATAATTGCTGGCGTTTCAATTGCTGTTTCTGCTGGGAGTTTCGGTGTCGCTTTCGGTCTCGGTCTCGGCCCCGACCCATCTCTTCCTTCACCGGGAGCCAGGGAAGAGTCGGGCATCGGGCTGCAGTGTAAAGAAAGAGAAGGCCCGAGGGGAGAAATCACAGTGGACAGGGCCTTAGGAGTCGCTCACTGCAGGCCCGGCCTCCTCCGGAGAGGTTCAGGAGTGCAGTACCGGTGTCTTTCCCGAACCTTCTGTCTCCACGCAGCCACCAATACAAAAAAGCCTATTTGTTCATTTAGTTGATTGGGCCTATATTCTGCTTTACTACTAGTCATAGCAGTGTACTTTTAGGACTCTCCGGTGCCAGTATTTCCATCCAGATTGATTGCTAAGCCAGCTCTCGCCTCCCGGAAGTGACGTAATTGTGCTCCCACGATTGTGTCCTTTCCAGATCCCCCTGGTGCCAATATTTCTACCTAATTTCCATTGATTGCTAAGCTTGCTCTCGCCTCTTGGAAGTGATGCAGCCACGTTCCTGAGGTCGTGACATTCCAGGTATTCTGCCAGGTATTTTTGTTTTATGTGCTGCTGTTTTTCTCGGTGGCATGGCAGCTATCCCCTTGCATTGGGGGTGGCGGCCCTGCTGCTCTACTACATTCCTACCAGGCCCTGTTGCATGTACTCCTGCTATCCTCGTGCCTTGTAATCGTTACAGGCCTCCCACACTTCATTGCCCCTCCCCTATGTCCACTCAGGCTCTCAGTATGGCATTACTGAATTGTCGGTCTCTCCGAACAAAATCACTATTAGTTTATGATCTCTTGCTGGAACTTTCCTTAGACATGTATTTCCTCACGGAAACCTCGCTTAAAGAGGGTGACAGCCCTCTTTTAAACAGATGTCTACCTTCAGGGTACTCTGCCTACTCAACACCCAGGCTGGGTAGATGTTGGGGGGGTGGGGGGGGGGAGTGGCGCTCTTCTATCATTCCCGGCTTACCATCACTGAAGTTAGAGCTGCTTCATTTCATTATTCTGAATCTCTTTTCCTGCAACTCGAATCGTCCTCACCTCTTTATTTCCTTCTGCTTTACCTTCCCCCTTCCCTTTCCACTGACTTATGGGATATGGCAATGCAGACTATTTCTGAAACTGCCCTAACCTATTCTAATCTTATTCTTGGTGACTTCAATGCCCATTTGTATTCGCCTCTCAGGCCCAGAGATCACGCTTTCCTCAGTCTATTGAATGACTTGTCTCTTACACAGCATGTTCCCTGTTCAACTCATAGTGCAGGCCATACGTTAGACCTGGTATTTGCCCCATCTTCTTCTGGTCTTATTCTATCCTCCTTTTCAACCCTTGCGATCCCTTGGTCAGATCAGCATTGCATCTTCTTTTCTACTTCTTTCTCAGTCACAGCTGCTGATTTTGCTAATCCCCAGCTATCCTGTCACTTACACCGTCATATCACTCCAACAACAATGCTTGCGTTTCCACCTGCACAAACCCTGTTCCCTTCGGATTTTGCATCTCAGTCACCTAGTGCTCAGGTTTGCACCTGGAATTCTGTGCTTACTGCCTCTCTGGATAACTTGGCCCCCTTCCGCCCCTTCCCTACCTCAGCAAAATGTGTTCGTTCCCCTTGGTACAACCCAGGCTTATTTTTACTGTGCTCACAGCTTCATTGTATTGAGCGGCTGTGGCTCAAGAACCCCTCTTCAGAAACTCGTGCTTGTTTTCAACAGGTATATTCCTTCTACCGTTCATCTGTCTATTCCGCAAAACATTCATATTACACATCCCTCATTTCTACAGCCTCCAGCCTCCAACTCCTCCAGGCAGCTTTATTCCATCCTTCATACTCTATCTGCACCTACCACTCAACCTGTCCATCCACTACATCACCGGATCCTATGCTCCTTGCCGTCTTTTTCCGAGATAAAGTTCTTGACTTGTGTTTCACTTTTCCTAACCCACCTCCCCCTTTGTCCCCATCTCCTCTCTCCCCATCATCTATTCCCCTTGTTGACACCTCTTGTTCAGCATCTTCTCCCTCAAATCAGGCTCTGGGCCTTACCTGGTCTTCTTTTCAATCCATTTCAGCAACAAAGCTATTTAAGACCCTCTCGGGCTCCAGGAAGACAACGTGTTCGCTAGATCCCATTCCCTCCAGCTGGTTATCTGAACCATCTCTTGCCTTACTGCCTCTTGTTTGAACAATTTTTAATTCCAGCTTATCTACTGGGATCTTTCCTACCCCAATGGAAGTCAGCCATTATTCAGCCACTACTTAAGCAATCCTCACTTGACTCTTCTTTTCTGGCACACTGGCGTCCAGTTTTAAACCTCCCATTTCTAGCAAAAGTGCTAGAAAAACTCGTGTTCTCTCAACTAGCATTCCACGTTGAGGCCACTAACGTTCTCCATCCGCATCAGTCTGGCTTCCGTGCAGGCCATAGCATGGAATTCATTCTTCTTGTCCTGCTGAATGAGTTACATGTTGTACACAATCGAGGTGATACTTTGGTTGTATCACTAGATCTCTCCTCCGCCTTCAACTTAGTAGATCACTGTACATTGCTCTCTCGCCTACATGACTCTGGGATTTGGGGCACTGTGTTGCAGTGGTTTCACTCATTCCTCACCTCCCGTAGCTTTTCTGTTTACTTAAATGATGTGTCCTCCCCATCATTCCCTTTAATATGTGGAGTTCCTCAGGGATCTGTGCTCTCCCCATTAATCTTTAATATTTTTCTTGCCCCTCTGCCTCTCCTCATTCAACAATATCCGGTGTCCACATATCTCTACGCTGATGATATTGTTCTTTTCTACCACACATCCCCAGTTGCTATTGATCTCTCGCCTCTTAATGATTGTCTTACCCACATTGTTACTTGGATCTCTAACAACTTTCTCCATCTCAACCCATCCAAGTCTACGGCCATGTAGGTTTCCCTAAGCACCCCCCCTGTCCAATCATTGCCCCACAGTTAAATTCCACTACTATTCCCCTGGTATCCTCATTCCGCTATCTGGGTGTCACATTGGATTCTTCACTCTCCTTTCAAGAGCATGTATCCATCCTCGTCCGCCGGTCTTTTTGTGCACTTTGTCAGATCCGAGCAGTCCGACCATTGTTAGCGTTCTCTTCACTTACTACCTTCTTGCTGGCACTGGTGATGGGTAGGCTGGACTACTGTACTGTGGCTCTTGCTAGTCTATCCCTTTATCAACTTCAGCATTTACAATTACTACAAAATACAGCAGCCCGCCTCATTACCAATACTAGGCGTCCTGGTCATATTACCCCTCTGCTGATATGTCTTTACTGGTTACCCATCCGCTACAGGATTCAATATAAGTTTTTGATTTTGACACATAAAGTTCTCTTTACCTCAATTTATCTAACCTTATATCCATTCACATACCCTGCTGTCAACTTTGTTCTCTTCATGCAAAACGGCTTGTTCTCCCATCCCCATCTCAGGCTTATCTAGAGCTTACACATCATGCTGTGTTTTTCTTCCCCAGCCCTTCACTCTGGAATGCTTTGCCATCCTCACTCCGCCTTGAAGCTTCCTACCCGAAATTTAAAACACTTCTCAAAACACACTTATTTCAACAGGCTTATAACATTCCTGGCACCGACCCTCATTAGTCTCCCTCCCTCTTGCTTCCTCCTATCTCCGTTGGCTGTCCCTGTATCTCCTATCTCTTTCCTATCACATAAATGGCATTCTTTTCATGTTTTTCTGCAACATTGATGTTTTATTGTAAACCACTTTGATGCCTTGGCCTGGGCGGTATATCAAATATAAAGATAAAGACAGGTGCACAACAGCTCCATGGCATACATGCCACTTTTAGTGTCACTGCTGCCTCCTATTCAGCTAGCCGACATCCAGCAGTGTCAGGAGGGAGGGAGAGAGGGAAAATGCTGGCCTGCATGTGGATGTAAGGAGGACATGTTGGACCACTGAGGGAGAGGGCGTTCAGGATATGCTGGGCTATGAGAGCAGCACTAAGGGCAAAATGGGAGATGCTGAGCCATGGGGCGGGTGGTCCTAAAGGACAAAAAGGGAAATGCTGGACCACAGGTCTAAGGACAAGAGGGGAGATGCTGAGACATGGGGTGGGATGGGACCAAGGACAAGAGGAGAGATGCTGGATCATGTAGGGGAGTGGGGGAGGAGAGCAAAGAGAATGGGGAGATGCTGGATATTGGAGGGGAGGGAGGAGAGGAAAGAGAAAGGGGAGATGCTAGGACCTTGGTGGCAGTGGAGAGGGAAGTGAAATGCAAGATGCTGGACATGGTGTGTGGGGGGGGGGGGGAAGTAATAGGAAGAGAGAGGGAAGATGTTCCCTGTAAAATAGTTCTCTGTGTGCTGTGCTTTCCTGTCTAATCAATGTGTTTATACCTCAAAAATTTCCTGTCATGATTTGACAACTTCCAATCTGTAATCAAACCGCTGCTGATCGCTGGAAGTAGCGGTATACAAATGTATACTAAATAAATAAATAAAATAAAGATGTTGGATGAAAGGGGGAATAGGGAGACAGGGGGATGATGATGGACATGGGGGACAAGTGGGGAATAGGGATACAATAGGCAGATGCTAGATGTGATGGGGGGGGGGAGGGAGGAGGAGAACTAGACTGGAGGCTAGAAGATGGGTCTAATACTGAGGATGGGAGATGCCAAGGATTAGGGTGGGAGAAGGGGACTAGGGAGACAGCAAGTAGGAAGAGGAGGAGGGATAACTTAGTAGTTAGAGCACTGGCTTGGGAACCAAGAGCCCAGGGTTCAATTCCCACTAGCACTTCTTGTGGCCTTGGACAAGTCACTTAGCCCTCCATTGCCTCAGAAGAATCCAAGTTATCAATGCCCTTGTTTAATGTACATTACCAAGTTTAAGTTACAATGTAAACGGCTTTGACTAAAGTGATAAAGCAGTATAAAAAACCTGTTAAATAAACCACCAACCTGATAGAGGTGAAAAGGGAAAAAGAGAGGAGCTGCGATGCAAAAGAGTGAGATTGCCATGGTAAAGGAGGATTCAATAGGCTGTTTATTGTTTCCATTCTTTGGCATTGTGCACAGCATAAAGCAAAGCTTCTGAGAACTTGCAGCAAAAGACCCAGCATCATTTCAGCATTCCTAAGCTTGCGTCAGGAGTCCTGCTAAAAAAGACACACTGTGAAACTCTGGACCTAGGAAAGTGTATTTAAATGCACAAGCCCCGCCTCTCAAACAACTTCAAGCATGTTAAAACTCTAAGGTCCATACATTTAAGAGCAGAAGGCAATTCATTCTAGGTCAAAATTCAAACCATGTGGATGCAGGACAAGAGGGTCGAGTCTATGCGTGTGCAGCATGCTGACGTTTTGTAGATTGGTGGACAGGTCAGGAGAGAAGCAAGAGGGGGAGCAGCCATATTTCTTGTGTCCCTGCCCACTACGCGTTCCATTTAACAGTTTAAATGATATTGAAGACTTCCCTCCCACCCATAACACTTGACATATTTCGGTGGCTCATACTGACTTACAATGGTTTTTGTCCTTGAGGTAATTCTTCTATGGGTAGCACCATTTTTTTCTTAACACTGTAAGGCAGAGGCATAACACCCCTTTATGCTTCCCTTTCTTCACCTCTTCTTTAAGGATGCTCATCTCCTGTCCCTTTATGAATCGACAGTTCAGTTTTCATCCATTACATAAATGAAACAAGGACATAGCCTGGTGCCCCTAGGGCGCATCACTATTCATGTTACAGAATCAATACCATTCGCAGCACTGGGAGTGAGGTGATTTGATTTGCCATCCACACGGAGACAGAAGTAGTCAATTTTGGAGTCCACAAAAGGGCAAGCACTTGCTTAAAATCCATACGGTCTTCTTCCTCTCGGCCTCCAGCTTAGACCTTCTCTCTCCATGTTCCCTTTAAATGCGAAGAAAACAGAAACCTGCATTCAAACAAGTGAACTGCTGATAAAATGCGCCCTCCTCTGCTCACATTCAGCACTGGGAATCCAAGTACATGCCAATAACCATTTTTTGTTTTGTTTTTTTAAATGTCTTGTTTGGCTCAGCTTAATTACAAAAAGAGGAAGCGATGCACAGTGTTACCGTGGCGAAGAACCTCATTACGGCTGCTTCACTCTGTATCTAAGAACACGCTGAAGGCACCTTATGTTCCAAAACATTATCTTAAGTACCAAGGGAGGGGGGAATGTTTCTCCTTAATTCTAATTGAGGGCCATGAGATATCCAGTAGCAGTGGTTCGGTACGGGTTTGTGGAAATTATTTTTTGCTTGTTTTCCACTGCAGCAAGTTCCTGGAATATTATTTTTGGGGAGTGCTTTGTTTAACCGGCGCCTTTCTTGCTAGGAAATAGTTCATCCGTTCCATGTTGGTTGATAGATCATGTTCATATAGAGGGGAATTTTAGTAAGGATGTCCAAAAGCAATCTGGGACGTCAAAGCCAGAATGTCTGAAAAAAAGCAGGCACATCCAGGTGCAGACGTGATTTCACAAATGTGGATGTGCTCGATAAGGAAGTCTGTGGGGGCATCTGCATAGACATCCCCAGAATAGTATTCCAGAATCCGGATGTCTAGGAATGGCCTAATAGTTAAACATGGGAGCTGAGAGTTCAAATGCAGGAAGGGTGATCACACAGTTGTGAACCCATGTATGAGTGACAACAGCAGCAAACATAACTTTAAAACATGAGAGTAATCATAATAGCAAAGAAAATATTTTTGCATGGAAACATAAGAGAAAAAGAAGGAAATGTCTGTCGACAGATGAAATGGAACCATGAAAGAGAGCAATAGGAAACAGTTATTTGGTAGATGTTATGAACTTGTAGAGTGATATGTGGAACAGTCATAATAACATAGTAGATGAGAGCAGAGCAGATTAAGACCAAATTAGCTTGTGTAGTCTTCCCAGTATATGGGTATATGTGTTACCTGATGGCACGGAGAAAGTTTTTCCTGCAGGTTAAAATAGAGAAAATTGTCCCATAATGTCTCTGGGTCATTACGCATCCTGCCCTCTAGTGGTCTGAAATGAACCACTGGCTGGAGCAGGGACTTTGCGTGGTCACTTGGAATGTGTTTAGAACAGTAATGGACGGGGCATGTGGGAAGACACATGTGGGAGGTGGGGAGAGTAAATAGTTCTTGGGAGTGGGTTTTTTTTTGTTTTTACTATTGTTTGATTTTTGTAAGGACATAGTAGAGAGGGAGCGACTGATTGAGGTTCTGGTGAAAGGGGAAATTATGGAAGGTTTGGGGGAGGTGTTTTAAGAAGGAGAGGAATAAATGCTTTGTTTTACAACAGTTGCAGAGAGGTGAGAGGAGAAGCGAGAGGAGAGGAAGAGAATTGTTTTGTGTTCCTTGGTAAATGCTCGTCTAGTAAGCTGGAAGTGGCATAGTTCACATGATCTTATTGTGGATTTTTTATTTATAACAGAAACTTGGGGGTATATTTATTAAAGGGCATTAGGGGAGCAGGTATTAGCGAGCATTAAAGGCAGCGATAAGGGGTTTTACCGGCGAAAAGGGTGCTGGGCATGTAGGAAGCGTTACGGCATTAAGGGCACTATGGACCATTTAGGGTGCATTATTGGGACATCAGGCATTAAGGGGTCAAGCATGCACCTTAATGTTCGAAAATGGCTGTAACCCTAACGCTGGATAAAGGAGCGGCAAGAAAATTCAATCTGAAGGTGATGTTTGGAAGGACAGGTGGAGCTGATGGACCTGCCAGATCCATGGGCACCCTACGTGGCAGCCAGAAAAGTGGACATGAATGTGGGAGGCAGCTGTACCAATGCCACAAGGGGGTGCCAATGTAAAATGGTGCAATGTCAATGTGTGGCATAGGGTGGGAAATGTGTATCCTCCAGCAGAGTCAGAAGTGGTAGGATGTGTGCAGTGACAGGAGGTCAGAGTAGGAGTGGTGACATGCAGATCAGGCACAGGAGAAGCGTGCGTGAAGATCCGAAATGTGGAAAAGAGTACCAGTGTAGGCATAGTGTAGCAGCTTGCGCAAGATGACATGACTGCATACAGCCAACAGAGGCGGATGGATGGGCTGAAGGATGGATGGCAGATGAGGAGAGGGTGGTATGGGTGGCAGCATCAATGTGTCATAGGTGCCATCGCCAACATATTTGTACTGTGCATGAAAATGTGCACCAATGCCACTTGGAAGGCCTGATACCAGGCATGTGGGACTCACACCTGTCCCAGTCACCATAAAACACCCCAGACAAATATGCAGATAACAACTGCACAAGTGTCATCCAAACTGGGCAAATGGGGCACATATCCAAGGGCTAGGATGTGTCCACATGAACTGCAGAGATGTAATGGAGCCAAAGCTGTACAGTCACAGTCATGATGTCAGACATGACTTATGTTGCCCAAGTAGGTTACAGCTGTATGCTTGGTCAGCATCCCATCACACAAGACAGCTAGCACCCAGGCAACTTGCCAGAGATCCTTCTCCATAAATGGTTCCACACTCTGGAACTCCTTTCCAAATACCCTAAGAGACACCAGGGACTGCGGAGACTTCTGAAAAAAACTAACCTTATTATTCCAAGATTACTTTGGCTCTGACACTTAACCCGCAACGTCTCTCCCCCACCCTGGACCCTCATGACAAACTCATCTACGCAACTTACCCCCACCACATTCCCTCTCTTACTGTAACAGCACTTTTTGTATATAGTTCAAACCTTTCTCCATACCAACTGTGAACATTGGTTCTTGTTTACCATTCAACATATATCCAAGTAACTGACTACTTACTTAATTTACTGTTCAATGTATACCCAAGTTAGTGTTCTATGTAAACCACCTTGATAATCTGAAAGGTGGTATAAAAGAAGTGTTAAATAAAAATAAAAAAATAAATAAAATGTAATGCCCATCTGTTAGTAGTTCCCACTAAATGTATAGTTAGACCGGAATCCACTAGTATCTCAGCCTTCTAATTCCTAGCTTCTCATCTATGGAACTCCCTTCCTTTATACTATCTTTTATAAAGTTTCAGAAAGGCCTAAAGGCCTATTACTTTGAGTTTGCCTATGGCTAGTGAAATCGATCTCCTTGGGATTGTGACACCACCTAACTTCCCCTGTTTCCCTTTCCCCCAGTCATTGTAAATTTACCTATAGTTTTCCTTCTCACCTTTTTCTATAATTTTTCTCTCTCATATTTTTTGGCTCTATAACTTTGCTTTTGAATTTTATTGTAAAGTGTCCTGATAAAAACGGTACACTTGGTTGCCTACCCCATAGTGTTTACAGTTCTCCCATGGATAGATGGTGACCTTGAATTTAGGTTACGCTGAGTCGGTTATGCTTCTCCTTCCCCCCTTTTTTTGACTTTGTATTCTTATACTTTTTTACTCTTCTCTTTATTGTTTTCATAGCTTTTATTGTTTTATTGTCTGGACACCATTTGTGATGTCATCGTGTTCTCATGGCGGTGGCTTTTTTCCGTCAGCACTGGTGAATGCATTCTCAGGTGCATGCCTGCCCTCTCCTTTTACAATGCTAATATCTCTCCAGAACACTTGAGGTTTCTTAAGTGATTGCACAACTAAGCTTTCGGCTCAAATTTCTTCAGCCTATTGGTGAATTTTCATCTGATCGATGCCGTGTGATTTGCCAGATGCCCGAGGGATGGTCAGATACTCACTATCTTTTGGGTACATATTATGCCCTGTAATCTCAGTTTCCTGCCGCTGCCATCTTGCGGCATTAAGACAGGTTCAGTTTAGGTTAACAATATAAGAGATGTGTGTGTATATACATTTAACAATTGCTTGATTATGCCTTCCTCTCTATCTCGTTACAAGTCCTGGGATTGGTTGGAAATGCCTCGTTACTATTGTAGATCGGGCAATGTGCAATCCCTTTGATAGTTTGTACATGCACCATCGTAGTTTATTCAGAACTTTATGGACTGTCCTCTTAATATATTTTACTTTGCATATATTTAATTGGGTTCCCTTCCTTCTTTTTCCACCAGTTTAAGTGATTACTATTACCAATCGTCTTTTACCTTTTACAGAGTGGTTAGTACTTTGGGACATAAGGTCCCTATACATTGATTATTCTATTGTATAATTACCTATTTATTTATCTTTTAACCATGGCTCCATTATTCATTGTTTTTTATTGTTTACCATTATTATTGTTTTGATTGTTTGTATATGTTTTGTGATCAATTTGTATGTAATTTTGGCATATGAATTTAGTACATCTAGTACTGATAGATATACGCATGTCTGTCTATGGGTTTTTTATATACTTTTTGGTAAAGTTTACACCTTGTTTTTTAATCTAGTTTTTTAAAACTTTTATTAGTACCTTCACAGTGATTTTCTTGGCTAATATGTATTTGGTTGTTTTTATTATTGTTTTTGAAGTCATTGTCCCCTGAGAAAAGCTATTGGCCGAAACACATGTAGGGCTGACCTACTGTTCTTAATAAAGGTGTCCTAAAACATCCACAGTGTCCTTCTGTCCTGGTCCTTTTTGCACCTAGTGACACTGCAGGTGGGGTGTTCCCTTGTTCCCAAGAGGAAATCATATGCATAAATGGAGACAACTTAGCTTCACATGGTCTGAAAGGGCTAGAGGCTATGTTCTGAAGTAAGAGACCAGAAATGTGCCCAGCAGGTTCTGGGTTTAGAAAGCAATTCCATCCTAAGGTGTGCTGGAGGACATCACTAGTGATATTTCTGTATTATCCTGCTGCTTAAGGAGAACCCCTGTTACAGATAAGCAATTCTTCTAACTGTAATAGACTGAGGACCAGGTTGAGCACTGCTGCTCTAGGAAAAGTATGAACTACATCTTTCTGCATGCCATGGAGCAAAACCAGGATTGGATCAACCCTTACTGACTTACCTGGAAGAAATGACATTTGGGTAATAGTCTTTTTATTGGTGACTGTCCTAGTTTCTATCATCAATGGACCCATAGTTCCTAGATGCAATTGGACAAAACCAAGACCCACACCGTTTGCCTTAATAAAGCAGAGTTACTGGATAACCGCTTTTGCTTCCCCCCTCCGACGTCCCATCCCTGGCCTTTTCTTTCAAAGGCAAAGTGAGGACAATTTAAGAGCAAGGGGTTTTTAAAGACGCAATTAATTTGTACAGTATAAATTGAGTGAGTGAAATGCCACACAACTAGACTACTTGGCATAACAAAAAGCAATGCTGTGTATTCATTGTGCCAGGACGATATGGATTCATGAAAGCCTTCATTTCTGAGAGTATGTGTCAAATGACTTATCACACAGAAGATGCCAAAAATATTTGCTTTCCTCTTTTACAAATTAATAATTCCTAGAAGTGTATTTTTGTGGAATTATGAAAGTGGGGGAAAACTGCTCTGAATTATCCCAAATTGTCAAAGAAGCAGCATTTTTATTAACATGAGCAAGAGATGTAATTGTTACTCATATTAAGCTCAGGGGGATCTTATGCCAGCTTCCAGGAGTTCCAGTGCAAATAGCCTATGAAATGTTTTCATTGTCACAATAGGAAATAATTAAACCTTTTGGCACAATTCACTGGTTTATTTTGCTGAGTGCACAGACAATGTTAGATAGGGAAATTGACACAGGGAATCAGTAAGAGAAATTCAGACTGATTCATTTCATCAGCTTGGCAATTTCCCCAGAGGATTTCACGGAACGAATCTCTGGCATCTTGCAAAAAAAGTCCTGGAAGGACCAAGAGAGCTTTCTGTGCAGGCTAGGTACACCTTCTAGAGAAAGTGGCAAAATGTGATTATTTATTTAATTAACAAAATTGATAGACCGCTTCATCTTTGAATCAAGGCAGTTTACATTACTACTCAGATTAAACTTTGTAGAGGCAAAACTGGAATAATTACCCTCTTATTGATTTCTTGGTGGAAACATTGGCACATCTTTGCTGTCCAAGCAGTCATCTGTGTGCCTCTGAGATGAGGTTCGCAGGAAAATGTGGCGAATATTGTTCTCTAGAACAATAGGATGTGGAGATGTCATGTCTATTTGCATTAAACAAGAGGTCAACTCGCAGGCAGACTGAATTGGTTAATGATCGTTTTCTGCCATCATCTATTAAGCTACTATATCATTGAGTTTCTGCATACCACAGCATTCCCTTTTATGCATGCATTTTTTTAAATTTATTCTTTCATACAACTAGATTTATCACTAGATAGATTTATCTAGTGATTTTTCTTGTTTCTCCTCTGTATCTAATATCTCTTTCCTTCTGAGAAGTAGAATTTGATCCACGGAGCTAAGTAATCCATTAATTTTGTCTGTCCTGACTACTGCTTGGCATTGTATTGTTCAGTCCTTTAGCACGAGGTAAGATAAGATGCTTTTGTCTCACCCTCCTCCTCATTATCCACCTTATTCATCTGTTATTCTCTCATCCAAGGCAGACAGATTGATTTAGAGTTGTGGTTCTCAACCCAGTCGTCAGAGGTCCCAGAGGACTGGGTTGAGAACCACTTATTTAGATTTGATTAGGCTATACAATGCTTCCTATACACTCTCATCTTGAAGGATTTTTTAAACTTGATATGCATATACCCCCAGAACCAGATATAAGAATTGGGTACCCAAAGGCCCCTTCAGAAATCATTGGTAGGTATGGAGACTCACCCCAGATGACCCCACTAAAATCACCCTTTCCTCTTGGCCTCCTGTGTAGGAACCTTCCTTACCTATGGAGATCATCTAAGCCTGCTGCCGCTCTACTCTTGTCTTCCGTGTTTGTTTATGTTTATTCATGGCGTTACTATATTGCCTTCCAATGTAAACACTAAGGCGGTTTGCAAATTCAAATTAAGAGAAGAAAAGAAATAAACTCCAATTGAATGATAGGACAGTAAAAAATAAGCAAGGACAGAAATACAGAGTTAGTGCACTATGGAAATCCTGCCAGGTAATGCTAACCCGAGTGAGTCACAATGTATCATATGCTAGGGTAAAAAAAAAAAAAAACGTTCAAAACTTCTTGTACGAAGGTTCCCCTTGGAGAGAGAGATAAAGAGTTCCATAATTTTTGTGCTATAGAGAAAATGACTGACTGTCTAGTAGTTTCAAACCTAGCTCTAGAGGGATAGACAGCATGTATTCCTGTGTGAAGATAAGTGTGCAGCATTGGCATGGATGAGAGGTATGTTGGGCACCCTGGGGAGGATATTCGAAGGGATTAAAACGAGTAGCAGACCTGTTAACCATGTTACTGCTGCGGAATATTTGTGGGTGCTGCTGCCGCAGCTTAGCATTGGGGCGTGCAAGGGGTGGCATCAGGCCTTAGCCTGGCAGCAGTGATATTGAACCACTGCCCAGTTATGGTTAAGCAGCGAAAGTAAGGTGCAGCAAAGGCTGGCCTAACATTTGCCGTGGAAGCTAACTAGAGAGTGGCAGAATATCGCTGTTGCCCAGTTAGTTTCTTGACAATCTAAGCAACCCAGATATTCAATGCCGGGGCTGGATATGACCCCGGTATTGACTATCTAGGTTTAAAGTTCAACAGCAATGGCTATCTGTGTTGGAATGGCAAGCCATTACCATGGAATTCTTCCCTCCCTCCATCTAGGGCTTTACAGGTCCTAATAAGAATCTTAAATTGTACATGATAGAGAACTGGGAGCCAAAGATTATTGGATAGGAAAGGAGTAGCATGATCACAATTGTAGGCATATGAGAGAATTTGGTTAGCAGTACTTCGAATGGGTTGAGGTCAATGGCTCTAAATCCAGAATAGATAATATTGCAGCAATCAAGATGGGATGTGATAAGAGCATGCATGAGCGTGTGCTGTTCTGATTGTTCCAGGTGTGCTTGTAATGAATGGAATTGGCATAAAGCGAAAAAAAAGATTTTGCAGTCATCAAGATACAGGTTTTGAAAGATCATTGATGGTCAACAATGATGCCTAGATATTTTATAGAATCTGCTAGCTGGGGCTTGATGGACCTTGGTCTGACCCAGTATGGCATGTCTTATGTTCTTATGTAGCTGAAATGGGGTACCCTGCAGAAGAGGAGGAACAGAAGGATGAAAGGTTCTGCTGCATATCCACGTGACCATAGATTTGCTGAGATTCAGTTTGAGAGTTTTCTTCCAGCCAAATTGGTTATGGTGTTCAAGCATGGATTCATTGGGGTTAAGTCGGGGCTAAACAGGTCCATATAATGAACAAGAAGAATATTGTCTGTGTAACAGTATCTGCTAATAAAGGGTTCAGGAAAATATTGAAGAATAATGACAGAAGGATTGATCCTTGTGAAACACATCATACTAGAAATGGTTAGGACATGTCGGTGTTAAGTGATATGCGAAAGGGGTATCCATCTAAATAGGCGTGAATCAATGCAAACAGTACCACTGATCCAGTTTCTTCAAGAAGTTGTAGGAGGAGATGTAATAATACTTGTCTATATTCCAATTGACGTTTCATGTTGCTGTAAGGCTTTATTTCGGAAATGCAGGATCGCCTTCCTGCCAGCCTTCTTTGATCCTAAAAACCATAGACCTCACTTAGGAAGGCTGCAAGCATGGTATCAATACTGTGGCCTGGTCTGAAGCTGACTTATCAGGATATAAGACATTGGTCTTATTTATGAAGTTGCATAAATGGGAGAATTTCAGGATCAAGATTAGTCTTTAGTATTCGGCATACTATAGTCTGTTTCTAGGTGTCTGGGAAGATATCCGAAGCAAGACTTTAATCATTTGGAGAAATACAGTAATATTAGGCTAAGTGAAGGCTCTTTGATCCATTTTGATGGAAGTGGATCAAGGGTGAAGTAGTGGATCTGATCAAAGAAAGTGTTTTCCTCAGGCCAAAATCTGTTATTGAAGGAAAAGTGGCCCAGTTAGTAATCATGAGAGACAGGGTAGAAGGAGTGGACAAGGGTGGTGGAGAAGATGTAATATAGAATTTCTGAACTAGAACATTGATGAAAGTTGACAAATATCTGAGACTGTTTTCCGAAAATATCTGCCAAAATCATCTGCACTTGGAATTTGGGGAGGAGAAGGTGAAGAGAAAGACTTACTAGAAGTCAGACTTGCAAATTCAGAAAATAATTTTCTTGGCCATTTAACTGAGGAGGGAATAATCTGCAGGAAGTATAAACCGGGGGCTCCACTGGGGCATTACCCTACTTTGACATGATGTTATAAGTGTCACGGATGGCTGAGTTACCTCAGGTAAGCCACCAATGGAATCTCCTAGCTTACAGAGGAAAAACAAATTAACGATGCACTCTACAGCGACATGAACCTCAATTTTCAAAGAAGGGCTTACCAAGGGGTGAGAATTCTCCCACAATGAACCACTTAAATAAGATTAACTTTTGAACATTTTTCCAATTTTAATTTGAAAAAATAGTATAAATTCAATTTTTGTAAACAAATTAACAGTTCTTATAAAACCAAACATTTTAAAGGGAAAAGCTTTATCATTAATGATGCTCTCAAGTAGATCATTTTCTATAACAATTTGTCTTCGCAAACACATTGGTACATTGCACTATAATGTAATCAACTATATTCTATGAATAATTGTTTAAATGCTTCTATTCTTCAACAGTGCTACAACATGGACCCTTTCAACAACAGGCAAGTATAAGTTCCCCTGTTAAAACGTGAAGTTTCTTTACTTCTTAGAAAGCGAAAAATTCGAACACTGTCTTCAGTCTGTACCCTTGCAGGTGAGTGGATGTTACTATTCAGATATTGAAACCTTTTTCTTTTCCAAAAAATATGCTAGTGCACTAGTGTGTTTCAAAAAATAGTCATTATGGTGTGTCAGTCACTTATCTCAAACTTCTTTTCCGGGTCTTGCTGCTTTTTAACCATTCTCTTGTACTTTTAGATGTGTGTTTTGGGTCATTGTCCTGCTGGAGGACCCAGACCTAGCTTTCTGATATTAGGTAGCACATTTCATTCCAAAATACTTAGGTAGTCCTCTGATTTCATGATTCCTGTAACACATTCCAGGCCTACAGTTCTTGAGACAGCAAAACAGCCCCACCACATTATGGAACCTCCACTATATTTAACTGTAGGAAGGATGTTTTTTTCCTTATAAGCTTCATTTCTTTGCCTGTAAATGTATCACTGGTCTGCATTGCCAAAGAGCTCAGCTTTGGTTTCATCTGTCCACAGAATATTTTCCCAGAAGGATTATGGTTTCCTAAGGTGGGTTTGGGCAAAGATCAGGTGTGCCTTTTTATGTCTGTCTTTGAGCAGTGGGGTCCTCCTTGGCCTTTGCCCATAAAGTCCCTCTTTGTTTAGGGTATGGCATTTAGTGCGGGTTGAAATTACCACTCCAGGTTGCTCCAGGTCAGCATTAAGCTTTCTGGATGTTGTACGTGGTATTTTTCCAACAGTTTGCACTAACCTTCAAAGACTTCTTGGATTAGTATTCCTCTTCCCTCCACTTCCTGGGAGGTTCTTAACAGTTGCGTGAGCAGAAAACTTCTTAATAATATTGTGAACTGTAGACACAAGATCCCAAAGTTTTTGGAGATGGCCTTGTACCCCTTTAAGTTTGATGTTTGCCCAGAGTGGTGGCACAATCCTGTAATCCAACATGAGGAAAATAATAAACACTTTGTGGGAGTACTCCCATTTATGCCTAACACCATGGTAATTTCTGAAATTCTTAAATCCCATTGGCACATTTTAACACTGCATATATGTTTTCAACTTCCACTCATGTTGGCTTATCACCGTAGTACTAATATAGCGGATTGGGTTATCCATACTTGTCCCACTCCATGTTCTAGTAGCCGCGATGAAAGGGGCCACTATGCTTGTGGCTCCTGCGATTTTTGTTCGTCTACATTGGAAGGCACTGATTGGTGTGATCCGCAATCGCAACAAGTATACACATTGCGGCACTTTACAAATTGTGAATCATCTTTTGTAGTTTATTTAATCTTGTGTCCTTGTGCCATGGTTTATGTGGGCATGACAACTCGGATGGTGAGAAAACGGTTACGGGAGCATAGATCCCGAATAAACACAAAGGTTATGGCGGCACCATTGGTACAACATTGTGTACAACATGGACATTCTTTTGAACAACTGAAATCGCTCATACTTGATATGGTCCCCCCACTGCTTAGAGGGGGTGACCGGCGAAGTCAGCTACGTTATAAAGAGCAGAGATGGATCTATATGCTCCGTTCCACTTCTCCAGCAGGTTTAAATACAGAAGTGAAATGGTGGTCTTTAAATTAGATGATTTGACGTCTATCAGTGTGCGAATGACTCATTAACCCTTTCCAGGCCGAGCCCAAAACTCTCGGGATCCAAAATTCTGACTAAATATTCCTATCAAATGGTATATAATACATGACCATAACAGAAGGAAAATCACTACTAGAACATATTGAATAAGACGGGTACAATTTTCTTGAAATATGCAAAAATTAACCCGGCTGCAGAATGTGGATTAAAAATTTAAAGTAGGCCTTCAAAGGGTTAAAAACATTTAATCCCAAGCTTCACACAATTTGGGCCAGTTGGCTATTTTTAAACGGATTAAAAAGGAGGGCCTGTTTCAAGAGAATGATTTTTCATCCTCATGACAGGCGATCCGACAAAAAATAAAAAACATAATATATAAAAAAACAGGAAGATTCTGTCCGTTTGAATAGGGGAGTTTATGTTTGTAAAATATATGATTAGTGAATGTGCACCTTTGTTTTGGAATATTATAGCGGTGACATTGCGGGGTTTTTGGTTTGGAATAATCATGTCCTGGCAATGTCCTAGATTTTATACTATTTCCTTTTTTAATTGGTCTTCTTTTATTTGATTCTTTTATGTGTTAAATATGTTTGCAAGGGTTCCAATAATGTTGATGGCAACTGTAAGTATCCCAGATTTGCCACCAAAAAAATCTGGTAACCTTATCAGTTATGGTAGCACAATAGCATCTGAGGTAGTTACGTCAATTCCAGGGGGGCAATAGAGAAGTAGTGTGTAACTAGGTGAACTTGAGCTAGTTTTTACAAGCAATGCTTCAGAGTATTTCATAATGCCCACTAAGAAGAGATGTCTGAAAGTGCTGTGGTTAATACCACCACCTGCCCTATCTATTGGCCACATAGAAAGAGAAATTAGAGGAGAGACATGAACACAAGATGAATTCTTCCCTGTCTTTCAGCCAGGCCTTGGCATGCAGACTGAAGCAAAGGAGTGGTCTAATATTAGATGTTACCTATAGTATAGGCTGCTGACAGGCCCTGCAACGGCCATCTCCCCTTCTCTTACAGAGGTTTCCTCTTATCATTGAAGTGTGTGCAAGGAATAGCAGGTCCTGTAAGCACATGTGATTCCCCCCCCCCCAGGTACCATTAGCGAGGGGGGGGGGTCTTCCTCAAAACTCCTATCAGGGACTGAACCAAATGAAAAAGCAAATTATCTAATGTGGAGGAAAACAATGTGGGGAACTCTGGGAAAGACAAGTTAAAACAGCCTGGTTGATGGTAACAGCAGCATGCATGTCTATCCTAGGACCAGTGCAAACTGCTGATAATTAAATGTTATTCTGATCTGAACTCTACCCTTCCCACAATAATCCTGTAAAAACGCCTAATTGCGATATCACACAATTTAATATAAAAAAGCCCCAAAAAACTGCATCAGCTTGCCTGCTCTCCCAACAGAGGGGGGAGTACTGCAATGGTTCTTTGAGCTTTTGTGGCTATCAGGATCGAATGTCTAGCTTTGATGTCTGCTGCTCTTTACTGCCTCCCCCCCCCCTCCAAAGCTCCTGCCCTAGGCAGCTGTCTAGTGTTTAGCCCTGCCCACATGACAAATATATGCCAACACTTGCATGGACATCACTATTTGGAAAGAGTAGGTGAGGGAGCAAAGTACCCCCCTCCCTCTCCTCAGAATCCCTCCATGTGTTTGGTTTTCAGCTTTTGCTCTCATTTTCCTCCCACCCACCCAACTTCTAACATACCCACCGATGGCCCGGCCTCTCTCCCTAGCACACTCCCTCCCCAGGGGTCCATTTTATACATCTAAAGACAAGCAGATGAATCCTCGCTGGTATAGACTCCTACCTTGTTAAGTAATGTAACAAAGTTGCACAATATAAGGTTGAGGAACCCCCAAGCCTCAAGAGAAGTCATTGTTTTAAAATACCTAAACATGAACACACATAAGGCATATACACAGATTTATTACTGAATGGAGGCAGTCAACAGCAGCACCAAGTCAGGGCCAGCAGCAGCTTCCACCTTTAAAAGCCACTCTTCCATACAAGACCTTCAAAAAGGTTACAGGTCATCAACACGAGCCCCAGATCAGGGACCTGGCAGAACAGGAATACCTGTATCTTGCATACCAAGATCTCATGCTGTTTCATTGCAGGCTAATTTGAAACCCTGACCTGGTTCAATGCTTTCAAATATAGGAGCCATGCCTAGCTTAATACATCTGATCCCCAAAGAATAGCTATCTTGTTTTCACAGTCCCAACAACTCAATTAAAAAGTCAGAGCTATTTTACAGGTCCCCAGCTATTTTACAGGTCCCCAGCACCCTATACTAACTTCCTGACAATGGGTTCCAGGTGAGCACTCAACAAAGAAAAGCAGACAAAACAATTAAACCAGCTTCAACGGAGAACTACTGTAAACAAATAAAAAAAATTCCACCAACCATCTTTACCTTTTTCTGGCAGGATAACTTATCCAGAATGAGCTCTTCCCCTCATTCTGCTCAGGGACCATTTCTAGGAAAGGCAAGGGTGGGGCCCAGAGATTTAGCACATCACCACCCGCTGGCTCCTCCCTGTCCCACTCTCTCTTCATATTACCCTCTGTTACTTTGTTATTGTCTCCTCTTAACCCTCTTTCCAGTGCCTCTCTTTCTATTTGCCCCCTGCAGCTATCACCCACCCATATGTCTCTCTCTCTCTGTCTTTGCCCCCTACAGCCATCACCCATGTCTCTCTCTCACTCTTTGTCCCACTTGCTTGAGCTAGAAAAAAAAGCAGCGGGAAGACAGAAGCAGGCCAGAGGCGGAAAAATAAAAACAGATCCGGAGTGCTGCCGCCATCGGAGTGCTACCCCCTTCAAAGTGCCACCTGAAGCAACTGCCTCAGGTGACCTAATGGTAGACCCTCCTCTGTACTAAGGACTAGGTCCAAAATGGCTTCCCCTCATGTCAGTTCATGAACCAACTGCTCCAAGAAGCAATCATTTATTTCATCTAGAAACTTTATCTCCCTAATATGTCCTGCCATGACACTGACCCAGTCAATACCGGAATAATCAATATCACTCATTATTATTACTGTGCTGTAAATATTGTTAGCTTCCCTGATTTCTTTGAGCATTTCATCATCCATTCATTCATTCTGCCCAGACGGTTGGTAGTACACCCCCACTGTCATCGCTTTCCCCTTTTTACATGGAATTTCAATCCATAGAGATTCTACCGTGTATTTTGTTTCTTCAAAACTTTAATCCTTTTTGACTCAATGCCCTCTCTAACATACAGCGCAACCCTTCCACCAATTTGATCATTTCTATCATTGTGATATAATTTGTACCCAGGTATCACATTGTCCCACTGGTTGTCATCCTTCTACCAAGTCTCTGAGATGCCAGCAATATCTAACCTCTCATTTAGTGCTATATATTCTAACTCTCCCATCTTATTTTTTAGACTTCTAAGGCCTGATTCTGAATGGGGAACATCCTGCCTGCCTGGACGTCCAGGATCTAGACGGGCCGATCTAGACCCCGATTCTGAGCCTGCGGGAGCTAGACATTCCTGCGGGATCAGAATCAGGTCTAGATCGCCGCCCCGGACCTGGAAGAGCAGGCCGTCCCCTGATTCTATGCCGCCAGATGTCCACGCTTCACCCCGCACAGGCCTGCCCCGGCACCGCGACTCCATTAAGGAGCCGTGATCTTCAGCCACAAAGTTCTTTCCCCACAGCCCGACCCTCAATGCGGCCTTCCAAAGGCAGGGTCAGGCTGCGGGGAAGCTTCTGCTCCCCCTCGCCCCAATGACCTGGCCCTACCCCGACATCCCCCGCCATCCAGGTGGAATAAGTCCCCCATCCATGTTGGTGACCCCGGACTTACAGGGCCAACCTCAGGATCGGTCCTGTATGTCTGGGGTTGCATCCCTGCCCACTGCCTGCCCTCGCTCCTCTCTCATCCCGCCCCGTCCCGTCCCGCCCCGATCCCGAGCTCCCTTACATCACCTCGAACGTATGTGCGGGAAGCTTTGGGCAGGGGATACAGTCCCAGCGTTTATTGGGAATGGACATCTGACCCGGATATCCATCCCCGCTAAACGCGACTTGGAATGACCCCCCTAGCATTTGCATAGAAGCATTTTAGAGGTAGTATTTTATTCATATTAAGAACATAAGAACATAAGATATGCCATACTGGGTCAGACCAAGGTCCATCAAGCCCAGTATTCTGTTTCCAACAGTGGCCAATCTAGGTCATACGTACCTAGCAGATTCCCCAAGGGAGACAGGTTCCATAATGCTTGTATTGGTTCAAGCATTGATATCCTGGGTCCCTTCTTAATAATGGTTTATGGACCTTTCCTCCAGGAACTTGTCCAAACCTTTTTTAAACCCAGCTACACTAACAGCCTTTACTACATCCTCCGGTAACAAATTCCAGAGTTTGATTACACGTTGAGTGAAAAAATATTTTCTTTTATTAGTCTTAAATAGTTTACCCTGTAGCTTTATTGCATGTCCCCTAGTCTTTCTATATTCTGATAAGGTAAACAATCGATCTACGTTTACCCGTTCCACTCCGTTCATTAATTTATAGACTTCTATCATATCTCCCCTCAGCCGTCTCTTTTCCAGGTTAAAGAGCCCCAACCTTTTTAGCCTTTCTTCATAGGAGTAGCCTTCCATCCCCTTTACCATTTTGGTGGCTCTTCTCTGAACCTTTTCTAAAATCACTATATCCTTTTTAAGATATGGCGACCAGAATTGCACACAATATTCAAGGTGCGGTCTCACCATGGAACGATATAGAGGCATTATAATATCTTTTGTTTTATTTTCCATTCCTTTCCTTATCATACCTAGCATTCTATTTGCTCTCTTGGCCGCCGCTGCACACTGGGCCGAGGGTTTTAACATGGTATCCACAATGACGCCTAAATCTTTTTCCTGGGTGGTGGTTCCTAATCTGGAACCTTGCATCGTGTAACCATAGTTTGGGTTGTTCTTCCCTAGGTGCATAACCTTGCACTTCTCCACATTAAATTTCATCTGCCATTTTGATGCCCAGTCTTCCAATTTATCAAGATCCTCTTGCAATTTTCCACAATCCTCCTGGGTTTTAACAACTTTAAATAGTTTTGTGTCATCTGCAAATTTGATAACCTCACTCGTTATTCCACTTTCCAGGTCATTTATGAATATGTCAAAAAGCAGCGGACCCAGCACAGATCCCTGGGGTACACCACTATTCACCTTTCTCCATTGGGAAAATTGGCCATTTAGCCCTACCCTCTGCTTTCTATCTTTTAACCAGTTCCTGATCCACAATAGTACACTGCCTCCTATGCCATGACTCTTTAGTTTTGCCAAAAGTCTCTCATGAGGGACCTTGTCAAAGGCTTTCTGAAAGTCCAGATACACAATATCAACCGACTCACCTTTGTCCACCTGTTTATTCACTCCTTCAAAAAAACATAACAGATTAGTAAGACAAGATCTTCCTTGTCTAAAGCCATGTTGGCTGTCTCCCATTAGGTCGTGACTATCTACATGCTGAGTAATTTTATTCTTTATGATGGTTTCTACCATTTTTCCCGGTACTGATGATAGGCTCACCGGTCTGTAGTTTCTCGGATCACCCCTCGAACCCTTTTTAAAAATTGGTGTTACATTGGCGATCCTCCAATCCTCAGGTATTAGAGATGATTTTAATGATAGTTCACAGATTACTGATAGCAGGTCTGCAATCTCAAATTTCAGTTCTTTCAACACCCTTGGATGTATACCATCCGGCCCAGGTGATTTGCTACTCTTCAGTTTATCTAATAGTTGTAAGACATCTTCCCGATGTATCGATATTTCCTTCAATTCTTCCACACCTTTAAATACCACTTCAGTCATGGGTAACATCCCTACATCTTCCTCAGTAAAGACCGAAGCAAAGAATTCATTCAGTCTCTCCGCTATCGCCTTGTCGCCTCTTAGTGCTCCTTTAACCCCTTTATCATCTAATGGACCAACTGACTCTCTCACAGGTTTTTTGCTACGAATGTACTTGAAAAGGTCTTTATTTCGCGTTTTTGCTTCCGCAGAAAGCTTCTTCTCAAATTCTCTTTGCCTGCCTTATCAATGCCTTGCATTTGACTTGCCAGTGCTTGTGCTGTTTCCAGGTTTCAACGTTTGGCTCTTTTTTCCATTTCCTGAAAGATGCTTTTTTGGCAACAACAGCCTCTCTGACCTCACCTTTAAACCATGCTGGCAATTTTTTGGACTTCCTTCCACTTTTCTTAAAGCGTGGAATACAGCTGGTCTGGGCTTCCAAGATAGTATTTTTCAACAACACCCAAGCTTGATGTACGTCTTTAAACTTTGCAACTGCTCCTTTTAGTTTTTTCTTAACTGTTTTCCTCATTTTATCATAGTCTCCCTTTCGAAAGTTAAAGGGTAGTACTGTGGATTTCCTTACTATCCCTCCTCCACTAATTAAATCAAAGGTGATCATGCTATGATCACTATTGCCAAGTGGCCCCAACACCCTTATCTCTTGCACTACATCTGGTGTTCCACTAAGGACTAGGTCTAATATTGCTTCCCCTCTGGTCGGTTCATGAACCAGCTGCTCCAAGAAGCAGTCATTTATTTCATCTAGGAACTTTATCTCCCTAGCATGTCCTGTTGTGACACTGACCCAGTCGATGCCGGGGTAATTGAAATCACCCATTATTATTACTGCACTGTAACTTTTGCTAGCTTCCTTGATTTCTTTGAGCATTTCATCATCCATTTGTTCATTCTGGCCAGGCGGACGATAGTACACCCCCACTGCCATCGCCTTCCCCTTTTTACATGAAATTTCAATCCATAGAGATTCTACAGCAAATTTTGTTTCTTGCAAAACTTTAATCCTTTCTGACTCAATGCCCTCTCTAACATAGAGCGCAACCCCTCCACCAATTTGATCAGCTCTATTTATTTATTTATTTATTACAATTTCTTATATACCGCACTATTGTCAGCGCGGTTTACATACAACAAAATGACCATAACAAACTGTTTGGCTTCACATAGAACAGGAGAAAACAACTTGGATAACATGCTTATGCTTTACATAGAACAGGAGTAATAACTTGGATAACATCATTACGATATAGTTTGTACCCAGGTATCACAATGTCCCACTGGTTGTCCTCCTTCCACCATGTCTCTGATATTCCAATCATATCTAACCTCTCGTTTAGTGCTATATATTCTAACTCTCCCATCTTGTTTTGTAGACTTCTAGCATTTGCATACAAGCATTTTAGAGACTGTATTTTATTCATATTAATTTGGCTATTGGTAGACATGGGTAATTTGGGATCTTTAAGCTCTGTCTGCTCCATACTCGAGGGCATTTGGGCTACTTTACTCTTTTTTGGAACCTCTCTGCTTTTTGTAGTATCCTTCAAGGATACATTCTTCCGAACCATGCGCTCTTGGGCGACTGTCGGCTTTCCCCTATTATCTAGTTTAAAAGCTGCTCTATCTCCTTTTTAAAGGTTAATGCCAGCAGCCTGGTTCCATCCCGGTTAAGGTGAAGCCCATCCCTTCGGAAGAGCCCCTCCTTTCCCCAGAATGTTCCCCAGTTCCTAACAAATCCGAACCCCTCATCTCTGCACCATTGTCTCATCCACGCATTGAGACTCCGGAGCTCTGCCTGCCTTTTGGGTCCTGCGTGTGGAACGGGAAGCATTTCGGAGAACGCTACCCTGGAAGTTCTGGATTTCAACTTCCTACCTAAAAGCCTAAATTTAGCTTCCAGAACCTCCCTACCACATTTTCCTATGTCATTGGTACCGACATGTACCAAGACAGCAGACTCCTCTCCAGCACTGTCTAAGACCTTATCTAGGTGGCGTGTGAGGTCCGCTACCTTCGCACCAGGCAGGCATGTTACCAGGCGATCCTCACATCCACCAGCCACCCAGCTATCTACATGCCTAATGATCGAATCACCAACTATAACTGCTGTCCTAACCCTTCCCTCATGGGCACTTGGCCCTGGAGAAACCTCCTCGGTGCGAGAGGGGTTTACATCACCTGGAGGACAGGTCCTAGTTACAGGATCACTTCCTGCCACACCAGGGTGATGCTGTCCTGTCACGTGACCTCTCTCCTCCATGGCAACAGGGATGCTGCCAGACTGGAGGTGGGACTTCAGGACTATATCCCTGTAGGTCTCGTCTATGTACCTCTCTGTCTGTCTTATGTTTTCCAAGTCTGCTACTCTAGCCTCTAGAGAACGGACTCGTTCCCTGAGAGCAGAGAGCTCCTTGCACCTAGTGCACACGTAAGACCTCTCACCAGCTGGGAGAAAATCATACATGTGACACTCAATGCAATAGACTGGAAAGCCCACATCCCGCTGCTGGACTGCTGTCTGCATCTTAGTTTTAAGTTTGTGTTTAGATCTTTAAGTTCTTTATGTACTAAAGGGTGCTATGGATATTTATACCACTAAAACTGTACCTAAGAAGTTTAATATACCTTGTTCACCTGAAGCTTAATTAATCTCAGGTCCTTAGTGTATGACTGATTTGGGTAATGAGGTTCACCTGAGAGCACCTCCTGTCTTTTAAGTTGTGCAAGTACCTATAAAGCTGTGATTATCCCAGGGGAGGGTGGGTGTGGGGAGGGAGGGAGGGATATAACACTTATTAAAAAAAGGGCTGCTACACAGTACCCTGTCCTGTGCTGCTGAGGTAAGCTATATTCTGATTTGATTTAAATTATAGCTCTTTGCTGCTGCTAGGCTCTAACCTATTATGAAATTTAAACTACAAGCTCTCTGCTGGATTCTAAATTTAACCAGAAAGCTCTCTTCTGTGTTTTAATTTGAAACTAAAAGTACTTTGCTGATGCTAGGCCCTGAGTGACTATGAAATTTAAACTACAGCTCCCTACTGGGTATGAAAGGTAACCAGAAAGTTCTCTTCTGTGTTTTAATTTGAATCTTAAACTGTTGCTACTAGTCCCTGACTGATTTAACAAAAAATAGTGGGTTCACAGATTAAATAGCTTTAAAAGAAAAAAAATTCCTTTCAGAAAAATTCCCAGAAGTATATACTCACAATTTCAGATTTCTCTCCAGAAGTAACAGCCCCCCTTTCTAGTCCTTCAAGACTATTAATCTGGTTATCGGTAGGCAGGGATAATTTGGAATCTTTAAGCTCTGTCTGCTCTTTACTTAAGGGCATTTGAGTTACTTTTGTCTTTATTGGAACCTCTCTGTCGATATGCCCTAATTTCAATCTTTTGCTAGTATCCTTCAAGGATACATTCTTCCGAACCATGCGCTTTTGGGTGACAGTCAGCTTTCCCTTATTATCTCATTTAAAAACTGCTCTATCTCCTTTTTAAAGGTTAATGCCAGCAGCCTGGTTCCATCCTAGTTAAGGTGGAGTCCATCTTTTTGGAAAAGCCCCTCCTTTCCCTAGAATGTTGCCCAGTTCCTAACAAATCCAAAACCCTTTTCCTTGCACCAGGGTCTCATCCACGCATTGAGACTCTAGTGCTCTGCCTGCCTTTTGGGTCCTGCACATGGAACGGGAAGCATTTCGGAGAATGCTATCCTGGAAGTTCTGGATTTCAACTTCCTACCTAAAAGCCTAAATTTGGTCTCCAGAACCTCCCTATCACACTTTCCTATGTCATTGGTACCAACCTGTACCAAGACAGCAGACTCCTCCCCAGCGCTATCTAAAACCTTGTCTAGGTGGAACGTTACCTTTGCACGGCTGTGCTAACCCTTCCCTCATGGGCACACAACCCTGGAGAAACCTCCTCGGTGCGAGAGGGGTTTACATCATCTAGAGGACAGGTGCTAAGCACAAGCTCAAAGTAATTCGCTTATCTGGGGTATGCTGGACATGGAGTAATCCCTCCACACTTTGAGCTTGTGCCTTGATGAGTGGGAGTTTCTTTGGGCATGTTTTCTGGGGAAGCTAACACTTTTAAAAGAATCAATGTTTGATATTTTGGACTTCCTAGCCCTTTTTCTATATTTGTATTTTTTACACTACCCCTTGTTTTGTTTTTTTTTTACTTTGTCTTCATGTTCTGAAAGGCCCTGGGCGCCCCGCCTCTTCCCCCTATATGGTTTTCCCATTAGCACTGGAACCCGTGAAAGAGCCAGGGTGTCACATGACCTGTGTCAAAGTGCAAAGACAGGTGGGTCCCACACTCGATTTCTGCTTTACGCCCTCTCTACAGCTACTGGGGCAAGTGAGAGAAAGCTAAGAAAGTGCAGATGGAGGCATAGTGGCAACATTCCAGTATCTATGAAAATTTGGTAGCAGATGCAATTACCTTTATTGCCTATGCCTAAATCCTGGCCTGCCTAAAACGTCTTTATCTTTATTTCTATGCATTCAAGTGGACTAACACGGTAAGCACATTATTTTGCTTGAGTCTTTCATTATAAGTCAGATGTTGCATGTTGCAAAAATCCATCTGTAGAGAGTTTCAATAGTTTAGTTCTTCTTAATTCATTTAATGTAAATTAGCTCTACTATGTTATCATGGTCCATTTGTTGTAAGACAATCCTGGTAATGTGGTGGTGATATTATAAATTATTCACTGTAAGTTAATGCCAGCACGGTATTACTGTGAGTTATGTTCATTGTTAATAATACCAGAAATACACGCGGTTGCATCATTTCACTATAAGATAATAACAACACTTTTAGTACTGCAAGCTAAATGTTGCAGGTCTGGCATTGTGGCTTAGTGGAAATACAGTACATTGCTATGCAGAGGGACTTGAGTTCAATTCCTTGCTTAATTTGGTGGAAACAGTATTCATTGTCTTTGTGTATGGGGAGGTGTGGGTCACATTGCACACAATGGCAACACCTAGTGGGTTGATTTAGGAGCCCTAGTACATGGCCCTCAGCTGAGACCTATTGTTGCAATGACTGGGCTAAGTTAGAGGAGATATCAGACTGGGGAAAAATCCCTACATAACTGCAAATGAAGGCTGGTAACACAAGATCCCAGGTTTGGTTTGCTTTTAGCCCGCAATCATGGGGTCTAAATCTAGCCACTAGAAGGGTAGTTTTATAAGGGTTGGCTAGATTTCTGTGCATTTTCATGTGTGCGTTTTGCACTTATTTTATAAAAAATGGCATTAGTGGTGAAATGTGTGTGCAAATTTCATCATTGGCTGGGGTTAACGATGATGCCTACATTTTCCCAGAATGTAAATACAGTACTTTATAATTCATGTGCATAAATTTTGCACTTCGCCCACATTCTATCCAAACCCTGCCACTGTATATACCCACAGTGCAAATACCCAAAATTGGCCCAGTGCACATACTTACAGAACAGTGACCGCCTAAAGTATGCAGGTAAGAGCCCATTTATACCATAATTTACATGCTTACATGATGTATATGTTTACGAGGCTCCTTCTAAAATGATCTCCTAGGTGTCACCTTGCCTCCTCACCAAGGGACAGCAACCCCTCCCCCATCTCATCCCCAATTGAGGATCGAATCAGGGGCCTTGCACAGGGCAGTGCCCAGAACTGCTATGGAGCTACCAGACTAGTCCCCTGGTCCTGGTTCTGATTGAGCTGGTAGCTGAAAAGCGCAAGAGGAAACTGCCAGATCAAAAAAAGCTAAACATTACAAGAAAATGCCAGAATTGTGGTATTGGGAGCCATAAGGTCAGCAGCTTGTACTTGAGAATCATGCCTTGTAAGACAGTATGTGCAAAAATTGTGAGCTGTTCGTTTTAAATGCCATGCTGACAATACGGGTCATTTTGAGGCGAATTTGCGTTCTCCAATGTAGTATACAGCAATGCCCGGAAAGCGAGTGTTCTCTGATTGCTCTCTCATTCCCCAAAGCAGAGTAATAACGTTATGTTCTCTCACATGGAGAGATCTTTCTGTATGTTCCCGTTGCTGCTCAGCATCCTCCGCCACTCATCTCTCCAAATTTCAGTGAATTCATTACATTAATGAATACGATTTATGATATCCTGTAAGGGTTCAAAAGCACTATCACAGTTTCAGTTCTTACCATACCTATATTTCTGTGTGTGTCCAGTTGCAAATTTTATTTCCTCCTGCTGGGTTTAGATTTATTACATTTTTTTTTTTTAGTGCCATCAAGTCAGTGTTGACTCATAGTGACCCAGCTACCTCTGGGTTTTCTTGGCAATGTATCACCGGAAGTAGATTACCAGCCTTTTCTTTTAAGGCAATGGAGGGTAAAGTGACTTGCCCAAACTTACAAGGAGTGCCAGTGAGAATTGAACTCTTGATCTTCTAGGTACTAAGCAGTTGTTCTAACCACTAGGCTACTCTTAAACCAGAAGTCTGTATTGGAAGGGGGAGGAAATGGCAGATAGTAGGCAAAAGAAACTGTAACACAACACCAGCGTGTATAAGTAAATGCTGACTGATGGTTTCAGAGCCATTGCTGCTGCTGCAGGCCCAGACTAGGGCTCCTCCAATCCTTGCACTGGCCCTGTACAGCACCCAGTACTTGACCCACCTTATAGATGTGTGTTTTAGAAATAAAGTCTAAACTCAAAATCACAATTCTGACACTGCAGTGTTTTGGCCCTAGCAGGCTTATGTTGAATGGACAATAAAGAGTGCAGATAAATCAGGTGTCCATCATTTCTTTTCCCTAATCCAACAAGAGATTGATATCCTTGTCCATCTTAGCACCAACATTCCCACCAAGCTCCGTGGGAGTCCTCCAGCAGTACTGCTGCCAGTAGGAAGAGGTGCTGTGATATGGTGCTTTTAATAGATTAAAAAACACAATATTGCAACACTTCCCCCTAGTGGCAGTAGTGCAGCTGGAGGTCTTCCATGCAGCTTGGTAGGAACATCACTTAGGGACATGTTTACTAAACTGGACTACTGGTTAGCATGAACTATTTGTAAGTAGGTCCCATTGAATAGCATGCTCTGTTCACTGATGTCCTGAGTTTCTTGGGTGTCTGTAGCAGGATTTATTATCCCTTCAGAATGCAAACTGCAAAGCTGCAATCCTCTGGAGGTGCATTTAGGGCACTATGGGGTATGTTTACTAAACATCGCTAATGTCGCAGCTGTGACGTTATCGCACCATATGTGATGTTATTATGCGATAATGGTGCATTACCATGCAAGAACGTCACATATCACGCGATAACGTATCCTGCAGCGTTAAGGTGCGCAGAGGGTGGAGGAAGGCTCCCCAGAGGGTGGAGGAAGGCTCCCCAGGGGTGGAGAGAAAGGGTCAATGGGCGGAGAGTGGGCGGGGAGAGGCCCCATGCACACTATCGCCATGAAATGAAGGTCTGAAAATTAACGCCAGTGAAAACCTCGCGCTAGAGGCACATTTGCAGAGGAGAGAGACCATTTAAGTCTCATGGGACCAACACAGAGGATCTCTAAAGGTAAAAAGTGGACTGTTGTAGTTGTTATGGAAGGACAGACTAGATGGGCCTTGTGGTCTTTTTCTGTCATCATGTTTCTATGTTTCTATGTTTCTAAGTCAGCAATGTGCAGCAAAGGCAGGGAAACTAGGAAAAGTGATAGTAGTGATATATGTGCAGCAACATCATAGTGCCCAAGTACGAGAGAGCAGTACGATGAGGCTGCAAATGGGGTACAGGGGGCTGTAGGTGGGACATGCAGTGTCAAAATAAGCATACAAGGTCTCAGTAGAAAATAACACTGCTGCTTCTAGGTTAACACCTGATGTCAGCAATTGTGTTGTATCACATCAATGACCTCATGCGTATGATACAAAGAAAAATAACTCAGTCCTTAGGTTCTTAAAATATTATACTCATCTTCATCAAAGGACTGGGTAAAAACACATATGATCCCAACGTACAGTCCCGGTACCAGCCAGACGTTTCAGACTAATTTCTTCAGGGGACCGTTAAACAACTACAAAAAACAACAAAAATAACACCTATTAGACCTTCACCCTCACAGACCTACACAAGTAATAGAAAATATTTAAAAAACCTGACCATAGTCAAAATGCTCCTTACCTCAGATGCTGCCCGCGTTAGCTCACTATTCTAAACCGGCTGCCAAATATCTCCCGCCAGCACAAAAACGCCGCGCATGCGGATATGCACTACCTACGTCATTTTTAAAAACCCCTACCTAACTCCTACCAATCAGAACTCTCCCTCTAGAAAAACCATTTACAAGAACGCATAATAGACAAACTATTATCCTCCCTTCAAACTATAAACCTATACACACGCCAGCCACTCTATCTGTCCGTTCAAACCCTTAGGAGACAAAGTGTTTAAACTAAAGATCAACCGCTGTTCCCGTTTGATAAGTGTTTGATCCACAGTCTTCCCCTGACTACCACCTTGATTTGTTCTAAACATAAACATCGCAACTGATCAAATGTATGGGCTTTCTCAATACAATGTTGAACCATCGGAGCCTCCAAACATTTACAGTTTAAACGGCTGCGATGCTCTCTCATTCGTACCCGGAACGACCGGATTGTCTTTCCTATATAGCAAAGGCCACACGGACACACAACTGCATAGACAACATTCTTAGATTCACATGTAGTCTGACATCGGATCTGTATCGAAACGCCCTGATATACAAAAGTATCAAGACTCAACGTGATAGCACAAATATCACATGTGCCACAAGCAGAATGACCACCCTTCTGACTATCTAATATCCCTTGCTCATCTGGTGGTATTATTGCAGGACTAAGTAAGTCCTTCAAATTATGGTCTCTCTGCCAAACGCATCGGATCTTTTTATTATCCAACCCGGGGACTGCAGCTAAAATATTACCATGCTTACGCAAAATTCTCCGCAGGTCACCACTTAAGGGAGAATACCTGGTAATAAAATTAACATGGGAATCACTCTTATTAAGCCGTGTACGAACAGGATCAGCTTTCAACAATGATGATCGATGATTAAAGAGTGCTCTAGTATATGCTCGATGAACTACCACCTTCGGATAACCACGCGCAAGAAAATTAGATTGCAGAACCTGAGCTTTCCGTTTAAAATCCTCCTTATATGTACAATTCCGTCTAAAGCGTAAAAATTGTGAAAAGGGAAGCCCGGTCTTTAAACGCGGGGGATGCATACTTCCGAACTGTAGAAAAGTGACCCTATCCATCGGCTTCTTAAAAACTGTAGTAGCCCACCCTCCCGGAGTGCGCGTCACACAGACATCCAGATAATTAAGAGTGTCAGAATGATACACAGAAGTGAAGTTAATATGCGCATCACAGGTGTTAAGCCACCCCAAAAAATCTTCCAACTTTTCTACTGTACCTTGCCATAAAAGAAAAACATCATCTATAAAACGTTTCCACAGCACTATATGAGTAGAGTATTCAGACGAGACCACCCACTTTTTCTCAAAAAACCCCATATAAAAATTTGCTATAGATGGGGCGCATGTAGCGCCCATAGCAACCCCTGAGTTTTGCTGGTATAATAATCCTTGAAATACAAAATAATTATGATAGATAGCTAGCCTTGCTAATTTGAGAAGGAATTCCCTCCTCAAATCTGTCATATCATCACATTGGCTAAGGACTTTATCAACTACTAATAGAGCTGCCTCCTGCAGAATGTTTGTGTACAGGGAGACGACATCTAATGTCACTAGCAAAATATTAGGTTGGTTCACTTTTCTTTGTATCATACGCATGAGGTCATTGATGTGATACAACACAATTGCTGACATCAGGTGTGAACCTAGAAGCAGCAGTGTTATTTTCTACTACTGAGACCTTGTATGCTTATTTTGATCCTTCATAACAGTTAGAAGTGAACGATACACTTTGATTTTTTTGAGAGTATTCATCGTTCAGTGACCAATAGATTTTTTGTGGGGACATGCAGTGTGGCAGCTGGGGCACAGGGTGGGCTAGGCAGATGCCTAGGTGACACATAGGAATGTGGAAGGGGAAGAACAGCAGGACAGCAACTGACCACGGGCAAACATGGCCACGAGTGTGTGTCCCACAGTGTCCCAGGGGACAGTACCCAGCAAGTACCCCAAAGGGCACATAACATTGGCAGGCGGTGCCGGGGGGAAGCGTGGATGTCTAGGCAGGCACCCCTACCCCATATCATGCACCATAGGCAGTTGCCTACTGGCACACTAGATGGCCTGGGACTGCACACCACCAGCACCACTGGCACAAGGGCATGTCAGCATGGTGGCAGAGGGGTGCTGGTGGTAGAGGGGCCAGTGGCATCTGCCCTCAGCAGACCACGGCCAAACCCCGTTTAGGTGGGTGCCATGCACTGCAACAGACAAGGTCTGTCTGACAAACAGTCATGGTATCCCCAGGGAATGAGCTGCCCCTGTGGCAACAGTTTGGTGCAGTACACACAGCCAGTGTGTTCAGTGGCAGAAAGCCACAATTCAAGTCCCAGCTGTGCTTCCGGCAAACCATGTCCCTATATTTTACCCAGTACTAAACCGTGGCAATAACAACATAACCATTATTGCAGATAGAATATACACACCACAAACCCCTATATTTTACCCTACAGAGCACAGACACCATAAACATGTGCAATCCCTAGAGCAGAGTTTCCCAACTGCAGTCCTGGAGGGCCAAACACCATTCAGGTGTCATGCTGGCCCTAATAAATATGCCTGTGCTGCATTTGTATGCACTACCCCCATTGTATGCAAATGTATCTCATGCATATTCATTAGGGACAGCATGAAAACCTGAACAGTGTTTGACCCACCACGACCGGAGTTGGGAACCTCTGCCCTAGAGCAGCGGCCAACAGGGGCACAAACACCCACACCCACAGGCTCCACTATCCCAAGCCTCATAGAGAGTCAGGCTGTTGGGCCCTGCGCGGAGCAGCAGCTCCCAATACTGGCACCTGCATACCTTGGCAATGCCGTCCTAAACTTGGGAACACATTCCACATATATTAAAAGATTGCTATGATTAATGTCAGATAACAAATCACATTTCTGTGACAACGGCAACAACACCAAACTTAAACTGCGCGGAAGAAAGGCCCAGCAATCTACTTCTGTATCTTGCCATGAAATCCCAATGGATAGTTACAACAAAACAAATTGTGCTATAGTGCTGGAAGATGAGACCCCCCAGGTCGGAAGGCACTCAACTAGCTACTGGGGAAGAGCTGAAGACTTTTCAGAGTAAAGCTAGCATTTATGATGTGGTTGGATCAAAGCCCTCGGGACGTCTGACTGCTGATGTAGCTGCGCATGAAATGAGAGTCAGAAGCTGTAAAGATGTCTTACGCATTGGAACATGGAACATACGAAGCATGAACCAAGGGAAGTTGGAGGTGGTCAAGAATGAAATGGAACGTGTGCAACTTGATCTGTTGGGTGTCAGCGAACTGAAATGGACTGGCATTGGGCACTTTGCATCAGATGGTCACATGTTCTACTATGCTGGAAATGACAGACAAACAAGAAATGGTGTTGCATTTATAATAAAGAAGAAACTTGCGAGAACTGTAATGAAATACAATGCAGTCAGCGAACGCTTAATCTCTGTTCGTCTACAAGGAAAGCCCATCAACACAACTATAATTCAGGTATATGCCCCAACAACAGTTGCAGAAGAGGAAGACGTTGATGAGTTCTATGAACAAGTACAAGCTGAAATTGACAGAACATGCAAACAGGATATCCTGATAGTCATGGGTGACTGGAACGCAAAAGTTGGCAACAAAGAAGAAGGCAAAGTAGTTTATTTATTTATTTACATTCTCTTATATACCGTGCTATTCTGCATCAGTGCGGTTTACATTGAACAAACTGAAATTACATTGAACAGGGTATTATAACTTGGAGATAACTATTTTACAGGGAACATGGGCTATGGAGGGTTAAGTGGCTTGCCCAAGACCACAAGGAGCACCTGTGGGACTAGAAACCCCAGTCCTTCCGGCCCAAGGTTGCTGTCCTCTAGTGGGATTTGAACCCCCGACCTTCCGGCCTGAAGTACCTTGCCCCAACCACTAGGCTACTCCTCCACTCCACAAAATATGGAAAAGTTGGAAAATATGGACTTGGCAACAGAAATGAAGCTGGAGAAAGACTGATAGAATTCTGCAAGACCAACGATCTATTCATCTCAAACACCTTCTTAAATCAACACAAGCGGCAACTGTACATATGGACTTCACCCAATGGATTGTATAAAAATCAAATTGACTACATCTGTGGAAGTCAACGATGGAAAAGTTCTATAACATCAACAACGACAAAACCTGGAGCTGACTGTGGTACAGATCATCAATTACTAGTATGGAAACTCAAGCTAAAGTTGAAAAAGAGCAAACCACTCATGAATGCAGCAAAATATGACCTTGAGAATATACCACTGGAATTTAAAGACTGCCTGCAAAATCGATTTGCTGCTTTAGATACAAATGACAGAGCTCCAGAAGAGTTATGGAATAACATCAAGAAAGGTTGTGTTGGAAGAAAGCGAGAAGTCTCTACAAAAGGTGAAAAAGCAAAAATGGCCAAAATGGATGACGGATGAAACTCTGAAAATTGCCCAGAAACGCAGAGAAGCTAAAGCCAGAGGAGAAAGAAAGACAATAACAGAACTCAACAGAGATTTCCAACGTGCAGCAAGACAGGACAAAGAAAAGTACTACAACGACGCATGGAAGCAGAAACTATTATTTATTTATTTATTGAGACAGTTTTGTATACCACCTTATCCTTCAATCAAAGTGGTTACAACACAATTGGGTGATACATTTAACATGAGACACATACGCTAATACTTACAGGGAACATGGGCTATGGAGGGTTAAGTGGCTTGCCCAAGACCACAAGGAGCACCTGTGGGACTAGAAACCCCAGTCCTTCCAGCCCAAGGTTGCTGTCCTCTAGTGGGATTTGAACCCCTGCCCTTCTGGCCTGAGGTACCTTGCCCCAACCACTAGGCCACACCTCCCTCTTAGAGGAAGAACAAGATCAGCTTTCCTAAAGCTACGAGAGTTAAAGAAAAAGTTCCAGCCTCGAATTGGAATGTTACAAGATGCTCAAGATTCTATGTTGAATGATGCTGAGAAGATCAAGAAAAGGTGGAAGGAATATACAGAGTTTTTATATGATAAAGATCAAGTGGACCAACAGCCGTTTCAACCTGTACCTTATGATCGGGAACCATTGGTGATGAAAGAAGAAGTTGAAGCAGCATTGAAAGCCTTATCAAAGAACAAAGCACCAGGCATTGATAGCATTCCCATAGAAGTATTACAGCAATCTGATGCAGCTGTTACCGTACTTACAAGGCTCTGCCAAGAAATATGGAAGACAACATCATGGCCAACTGACTGGAAAAGATCTATGTTTATACCAATACTAAAGAAAGGTGATCCAACTGACTGTGAAAATTATCGCACAATCGCTCTGATCCCACATGCCAGCAAGATTCTACTGAAGATTATTCAAAAGAGACTACAACCATACCTGGAACAAGAACTACCTGAAGTGCAAGCAGGGTTCAGGAAAGGGCGAGGAACGAGAGACATCATTGCGGATGTGAGATGGATCCTTGAAAAGACTAAAGAATACCAAAAGCATATCTATTTGTGCTTTATCGACTATAGCAAGGCTTTTGACTGTGTAAACCATGAGAAACTCTGGGCCACATTAAGAAGCATGGGTATACCAGAACACCTGATCGTACTCTTGCACAATCTGTACATTGATCAAGAAGCAACAGTTTGAACGGAACAAGGAGAAACAGAATGGTTTAAAATAAGCCAAGGTGTAAGACAAGGCTGCATACTTTCCCCCTACCTGTTTAATTTATATGCAGAACAAATCATCAGAGAAGCAGGATTGTATGAAGACAGCAGAGGTGGGAAGATTAGTGGAAGACTCATCAACAACCTTCGCTATGCTGATGATACCACATTACTGGCTGAAAGTGAAGATGATCTGAAACATTTGCTTCTCACAATCAAAGAACATAGTCTCAAAATAGGCCTGCACCTTAATGTAAAGAAGACAAAGATCATGACAACTGGCATAATCAACAGGTTCATCGTTGAAGGAGAAGAAATTGAAATTGTGAACAACTTTAACCTACTTGGATCAACTATCAATAAAGAAGCAACAAGCAGTCAAGAAATCAGACGACGCATTGCTCTTAGCAGAATGGCTATGAAAGACCTAGATAAGATTCTCAAGAGCAGAGATGTCTCTCTCCATACAAAGATTTGACTTGTTCAAGCCATGGTATTTTCAATAACATCATATGGATGTGAAAGCTGGACAGTGAAAAGGATAGACAGGAAGAAAATTCATGCCTTTGAATTATGGTGCTGGCGGCGAATACTGTGTATACCATGGACTGCCCGAAGAACAAACCAGTCGGTACTAGAGGAGATCAAACCTAAGCTTTCTTTAGAAGCTCAGATAACAAGACTTCAACTTTCATACTTTGGACACATCATGCGAAGAGAGAGATTATTAGAGAAAGACATCATGCTTGGCAAGATAGAAGGTCAACGCAAAAGAGGAAGGCCAGCAATGAGATGGATCGAGACAATAACAGCAGCTAGGGGTACCAGTCTGTCAACAATAAGCCGCCTGACTCAAGACCGAACACAATTTAGGATAGCTATCCAGAGGGTTGCCATGAGTCGACTCCGACTCGACGGCACTTAACAACAACAACAACAACAAATCCTAGGTTAAACACGAGTTGTTGACAGAGATTCATCATAGCAACCTTCCTGATATCTGTGGAGTGTGTTTCAGTCTTTGCTTCTGACAGTGTTTACCACCCCAGGGAGTGACCCGAACAGTATTGAGTACCATGGCAATGCCCGCACTGTGCCCAGGACTAGTGTGGTGGCCAGGGCTGCCAATGTGGGAGTGTGTGTATGTCTATCAAGTGTGTTGTGGCTGCCTACACATTACTGAGCCCACACTGCTTGCCTATTTCCAGTGCTAGCCTGCCAATGTGCATAATGAGGGGCAAGATACTGTGGGTATGGCCCAGACAGGGTGGCCTGGGCAGGATGCATCTGCACAGGGCATAGGGCAATGGCTTGGACATTGTAGTGCCTGACCACCACCTGCACAGACAGGGTGGCCACAGTATGTCATGCTGGGAGGTCACTCTCACCCTGACTGAGCAGTGGCCACGGCATGGCTAGGTTCCCCCATAGTGCTTTACGGAATTTTTCTAAGTGATATTTCTGGGTTCCCTTTTCTGGGCCCAATCACTGATATACCTGCTTGGTGTGTGTGCACTCACATCCCATTTTGGGGTGCACACAGTTCCTCCAGGAACGTGCACTATGTACTAGATAGCAGACTGCCTGCAGTTAGGATGTGTGTGGCTGTAACACCTTGCAGGGTGCAGCGGGTGGAGACTGATTGTGCCCTCTGCTGGTGAATGACAAGTAGTGGTGGGGGGCAGCAGAGCTTCTCCAGTGTTCTGCCTGTCTGCCATTGCCGTATGTGATGCATGCACAGCTGCATTGAGTGTACTGTAGGGTGCCCATTCCACAGCAGGACCGGGGTTGATGGTCCTCTCTACTGCCACCATTGCAGAGATGTATAATGTGGATTTGTTGGTGGGAGATCCTGTCCCCCACCCTGAGCCACAGAGGTGGGTTGGGTGGTGGTACATATTCCACCTTTGGGTTCAAACCCCACCCCCCTTCACCTATGACATGTGACTATGTCACCTACACAGGATATGCACTATTCTGGGTGCATCATAGTCCACAAGGGCTAGATGTGACTGGGAAATACAGATGGACACAGGTGTATTCTAGGTGTATTTGTAAGGACTACCTATCACACACCGGTACTGATGGAGACCTGCAGCATAGCCTATCTCAGCCAAGCCAGGTGCTGCGGACCTGGTGCTGGGCACCCCACCTCACCCTCAGGGTGCGCACAGGACCCGCACAATGTCACGGTCTGTAGCTACTCTGTGCCAGTAACACACACGGTCAGTTCCCCCTTCCAGGCCTAGGTGCTGTGGGGGTGCATACCCCATCTTGTGATCCGCTGTAGACTGCTGATGTGCATGTGCAGTGCATCTTGGGTATGGGTGGGTTTACCCTATCCTGGTAACCACAGCAGACAGTTTGTGTGGTGACCTGCAGTCTTTCTGTAGCCAGCCAGCGGTGTGGTAGTAGCTGTAGAGATGTAGCCCACTGGTTACTTCAATGACTGTGGAGGCAGATGTCATGGATTTGATCCCACAGTGGTGTTATTTAATAAGGCTGTCTGAGGCTTTTCCTTTTAATTTACATCAGTGCTGCCAGCAAAATGCACCCTCACAGTGATGTAACCTTACAGTGCCTCATAAGGCGCCCTTTCGGCGCCCTATAAAGCACCCTATAGGGCACATTAGACGGCACCCTGGTGGACTGGGCACTTTATGATGTGCCCTATGGAGTGCCTTATAGGGTGCCTTATGCGGCACCTTATGTTACGGCACTGTGAGGGTGTTTTTGCTGGCAGCACTGATTTAACTTAAAATAGGAAATGCCTCAGACAGCACTGAGTTAAATGACATACGGGAACTGCCTCAGACAGCACTGATTTAAATTAAAAAGGGGAAATGCCTCAGACAGCCTTCTTACCTAACACCACTGCAGGATTGAACCCATGACCTCTGCCTCCACAGTCATTGCAGTACCCAGTGGGCTACATCTTTGTAGCTTCTAACACTGCGCTGGCATGATCTTAGGGTTAACGTGCGTTAACGTGCCACGGCGCCCACTATCGCGCGATACAGATTCTTGCTACCTTGACGCCGGAACGCCCACTCCTTATATGGCATTCTTCACATTATCGCTGCAACTAGCGCCGGTAACATTAAGATGGTTTAGTAAACATACCCCTATGTATTAGAGTGCAGACTGACTCTTTTTGCTACTTACTTGCACAAAGAACACTTTTGCAAAGCCAATTTGCAGTAATAAATGTTTGCATGAAGTTAAGTATATGTGAATTTTGCATTATTCAAAGCAGATCATTAATAAAAAAATAGGAAAAATGAGCATGCAAAATAGGTTTCACTGGCCCATTTTTGCAGTGAAGAAACTAATGAGCTCAAGAGCTCTAGTTATTTTTTTTAATGCACTTTCAAATTTTGCAATTCTCAAGATTTAAGGAAAAGTGTCATTGGTTACAGCACTATAATAAAGGAAAAAAGAATCATATCACACAATGAACATTAGGTCACCACATGAAAGGAAAACAAGGGGGAACCAAGAAAAGAAAAAGGAAAATTATAATGATATTTGAAGACAAACAATTTATTCGCTACAGAAGTTTTTCTAACCTCTATATTTATACAGCATGATCAAGAAAATGGAAACCATTACTAAGAGGTAACTTTATCAGAAAGAAAAGCTAGTTATTTTTTCAAGTGCTGCCAGGAGAAAAATGCTTTTTGCACCATGGCGTCTTCAGCTATCCAGCCATAACTAAAGGATCCAAGGGCCCGAATGGAAGGCCCTCTGGGGGACCTCTGATTCCTGCTGGCCTAGTAGACTGGCATCCCCCTCCTGAGCTCTGACATAGGGTGAAAATGTCATAAGCTGATCCCCTCAGTTGCCTTAAGCACTGCCCCTCTAACAATGAAGGTTGTGTTGACCTCCTCCTGTAGTGCCCCCCCATCTCCTCTCGAGCCCAACTCAATCCAAAGTGTCCGGGTGATGATGGAGGCAGGAGAAATCCTCACTTCCTCCTGTCCCAGAGACTGTCTTCTTCAAAATGATGCCACTGACTCTCTAGTGGTAGCCTCACAGTACCACCATTGGGGAATTGCCATATAAGGAACGTGGTATTCTGACCCCTAGTGGTAGTACTGCAAGACAAATATTAGGGGGTCAATAGTGCTATTTTGTAGAAGGCAGCTACTGGGGCAGGAGCAAGTGGGGACCTCTCCTGCCCCTTCCCCTATGGACCCCTTAGGATAAGCCAAGATCCTGGACGGAGACAAGAGGAATACAGGAGGAGCAGATTGAGCTGTGCTGGGCCAACCTTACGCTGATGGAGGTGCAGGGCTTCAGGGGGAACTGGAGGGGGGAGGAACCAGCTTATGTGTTCTACCTTATGTCAGGGCTGGAAAGGGAGTCTTGGTAAACAAAATTCAAAAACTTTTCTGTCACAGAAATGAAAATGGCTGATTCTAGTACTATTTTTGGTTACAAACTCGGATATGTACTTAGAAATTCTCCATCACGTAACGTTTTTGAGTGACGTGTAGTGTGAATTTAGACTATGTTGCTCATATTTACATTAGATGTATATAGATGTATATTGTAACGTAATGTCTCCTAAAAGGTAGTTGTATATGATTTTCTGCTGTATTGCGCCTCAAGCACATCCCTCTTAAGGGTCCAACAATAGTCTGCAAGCATACTGGAGCTCCACTTGCCCTGGTACCTATTTTCCATTACCGAAATGTCCTGATGAAACCTTTCCCCATGTTCATCGCTGACTGCTCCTAGATTTGCAGGAAAAAAATCCAGGTGTGAATGTAAGAAGTGCATTTTCAAAGACATGTTATATCCGAGCTTCTGGTAAGATTTCAGTAGAGTATCCACTGATTCTGCGTAGTTGCCTGCCTTGTTATTTCCCAAGAAGTCGTGGAAAACAGTCTTAAAGGACTCCCATGCAGCTCTTTCAGTTTCATTCAACTGACCATCAAAGTTTTCATCTTTCATCAGTTTTCTAATATCAGGTCCTACAAAGATCCCTTCTTTGATCTTTGCCTCACTGATTCGTGGAAATGTCTTTCTTAGATATGCAAATCCAAGTCCATTTCTATCCATGGCTTTTACAAAGTTCTTCATTATATGGAGTGGATATACTTTAATCGGCTGCACAGGTGGGTCATGTGCAACATTTTTCTGGCCTGGGACTAGTGATGTTCTCTTAGGCCACTGTTTCCGGATGTAATGATTTTTCCTGTCCCTGCTGTCCCACTCACACAGAAAGCAACAATACTTTGTCCAACCAAGCTGTTGTCCAAGCAAGAGGGCAACCCTCATCCTACCAACATATTTTACATACAAATCTTACCAACTGGGGTCCGAATGGACCCCATGTAATTTTGTGATTGCTGATGAAAGTTAGCATCACTGAACACTTTCTTAACCCTGGGAGTACCGATGGGGTCAAAAGTGACCCCATAGCAAGTTTCACAATGCGTATCTTGGAACCTAGTTCTTCAAGAATGCAATCTTTTTATGACTTTTCACATGTCAATATTCTCTTTATATTGCACCATGAGAGGAATAATTTTCATCCGCTAGATGACTCTAGTGATGAATTGCAGCACAGAGTACCAGTACCAGTACCTTGCTAATATAAACCGCGTCCCTTGCTAATATAAACCGCGTCCCCGTTTATATTAGCAACTGCATGTGGAAGAAAGTTTTCTATATATAAAAACAAAAGGACAAAAAAAGAAAGAGAAAGAGAAAGAATAAGTTTTATAAATAATAAGTGAAATATTCGGCACAGTCCCACGGTTCAGCATGAGCTAAGTATTTTTTTGATTATTACCTTGATATTATCGCTCATGAACTGGCAACATGATTAATACAACATTCAGCCATTGATGTAAAAACCGGCACGAGTCTGGGAGTACCACACACTTAACCCAGAATAATTGAGTGCCTATGGTAGTTTCTGAGGCTGTGCTGTGACATTCATTGGTATTATTGAATCTGGTAGCACTGGTGAAGAGTTGAATGAGGAGTTTATATTTTCTATATTAGTCATTCACAGAGATAACCCCCTTTTTTGTTTAGGCTAACACTGGAGACAGTGCAAGCATTGGGGGCTCAGTAAGGTGTAGGGGTACCACAAAATACTGGGTAGACATACACACAATCCCACAGCTATTTCAGCATTGTGCAAAGATAGAGGTAGTTGACAGCCCTGGCTGTCACACCAGTCCTGGGCACAGTGCAGGCATTGTTAAGGTATGCAGGTGCTAGTTTTGGTAGCTGCTGCTCCGTGCAGGGCCCAACAGCCTGACTCTCCATGAGGCTTTGGATAGGGGAGCCTGTGGGTGTGCGTGTTCATGCCCCTGTTGGCCGTTGTTCTGGGGCAGAGGTGCCCAACTCTGGTCCTGGTGGGCCAAGCACGATTCAGGTTTTTAGTCTGTCCCTAATGAATATGCATGAGATACATTTGCATACAATGGGGGCACTGCATACCAATGCATCTCATGCATATTTATTAGGGACAGAATAAAATCCTGAAGGGTGTTTGGCCTTCCGGGAGTGCAGTTGGGAACCTCTGCTCTAGGGAGTGCACATGTTTATGGTGTATGTGCTCTGTAGGGTAAAAATTAGGAAGATGGTCTGCAGGAGCCACAGCTGGGGCTTGAACCTGTGACCTTCTGCCCCTAATCACACTGGCTGTGTGTACTGCACCAAACTGTTGCCATAGTGGCAGGTCATTCCCTGGCGATACCATTACTGTTCATCAGACAGCCCTTGTCTGTTACACTGCATGCCACCCACCTGACCAGTGCTTGGTCTTGGTGTGCTGTGGGCAGATTCCACTGCCCCCTCCACCACCAGTACCCCTCCGCCACCATGCTGACATGCCCTTATGCTGGTGGTGTTGGTGGTGCACAGTCCCAGGCCATCCAGTTTGCCGGTAGGCAGCTGCCTATGGTGTGGGATATGGGGTAGGGGTGCCTGCATAGACATCCATGCTTCCCACCGGCACCGCCTGCCAATGTTATGTGCCCTTTGGGTTACTTGCTGGGTACTGTCCCCGGGACACTGGGACACACACTCGTGGACATGTTTGCCCTTGGTCAGTTGTTGTCTTGCTGGTTTTCCGCTTCTACATTCCTATGTGTCACCTAGGCATCTGCCTAGTCCACCCTGTGCCCCAGCTGCCCCACTGCATGTCCCGCCTGCAGCCCCCTGTCCTCACTGTAGTGCCCTCTCGTACTTGGGCACTGTGATGTTGCTGCACATGTATCACTGCTATCATTTTTTTGGTTTCCCTTCCTTTGCTGCATATTGCTGATTGAAATGGTCTCTCTCCCCTGCAAATGCGCCTCTAGCACGAGGTTTTCACTGGTGCTAATTTTCAGACCTTCATTTCACGGCACTAGTATGCATGGGGCGTTTCCCCGCCTACTCTCTGCCCATTGACCCCTTATCTCCGCCCCTGGGGAGTTTTACTCTGCCCTCTGCGCACTTTAACGCCGCCAGAGACATTATCACGCAATACATGACGTTCTTGCACTGTAATCCACCATTATCACGCAATAACATCACGTATCATGTGATAACATCGCAGCTGCGATGTTAGCACTGTTTAGTAAACATACCCCATAGTCTTTGATGTTGACAACACAAAATTTAAGTTACAGACATTTTTCTTGAAGCGCTTTTAATCAGGAATAATTATAAATCAATCAACAAAATGTGACTTTGTAATGAAATTATGTCCAGTTTTGATGTTGCATATGAACTTAACAAACTATGAACTTTAGAAACTAATGGTAGACAATGTTCGTGATAACTTTACAAATTCTGACATAGGAATGCACACATTCACTTATATTTTAATGCATTCATTACAAACAGTGCTTATAAACTAAAGTCCAAATAATTTGGGGTCCTTTCGGACCCCAGAGACTAAATGGCTGCTCTGGGCACAATAACGTTTAACATAAGAAAAGAATGTTTGATTTGGATATACCACTGGTAAGAGAACAAATTCTCAAAATGGCGGCTGTTGGTAACTTACAGTGTTTATATAGCGCAAGCAAACTACTGCATGGGGTCCGAGTTGACCCCACATGGTAGGATGAGGGTTAAATTGCCACAAATATTCCACTTGTGTTCTTCATACTTGATATTTGTTAGCAGGAGATGCATACTTCTGTAAGTTTCTTTCATATTGGCGGCATGAGCTACTGGAACTGATGGTAAAATATTTCCGTTGTGGATAAGCACAGCTTTTAGGCCATATTTAGAAGAATCAATAAATAGTCGCCAATCCTCTGTTCTATAATCCGGACAAAGTGTTTCCATCAGGGATTTAACTTCACAACAAAAAGCAATTCCATTTTTAAAGGCAAAGTAATCCACAAACTCGGTATGCCTATTTCTAAAAGTGTACACTTTGGTTTCTTTCTGAAGAAGATTCCAGCCTTTCAATCGTGACCCTAACAGTTCTGCTTGTCGCTTTGAAAGATTCAAATCTCTGACGAGATCATTCAAATCGCCTTGGTCCAGTAAATGTGGTTCAGAAGAGGAACCGGATGCCTCAAAGCTTGGATCCTGCATTACAGCATCACCATCATCGTCAACATCGTCAGCATTCATTGGTTCTTCTTCTTCTTCATCCTCATTCACTGTAAGATTTTCTGGAGGTTTTGGCACTGGAAATTCTTGACAGTGAGGCTCAGGCCTCATGGCAGATGGTAAATTTGGGTAATTTACAGTGTGTTTTGATTTTGAAGTAATGCCTGCAATGTTTGTAAGGCAAAAGTAGCAATCTGTCAAGTGATCTCTTGGTTCCCTCCAGATCATTGGAACAGCAAAATTCATGCGTCGAACACCCTTTACCCAACCTGTTAGGAATCTGACACAGGTAATACAGCAGAGGTGAGGTGCCCAATTTTTGTCCTGGTCACCGACTTGACATCCAAAGTACAGCTTATAACATGTCTTAACAAGCGGAGTAAAACGTCTTCTCTGCTTCTTAAAAGTAACCTCAATGCAAATGTAGCAAAATGAATCCGGACGATTAACACACTTTCGAAGCATTGTTAAACAACAACAAGCGATAACCGTAATATTTATTAACCAACTGCTGTTTATGTAATAGATTAACGCAAACTCTCATCCATTCAGATTCTGTTATTTTCAAACAATACAAACCACAATCACTGATGGCGACAGAAAGCATACCAATACATGACTCAGCGTTTCCTGCTTGTATCAGCCAGACCAGTAGGGCAAGGGGCCTGGTTAATTAATTATATTATGACTACATGACTCAGCATTTTTGGTTGTGGCTGACAACATACAATAATAATTATGATGGAATTTTCCATATTCAGCCTTTGTTTACTGAAACAAAACTGTAACGGCTAATTTACAGTAATGTACACACTTTACTAGATGATATCTCCTGAAGTATGGGTGATAGAAAAATTTTGATACCATATTTGTAAACAATGGTAAAATTACATATGAAACAGGTCAGAGCGGGTCTGTGACAAAAATTGTGTTGACCAGTGTTATGGCAGGCCAGCTGAGGTGTGAAGGGCACTTTTTTCCATGCGTTGCCATAGCCTGGAATATGCAAAGTGGTGCACTGAAAGGGGAAAACTGATATTTAAGGATAGCAGTAATTCATCCCTAAGCCTCGAGTAGTTTTTTCTTCTGTTATGATACTTGTTACACCATCTGTTAATATTTCTCAACCCTGTCATGGGGACACACATAACCAGTCTGGCTTTCTAGAAATCTATGATGAATATGCATGAGATAGATTTGCATACATTGGGTCTTATAAGAAAAAGATGTTAAATCTTGCTGAGTCAGACCAAGATTTATTGAACTTAGCAGCCGGTCGCTGATATAAGCCAGTCCGGATCACAAGTACCCAGCAGATCCCAGCAAGTATATCACATTTTTCATGACTGAGGAGAAACAATGGCTCCCCTAAGTCTGCCTGACTAATCTTTTCTTCCAGGAACTTGTCCAGACTTCTTTTGAACCCCCATATAATAGTCAACTTGACCATGTCCTGTGGCAACAGATTTCCAATCTATCTCATACATATTTCTTTTGAAAATCCAAGTGGCTAGGTGTGTCTTTAGGGCATGGTTGGGAAATACTATTATGCAAGGTAATAATAATTTAATACTAAGGGCTTTACTGTTGTTTGGGGTTTTGTTTCTTCACCCTCTAAGGATATATATTTGGAATGAATGATGGATGAGGAATAAGGGGGAAAAGGCATTCATCCAGGTATATAATCATATGTTAAGAATAACACTCCAGGCTCTTGTCTTTTTATTTCTTCTTTTTTTTCAAGTCCTTACTCATCTATATTTGTTTGGACAATAAGGGGTATGTTTACTAAACTGCGGTAACGTAGCAGCGGCTATGTTAAGGCGCCTTAACGTTCCCGGCTGCGGTAAGTCTAGAAAAGGGTGGAGAGAGGGCGGAGAGAAGGGGTCGGGGGGGGGGGGGAGAGGCCCCTTTCACACTAACGCGGAGAAAATAAGGGCTGAATCCTAACGCAACTGAAAACCTGGCGTTAGCACATATTTGCAAGAGAGAGAAACTATTTCAGTGTCAGCAAAGTACAGCATAGGCAGGGAGCCCAAGAAAGGTGATAGTAGTGCTCCATTTGCAGCAACAGCATAGTGCCCAGGTATGAAAGGCCACTATGGTGATGGTGCTAATGGGGCATGGGGGCTGCAGGCGGGGCATGCAGTGGGGGCTACTGGGGCACAAGGTGGACTAGGTGGTTGCCGAGGTGGCACATAGGAACACAGAAAATGGAAACCAGCAAGACAGCAACTGACCAGGGTCAGACATGCCCATGAGTCTGTATCCCATCCAGGAGTCATTACACAGCAGGTATCCCAAGGGGCACATAACATTGACAGGCGGTGCCGGGGGAAGCGTGGACATCTATGTAGGCACCCCACCCCAGAACCCACACCTTAGGCAGCCGCCTACCTGCTCCCTGGATGGCCAGGGATGGCGCACCACCGGCACCGACAGCATATGGTCATGGTGGCATGGCAGAGGGGGTGGGTGATTGTGCTGTAGGGAGCAGTGGCACCCACCTGCAGTGGACCTAGGCCATGCCCTGTACCAGTACGTAGTGTGTAGTGCAACAGAAGAGGTCTGGCCGAGGAAAGTAAGGGTAGCCCCAGGGACAACTATGCAGCTGTGGCAACAGTGTGGTGCAGTACATCCAGTTAGCATGTCCAAGAGCAGAGGGTCAGAGGTTCAGGTCCCATCTGTGGATCCTGCAGAGCATCTCCTCATAGTTTTAGCCCACAATGCAGCCACAACAACAACATAGGCAAACCCCAACGCAGTGGTGCACAGGGGTATGGACACCCACTCACAAGGGCTCCACTATCCACAGCTTCATGGAGTGTCAGGCTGTTAGCCCCAGCACAGAGCTGCAGTTATCATCAGAGCACTACTACTACCCCCTGCACAGATTAGCAATGTCAGCACTGTGATCAGGACCAGTACGGTGGGTAGGGTTGTCAACCACCTCCATCTCTGCACAATGCTGAGATAGGTGTGGGAGTGTGCATATGTCTCTCCATTGTTTTGTGTCTGCCAACACCTCACAGAGCCCACATTGCTCACACTGCTTCCAGCGTTAGCCTGCAAATGTGCATAATGAGGAGCAAGGTATTGTGGGTATGGCCCAGACAGGGTAGATTGGCCAGAATGCATCTGCACAGGGTGGAGGGCAATGGCTGAGACACTGTAGTGCTTGACCACCACCTGCATGGACAGAGTGGCCACAGCATGTCACGCTGGGGGGTCACTCTCACTCTGACCGAGCAGTGACCATGGCATGTCTATGTTCCCACATAGTGCCACATATTATTTGTTTACAGTGCTGCCTGTGTGTTCCTAGTTCTGGGGCCCAATCACAGGGATACCTGCTTGGTGTCTGGGCTGTGCATCCCACTTCTGGGTGCACAGGGTTCCCCTGTGAGCATGTACTATGGACTGGTTAGTGGGCTGTCTGCAGTTCACCTGTGAATGGTGAGAACACCTTATAGGATGCTACAGGTGCAGTCTGACTGTGCTGTCTGTTGATGAATGGCAGACCGTGGCATGGGGCAGTTGAGCCTATCCCAAGCATCGCTGCTGGTCTGCAATGGTCACAGGTATGGTACTGGCCCAGCAGCCCTGGAGGGCTGTCATCTGCCAGCAGGACTGTGGTTGCTGGTACTACAGCCATTCTGCAGGGTGCAGGCACCTGTCCCACCACACCCTCATCTACAAAAGGGGTGATTGAGGCCCCTTGGGATATGTAGTGCCTACCACTTAGACCCATAGTGGCAGTGCTACATAGCCCTCATGCAAGCCCAGACACCCCACTGCCCTGATAACAGGTGCCCATGGCAGCCAGACCTTAACACCAGGTACGCACTAATCTGGGTGGTGTCTGGTCCCCCAGGGCCCCATGTTACTGTAGAACACAGCTGGAACAGATGTACCTTCAGTTATATTGTTGGGGACACCTGTCACACACTGGCAGTGCTGGGGATGTGCAGCAGGATCTATCTCTAGTGCCACATGTACTGTGGACCTAGTATTGGGCATCCATCCTATCCCTCAGGGTGAACACAGAACCCACACAATGGCATGGTCTGTAGCTACTCTGTGCCAGTATCACACACTGTCAGTCCGTCTTACCACCACTGTTTCCTCTAAGCTGTGCGTGTGTGCGCGCGCACACACCTCACCGAGCGAGCGCACATACCTAACAACAGAGCGCACAAAAATTACGGCTCTGATTCTGATAGAAAACAACACAGACGTCTTAAAATGTAAAAGTTATGATTGTAATTACTAGAAATTTCCCGCTTCATTTAGTAATCGTCTATTTTCATTTAATTTGATTAAAATCAATGTGGTGTACATACTGTATTCTGACGTGTAGTCAAATTTTAAAGTATATAACTCCGAGTGTCATTATGTGGCGCACAAAAATTTAACCTTCCTTCAAAAGCTGCACAGAGCTGATATTTTATGCACACACAGCCTACAGAAAATTAGAGGGAACATTGCTTACCACGATGCAGTACCGGAGAGGTGCAGACCCCATTTGGTTGTCAGCTGTAGGCCGCTGTTCTGCATGTGCAATGCATCATGGGTGCTAGTGGGGTTACCCTATCCTGGCACACAGAGCAGATGGTTTGTGCGGTGACCTGCAGTCCTTCTGTACCCAGCCATTGCTATGCAACACGCTATGTTCTAGGTGGAGGTCATGGCTTTGATTCCTCGTTGTTCCCTCTTGTCCAAGGCAGATATTTTGCTTACCTGTGACAGTCATATCTTTGCAGATCTGTGCTGCCAGCCCATAGTACCTTCACCACAGTTGCCAGCAATCCTTATAAGGCTCCTAATTAGGCACAGTACAAGGCACAATACAAGGCTCCTTATAAGGCACAGTACAAGGCACGTTACAAGGCACCTTATTGGGCACAGTACAAGGCACGTTATAAGGCACGTTACAAGGCACCTTATTAGGCACAGTACAAGGCACGTTAAGGCACGTGCCTTGTACTGTGCCTTATAACGTGCCTTATAACGCGCCTTATAATGTGCCTTATAACGTGACATATAACGCGCGTTACCTGACGGCTTGTCATAATGTTTCCCCGCCCATGCCTTTATATGGGCATCTGTAATTTTACTGCGGAACCTAACGCAAATGACATTATTGCAGTTTAGCAATCATACCCCTAAGTGTCTCTGTTAGGGGCATGATTATAAAAAAGGACGCTGAAAGCACATGGTCAGGCCGTGATGCCAGCGTGAAGGTCCAAGAAGGCAGCATTAAGCGCATCTGCGCCTGCAGCCAAAATGCACATGCTCACTGCGATACACTGTCAACACTATGCCCCACCCATCCCTGTTGCTGCCCATTCACACGTTCACCATTTAGTTTGGTATTTTTTGCATGGGGCTCATGCTAAATTTCAGGGTGGCATACCCAGTGTGCGCTGAACCCCATACTAACAACTAGTGTGCTTTATGCAGCTGAAGCTTCTTATGTTCCCACATCTCCAAGACGTTATCATGGAACATTATGTCTAAAGGGTTGGGTAGGGTAGAGGCCACAACTAAGATATCTGCACTGTGACCCTCCCTCACATAAACAACAGCATGAACTTATGAAATAGTAGAAACAAATTTAACCTCCCAAGCAATTTTTAGAACATTCCTCCCCTTCCACCCTCCCTCCTCCACCAGCCAGGCTCCGTTATCTCCTCTTTCTTGTTGTTGAATGTTGACTTTGGGGTAGGCTGGTAATGAATGGGCGCTCTCCTCCTCATAACGATCCCTGGCAAGGATAATATGCTGATGAGTTGGAAATGCAGGTCAGCAGTGTTTTCACACATCTGTGCTTCACAGCAGGCTCACTGCTTGCCTGCACTTTAATGTGTCATTTCAACCTGTTCTTTTCAAACTATTCCGAGGATCGAAGCCTAGTGCCGTGGACCTTTGAACCCTACACTGGAGAAGCCTCTCTTTTCTCAGGCAACAGCTTGACAGTCTGAGTCTTTACAGCCATGAGGGCCTGAAAAATGACAGTCCTCTCTTCTTGAAATGGACCGACTCCACAGGAACCCATTTCTCTCTTTCTTTCCGTCACATGCACCTGCTCTCAGTTTGACTAAGCAACGCAATCAGACTGGCTAATAAAATTTACCGGCTCTTGAAATATTGTAAGATTGAACTTGCAAGTCCTGCTTTCTTGTGTCCTTATTATATTTAATGGCAATAATAAATGTAATCGCTTATCACATAAATCAGTTATTATAGCAAGTAATTACAAGTACAGCCGCATTCAATGCCGTTCCTGGTAACACTGCTTCATACTGCAGCAGCACTGACTGACATGGATACACTGCAGTAATTAAACTTAATGGGCTGCGGGAAGCCATGGGAATTCTCAGTCAGCGGGATGACTGGGAATGGCTTCAGATGCCATGGAAACATACTTTTACTTGCTACTTTTCAACCTTGAATGTTGCTGATTCTAATTTTTACTAACTTGCATTAATCCCATCACCAGAGCCATCACAAGTACATTGTGGCAAATTGTCTTCATGTGGTTTTCATTATACCACTTCCTATATAGTTTCTCCTTCTGAAATTAAATTGCTTCCCTTTTGGTGTGCTACTATTATCTCTGTTTAGGTCACTAGTGCGCTATGGATGCTGTTTCCTCTTAAGGCCATTGAAAGGGTAAAAGTCATTCAGCAAAGGGTTACTAACATGATACACAGCCTAGTCTATGGAACAATATATCCCGTCTCTGCTTAGAACCTTCTTACCCTAAATTTAAAGCCTCCCTCAAGACCTACCTCTTTCAGCTAGTTTTTTGTCTTTCTTTCCACATAATCATAGCAGAAGCCTGATATATTTGTACTACCCCCCCCCCCCCGAACTGTTTCTGTTCTATTTAATCGCCTCTTCTTTTCCTTCTCTTCTTTTGTTGTGAATGGTCACATCTTTCCTATCAGTAATTTGGCGTTCTTTTCTTATGTTATTGTTTATTTTAATTGTACACTGCTTTGCTGTTTCAAAGAAGCAATATATCACATTTTAAATAAACTTAACTAAAACATAAAACCTACAAGAAAAGGCTTGAGATACTCAAGATGTGCTCACTAAGAGCCCAGTCCCCGAAGGGGTACGTCTGGGCGCCCCCGGGCAGGATGGGCCCATTAGGACCCGATTCTATACTGCAGGAGTAAGAAGACCCTGCTGGTACAGGGTCGGGCCCTGGGATGGCCCAGCATGCCCCTTCCAGTGACTCCCGATTTCCTACCGCCCAACCCAGATGGGGGCCGTTGGGGCCCAGATCAGGTAGCGGGGACTCACCGTGAGTATCCTGTTGCTCTGGTGGGGGGGACGACTGCTGGGCTCTAGGGGGAGCTGTTGGACAGCATCGGAGGAGCATCCCACTCTTATTCCACCTCGGAGGTGGAATAAGCAAGGTGTCCTCCTGGCGATCCCTGGATGTACAGGACTGTCACTGGAATCGGTCCTATATGTCTGGGGGTTGGTCCTGCCCACGCTCCACCCACTCAACACCCCCGTGCCACCCCCGTTCCCTGCAGCATACACCGTAGCTCTGTACGTGCAGTGGAGCCGGGAGGCAGCATAGGCTGAAGGCAGATAGCGGGGCTGGACATTGTGGATCGGGCCCTAAGGTGGTTATTTTAGAAGCCCTATTCACATTTTAAATGTGGATGTGGCAGCATGCAAACCTGGAAGCCACGGGGTTTTAGGAAGGCTATGTGATACATGATTCCACACTGGGTACATCTATCTCTGCACCTCTCCTTCATGGACGTTCCTGGGTGAGGCCTGGGAAGTGTAGTGCCTGCACATCCTTGATGTATTTCATATATGTGGAGTTGTGCAGAGTGAAATGTTTAAATGTGCCAATCTACACTTGCAGTAAATCATGAATATGTATGGAACCAAGGGCCAGGGAGTGTGTCACTGGGAGTTTGGGACTGGCACAGCTGGGGGGAGGGAGGCAAAATCTACCAAGGTGTAGGAAAGGGGAGGAGGATAGATTTGAGAAAGGGAAAGGGGAATTGGATTTAGCTCGCACCTCTTCTCAGAAGTTTAAAGTGAGCTTCATCCAGGTACAGTAGACATTTCCTGTCCCTAGAGGGCTTACAATCTAAGTTTATACCTAAGGCAATAGAGGGTTAAGTGACTTATCAAACATCAAGATGAGCCACAGTGGGATTCAAACCCTGGCTTCCCTGGTTCTAGTCCACTGCTGTACTATTAGGCTACTCCTCTACTCCAAGAGGGCACAGGATACACAGCAGTGAAACAAATGGTAGCTCAAAAGACACCACAAGCAGAGCACTCACACTCACAGAAACACACCAATGAAAGGAGCGAGGGGAAAAGAAGAGTCGCAACCCCTAATTGTCAAGGTGAGTAAACAGCTTTTATTGGAACTACCCCTATGCAGGCCACACTCTGGATGCCATGAGTAAGCTCAAAGTCATTGGCCATTATAAGTGTGGACACTGCTCCATTTGTAATCACACCTTGGTCACAAGGGACGTCTTTGTACATCCTATCACCAATCAAAAGGTTTTCCTCACAGATTTTTCAAACTGTGAATCAGACCATGTGATCTATGTGGTGGTCTGTCTTTGTAAGCTACTCTACATAGAAAAGACAAAACACAGTATATGCTCTCACATAGTCAAGCACAGGAGATGCCTGAAAAGGCGGGTTGAGAAAAAAACCTCTTGTTGTACACTGGGTCTCAATACAACATTCCTTATGCGACCGCAAATTCTTTGTGATCAAGGCAATGAAACCCCCATTGGAGAGGAGATGATAGAGAAAAAATTTTATTGCAGTTAGAAGAAAAATATATTTTTAATTTGGGTTACTTTCTCTGTTTTTTTATGCTTTTAACGATTTTTAATTTCACTATTTAATAGTTCTAATATTATTATCACTTTTAGTTTTTTAATCTATCCAATTATGTATCCTGTTCCCTTCCTCTCTATCTCCCTTCTATCCCCCTCTCTTTTCCTTCCCCTTCCCTTTCCTCCCTCCACCCTCTTCCTCCCTCCCCCTAACCCCTCCCTCTGCCTTTCTTTTCTTCCTCCCTTCCCCATCCTTCCTCACTATTCACCTTTTCCCCTTCTTCTTTCTTCCTTCCCCCCTCTTCCTCCCCCTTTTTTAGCACTTAAGAACATAAGATATGCCATACTGAGTCAGATCAAGGTCCATCAAGCCCAGTATCTTGTTTACAACAGTAGTCAATCTAGATCATAAGCACCTAGCAGTCTCCCCAAAAGACACAGGTTCCTCATTGCTTGTATTGGGTCAAGCACTGATATCCTGGGTTCGTTTAATAATGGTTTATGGACCTTTCCTCCAGGAACTTGTCCAAACTGTTTTTAAAACCATCTACACTACAGCTTTTACTACATCCTCCGGTAACAAATTCCAGAGTTTGATTACACGTTGAGTGAAAAAATATTTTTTCTTATTAGTCTTAAACAGGTTACCCTGTAGCTTCATTGCATGTCCCCTAGTCTTTCTATATTCTGATAACGTAAACAATCGATCTACGTTTACCCGTTCCATTCCATTCATTAATTTATAGACCTCTATCATATCTCCCTTCAGCTGTCTCTTTTCCAGGTTGAAGAGCCCTGACCTTTTCAGCCTCTCTCCATAGGAGTATCCTTCCATCCCCTTTACCATTTTGGTGGCTCTTCTCTGTACCTTTTCTAATAACGCTATATCCTTTTTAAGATACGGCGACCAGAGTTGAACACAATATTCAAGGTGCGGTCACACCATGGAACGATACAGAGGCACTATAATATCCTTTGTTTTATTTTCCATTCCTTTCTTTATGATACCTAGCATTCTATTTGCTCTCTTGGCCGCTGCTGCACACTGGGCGGAGGGTTTTAAGATGTTATCCACGATGATGCCTAAATCTTTTTCCTGGGTGGTGGTTCCCAATGTGGAAACTTGCATCGTGTAACCATGGTTTGGGTTATTCTTTCCTAGGTGCATAACTTTGCACTTGTCCACATTAAATTTCATCTGCCATTTGGATGCCCAGTCTTCCAATTTATCAAGATCCTCTTGCAATTTTCGACAATCCTCATGGGTTTTAACAACTTTAAATAGTTTTGTGTCATCTGCAAATTTGGTTACCTCACTCGTTATTCCATTTTCCAGGTCATTTATGAATATGTCAAAAAGCAGCGGACCCAGCACAGATCCCTGGGGTACTCCACAATTCACCTTTTTTCATTGGGAAAATTGGCCATTTAGCCCTACCCTCAACTTTATATCTTTTAACCAGTTCCTGATCCACAATAGTACACTGTCTCCTATCTCATGACTCTTTAGTTTTGCCAAAAGTCTCTGATGAGGGACCTTGTCAAAGGCTTTCTGAAAGTCCAGATACACTATATTAACTGACTCACCTTTGTCTACCTGTTTATTCACACCTTCAAAAAAACATAACAGATTAGTAAGACAAGATCGTCCTTGTCTAAAGCTGTGTTGGCTGTCTCCCTTTGAGCCATGACTATCTACATGTTGAGTAATTTTGTTCTTTATGATGGTTTCTACATGTTTCCCGTTACTCACATCAGGCTGACTGGTCTGTAGTTTCCCGGATCACCCCTGGAACCCTTTTTAAAAATTGGAGTTACATTGGCAATCCTCCAATCTTCAGGTATTATAGATGATTTTAATGATAGGTCACAGATTACTAATAGGTCTGCAATCTCATATTTCAGTTCTTTCAACACCCTTGGATGTATACGATCCAGTCCAGGTGATTTGCTATGCTTCAGTTTATCAAATAGTTGTAATACATCTTCTCGGTGCATCGATATTTCTTTCAGTTCTTCCGAAGTATCACCTTTAAATACCACTTCAGTCATGGGCAACATCCCTACATCTTCCTCAGTAAAGACCAAAGCAAAGAATTTATTCAGTCTCTCTGCTATAGCCTTGTCCCTTCTTACTGCCCCTTTTACTCCTCTATCATCTAATGGTCCAACTGACTCTCTCACAGGTTTTTTGCTACGAATGTACTTGAAAAAGTCTTTATTACGAGTTTTTGCTTCCACAGCAAGTTTCTTCTCAAATTCTCTCTTTGCCTGCTTTATCAATGCCTTGCATTTAACTTGCCAGTGCTTGTGCTGTTTCCAGTCTTCGTCATTTGGCTCTTTTTTCCATTTCCTGAAAGATGCGTTTTTGGCAACAACAGCCTCTCTGACCTCACCTTTAAACCATGTTGGCAGTTTTTTGGACTTCCTTCCACTTCTCTTAAAGTATGGAATACAGCTGGTCTTGGCTTACAAGATAGTATTTTTAAACAACACCCAAGCTTGATGTAAGTCTTTAACCTTTGCAACTGCTCCTTTTAGTTTTTTCTTAACTATTTTCCTCATTTTATGATAGTCTCCCCTTTGAAAGTTAAAAGGTAGTACTGTGGATTTCCTTACCATCCCTCCTCCATTAATTAAATCAAATGCGATCATGCTGTGATCACTATTGCCAAGTGCCTCCAACATCCTTATCTCTTGTACCAGATCTGGTGTTCCACTAAGGACTAAGTCCAAAATGGCTTCCCCTCTGGTCAGTTCATGAACCAGCTGCTCTAGGAAGCAGTCATTTTTTTCATCTAGAAACTTTATCTCCCTAGCATGTCATGCCATGACACTGACCCAGTCAATACTGGGGTAATTGAAATCACCCATTGTTATTACTGTGCTGTAACTTTTGTTAGCTTCCCTGATTTCTTTGAGTATTTCATTATCCATTTGTTCATTCTGCCCAGGCTGTCGATAGTACAACCCCACTGCCATTGCCTTCCCCTTTTTACATGGAATTTGAATCCATAGAGATTCTACAGAAATTGTTTTCCTGCAAAACTTTAATCCGTTGTGACTGAATGCCCTCACAGAGCGCAACCCCTCCATCAATTTGATCAGCTCTATCATTACGATATAGTTCGTACCCAGGTATCACAGTGTCCCACTGGTTGTCCTCCTTCCACCATGTCTCTGAGTTACCAATCACATCTAACTTCTCATTTAGTGCTATATATTCTAACTCTCCCATCTTATTTTTCAGACTTCTAGCATTTGCATACAAGCATTTTAGAGACTGTATTTTATTCATATTAATCTGGTTATCGGTAGGCAGGGGTAATTTGGAATTTTTATGCTCTGTCTGCTCTGTACTCAACGGCATTTGGGCTATCTTTGTCTTTATTGGAACCTCTCTGCTGATGTGCCCTAAGTTCATTTTTTGGTAGTATCCTTCAAGAATACATTGTTCTGAACCATGCGCTCTTGGGAGAGTGTTGGCTCTCTGCTATTATCTAGTTTAAAAGCTGCTCTATCTCCTTTTTAAAGGTTAATGCCAGCAGCCTGGTTCCATCCCAGTTAAGGTGTGGCCCATCCCTTTGGAAGAGCCCCTCCTTTCCCCAGAATGTTCCCCAGTTCCTAACAAATCCAAAACCCTCATCCTTGCACCATCATCTCATCCACGCATTGAGATTACGGACAGGGGCGGCCCAAGGGGGGTGCGGGGCCATGTGCGGAGACTCGGTGCGGGGCCTCATTTGCATAAGTGGCCTTATTTGCATAAATATTTGCATAATGTTACCATACACTAACTTTTAATAAACATGTCTCTTAATGAGTGTATGGATAAAGAAAGACTAAAAGATTTCTACATTACTATAATCCAGTGCCAACCGCCAGGCACATTAGGAACTACTACAAACGCTGGCCCATTTAGAACCCATAGCAAACCCGCCGTATCCTGACAGCATTACCAGGACTCACAAAGCACCATACCCTACCTATCAAAAGGCAACACTGCAAATATTAAACCAATACATTTCAGAGAATACTGGGGAAAGAGAACAAGTGGCAATGTCAAATATGAATTACATAAACAGAATACCTCAGCTCAGTTACACATGCAGAACATAGACCATCACCAAACAAGGAATCACAATTTAGAAACAGGAAGGCAATAATTAAACTGGGAACCCCGAAAGCCAAACTTGGAATGTACAACAACACTGTAGAAATAAAACTATAAATTAATTTCCTCTTGTACCAAACAAAGCGCAGACGTTAATGATGCACATTTCCCAGAGCTTTCATATTCCAGTTAATAAATTCAAAATAAAGAGATATCTTTCTACCTTTTGTGCATTTTTTTTCAGTTGCAATTGGTCCAGCCACTTTCTTCTGGTTTCTTCATGTTTTCTGCTAACTCTCCATCGTCTGCTGTCCATTTGTCCTTTCTTCTCTCTTCTAGTTTTTTTTTCCATTCTCTCTCTCTACATCTGCTTTAACATACTAATCTTTCTCCTTTTGCTCTTTCCTCATTCCTATTTCATCCACACAAATTTTACCCCTCCATCCTCAATCCCCAATTACTCTCCCAATACCCGGCCAATTGTAGATTTTTCATCCCTCCTACACAAAATATTTTTCCCCTTTCCATTTACTCTCCCAGCCCCATCCCATTCTAATCCTCCCCCAACATCAGCTCCCTTCTAGTTCCAGTCTCACCCAGCATCCATTCCCTTCTAGTCCCTGCATCAGCCCATTTCCAGTCCTAGCCCCCCCATCAGCCCATTTCCAGTCCTAGCTCCCCCATCCATTTCCAGTCCAAGTCCCTTCATCAGCTCATTTCCAATCCTAGCCCCCCCCCATCAGCCCATTTCTAGTCATTTCCTAGCCCCACCATCAGCCCATGTCAAATCATAGCTCCCCTCCACTCAGCCCAATTCCAGTCCAAGCCCCCCATGAGCCTGCTTCCAGGTCTAGCGCCGCCATGAGTCCATGTCAATTCAAGCCCCACCACAGCCCATTTCCAATCTTAGCTCCCCCCAACAGCCCATTTCCAGTTCTATCCTAGCTGTTCCATCAGCCCATTTTCAGTCCTAGCTCCCTTCCCTCACAGCCCATTCCATTCCAAGCCCCCTCCCCATCAGCTATTTGCAGTTCAAGCCTCCCTTCCACTCAGCCCATTTCCAGTCCGAGCAACCCCCCAACCCATTACCAGTCCTAGCCCCCCGTCAATCAACTTCCAGTCCTAACCCCCATCACCCCATTTTCAGTTTAAGCCCCCCCTATAACCCATTACCAGTCCTAACCCCCCATCAGCCCATTTCCAGTCAGCCCCCCATAGCCCATTGCCAGTCCTAAACCCCATCAGCCCACAGCCCATTACCAGTCCTAACCACATCAGCCCACCTCAAGTCCTAACCCCTCCCCATCAGCCCATTTCCTGTCCTAGCCCCCCCATAGCCCATTATCAGTCCTAACCCCCCCATCAGCCCACTACCAGTCCTAACCCCCCCATCAGCCCACTACCAGTCTTAACCCCCCCATAGCCCATTACCAGTCCTAACCCCCAATCACCCATTTCCAGACAGCCCCCATCAGCCCATAGCCCATTACCAGTCCTCACCCCCAGCACCCCAGTTCCAGACAGCCCCCATCAGCCCATAGCCCATTACCTGTCTTAACCCCCCATAGCCCATTAACAGTCCTAACCCCCCCAATCAGCCCACTACCAGTCCTAACCCCCCATCACCCCATTTCCAGACAGCCCTCATCAGCCCACAGCCCATTGCCAGTCTCAACCCCCCTCCCTAGCCCATTGCCAGTCCTAACCCCCCTCACCCCATTTCCAGACAGCCCTCATCAGCCCACAGCCCATTGCCAGTCTTAACCCCCCCCCATAGCCCCGTGCCAGCCCTCATCAGCCCACCGCCCAGTGCTAGTCTTAAACCCCCCCATAGCCCACTGCCAGTCTTAACCCCCCCATCGCACCTTTCCAGTCTTAACCCCCCCTCCCCAGCCCACTGCCAGTCTTAACCCCCCCAGCCCATTCCCAGTCTTAACCCCCCCTCGCCCATTGCCAGTCTTAACCCCCCCCATTGCCAGTCTTAACCCCCCTCCCCAGCCCACTGCCAGTCTTAACCCCCCTCCCCAGCCACTGCCAGTCTTAACCCCCCTCCTAGCCCACTGCCAGTCTTAACCCCCCTAGCCCATTGCCAGTCTTATCACCCCCCCATAGCCCATTGCCAGCCCTCATCAGCCCACAGCCCATTGCCAGTCTTAACCCCCCCATAGCCCACTGCCAGTCTTAACCCCCCCCATAGCCCATTGCCAGTCTTAACCCCCCTCCCCAGCCCACTGCAAGTCTTAACCCCCCCCATAGCCCACTGCCAGTCTTAACCCCCCCCATAGCCCATTGCCAGTCTTAACCCCCCTCCCCAGCCCACTTCCAGTCTTAACCCCCCCATAGCCCATTGCCAGTCTTAACCCCACCTCCCCAGCCCACTGCCAGTCTTAACCCCACCTCCCCAGCCCATTCCCAGTCTCAACCCCCCCCAGCCCATTGCCAGTCTTAAAACCCAGTCTTAACCCCCTCTAGCCCATTGCCAGTCTTAACCCCCCCCATAGCCCATTGCCAGTCTTAACCCCCCCTCCCCAGCCCACTGCCAGTCTTAACCCCCCAGCCCATTGCCAGTCTTAACCCCCCTCCTAGCCCATTGCCAGTATTAACCCCCCATAGCCCATTGCCAGTCTTAACCCCCCTCCCTCCCTAGCCCATTGCCAGTATTAACCCCCCCCCCTCCCTAGCCCATTGCCAGTCCTACCCGCCCCCCCCCCTTCGGCTCATGGCAATTTAAAAGAAAAAAAAAAAAAGCTGCCCGCTGCCGCCTCATGGAGTGTCCCGCAGGGCTCCCTCTGCCCGGCGGAACTCTCCCGGTGCGGCTGAGCCCCTCTGTGCCGGCTTGCAGATACGCGAAGGGAGAGTGTCTCCCTCGCATCTCTGTTAAGCCCGCAGGGGCAGATGGGAAATTTCCCATCAGCCCCTGCTTCCCATCAGCCCCTGCGGGCTTAACAGAGACGCGAGGGAGACACTCTCCCTTCGCGTATCTGCAAGCCGGCACAGAGGGGCTCAGCTGCGCCGGAAGAGTTCTGCCGGGCAGAGGGAGCCCCGTGGGACACTCCATGCCGCCGTGGCGGCAGCGGCCAGCTTTTTTTTTTTTTAAATTTAATTAAGAAAAAAAAGCAGAATGTTCTTTGCGCGGGGCCCCCCGAAACGCGGTGCCTTGTGCAAAAAACATTCTTGCTCAATGGACGGGCCGGCCCTGATTACGGAGCTCTGCCTACCTTTTGGGTCCTGCGCGTGGAATGGGAAGCATTTCGGAGAACACTACCCTGGAAGTTCTGGATTTCAACTTCCTACCTAAAAGCCGAAATTTAGCCTCCAGAACTTCCCTATCACATTTTCCTATGTCATTGGTACCGACATGTACCAAGACAGCAGACTCCTCCCCAGCACTATCTAAGACCTTGTCTAGGTGGTGCGTGAGGTCCGCTACCTTCGCACCAGGCAGGCATGTTACCAGGCGATCCTCATGTCCACCAGCCACCCAGCTATCTACATGCCTAATGATCAAATCACTAACTATAATGGCTGTCCTAACCCTTCCCTCATGGGCAAATAGCCCTGGAGAAACCTCCTCGGTGCGAGAGGGTTTTACATCACCTGGAGGACAGGTCCTAGCTATAGGATCACTTCCTGCCACACCAGGGTGATGCTCTCCTGTCACGTGACGTCTCTTCTCCATGGCAACAGGGATGCTGCCAGACTAGAGGTGGGACTTCAGGACTATATCCCTGTAGGTCTCATCTATCTACCTCTCTATCTTCCTTATGTCTTTCAAGTCTGCCACTCTTGCCTCCAGAGATTGGACAAAGAGCAAAGAGCTCCTTGCACCTTGTGCACACGTAAGACCCCTCACCAACTGGGAGAAAATCATACATTTGACACTCAATGCAAAAGAATGGAAAGCCCCCATCTTGCTTCTGGTCTGCTGTCTGCATCTTAGTTTTAAGGTTGTGCTTAGATATTTAAGTTCTTTACTTACTAAGGGTTGCTAGGGATACTTATACTAATACAACTATGTCTAATACGTTTAATGTACTTTGTTCACCTGAAGTTTAATTAATCTCAGATCCTTAATGTATGCTGATGAGAATAAACAGCTGCACCTAAGAGTGAATATGGCACCTCCTTTCTTTTATAAAGCTGTGATTATCCCAGGGGTGGGTGGGTGTCACTTTTAACTTTATTTTATGAGTTTTACTATGGTTTTTAGGATGTACCCCCTTTCTATTAACTTATTTATTTGTTTTTAAGATCAATTTTCAGACACATTATTGATTTCTTTATCCTTCACAGTAGTTGCCTTTTAATGGTTTCTTCATTTAGGGCTCGATTTTCACCAAGGCGCTGAGGTCTGCCATACCTGTAGAAAGTCACCTGGTCAGGAAAAATGCTCAAATCATGAGTCATGTGTCGCCAAAATGGGCAGGCTATGAAAATGCAGCACAAACTGAGCACAGTGGCAGGCGCCTACCATGGTATATACGGGTAGCGCAAGGCATGGAACCCAGGCTTGCACCCAAGGTTGACAGGCCATACCCATGTATGTAACTGCAATGGCGGCCAGAGAAGCAGGATGGCAGGTATGCATGAACACAGGTAAGGAGTGTCCGGCATTCCCATGCACTGCTTGTGTCGCTTACCTGTGCATAGATGGTACCATCACGCAAGCATCCACAGGCTGTCTGATCCCCGTGGCTGGGGCAGAGAGACATCTGCGGATTGGCGGTAAGGAGAAGAGTGAACTTCAGCCCCAGCGAGAGTGCAAGCCTTGTCCACTGTGTGCTTCAGCACAAGGGAGTGCTTTACCTCAGGGATGGCTGTCGGGCAAAAGTGCGGTGGTCAACAGCCATATGGAGGGGCATCAAACTCCAGCTGTACTGGTAAGGAGGACACAACAGGTGGGGGGGCGAGCATCATGCTAGACTGACAAACCCTGAAAGGCACAGCTGTGGATCCGCACAGGGGGACAGGACTGTAATGCCAAGCCACATGCTGATAGCTGCCCCAATGGGTGCTGATCAGGTGGTGGTGGGGGATGGCCACACATTGGCACAGGTGCCAGCCATGAGTGCCCATAGCAGGGGCTTACCCACATTCAGCAGATGGAGAGGCCGCTGCACCCCTGGTGATAGTGACAGCAATGCCACAGGACATGCACAGCAATGGTACTAGCTGGTTTAGGGAGAGCTGAGGTTGGGCTGGGCACCACAGGGGATCCCACCTGCCAGTGTGGATGTCCTGGACACCTGCTCCACCCCCCAGCACAGGGGTCTGGAGTGACTGGTGGCAAAACCCACATGTGTGTTGCCTGTCTGTCCCTGCAAGTAGATCTGCCAATACTGCCTGCCACCCCTTGTCCTGCTGTGGCAGCATCTCAATGATATGATGCAACAGAACATGACAGATCTGCAATGGCAAGTATGCACAAGCTGTGACAGCCTGTCCATGCATGGTGCATGACAAACCATGCACTGCTATGGCCCCTGAGGCAGTGGATGCTCCCTGCCATGGCATGTGCCCACAGCCAAGGCCATGCACAGCCCACAACCAAGTACCATGGTGTCAAGGGATACTTGTGTGCAATAGATAGGAGCAAAGGAGGGGGAGGACTGCAGAGGTGCCCAAAGGACCCAGAGGGATGACACAGGTGAAGCAGTGACCCAGATGGCATTGTTGCCGGGGTGGCACAGGACACATGGCAAAGGTCCAGGGGAGTGGCGGGTAGAAGCACAGTAGCAGGCGCCAGAGGTGTATCAGCACAAGGACCCCACATGTGCCCCCCATGGGTATGTCCCCTGTTGTGAGTGCTACCCCTAAATGGGCCCTGGGTCCAAGGTATAGTGGGGACAGATAGATAGAAAACACCAAACTGCAAGGCAATAGTGATTGTGGTCTGTACAGCAGCAAAAGGCACAAGTAATGGACAAAGTACATACGTTAGTATCTTTCCTGGTACAAGGAATGTTGGTGGGCCAGGATACATCTTAGGACCCTTCCCATGGACAAAGCAAATTAATCTTGCAGGTTATTACCTTGGGAACAAATGCCATGTTGAGGAAAAGTGAAATAGGGTGATGGGTGATGGAGGTGTGGGAGGGGGGTGGGGGGAAAGTATCACATTGGCCACAGGGACCCAGCTAATAGATCCTCTCAGGAACATATGGAGACCTATAGGCCTATTGTGCAGGGTTCTGAAGCCCCCCCCCCCCCCCTACAGATGGAATGACGAGAACTGGACCAAATGGGTGACATCCGGAACATAAGTGCAATTACAGCTAACATGCTCAGATAGCCAGGAGGGGGGAGAAGAGGCCTGAGGAGCAGCTTCAGCAGGCTCTGTAAGTAGAAACATCTGTCTGTCCTTGACGAGGTGTTCACTGTGAATTGCTATTTCCATCACAGCATGCAGCTGTGTCTTTATCAGAGTCAGACTGAGAAGAACAAAGGACTGTTTGTTAGGCCCGCTGTAGCCTGGTATCTAGGCTGACCAGGGGAAAAGGGAACAGGTATGTTAGGGAGCATGGAAGACAGACAGACCAGGATAGCAAATATGTCCATGAATGGTGTCTACGCTACTGTACTAATAAAAAGGCAGCATATACAATACAAATCATAGTGGCAGCATAGAAGGTCATGTCTGTATCCCATACCCCAGCTCCCAGGATGGACAGGTTGCCAGATGGCTGCAGAATATAGTATGTACAACAGGTGAAAAGGTTGCACCAACCGAGTCCATGTGTGTCCACCCTCTCTCCCACAGGGAATATGGTCTGCAACGCACCCTTGAGGCCCTAAAGAGACGCTTCCGCTTACTGCACCGGAAGAGACTGAACAAGCTGCAGCAGATCAGGAAGCGGCTGGCAGCCGACAAAGGTCAGTGTGGTACACAGTTGAACCCAGCAGATACAGGGGGTGGCAGCCATGGCTGCCGAATTGGTGCAGGCAGAACACTTGGTGGTGGTCCCTCTCAGTATGCAATGATGGGAATATGCTATGGGCAGCCATGCCATCCCCCAGTGCCACCCTCCCATGTGTGCCCCAGCCGGCACCCAGGATGTGCATGTGCACATACACATGGATGGGGCATGGCAAAGATGGGTTGTATAGTGGCATGCATCCCCAGTGATGGCCCCAGGTGCACATTAAAAAACTAAAAGTGATAATACTATTAGAACTATTAAATAGTGAAATTAAAAATCATTATAAACATTAAAAAACAGAGAAAGGAACCCAAATTAAAAATAGATTTTTCTTCTAACTGCAATACAATTTTTTCACTGTCACCTTTCCAATGGGGTTTCATTACCTTGATCATAAAGAATTTGAGGTCGCATAAGGAATGCTGTATTGAGACCCAGTGTACAACAAGAGGTTTTTCCTCAAACCGCCTTTTTGAGGCACCTCCTGTGCTTGACTATGCAAGAGCATATACTGCATTTTGTCTTTCCTATGTAGAGTAGCTTACAAGGGCACACCACCACATAGATCACATGGTCTGATCCACAGTTTGAAAAATCTGTGAGGAAAACCTTTTGATTGGTGATAGGATGTACAAAGAAGTCCCTTGTGAACAAGGTGTGATTACATATGGAGCAGTATCCACACTTATAATGACCAATGACTTTGGGCTTACTCATGGCATCCAGAGGTCGGCCTGCATAGGGGTAGTTCCAATAAAAGCTGTTTCCTCACCTTAAAAATTAGGGGTTGCGACTCTTCTTTTCACCCCACTCCTTTCATTGGTGTGTTTCTGTGAGTGTGAGTGCTCTGCTTGTGGTGTCTTTTGAGCTACCATTTGTTTCACTGCTGTGTATCCTGTGCCTTCATGGAGTAGAGGAGTAGCGTAATAGTACAGCAGTGAACTAGAACCAGGGAAGCCAGGATTTGAATCCCACTGTGGCTCATTTTGATCTTGGATAAGTCACTTAGCCCTCCATTGCCTTAGGTATAAACTTAGATTGTAAGCCCTCTAGGGACAGGAAATGTCTACTGTACCTGGATGAAGCTCACCTTAAACTTCTGAGAAAAGGTGTGAGCTAAATCCAATTCCTCTTTCCCTTTCTCAACTCTATCCTCCTCCCCTTTCTCACAGTTTGGTAGTTTTCCCCTCCCTCCCCCCAGCTGTGCCAGTCCCAAACTCCCAGTGACACACTCCCTGGCCCTTGGTGCATCTATCACCCTCTTTCCCATTTCCCTACTGCTACTGTCTGTATGTGCCCCAGTGTTCGCTACAGCCTCTGTGTGGTTCCCTGGTGCCAGTGTGTGTGTTTGTGTATGTGTATGTGCAGGTGCATGTACAGTGCTGTGGGTGTCGGTGGTCAGAGTCACTGGGTATTGGTGGAGAGAGGCAGGAGTCATGGATGTTATCAATGTTATGACTGCATGGTTTGTGTTGGTCATGCTGCCTGAGGCCCACAGGGAGCCCAGGAAAGCCACTAGGAGGCATCCATATCAGAAGTTCTACAGGCCCAGGACTCATTTCCTGGACCTCATGGATGAGCAGTGCCTCATTAGGTTCCGCTTGGACAAGGCAGCCATCCACCATCTCTGCCAGGAGCTAGAGATGCTCCTCCACTCCACTACACAGAGGGGCCTGCCCATGCCTGTCCACCTCAAGATCTCCACAGCACTCGCCTTCCTAGCCACTGACAGTTTCCAGTCTTTGTTGGCTGACACTCTGGGTCTAAGCCAGTCATCCGTCTCACAGTGCATGTCACAATTCCTGAGAGCCTTTTTAATATGCATTGCACAACATGCAGCCTTCCCACAGACAATGCAGCAGAGGCAACAAACTATGATCCAGTTCCATGAGTGGCCAGATTTGTATCTGTACTGGGGCTCATTGATTGTACATATGTGGTCCTCAGGTCCCCATGAGAGAGAAATGTTACCTAAATGTTACCTGTTACAGGCAGGCATTTCACTCCCTCAACATGCAGGTGGTCTGCAATGCATACGGGGAAGTAACTGGTGTTTTTATAAGATTTCCAGGTTCCTACCATGACTCATACATCCTCACCCACTCTGGCATCTATGAGAGGTTTGAGAGCAGAAGTATCACCAGTGAATGGCTGCTTGGTAAGCCCTGCAGCAGCCCAGTTCATCACCTAGACATGTGCATGCTTGGAGATTGCATTGTACCATGGTAGTTGCAGCACTTGGCAAACAACCCATGGTTGCAGTGCTCACCCAGCACCTGAAATACCTTGGTGCAATACCCTAATATGTGTCCACTCTAACTCCACCCACACAGGTGACAGAGGTTACCTTCTGAGGAGATGGCTCCTGACCCCCATCATGGCACTGCATACAGAGGCAGGGAAACATTATAACACAGTCAACAGATACATACAGCTCAGGAGTTGCTTCCAGGGTTTTGACCGATCTGGGGATGAACTGCTGTAAGCCCTGAGAGGGTATGTGAGATCTTCATGACCTGCTGCCTACTCCAGACAGATACAGAAGGGCCATCCAATTGCAGCCTAACAGCCAGCTGTACTTTTTTCCTTGTTATTTATTTATTTTACTGGCCTATGATGTTATGATGTCTTACAACTATTAGATATGATGTAGATGTCTTACAACTATTAGATAAACTGAAGAGTTGCAAATCACCTGGGCCGGATGGTATACATCCAAGGGTGTTGAAAGAACTGAAATATGAGATTGCAGACCTGCTATCAGTAATCTGTGAACTATCATTAAAATCATCTCTAATACCTGAAGATTGGAGGATCGCCAATGTAACATCAATTTTTAAAAAGGGTTCCAGGGGTGATCCAGGAAACTACAGACCGGTGAGTCTGATGTCAGTACCGGGAAAAATGGTAGAAACCATCATAAAGAATAAAATTACTCAGCATGTAGATAGTCACAACCTAATGGGAGACAGCCAACATGGCTTTAGACAAGGAAGATCTTGTCTTACTAATCTGTTATGTTTTTTTGAAGGAGTGAATAAACAGGTGGACAAAGGTGAGTCGGTTGATATAGTGTATCTGGACTTTCAGAAAGCCTTTGACAAGGTCCCTCATCAGAGACTTTTGGCAAAACTAAAGAGTCATGGGATAGGAGGCAGTGTACTATTGTGGATCAGGAACTGGTTAAAAGATAGAAAGCAGAGGGTAGGGCTAAATGGCCAATTTTCCCAATGGAGAAAGGTGAATAGTGGTGTACCCCAGGGATCTGTGCTGGGTCCGCTGCTTTTTGACATATTCATAAATGACCTGGAAAGTGGAATAACGAGTGAGGTTATCAAATTTGCAGATGACACAAAACTATTTAAAGTTGTTAAAACCGAAGAGGATTGTGAAAAATTGCAAGAGGATCTTGATAAATTGGAAGACTGGGCATCAAAATGGCAGATGAAATTTAATGGGGACAAGTGCAAGGTTATGCACCTAGGGAAGAACAACCCAAACTATGGTTACACGATGCAAGGTTCCACATTAGGAACCACCACCCAGGAAAGAGATTTAGGCGTCATTGTGGATACCTTGTTAAAACCCTCGGCCCAGTGTGCAGCGGCGGCCAAGAGAGCAAATAGAATGCTAGGTATGATAAGGAAAGGAATGGAAAATAAAACAAAAGATATTATAATGCCTCTATATCGTTCCATGGTGAGACCGCACCTTGAATATTGTGTGCAATTCTGGTCGCCGTACCTTAAAAAGGATATAGCGTTATTAGAAAAGGTTCAGAGAAGAGCCACCAAAATGGTAAAGGGGATGGAAGGATACTCCTATGAAGAAAGGCTAAAAAGGTTAGAGCTCTTTAACCTGGAAAAGAGGCGGCTGAGGGGAGATATGATAGACGTCTATAAATTAATGAACGGAGTGGAACAGGTAAACGTAGATCAATTGTTTACATTATCAGAATATAGAAAGACTAGGGAACATGCAATGAAGCTACAGGGTAAACTATTTAAGACTAATAAAAGAAAATATTTTTTCACTCAACGTGTAATCAAACTCTGGAATTTGTTACCGGAGGATGTAGTAAAGGCTGTTAGTGTAGCTGGGTTTAAAAAAGGTTTGGACAAGTTCCTGAAGGAAAGATCCATAAACCATTATTAAGAAGGGACCCAGGATATCAATGTTTGACCCAGTACAAGCATTGTGGAACCTGTGTCTTTTGGGGAAACTGCTAGGTACGTATGACCTAGATTGGCCACTGTTGGAAACAGGATACTGGGCTTGATGGACCTTGGTCTGACCCAATATGGCATATCTTATGTTCTTATGTTCTTATGATGTGTTTGCTGTATTGTATTTTTAGATGTCTGTATGTCGTAAATATCTGATAGATGAGAGATAGAGATAAATACAATTAATGAAATGAAATGAGGAGCTGTCGGAGGCATCATCCAGCATATCAGACTTCTGGGAGACCTTGTGGAAGGGGGGAAAGCAAAAGAGTTCACCCTCATCATGGGTCCTGACATGTGGGAAGTGGGTAGAAGTGGACAGACAGATGGTGGCACCAATATGCCAGAAATGAAGGCAGCGGTGGTGGCAGTGGCGATGGACAGTGCAGGCACCCTCCTCCTAGCTGCAGATGGGGACACCAGGGGCACAGATGGCACTGTGCTTTCATCAAGAGGTAAAAAGGGGCCAAAAGTGCTGCATTTCTGTGAAGTCCCAGCATGGACTCATTTGAGGATCTCTGTTGCTTGTATCTGTCTCTACTCTAGGGGATGTAGTGTTTCTGCAGGGCAAATGGCGGTCTCAGCAGCTCAATCTTCTTAGCATACTGCACCTGATATTAGACATTGTTCAGTAGACATTCTGCACAGCACAGACTTGGTGACTCCAGTGACTGGTCCTAGGGATGTCCTGGCTGTCACTTGCCCCTGCTTCCTTCCCAGGTGTCTGAAGAGAGGGAGGTAGAAGCTATAGATGGGTCTCCTGGACGACATCCTCCTCCTCCTCCACTTGAGAAGTGACATTGTTGTCATCGTCCTTGGCACCCTGAAGTTCCAGGGCCCTGGATTCCTGCTCCTCCACCTGGGCCTGGTTGTAACGGTTCAGGAAAAGAGGGTAGGAGTGGTGGGGCAGGTTTATTAGGCATCTACATCACTGAGGGGAGAGGTTAAATGCTTTTTAACAAAGTATAAATAATAAAGTTTTTGAAAGAGATGAGTTTTGGTGGCAGCTTTGAATTTTGGATAAGAGAGGTCTAGGTGAAGATCGAGGAGGAAGTAATTCCAAAGGTTGGGAACAAGGAAATAGAAAGCAGATTTCTGAGCGGCTTCATTTTTTTGCTGGGTGGGAGGAAAAGGTATATTCCCTTCTTCTATGCTGTCGAGTATGATGGGCATCGGATTTGCCACAAACGCTCTTTTTATCGATCCTTTTGGTTTTAATGCTTTTTTTACATGTCCGTTTTGGATTACACCTCCTCTTTTTGTTTTAATCTTCCTTTTTTAAGCTTTTTCTGTAATGGTTGATAGCTCGGACCGAGTTCCATAGGTTTGTTTATATGTTTCTATGACAACCCTGGTTTGGTGGGCTTTCTAGGTTTTTTAAATGGAGGCTCCGGTCTGATCTGTGCACTGCTAGTTTTGGCAGCATCTAAGTACAGTGAGTAAAGGGCTCTTTAAACTTTATATTTTACTTTCACTTTGTATTTTACTTTCATCACGGGAAACTTTGATGATTTTAACACATGGTTTTTAATTGTCGGTTGTATACACATATTCTTTACAGGGCATTGACGTTCCAGTCCTGTGGTTGCATGACTATACCTAGAGTGTGTTCTTACTCATTTCACTATTCATTACTTTTCAGATATTTATATTTACATCTTATTTTCATTTGCCCTATGTATGTGTTACATTAGCGGTTGGGCTGGTCTTTTCTTATTTGGTTTTAAACAGCCCCTTAGCCTCTGATGGTATGCTGATAGTATGTGATTATGGTGGACTTATTCTGTAGGGACCCTATGCAGTTCTCAAGGATTGTTTGGAGCATGGGGAGGTATGGGGACTAGCATTTCTTTTCTTTAGGCTACTTATTTATAAAATGGATAGGTGGCTCCCTTTGTGTGTTTGGCACTCATATGAAGTTCTATATTGTTGATGCTACATGTCTCTTCCCCCTTTCCCCCTTTCCCTCCTTCCCCTGCTCCCAACCCCCCTTTCCCTCCATTATATATTATGTTCTAATTGGTTTGTCATATTTCATGTTATGGACTTATTTTGCTCCCAGTTTGTCCTTGAGAGGTGTACAACATTTCAAATAAGTATTCTCTGTCCGATGTTTTTGGTTTATATACATCCTTTATAGCTTTGTTTATTCTCTTCTACAAAGATGGTACAAATGTACCTTATTTTGTCCTCTTTCCTTATGCATTCACATCTAGTTATGGGCGATTCATGAATATAGTTTGTTTTATCCTTAGTATTGTTTTATATATACATACATTGTATTGTTTCATTATGATTTCACTTTTCATAATGATTGTCTTATGATATATGATTTTTATAGCATTCCTTATGTTAAAACTCTAATATAATGTCCTTCATATGGTTTTATTATGTGTTTTATTTATGTATTTTTATGTTACTGTTTATTTATTCTGGGGCAATTCAGAGAAGGACATGTGAAGCGGAGGTAAATGCATAACACGTGCACGTCCCCACCGAAGACAGGATTCCGTGCCCGATTGCAAAGACGTGCAAGCATGCACAGAATAAGGCGCCAGCCGTCTATGCCATTACATATGTAGCACACATCCAGGCCCGCGCGGCCTGTCCATGCAACTTGCAAGTGCAGGTCCGGAAACCATGCTGCTGGCGTGTAAGTACGAAAATGTGCCCACCTGCACTGTTTCCCATGTGCGACAGGAAACAGGATGGAGTGATTACCCCCCATCTGCAGCAAGACCCATACAACACGCCAAGTAAACTTTTCTGAGGCAGAGACCCTCCTGCTCTGAAGGCTGGTGATTGAAAATGAGCATGCCTTGCTCCTCACGCCACACAGACGGCCAGTCCTAGCTGCAGCATGCAGGGGCTGGGAGCGCATCAGGACCACCCTAGCACAGTAAGCAGGAAAGGGGGAAGGCAGGGGAAATGCATGTGGTGGGACAAAAACAGTGCAAAGAGCCAGGGAGTAGCTACAAAGTAAAAGGGCAAAAGGAGCAAGGGTTAGCTGAACCCACCACACGACCGAATGTCTGTAAACACACAACTGGGCCCCCACAGGAAACAAGCAAATAGAAACACAATGGCCAAGAGAAAAGCATGGTGGTAATGCAGGCACAAAGGATAAAAGGGAAAGCACATACCAAAAGGAAACATGAAACATACCTACCATGTGTAACAGTGCAGTGCAGCAACATGGCCTGATAATGTCAATCAAAACACAGCATAGTAGAAACAAAGAAACATGATGGCAGAAAAAGACCACATGGCTTAACTAGTCTGCCGTCCCATAACAATCACTACAATAGTCCCCATGTCCCTTGAGAGATCCCTGTGTCTGCCCCATGCCCTGTGAAGTCCAATACTGTCCACAACACCACCACCTCCAATGGGAGATTATCCCATGCAGCCACCACTGTGTCTGCAAAAGAAACATCCCTGCATACTACACTGAGTCTATCCCCTATCACCCCATCCTATGTCATCTTGTAGCAGACAATAGAAGGAGGCTCCCAATCTCTGCATGTATGCCATGGAGATATATAAATGTTGTAATCATATCACTGCCATCCTGCTGTCATGCCAATGTATACCTAAAAGAACCATAGGTCTGTCCTCAGATGGCCAAAATGTAGAGCACCAACTATATTAGTAGCCGTCCTCTGTACCAACCCCAACCTGGTAACATCTGTTTGAAGGTGCAGACACCAGAATTGCATACAGTACCACAAATGTGGACGCACTGGAGAACCACAGTGGCCTGTAAAAGTATTCATCCCCATGGTAGTAGTCCTGTTTTGTCGCATGATGTACAATCTGGAATGAAGATGGAGGGTCATGTGGATGTTAGGAAAGGGATCTAACAATATAGGCCAAATTGGTGAAGTGAAATGACAATAAAAAATCTTGTATATATAAAAAACAAGTAAAAACTGAAAAGATGTGAGTGCATATGTTTTCAACCCGCTGTCTATGAAACCCCTAAATAAGATCAGGTCCAACCAATTAACCACAGACGTCACATAATTAGGTGATCAGGATCCACCTGTGTGCAAGTATTGTCACATGATCTGTCACATGATGCCTGTACAAATATACCTGTTTAAAAAGGTCCGGACTCTGCAACACCACTAAGCAAACAACATGAAGACCAAGGAGCACTCAAAACAGGTCAGAGACAAGGTTATGGAGACGTACAGATCAGGATTGTGTCATAAAACAAAATCCTAAATTTTGAATACGCCATGGAGCACCATGAAATCCATTAAAACAAAATAGAAAGAATATGGCATCATGACAAACCTGACAAGAGAAGGCCACCCACTAAAACATACAGACTGGGCAAGGAGGGCATAAAGCAGAGATGCTACAAAGACACCAAGGAGAACACTGAAGAAATTGCAAAGATCCACAGAGGAGATGGGAGTATCTGTCCATAGGACCACTTTAAGTTGAATATTCCATGCACTGGGGCTTCATGGAAGAATGGCCAGACAAAACTCAGTGCCCAAAGAAAGATAGAAGAAAACAGGTTTGGACTGTGCACAACAGCATGTGGCGAACCTGCCAAACACATGGAAGAAGGGTCTCTGGGCAGATGAGATGAAAATTGAACTATCTGGCCATCATAGGCAATGCCATGTGTGGTGCAAACCCACACATCCTATCCCCGAGAACACCATTCACAGAGTGCAACATGGTGGTGGCAGCATGTGGGGATGTTTCTCATGGGCAGGGATAGGAAAACTGGTCAGGGCTGTAGGAATGATGGATGGCACGAAATACAGGGCAAGTCATGAGGAACACCTGTTTCAGCCTGCCAGAAATTTGAGACTGGAATGAAGGTTCACCTTCCAGCAGGACAATGACCAAAAAATGACGCTAAAGCTGGTGTAAAGGAAAACATGTAAATGACGTGGAATGGCCTATTCAAAGCCCAAACCACAATTGAACTGAGAATCTGTGCCATTATCTGAGGATTGCTGTGCACCAAAGCAACCCATCTAACATGAAGGGGTTGGAGCAGTATTGTCATAAGGAACAGGTGAATTCACAGTGGTCAGATGTGCTAAGCTAATAGAGACATACCCCAAGAGACCTGCAACTGTAATTGCAGCAAAAGTGCAACATAGTCACCTTGGGGGTGAATACATATTTACCCTCCTGCACCCATGTTATGTTGTCAGAAGTATTGTTTGTGCCACAATAAAGGACAGTTTGCAGCATCAAAGTCATTGGCATGTTCTGTGTAGCACATGGTGCTAACCCCCAAAACTCCATGTCGATTCCAGCTTGTAATGCGACAAAAAAGGACAAACACAGAGGGGATGAATACCTTTGCAATGCACAGTATACAGAGGCACTATCACTATCTGTCTTTTGTTGTCCATACCTCTCCCAATGCACCCAGAGATCCCACTAGCATCTGCTGTTGCCTGGCCCACCTGACCAGCCCTGGGAAGATCATCAGACACAATCACGGCCAGGTCCCACCCCTGAAATGTGTACAGAGGTACCACACCACACACAAGATAGTGCTCCCCTGGATTGCTGCAGCCCAAATGCATGACCAAAATTATATAGAAACGTAGAAATATGATGACAGAAAAAGACCTGTCACGCCCTTGCCCCTGGCCTCTGGCTTAGAGGGGTGAGGTAACGGAGAACTTCTCCTGGTGAGCTCAAATAAAATAGCTTTTCCTCAGGTGGATTCTGGGACATGTAGTTTGGCTCTTAAGAAGAAGTGTAGTCATGGTCCGATGTCAAGGCAAATGACAGAATTTATTTTAAAGGTTCAAGTAAACTGTACACAGGAATTTTGTCCATTCAGGATTGTTTGCAACAGAGCATTTAGATCAGTATAACTGCTTCACAATCTTTTAAACACATGCAGCTGGTTAACAACGTTGCTCAGTCTTAGAGAAACAGCTCTACTCAGCAAGGTAAAAATACTTCTTTTTTTTACAGTGTGTTTGTGAAGCACTTAATAGCAAAAGAATAACTCAGTTCCTCTGGAACAACCTCTTCTTTCCCTCCTTCTTTTCAGGATAGGTTTTAAACTCAAAATAAGAAAACAAGTAACAAACATTCACAAGCTTTCTCTTCAGCGTGACTCAGCACTTTGCCTGAGAAATGCAAACACGTGGAGTTTTCTTCAAACCCAATTCCTGGCTCAATTCCAGTTACCTGCTTCTAGGAGACTTTCTCATTCAATGCTAGCCTTTAGCATAATGATTCCATGCTTGTAGCTTGACACAGGGTACAGTCCATGGGGATATCTAGATCTTGCAATTCCTCCCCTGCCAACTCAATCTGCATATCCTCTGGTGTTGTTAGGGCAGTGTCCTGTTCAGAACTCTGGACACAGTGCTCAGAACACAGCCTCCCTGGGGGTTCTAGTGTCTCTCGTGATCTTAACTCTCCCCGATAAAGACAGTCAGTACCTGAAGCACTGGGCAGTTCTCCCTGGTTGTGCTCATTACGGTTCCTTGTCTCCTTCCAGCCTCTCTGGAACAGCTCTCTGTATTCCTCTCTGGGTTCTCTCCTGGAGATCTGCAGGTGCTCCTGGTTCCACTCCTGATTCCCCTGAATCCTCTGAGTTCTCCGAGCCTCCTGAGCTTCTCCTTTCCTCTGAGCTTCCCCTTTCCCCTGCTTTAGCAGGGGTTTATATTTCCCTCTCCAGGGCTCCAGCCCTTCCTCCACTCATCCCAGGTGATTGTAATCACCTCTCAAGCCTGCAGTTACGTCATAGGAGTTAGGGTGTGGCTGCCTGAACTTTCTCTCCCTCAGGTTTCTTTCTCTATGAGGGGCCTGAAATCCATGCCCTGCAGGGATTTCTCCTCTCTCTAAGTTAAAGTCATTGGCCTTTTCTATACTCATAGGCTGAAAACAGGCTTCCTTGTCACAGACCACATGGCCTATCTAGTCTGTCCTTCCATATCAACAACTACAACAGTCCCCTTTTTTCCTTTAGAGAACCTCTGTGTTTGTCCCATGCTTTTTTTAATTCAGTTACTGTCCTCATCTCTATCACCTCCACTGTGAGACTATTCCACGGATTCACCACTCTTTCCGTAAAGAAATATTTCCACATATCATTCCTGAATCTATCCCCCTTCACCCTCATCCCATGTCCCCTCATAGCAGAACTTGCTTTCAATTGAAAGAGGCTCTCTCCCTGAACATTTATGCCATGGAGGTATTTGAACATCTCAATCATATCGCCTCGATCCCGCCTTTCCTCTAAGGTGTACATATCCTTAAGTCTGTCCTCATATGCTTTATAATGAAGACCACTAACCATTTTAGTAGCCACCCTCTGCACCGACTTCATCTTATTTGCATCCTTTTGAAGGTGCGGTCTCCAGAATTGCACATAATACTCCAAATGAGGTCGCACCAAAGACTTAGACAGAGGCACTATCACTTCCTTTTTTCTGCTAGCCATTCCTCTCCGTATGCACCCAAGCATCCTTTTAGCTTTTGCCGTCACCTATTCTACCTGTTTAGCTACTTTAAGATCATCAGACACAACCACGCCTAGGTCCCGCTCTTCTTTAGTGGACAAAAGTACTTCACCCCCTATACTATATTGCTCCCTTGGATTGCTGCAGCCCAAATGCATGACCTTACATTTTTTAACATTAAATCCCAGCTGCCAAATTCTAGACCATTCTTTCTGGGTGTCTACTATAGTGCAGATTTTGGTATCATCCGCAAAGAGGCAATCCTTACCCGACAGCCCTTCCGCTATATCACTAACAAAGATTTTAAAAAGAATCGGACCAAGGACAGATCCCTGGGGCACACCACTGATAACATCCTTCTCCTCAGAGTGAGCTCCATTTACCCGCACCCTTTGTCACCTCCCACCCAACCAATTTCTAACCCAAGCAGTAACTTTAGGGTCCATCCCTAGGGTGCTTGGTTTGTTTATAAGTCGACTGTGAGGAACGGTGTCAAAGGCTTTACTGAAATCTAAAGACACCACATCTAGGGCTCTCCTTCGGTCCAACTCCCTGGTCACCCAGTCAAAGAATTCAATCAGATTTGTTTGACAAGACCTGCCTCTGGTGAATCCATGCTGCTTTGGATCCTGTAATCCGCTGGACTCCAGAAACCTCACTATTTTCTCTTTCAGCACCATTTCCAATAATTTACTCACCACTGAAGTAAAACTAACTGGCCTGTAGTTTTCAACCACATCCTTACTTCCGCTTTTGTGTAAAGGCACCACATGAGCCTCTCTTCAGTCCTTTGGCACCACTCCCAACTCCAATGAGGCATTGAAAAGGTCAGTCAGTGGAGCTGCTAGAATGTCCCCAAGTTCCCTCAGTATTCTAGGGTGTATCCCATCTGGTCCCATTGCTTTGTCTACTTTAAGTTGAACTAGTTTCTCACGAACACAATCTTCTAAAAAATTGTTCAAGATGTCCCTCGCTTCTCTTCCTGTTTGTGGGTGTTTTCTGAGGTCCTGCTCCTGGTTCTTCATCTGTGAACACAGAACAGAAATATTTGTTAAGCAATTCCGCTTTATCCTCAATCAGCTTCTACATATTCCTCCCTTTCACCCTTGAGTCGGACAATACCACTTTTGCCCTTCCTCTTCTCACTAACATATCTGAAAAATGTCTTTTCCCCCCATTTTATTGCATTGGCTATTTCCTCCTCTTTTTGAATCTTTGCTTTCCTGACTACTTTGCTAGCTTCTCTAAGATTTTCCGAATATAGATGCCTGTCTTCCTCTCTCTGTGATCTCTTGTATTTCATGAAGGCCTCCCTCTTTTCCTTCACTTTTTCAGCTACTTCTTTCGAAAGCCATAGTGGTCTCCTTTTCCTTTTATTTATCATTTTAACAATAAGGTTGGTTGCCCTTAAAATATCCCCTTTCAGTTTTGCCCACTGTTTTTCTACATCCCCCAGCTATTCCCATCCTGCTAATGACTCCCTGAGGTATTGGCACACGTGCCCATGGATGCTGGTGAGACTCCAGTAGCAGCTGCATTGGGAGCAAGGTGAGTGTGGAGGCATGGCACAGGAATGGAGCCATGACATATGACATGGCACAGGGCTGGTATGGCTGGGCACTGCAGGGGCGACAGCAGACAGAGCATGGGAAGTGTTTGACAATGGGGATATGGCAGCTCAACTCCCCCACCCACTATAACTAACAGTCACCTCTCTGCATCCCTTATACAGAAATCCCAGTCGAGAACTCACCCCCTCCCGCTGCGGCAGAAGAGGAGGAGGAGGATGAAGAAGATGATGAGAGGGATGAGGTGGAGGAGGAGGCAGAGGAAGAGGAGACTGAGGAGGGGATGAGCAGCAGCCACAGCAGTGGCTACATGTCCCTGTGTGAGCCCCAGCAACAGGTAGCCCCCACAACCTGGCCACCATGGAGACAGACACAACCACAACAGCCAACCCCATAGCACTATCCAGCACCTCCCCATTAGGGGAACGTGGGGATGAGGAGGTCTACACCCTCACCCTCATGGAAATTCTGTACTCCACAGTGGGAGGCCCTGGGCACAGAGGGGAGCACAGCAGGGGCTGAGGGTGGGGCGGAAGGGTACACCTGGGAGAGTGACCCTGAGGAGCAGGTGGAGGAGGAAGAGGAGTCCCTGGAGGAGGGGGAACTCAGGGACATACCGCCCAGGGACACCTAGTGAATGGAGGCAGGGGAAACACAGAGGGGGGATGGGAGGGGGTGGCAGGGTCAGAAGCAGGCAGGGGGTAGAGGGGAGGGAATGGGAGCATGCAGAGGGTATAGGGGAGGGATGGGGGAACAAGAACTGGGGGTGGAGATATGTGTGGCCAGAATGAGCTGGATCCTGACATGCCACCATGCAGTGAGCCAACAGCAGAGGAGGCATAGGCTGGCACCCTACAACATGGCGTGGGCACCATGGGTGCTGTGGAGCAGGTCCTAGCAGCAGCAGGACCCCTGGATTGCATTGCAGAGCACCTGCAGGACATCAGGGGTGACCTCCAGGCCTTCACCCAGACAGTGCAGTGGCTCATAGAGGCACTCATGTCCTTGCCCGGGCCAATGTGTGGAGGTGCTGGAAGCAGGTAGTCACCAATGCGGGGTTACAGGTGCAGCACATGTCTGTATGTGTGATGGAATGCTGCTGTGCCACTAATAAAACCCAGTAACTATGGAACACTGTGTCTGCATGTATGTCCACGCAGACACAGTGGGACATCCATCCCTGCTATTTGACCCCCTCTGCTGACCCCAACTAACCTCCCTGTATGTACATGGTGTTTGTACAGGGAAACTAGCCAGGGGTGGGAAAAGGGTGGGGCAGAGGCAGAGTTAGGGAGGGCAGTGGGCAGTCCGTGGCCCCAGATGTAGAGGGATGATTCTGATGTTGGCCTTGTATGTCTAGGGCCGGCAGGCTGTACAGGGAGCCTATTCCACCTCTGAGGTGGAAGATGATCCCTGAGATAGCGGGGGACAGGAGGCCTGGGTAGCCAAAAAGGTAGGAGGGGTGCAGGTGCTTTCCCGCAGCTCAACCGTGGCTTTGGGAGGCCAGATCGAGAATCGGGCTGTGGAAAAGCCAGGAACAGGTTGGTGGTTGGGGATCATGGCCCCTGAATACAGCCATGATGCCATGGCAACAGGACACAATGGTGCCATGGCCCCATTCAGGAGCCTTGACTGGGTTAGCTGGGTAAAGGCCTGTACGTGCAGGCAGGCCGGAATGAGGTCCCGGCCCGCACATACAGATCTAGTCATGATTCTGAAACCACAGGGATAGACATGCCTCATGGGACCAGACGTGTGTCTGCCCCTGTGCTTCTGATTCCAATCAGGTGTACAGGGCCATGGATGTTCTGATTGGAATGATGCTCATAAGGGGCCACAGGGGGTATGGTGGCACACAGGGCCCAATTGTGTGGCCGGGCAGGGCATGCACAATCACATGGCTGAACATGACATCCCCCCCATGCAGGCACCAGGCATGTGGAATACCAGCAGGCACCAGATGGCTGAATCAATGCAGTGTACAGCAGCCAAACTGTGTATGGGAGGAGTTGATGGGAGTGCCAGGATGGGTGCCTCCCTTGCACACACTGGCCCTGTCTGTCTGCCACTGGCCGCAATGGTGGAGTGGGTGTCCTTGGTTGCCTGGCTGGCTGGGGCAGGGTACAGGGGATGCAGCAGAAGTGCAATGGATGTGCCTGTTCACTGGATGAGCCAGGGCTGCAGCTGTGTTCGGTTGCAGATGTCCAGGGCTGGACAGGGTGTGTAGACCGGGGGTGCGTAGGGGCAGAAGTGGACACACCATTGGTGTGGGTGGGTGGTGGAACATGTGCTTGGCTCTGTCAGGGTGCCCTGCATGGGGGCACATGGTTGGCCAGGTGCTGGTGGGGGGCTGTACATTCGGGACTGGAAAGCACACATTGACAGATGGGGGGGTTACCGCCTGTGGGGGACAGAATGTCTCTTTGGACAGTGGACTTAGGTGGATATGCATGGGGCCTGCCTGCTAACGCCCAGCACTGCAATCCATCCACCAGTTCCACTAGCAAGGGCAGCCTACCTAAAAGTGCATTTGCATGAGGGCCCTCCTTGTTGCCATAGCATGTTGGTAGGCAGGACCATGAGATGGCTGGGGGGCCACCATGTCATCCACCTTGCCCTCAGGCTCACTGACTGGTGCATGAGGTGCAGGCTGCCTCTGGTGCAGGGCATAGTTGTACAGCATGCAGCATGCCAGGAATATCCTGCATACCTTGTCACCTTGTTTGGAGTATATAGTAGCTCACCACCAGACCAGTCAAGGCAATGGAAGCGGCTCTTCAGAAGGCCAAATGTCGGCTCAATGATGGTGCGGGTCAGCTGGTGTGACCAGTTATATCTCAATTCCTCAGGTGTGAGTGGGTTGATGACGGGGGTCGTGAGTCAGTCCCTCAGTGGGTATCTTCTGTCACCTGTGGAGAAGGGCAGTGACAGGAATGTCAGCATGTTGTGCCATGGCCAGCTATGCAGGTGTTGGCATACCCATACACCGCATGCCACCCCACCAGGTCCAACATGCATGTGTGCTGCAACTGTGCCATGTGGTGCCCCCCATGCCTAGGGCCAGCCAGCCCTGATGAAGAACTACCCCTGTGCATCCCCAGCTGCAGCAGTGCCCCAGCCTCTAATACGTCCATGTGGTGAATGTGGCCAGCCCCCCTGTGACCATGCAATGGCAGGGGCACCAGTGGCCCCCTGCCACATATGGCCAACCCACAGCCATGGTGTGGCCCCCCTGTGGGCATGGTCTGCCTGCATGTATACGGTTGACCATACCCCTTTGCCTCTGGGGGTATGCATCTGGGAATTGCAGATGACCTGCATGTTCAGTGAGTGGTAGGCCTTCCAATTCCTGTACACTGCTTTGTGAAGGTGCGGTGGGAGGAGGACCACACATGTGCAGTCAATAGCCCCAAGGATGGATGGGAACCTTGCGATCTTACTGAATGCCAGCATGGTCTGCTGCTGCTGCTGTGGGGTGCGTGGTAAGATTATGTACTGTGCAGCGCATCCCACAAAGGCATCCAGGAACTGGCTGATGCTGCGTGACACCGCTGCCTGGCTCAGCTCATCTGATGATTCCACAATGGACTGGAACGTGCCTGTCCCCAGGAAGGCTAGAGCTGTGAGCATCTTCACATGGACAGGCACTGTGTCCTTTCTGTGTGCCTGCATAGCAAGGTGTGGTTCCAGCTCCTGACACAGGTCATGGATTTCTGCATGGTCAAATCTGTATCAGATTCGGCACAGCTCATTGCTGGTGCCCAGGTACTGGGCGCATAGCCTGGGGACCCTGGCATATGGGTGGTAACATGCAGCACACTGACACAGTCAGCGATCACCAGCAGGGCAGTAGCAAACATGGCACTGGTCCTCTCATGTACAATCCTCAGACACCTGGCAGCAGCCCCTGGAACCTGTGGGAGGATGAGACAGGTCATTGGGCAGTCTAGGCCCAGGGGTGTGCCACAAAATGTACTCCCAAATGCCCCCTGTGGGTGGCAGGGGGGCAGGTGCTGCACTAAACTGCTGGCCCTGAACCCCACCCCCTTGCACATGCTACCAGAGTATCCAGTGGATGGCTTGTTTATCAGATACTGCTGCATGGTCACATATGTGCCTGTGCACATGCCCATTAGGATTGGGTGACCCCCCATCTGTGCACTGCTAGGGTGTCTTTTGCTCCACACTTGCCATTACATCTAGGTGTGCAGGTGCTGGTGACATCACACCTACAGACATGTGCCTGTGGGATCCACCCATGTGCACTCCCTGTACAGTGCCCACAGTGCAGTTGCATGGGCAAGGGGCCACAGATCCCAACCTGTATGGGGGTAGTTGAGTGCATAGGGGTGACATGTGGTCAGGCTCTGCCGTGTCTCATTGCAAGCCAGTCATTCCCTGCCCCAGACAGCCCCATGCCCACACCAGCCTACCCTGTGGTGTGTGCCTGCGCAGAGCACCTGACCTCTGTACTCAGGTCCATGCATGCCACAGTCTCCCACAGGGCCACTGGCACTGCAATCATGTATCAGGGGCACAGGCTCCAGCACACATACCATCCCAGTCACATCATTCTCCCTTTGTACCGTGTCAGTGGCAGCATGGTGATATATGTAAGCAGGTCGGCCCTCACGACATCTTATATGTGTTGCTCAGGGAATGAGGACGTGCGCAGCTGCACGTGTTTTATATGCTGTAAGGGAAACATGGACGTGTGTGTGCGTCTGCACACACAGACGTGTTCCGTATTCTACATGCCTGGGCATGTATGATGTTGGACGTCCATCTGCTATAAAACAAGTAACGCCGGTATAGCCATGCCTCCGCAAAATGCCATTCCTTCATGTTGATTTCCTTGAGGGTGCTAGTGATCCAGAGCTGCAGTGTCATTTGCCATGGCCCCCAAGGTGTCCTCCAGAAGTGCAATTTTAGTGATGAGGAGCAGACCCTCCTCATTGAGGAGGTACTGGCCAACCTCGGGGTCCTCATGGGCACTGATGAGGCCTGTGTGGGTGCATATGAGAGGCAGCGCAGGTGACTTGCCATATGTCATAAGTTGAACACGATATACCACAACAACCAGGACACTGAGGATGTGAAGTGTAAGTGGCAGCAAGTGCAATGTGACACGTGCAGGAAGGCACAACCTGTGGGCCCAGATGGTCAGGGGATATGCCTCACTGAACTTGAGCAACGTGTCCTGGGACATAGCTACATTGGAGTGTGTCAGGGACGTGGATGCCTCATGGCACCCACTGGCCCAAGGTATGTTTCTGTGCTGACATTCACTTGCTGAATGGCTTGCACCCATGGTGTGAAGACCCATTGAACCACCCACTGCACCTTTCACATATGTTCCCTTTGGTTGGGGTGGGGCTTACATGGGCATATTGCACTGTCACATTTTTCTCTGCTGGTTCATTGGGTGGCTCTGTGGTGGCAGCTCTGCCCTGGTCTGCATTGCATTCTTCCAGCTGCCCCTACACCTTTGTGGTGTGGCATCCCTGGGGCCTTTGTGCAACACTGCTGCCCATGTGTGTGTGTGGGGGGGGGGAGGTTGCTGCGTGCAGGGGTCAGCATTGAGTTGTTCACCCCGCCTCCCTTTGCAGGTGCTACCATAGATGCTGGACCCAGCACTGACCCCATGCATGCCTCACTGCCAGATGCTCCTCCACTGCTGCAGTCAATGGACAGGGCTGTACACTATGTGGTGCCACTGTGGATGGAGGTACAGAGCCTGCCAGTGGGATGGAGCCTGAGGGCACTAGCTCGGGTGACACAGAGGACCAGCTCGCACCATTGCCTGTGTCCCCAATCCAGCCTGGCAGCGCCACCCACACACCTATGTACAGCTGGTGCACTGCACCAAGTGCCTGCTCGACCAGCAGGAGGACTCAAGGCGCATGCATGTGAGAAGCTGAAACTCCTCAGATGCATTGTGGCACTTTGGGAACAGCAGCTGGCCCTCCATGAATGGCAGCTGGAGGTCGAGGAATGGCAGCTGGCAGCAACTGAATACCTTGATGCCTCCATGTGCCACCTTGCTGGCCACCCAGTTGGACAGGTCACAGGGTGTACCTGCCCCCATTGATGCAACTGTGATGTCCTCTGCGGCTGCTCAGAATGTGTCCATGTCTCCAATACCAGCTGCTGCTACTGTGCCTCCTGCCACTGCTGGTGTACCTCTAACATTTGCCCTGGCATCCACTAGCAGGGTGTCCACACAGGCCACTGTGGGCAACTTCTGTGTCAGGGTCCACCAGCATGGGGCAGTCCTGCATCCTGGGTCCTGTGTCCTGGGATGTGGGGCCCCTGCTTGTCTTCCCCCCATTCTATGAGGCACATGTGGAGACCAGTAGGGAAAGCAGCAACAATGGACTGGTCTCAGGGAGGGGGGACGCCATTGCCCACACCACCCAGTGGCCAAACACTGGGGACCAATGGTGTCATTGGGCAGGGAGGGGACAGGGGTGGGTTAGGCTATGTAGGTAGTGGAGGTAGGCCTGGGTGAGGTTGGTTGCCTGTTGCCGGGGATGGGGATTGTGGGGTATGGGTGTGGGTGGGGGGTTGTGGGGTGGGGGGGGTGGTTGCTGTTGGGGGGGCATTTGGGTATGTGGGGTGGGCTTGTTTGGGCACTGGTGTTAGTTGTGTAGGTGGTACCTTGTTCAGAATGACCCAGTCTGTGTTTTATAAGGTCCCAATTCCCCTGAGGAAGGCTCCTACCAGTCAAAACATGGCTCAGGTAGAGAGGGCTTTTGGACAATTTAATAAAGACTTTTTGCGATCCAATCCATGGTGTGTTTCATCACCCTGCTTCTTTGTATTCTGCATTCCCCTTTCCTCCTCCATTGATTTGTAAACCCTTCACTTTCGTCCTCTTTTCTGCCCCTGTTATGTACTCTACTGCTTTGATATTCTCTTTTTTATTGTATACTGTTGCCATAGCCTTGGACTTTGGTGTTATATCAAGCACTATAAATAAATAAAATAAAATAAATATTCTCCAAACATAGCTCCCTCTAGAGGTTGTAGGGGGGCAGCCTTTGAACTTGGGGTTTGCCCTGCTCTACTATATGTGAGCTTTGTCATGTGGACATTGGGGGTGTGATGCTAATGGTCTCTGACCACATCTGCTGCCCATCACCTATGACATTCAGGTGCTCCATACACCCTTGTGCCTAGTTTCCATCAGTCATCTGTGGTTGTGTGTTATGCAGACACAGTATGGACAGGTTACCTCTGGTGTGGCTCTGTGTGCCTGCACTACGTGCATTTTTGTGATCATTGTGATCTGCATGTGTCCTGTCCTGGGAACTGGGGCCTTGCAAGGCATGCTACATGCCTGCATGCATGCCCTTGCCAATCTGTGATCATGGCTTGTGCATTTGAGCTCATCTCCATATGTCATAACCTGTGCATTCTTTCATCCTTAATATGTATCAACCTAATTCAGTTGGCCCCCTCACTGAATGTCTGATCCTACTATGGCATGGCCCATTCCAGTAGTGGTGTGTGTGTATGCACATATGGGTGTGTGAAATGGGGGGAGGCTGCTTTTGGCAGACTGCATATGTGTTCATAGCAGTGTCCTCATATCTGTAGTAGTGGGGGCTGAGTGCCCTGGCTACACCTGCTGCCTTGTGCTTCTTCCCCATGACTCTTTAGTATAATCAATAGTTGTGGCCATCTGGCCACCACCCCTGCATATCCCATCCTGTCTGCAGGCTGCATGGCACATATTACTTTGCCATTGCTATGTTTGCTTGGTTAGTATGTGCGTCTACTCTCCCTGCAGGATGCTGTCTGTGCATCTACTACTACTACTACTACTACTTATCATTTATATAGCATTGTAAGGCATACACAACACTATTCAGAGACTTGTAAGAGACAGTCCCTCCTCATAAGAGCTTACAGCCTAGCCAAGACACACAACATAACAACTGGAGACTAGGATAAATATAAGGGAATGGTAAAGATACACATAGGAGTAACATAGGAGAATAAGGGGATCAGTATCCATAAGCATGTTTGTGGCTGCACAGATCTATTACATTGCTTTGACATCTGCTGCTCTTTACAGACCCTCAGAGGATGATGCTTTGAGTGACTTCCCCCATCTTGTCTGATTTTGGACTAGCTCTACCTATTGTATTTACCTGCCTGCACACTGAGTGTCTGCCAGCTCTTAGTGTCCTCCTGTGAGACATGTCTATGGATGTGCAATAGTTGACTCACCTGGCCAGGGACACACAAATGGTTTCCCAGACCTTCCTTGCTGGAGCATGTGGTGGTCTGTGCCATCCAGGTGGGTACAGGCTTCCTCCTTAGCCTGTACTAACCTGCAGAGCATGAAGGTCTCTGTCCTTGAAAGGTTTGGGTGCCATATAGCATCCATTATGTTCTGTATGGAAAGGGGCCCCGTGCAACAAACACGGACACATATGGGTCCCACAGGTACATATATGCTGCCAGCAGAAACGTGCATGTGCAAATCCCTGAGAAAGAAAGCTAAGACAACACATTGCAGCCATTGATCTCTTTGGGAACCATGCACATGTGCAACAGCCCAATTTCTCTCGAACGAATGTGCAAATCCCCACTGCACTTTTTTTTAAACATGTATATTCAGGAGCAGGGATGTGCCAATTTTAGAAGGCTCATGCATGTGCATGGCGCCTCTTCTAAAATTACCACTGAGTTTTACACAGTTTGCTATGCACATCACTGCCACCACCTTTCTTAAGTCTACCTTCATAGGAAAGAAGTGAAACAGGAGATGTGATAGAAATCTTAAAATATTTAACAGGCTTCCTTAAACTTAATTACAAGGGCTCATATCTGAGGTTGTAGAGAGGAAAGTTCATAGGAAATATGAGGAAATATTTCCTTATTGAGAGAGTGAAAGATGGTCAGAATACTCTACCATCAGAAAATGTGAAAACCAGGAACATCATAGAATTCTTGGAACAGATATAGATTGTTGTGGTAGGAACGAGAAGAAGATGTTGCAGTAATGAATCACTCTTTACTCCTTTAAAAAAGGGACAAAAGGAGATCTCATAAACAGAAAACAAAAAGCGAATAAGGAAGATGTTAATGATACTGCAGTCTACATGGTAACTTGGTGGCAACCCGCATGCTACAACACACCAGAAACCAACTAAGTTGACACTGGTAGTTGGCAGTAGTTGGGTACCAGTCAGCAAGACCACGGGGGCACAGGTAGCTTGATGTCAAGCAATAATCTGACTATCTTCAGGCAACCGTTTTGCTAGTTTTGTTGGTAGTTTAGAGTTTTACAAGATTTGACAGTAAGATACAGAGAACAGGGGAAGCCTGGGTATTGGATTAAGTAAGGAAACTGTTATGATCATCTTCCAAGGATGGAAGAGATTGAAGATGAAGACAACAAAAACCAACAAGAAGGAGCAATATCTTACAAGTGGTCAAGCTTCTACAGCTAGGATATATCCATAGCAGAACTGACCAGAATAAGTGTGCAGACAACCTATGCCAGTTGGTCATTATCTGCCATTACCTGTGTTGGTATATTTCTTAAAGGCCATAATCTATCCAGTTAGTTATTTAACTTCAGGAAACTGACAGCCTGCAGCCTGCTCCAAACCTCATGCTACCCAGGAAGAAAGATGTGATTGCAGCAACAAAAAGGAAATGATTAAATTGCAGAGGAAAGGAAAAACAGTGCGAGACTTCTTGAACAAATCTGAAAATTACAGAGTGTGCAGTTTGATTGCACTTGTGACCTTGAATGCCTGCAAAGAGTAATGCATGATCTATCAAGCATGTTTAATCTCAAATGGCCAGTTCCTTCCCTCAAAAACACGATGGGGGCCACACTTTCAAAGGCATGCAAGTGTGTGGCTCACTGTAAACACTGGTCTACAATTTTTCAAATGCTGTCTGCTTCAGAGACAAAATCTGCCAAATCTTATGGATTTCGATGCGCTGAATTCAAAAATGATAATCAAAATTACTGATTAGCTACTGTTTCCAAGATATCTAAGCTTTTCTATTTTACATGTTTAAATAGTGCATTGGTAGTAGTGTTTTAATCATAAATAATTATGAACCTAGATATTTTCATGTGTTTATGGTTACCATATATATGAGCTTGATAATATTTCACCTGTCATCTTTTTTGAAAATTTAAAAATCAGCCAAAGAGTTATTTAAATACAATTTATTGAAAAAGTTAGTTTGAAGCAGAAAGCAAGAAACAACTATGTATGCATATGCTCTCCCCACACCAAGAGCCCTGTTCGGTATCCGGAAAGAGAGCGGGAGGTCGAAATCCCTTCCGCTTTCCATCTTAAGGCCAATCAGGGCTCAATGTGGCAACTTTAAAAGAAAGCACCGAAACGGGAGAGGGGGCAAGATGGCAGCAGGTACCTGACCCTTTGTGGCTGCTCCGCGTCTGTACCATGTGTTCGCTCTGGTGGTGAACTCCACTCTGTCTAGTATGGGGCGGAGGAAAAGGAAACAAGCGGGCTTTCCCGGTGCTCCACCACAAGCTTCTTTCTCTGGCCAGAGGACACTGTAGCACTGCGTTTTTGCGGTAGCTGGGTCAGTAGTGGTGTCCTCAACAGCACGGCAGGAGGAGTTGGAGTCCATGCTGGGCGCGTCAGGAGTAAGTCTTTCTCCAGATCAGCAGGTGTGCCGACACAACCCGGAAGCATTTCATCTTCAGACGGCGTCTGTTTCCCTCTATCGCCGGCTCTCTAGGTGAGCACTCCGTTGCCTGATGGTGAAGGAACAGTGCTGCAACGGTTGGCCCTAGACTCCAGAGGGGAGAGTCTGCCAGAGGGACGCAATGTGGATGATCCATTCCCTCGTGTACTGTGATAAGGAAGCTTATCATAGCTCAGGAAGGAGCTATAGAAAAGGTGAAGTGACTCTGAACAAGCAACCTGTCAGTTCTGGTAGAAATAAGAAAACAGAATTTTCCCATAAAAGACTACCAGTCCCAGAATGCACCAGGTTTCCAACAGCCATTAGAGGAGCTGAAGTGGGGAAACGTGTGTTCAATCAGGAGGGCTATGAGGTAATCCCTAAGCACTCATCTCAAAGGGCAGGGCCTGATTCAGCACAGCTGCGCTGTGTTAGGGAGGATCACTCATCTAAGCAGAATAAGAGTAGAGTTTATTCTACAGATGACCATCTTCATGATCACCTTGGATATCCAGAGAATTGTCCTCAGTATCCTGAGAATCAGCTTGAGTTTGATCATCAGTTTCATCTGAAGGATCATCAGAAGCAGAAGCCAAACCGGACGGACAGAGAGGGAAAGAGACCCTTTGGAAGAAGGAAGAGAAAAGCCTTTGAGAGGTCTAGAAGAGTCCAAAGCAGTACGTATACTGGGAGGTATTCCAAGGGCCAGCATACACCATTGGACTGGGGAAAGCCAGAGGAATGGTGCTGCAGAGCTAGGAATCACCAGAGGCTACCTGTGAGGGAGACGGCTGCACGTGGAAGGGACCCTAAGACCTGTGCCAGAAGGTATGTGAAGAGAGATCCAGTGTCCAGGGATCTGGATTGGAAGGCTGGACATAAGAACTGGACTACATACTGGCCAGGCTATATAGAGAGGAACTCTAGCAGCAATGGAAGCTCAGGTATGAACACTGATCTATGCCCTAGCTATAACCTTGAAAGACAGCAGGGAAACAAGTATTCTCCTGAAAATGCTCCATTGAGAGATTCATCTGTGCCAATCCATGATATTGAACCCATGCTTGTTGAACAAGGGGGAATAATAGCAGATGAGGATCCTGTTTATATGGACTGCTCTCTATCTAAACTCCGTTGGTAACTTTCTGTTATAAAGTACAGCAACCATCACAAAGAAATACAAATTTGTTCTTTAATCTACCCAGAAAAGCTCCTGAAGCAGGATTTGACCCACACAGTAGAAAGCAAGCCAGCTTAGGGGTTTCAGCTGGATAACTGCTAGCAATTAAGCCTTAACTAATTGCTTGTGAGCTAGGAGAGAATCACTTCTGTATCTATGTGGGAAGTAATCAGAAGTTAACCTGAAAAGAACAGTTTGTTTCTTGCTTTGTGGCTTTTCATTTGTTGTTTTCCTGATTTTGACTTTGTTTTTCCAAGTTAACACTGAAAGCAAGTAACCTAATTTATGTGCTACCAAGCATATCTGTGTTGGGAGAAATAACCCCATAAATAAATATCTTATTGGCTTTACCCAAGAGCACAACTAAATTATTGTCAGCAGCTGTGTCTGGTGTGAATGAACTACATTGCCCACAATACCTTGCAAATCATATAGAAATATGCACTTGCCAAGAGTGTGAAGATTCTCACCCAGGCAGCCATCTGACAGTACTTACTAGGGTACAATATTTGTCAGTTAACACCTTTGAAGCAAGGGGGAGAAATGTGGAGGTTTCTGTGAGTGGAATGGGGGACCTGACAGGATTCCTGGAAAGTTCTTTGGACGTGGTTACAGAAAGAATTACTATGCTTGTGACTCTGGCTTTAGAGGCCGACAAAGCTTTAATTCTTCGGTCTTTCTTTAAGAATATTAATGAGAAGTTTCTAGGTTCAAATGTTTGTATATTTCCTAACTTGTCTCGAGTAACCCAATTAAGGAGGAAGGATTTCTTGGCTTATCGTGCCAGGACCATCTCCTTAGGTGCTACTTTTGTGTTAAAGTATCCATCTAGGTGTTATATTTCCTATCAAGGGAAGAATTTCCTTTCTTTTGAACCAAAGCGGCTCTTAGAATTTCTATGTGCAAGGGAAGAGATTGGGTAGAGGTTTGGCCCATTACGGCTGATGCATAAGTCTTATCCTGCTGGAAATTGTTTTTTTTCCTTTAAGCCTTGTTTTGCTCTCGAAACCATACATTTTGGTGAATGGTTTATTTCCTGTAGCCCCCTAACTTTAATTGTGGACTAATTTTTAGGATAGGATGTATTTCTTCAATATGTATGAGTTATAAAAATTTATGTTTTGTGGTGCTCCCATATTTTCTTAATCTGATTTATGTAAATACCTGTTTTTATAAATGCCAATAAAGAATTAAATGATAAAAGAAAGCACCAGCAGCGCTGAAGGACTGCACTCCCCACTCCAAGAGCCCAGATCGGCATCTGGAAAAAGAGTGGAAGGCTGAAACCCCTCCCGCTCTCCATCTTAAGGCCAATCAGGGCCCAATGCGACAACTTTAAAAGAAAGTGCCAACAGGTGCGCCTGCACCTGGTGGGCCCACACCTGAGGGCCTCGCCAGAGGGCCCTTTGATGTGGCCCTTAGGCAGGGAATGCAGGTGGGTATGCAGAAACCAACTCAACCATACTAAGAAAGCTGCTGACTTCAGGCACCAAATACCACAACACCTTGAAGACCACTCTGAGGACCTCACCCCTACCAGGTGGACTCACTTGCTAACAGCTCTTGCCCCACATATCTCCTAGTTACCTCGGATTGCACCAGGACACATTCTCTACAGAAAACAACAAACTGTAAGAACTACTCAACCAAATATGGAACACTAATGAAAGAACCCCTCCCCAACACGCCTATGTCTCCACCACTAAACAAAATAAATCTATAATGCCACGGACTCCAATGTTGCCGGCCATCCAAGCACTATATGCCCTTCTACTCATCTGGATACTACTCTGCCACTCAGCAACAGCTACCTATTCCATAAACATACACACAACAGTCCTACAACCTCCCCTACTACACATATCTTGCCATTCTCACATATGGATGAGCTCCCATAGGCACACCAACAGATGAACACCCAGATTAATAAGAATTCAAACCAATACCCACACTATCTTACCTCACACACTCCAAGTATCCTAATTAACATTGGACTAATTAATGCTAGGTCCGTCAGAAACAAGACAAGCATCATCATAGATCATATTCAAGAGCACCAAGCTGATATCATCTGCATCACTGAATCCTGGCTAAAAAGCACAGACCAGGTTATTCTATCTCAGATCACCCCACGATCCCATACAGCCTTTAGCTATCCACACACCCACAAGAGAGGTGGTGGGGTCCTTATTCTTGTGCGATCAGACCTTAAATTTAAAACATCCTGATCAGTTAGCCACAAACACTGCGACTTGATCACTATAGAAAACAAGCACCTGGCCATCTACCTCATCTACAGAGCCCCAGACGCTGCGGCGAAGGAACCATCCAACATCCTCGAAGCTGTGTGCTCTGCCAACTCCCCCCATAAGCTGCTAATACTTCCAGGAGACCTAAACCTAAGCTCTCCATCTAACAGGGAAGAAGTGACTTTCCACAAGATATTGGAATCACTTCACTTCTGCCAAATCCTCAAGGGCCCCTCTCAGCATTTAGTCACTCAAAGGGCAGTATAATGATCCCTATTGCCATATCAATACCCTGGTCTGATCACCATGCCATACACTTTGATCCACCTTCCCCAACAAGGAAAACCTCAGAAAATACACCGTACTGAAAGAAGGATCAAAGGTTTTAACAGAGATGAATTTCTCAATGATACCCTTCCCAACCTACCCCAGGACTTTTCAAACCTAGATGAAGTAATTCAGACTTGGAACTCCACCATTAATGTGGCAGCAAAGGCCCCACACCACCCAATCCCTGGAAACAAAGTAGCAAGACCCAAATCAGCCCCGTGGTACTCTGACACAATAAGAGACAAGAAATGAAACCTTTGTCTGCTAGAGCGTAAATGTAGACAGGACCAATCACAAGCCAAACTACTTAAATACCAGACAATGCAAAGAGACTACAATGACTTAATCAATGGGCACAAATGAGAATACCACATTAACTTTATATTAAAAGGAAGCAACAAGCCCCGAGAGCTATTCAAAATCATCCGCACCCTCACGAAGGATCCATCTCACAAAGAAGACCATATCAATCCCCAAACCTTCACTGATTTCCTCAACAACAATTACAAACCACCCATAAGATCTTCACTACCAAACACCACCAATACCTCAATTGCAGAACCCAAGGCCAAGTACAAATGGGGTAAATTTCACATTCCCGCTACGGAGCAATTACTCCGCACCATTGCTTCTTTAAACACCAGTACAACGCTCACTTACCCTTGCCCAGTCATGTGGATCAAATCAGTCAAGGAGGAATTCATTAACTGTATCCATAACATTATAAACTCCTCCTTATCTCAAGACTACATGCCCTCCACTCTCAAACAAGCGACCATCTGACCCATTCAAAAAAACAGTTCATCAGACAACTTTGATCCTGCAACTTAGGGGGATGTTTACTAAAAACCGCAAAAGTGCGCGCCGCACAATAGCGCACGGAAAAGCGGCACTTAAACGCTTCTAAACGCTCTTAAATGCCCCGCACACGTGCGATGAACCCCCGCGCATGTGCGCGACACACTAACGGGCCCCGCACAAGTACGGGCCTGCAAATGTCCGATAGAGGCGTGGAACGGCTAACGGAGGGCGGAGGAAGGCTCCCGAGGGGCGGAGAGTCGGGGTCAATGGGCGGAGAAGGGGAGGGGAGAGGCTCCCCGCACATTATCGGGCCCGAATTTACAAGGAAAAAATAGCACGAGTGAAACACTCGCGGTAGAGGGCAGTTAAAGGGAAGAGAAACCATTTCCGTCAGCAATGTACAGGAAAACCGGGGAAACCTGCAAAACGTAAGCAGTGTGATACATGTGCACAGCACAAAAGTGAAAATAAAATTAGAAAATGACCACAACAAAAATATTAAAAATAGTAATTCAGCTGGGGAACAGTTATAGTAATGGGAAAATATAAAAAACACACCCAGGAAAGCTCCAGAAAAAATAAATGAATTTTGGAAGGGTCTACGGAGCGGAGACTCCACCAAAACTAATTGCCATCTTTGGAGCTTTCCTGGGAGTGTTCCCTATGGTTGCCCATTAATAGCACTGTTGCCCAGCTTGGCTAAAAGTATAGCCCCTGTTTTTCGTGGTCATTTCCGGGGTTTATCTGCACGTATGTGACCAGACAAGGTGAATGAGCCCACAGTAAACATGTGCAGAGCAGGGTTTGCGACCCCATCATGCCAGGTTTACCATCTCCAGGGACTGCACTGTCTCTGTGGCCACAGTGTGGTGCAGCAGACAGAGCCAGTACCTCTAAGACCAGAGGATCACAGGTTCAAATCCCAGCTGCAGCTACTGCCAACCCTGTCCACATATTTTTCCCACAACTACACCGTGATAGTAAGGACAAATCTTTATTGCTGAGAACATAGGCATGGTTAATACGCCTATATTTTACCAGACAGACACCATAAACAGGCACATTATCTAGAGCAGAGTCTCCCAAATGCAGTCCTGGAGGGCCAAACACCATTCAGGTTCCATGCTTCCCCTAAGAAAGATGCCTGTGCTGCATATGTCTGCACCACCCCCATGGTATGCAGATGTAGCTCATGCATATTCATAGGGGACAGCAGGAAGACCCGAACAGTGTCTGGAACACCAGGACTGGAGTAGGGAAACTCTGCCGTAAAAGCAGCAGACAACAGGGCCAGACACACCCACATAGGGTTGCCAACTGACTCCAGATGCACCCGACAGGCTTGATCCAGTCCTGGGTTTACCCCATTGCATACAGGGACATTTAGTTCTGATTTCTCCATTGCACTCAATAGGAAATGGAAAACTACAAGTCCTTGCATGCAGTGGGGTAAACCCAGGACTGGATCAAGGCTGTCGGGCGCATCTGGAGCCAGTTGGCAACCCTACACCCACACCCACAGGCCCCATTGGCCAATGCCTCCTGGAGAGGCAGGACATTGGGCCCTGCGTGCATCTCCCAGATCTAGCACCTGCGTACCTTAGCAATGCCACCCTATACCTGGGTACACGGTACACAGCCCTCAAACGTTTGATGTGGGTACCGGCAGATAGACAGTCCTACGTTCAGCACTGTTTGCTTCTTGAGCTCCATCAGAACAAGCTGTCTGATGTCTGCGGTGTGTGCTCCAGTTCTGGCCCCTGACAGTGTTTACCACCCTGGGGAGTGACCCCCAGCAGTACTGTGTACCATATCCATGGCTGTACCGTGCCCAGGACTGGTGTGGTGGGCAGGGCTACTAACCTCCTCTATAGTAGCACATTGCTGGCATAGGTGTGGGGGTGTGTGTCTGTCTATACAGTGTGTGGTGGCTGCAAACACCTTCCACAGCCCACACTGCCAGCACTGTTGCCAGTATTGGCCTGCCAATGTGCATAATGAGCAGCAAGGTACCATGGGTATAGCTCAGACAGGGTGACCTCTGTATGTGCTGCTAGGGGATCACTCCACCCTGACTGTGCAGTGACCACAGCATGGCTAGGCACCCCCATAGTCCTCTATAGTATTCCTCTCATGTGATATATATGGGTGTTCTTTTGGGGCCCAGTCACTGATGTAACTGCTTGTGTGTGCTGCCATCCCAGTTCTGGGTGCATGCATTTCCACCAGGTTTAACTAGCAGACTGTATTCAGCTGGTCTGTGTCTTGAAGGGGTGCCATGCAGGGTGCAGCGGCTGATGGCTTGCTGCAGGAGAATATCTGACAGTGGTGGGGTGCAGCTTAGCATAACCAGGCCTAATGTCTGTCTGATATTGTGTTCTGGGGGTGTATAGAGCTGCTGTGACTGCCCTGTGGGGTGTCTGTTACCCAGTAGGGCTGGGGTTGATGGTCCACTCTACTGCCATCATTGCAGGGGGGTAGAATGTGGATCTGTTGATGGGTGACCCTGTTTGCCGCCCTTGGCTGGGGGGGGGGGGGGGGGGGGGGGGGGTTGGTGGTGCATGGCCCACCTGGGGGTTCCCCTGACTGAGACAGACAGATATATCCAGGAGGTTTCTGCAGAAACAACCTATCTCATAGATTAACACTGCTTTGGAGCTCTGACATGGCCTCTCTCAGCCATGGAGGGTGTTGTGGACCTGGTCCTGGGCGCCTCATCGCACCCTCAGGGTGAGCACAGTACCCGCACAATGCGACGGGGTGTAGCTACTCTGTGCCAGTGGAACACCCGCTCAGTACACCCTACCAGGCCGGGGTGCTGTGTGGGTGCACATGGACACTTCCTCCTGCCAGGCCGGGGAGCTGTTGAGGTGCATTCCCCATCTTGTGTGCATCTGTGGACAGCTGATTTGCATGTGCAGTGCATCATGGGTACGGGTGGCCTAACCCTATCCTGTCTACAACAGCAGACTGTCTGTGGGGTGACGTGCAGACTCTCTGCAGCCAGCCAGGGGCTTGCTTTCAGCTATGGAGCTGTAGCCCAATGGTTACGTCACTGCCTATGATGCCAGCAGTCATGAGTTCAAAACCACAGTGGGGTTATCTGATAGGGTTTTCCACAGCATTGTTTTATTTCTTGTACATATGTTGCTGCCAGCAATAACACCCTCAGCGTACTGTACCCATGGGGTGCCTCTGCGGGTGCTTTATTGGGCGCCCTATTGGCCACCTTATGGTTACCGTCCATATAAGGTGCACTATACCTTACCCTGTGCCGCAACATATATGGTGCCCTATAGGGGACATTCTAGGGTGCCTTGGCGGACAGTGAGCTGTAACATGTGCCGTATGGCCGCCTTATGTTAACACGCTTTGCGTGTGCGTCTGCTAGTCGTGAGTACTAAAATAAACTTAACTTAGCAAGATGATACATAAAGTACCACAGAACAGAAACAGAAGACCCATGATGCAAAACACCCTAGAGGTCCCAAAAGTAATAACGAAATGCACAAAAGCAACAACAAATAGGGCCTTTACGATTTATGCACCTAGAGCATGGAATGCCCTCCCCACCTTTATTCGAAACATCACTTACCTAACCCACTTCAGGAAGGCATTAAAGCAGCACCTGTTCACTACATACTACCCCGAATCCAGCCTTAGTAATCAAACATGTGGCCCCTCAGACAATCACTCACTACAACTAAACAATCAGACTCAGCATGAAAATGGATAATCAACTGATCCCTCAGAAGTACTCCCTGAAATAGAATTCAGACTCCCAGTGTAAATAAGATGTAGATATGATCTGCCTGAAGACAGGTACCAGTGTAAATACAATGTAAATAGTTTCCCCCAGTTACTTCCAAGTTGATCTCCCTGTTTATTGTAAATACAACTCAGAGTGCCTGTGTTGTATAATTGATGTTAAATGTAAACCGCTCTGATCTAAAATAGAGCGGTATAGAAGAACTGTTAAATAAATAAATAAATAAAATAACTTGCCCCCTACAGCACTCATCCCCATAATATATAATGCCTCAGCCAGCCTTGTTTACTGGGCACTGTATGGAATTGAACCCCTGTTCCCTGCACCATTGGTCAGTGTCCAAACCATTGTGCTGTGGCTCTGTTCCTGTGCATGAGCATCAGCGCGCCACTTCTGCCGTCCACTATTTGAATGCCTCCGCACACATCAGCACGCAGCCTGATGTCCATCAGCGCGCCGCCTCCTGCTGCCCACAATTAACAGTGCGCCGCCTTCTGCCGCCCACAATGACAGTGCGCCGCCTTCTGCTGCCCAAAATGACAGTGCGCCGCCTTCTGCCGCCCAAAATGACAGTGCGCCGCCTTCTGCCGCCCAAAATTATTTTGCCTCCTCAACCACTTTTAACCATTAAAGTTGATGCCTCAGCTGGCCTTTTTTGTGGAGCACAATGGGGAGTCGAACCTGTGGCCCCTGCACCATTGATTTGTGTCTTCACCGTTGTGCTACAGCTCTGTTCCTCTATGTGCCCAGCGGCGCCCCCCTTAGCCTTCCCACGCGCTAATGTGGGCCCCGCACATTTGCGCGGCACGCACACATACGGTCGGTTTTTTCCTTTTTTCAGCCTGATCCGCCCACTCCTTATATGGCACAGGCACACTACCGTGGCCCCGCACGTTAGGAATGTTTAGTAAACATGCCCCTTAGTGTCCTATCTTCAGCCTGCCTTTTCTATCAAAAATAATTGAAAAGGTGGTACAAAGAGAACTGCAAGAACACATCGACCTTCATGCTCCTCTGGACCCGCACCAACATAGTTTTCGTCCCAACTACAGTGTCGAGATCCTCCTCATACATCTATTCAACATACTCCTAAGAGGAATTGATAACATAAAAACCAGATTCCTACTTGTCTTTATTGACATTTCCTCTGCCTTTGACACTGTTTCACATAGCATTCTCCTAAAGGGAGGAGTGTTCTAGTAGTTAGGACACAGTACCTCAGGCTGGAGGGCTGAGAGTTGAAGTCCCACCTTGGGACAGCAATTCCAGGCTAGAGGGACTGGGGTTTTTAGTCCTATAGGCACTCTTTGTGGCCTTGGGCAAGCCACTTAACCCTCTGTTGCCTCAGGTACACATAGGTTGTGAGCACTGTTCCCTCTAAGCTGTGCGCGTGTGCGCGCGCACACACCTTGCCAAGCGAGCGCACATACTTTACAACAGAGCGCACAAAAATTATGGTTCTGATTCTGATAGAAAACAACACAGACGTCTTAAAATTTTAAAGTTTTTGTGTATTTACGGTTTTTACAAGTTCTACAATATTTTCTAGTACAATCAATGTGGGGTACATACTGTATTCTGACGTGTAGTCAAATTTTAAAGTATATAACTCCGAGTGTCATTATGTGGCACACAAAAATGTAACCTTCCTTCAAAAGGCGCACACAGCCTACAGAAAATTAGAGGGAACATTGGTTGTGAGCCCCTTTGGGGACAATGGAATGTATCCAGTACCTGTTTGTAGTGATTACATAATGTAAACTGCTTTGATTGAAGGATAAGGTGGTATAGAAAACTGGTTAAATAAATAAACAGACTATTTAACTTTGGACTCCACAGCACAACATTCCACTGGTTCCAGTCCTACCTCTGTGACAGACAACAGAAGGTCAAAGTTGGTTCAGACATCTCTACTCTGTTCAACATAGCACAGGGAGTCCCACTATAGGGTCCTCCCTATCTACACTCCTCTTCAACATCTACCTGCAACCAGTGTGCAAGATCTTTAAGCAGCACAAAATTCACTATGACATTTATTCAGATGGCATTATGGTCTATACCCAATCCATCTCAACATGCCAGATTATACAGATATCACCAGATGCCTGCAGGAGATAAGCAACTGGCTTGCCTCCAACAACCTCCAGGCCAACTTCAAAAAATCAGAGGCACTATTCATAACACGGGACTCCGCCTTTACCCCCCCCCCCCCCCACCATCAATCCCCATTGCGGATACTCTAATCCTAGTAAAAGAGGAAGTCTGCTACCTTGGCATCACCCTTGACCACTTCCTAAACTTGCAAGCCCATATTAACAGAACCTCCAAGAATGCATTTCAAAAACTCACCATCATATGAAGACTAAAGCCCCTCCTCAGTCTGGATCACTTCCACACAGTTTGAAAAGCAGTTATAACCTCCATGTTGGACTACTGAAATTCCCTTTTTCAAGGTCTTCCAACACAAACCACTCATCCCTTGCAGATAGCCCAGAACACTATTCCCCGCATTATCACAGGATCTGCCAAACATGATCACATAACACCGATCCTATATCAACTACACTGGCTTCCAATTGCCTCACATGCCAGATACAAGACTGCCTTGACCATCTTCAAGATAAGAAATAACATCTCCGCTGGAACCTTACAGGATCTGATATGCACAGATTCAAACAACAGACCCATCCCATTCTAGTCCTCCCCGAACATCAGCTCCCTTCTATTTCCAGCCCCACCCAGCATCAGCTCCCTTCTAGTTCCACCCCCACCCAGCATCCGCTCCCTTCTAGTCCCCACATCAGCCCATTTCCAGTCCTGTCCTAGCCCTTCTATCAGTCCATTTCCAGTCCTAGCTCCCCCTCCCCCCACTCAGCCAATTTCCAGCCCACATTAGGTGGGTGACACATGCAATCACCCCATTCTCATGCTCACATGCCTGTGTCCTCACATCTTACCTGTTTTTTTCCACCAGTGCTGCACCTACCTCACGTTCCCTACCAGTGCCGAGGTCCTGCCCCAGCCTTATATCATTGGCTGCTCAAGGCAGCTGCACGCCTTCCCCAACAGGCAATCCCAGTCATGTGAAGGACATGAGTCTCTGCCCCCCATAATCCTTCCTCATTGTTGAGCCAGTCAGATGCAGATGCCTGCATTTTAGTTTAACAGACTGGCGCAGGCACAGAAAAAAAATCAGAAAATACATGCAGGAAGAGGTGCAGACACAGCCTAATCCTCTGCCTCACCCTTGCTCCTGATTCTCCGGTAAGCGTTAAGAGACTCAGCTCTCTGGCGCTGAGGTAATTGTGCAGATCTTTATGGTAACTAGCGAATCATAGCCTCTCATATTCTGTTTGCAGGCTGCACTTGGAGTATTGCCTTTTCATACCCCATTGTAGGTGTAGAACACTTTTGTGGTCAATTTAGAACTGCTGTCCATTGTCACCAATGAAGTGTGTCACTGCATGAAACATCCTCTTGGGAATGTTAATAAGCCTCGGAGAAGGAGAGAAAAGCGAACTTGTCTACAATGTTTCCAAGGCACTTAAAATGCAAGAAGGGGCCGGATGCCATGAAAGAAGTAGCTAAGTGTGAAATTTTTCCCTTTGGTAGATCAGCTATTTATATTAGTTTGCAAATGCCTTTCTCACAACTTTCCAGTTTCTGTCTTTGAGATAAGCCTACAGTATAGCCAATCTCATCCTGGTCTCTGATTGCAAGAAGAAAAATAAATACTTGATTACTATATTTTGCAGTAGCTAGAAGAGAAGGAGAGTGCACTATGTGCAACATATGTTGTTTTCATTGCTGCAGTGGAAGTTCTGATTTATCTGTCTCGTGTCAGTTTTGCCCTATTCTCTACTGTAACTTGTTCATGAGATAATCCCTTTGAAATCTGATATTGTCTTTTCCAATGTGCCAAGCAGAACCCCAAACACAGAAATGGTGGGGTGGTTTTGACCCTTGCTAACTCAAGACTTTGTTGTTAAGGGATTGTCTGCTAACTATGTAAGTGTACGCACCTGCATGGAGCGGTGGTTACACCCCATGCCTTTGTTTATGTGTGTACACACTGCTACATGCAGGTCAACCCTATTTGTTAAGCTATAAGAGATAGTTAAGTTTATTTTCATTTTATCCTGTTGCTATAAAGGGATCCATTGAACCGCTGCACGTATTATAACTGGCTCATCTAAATATGACCACATCACCCCCCTCTTGAGCCACCTTCATTGGCTCCCCATCACCTCCCGTGTCAAATATGAATCTGCTCTAAACATTTTCAAAATCAAGCAATCCCTCTAGGCAGACGTATTGAAGAATCTCATTAATATAAATAACTGCTCGAGACCCAGAAGGTGCACCACCACTGACACCCATCATCACCTCCAGCGTATGCGCCAAATCCAAACAATCCACATCTGGAAGAGCTTTCTCCTTGGCTACCCCAGTGCTATGGAATGCCCTCCCAGACTCTCTAAGAGCCACCTCGGACTCCAAGGACTTCCGGAAGAAGCTGAAAACAACTCTCTATGTGGAAGATTTTGGAGACATTGCATGACAGAATGAACACAAGCCCTTACCCCAGATAGTGATCTCCACCTACCCCTCCTAAACCCTCCACTTACCCCATTCCTACCCTTCCGCCCAATCCAACTAATTAATCTGTTTGTAATATAATGTAAATAGCTCATTCTGTAAATAGTTGAACCAAGCTCAGGCATGCCCCCTCCCCCATTGTTTAATGTAAAAACTGCATGTTATTCCTGGGGTTGCCTTTCAGTTTACCCCTTGCAGCTTCATGTTATGCCCTCTAGTTATACAACTTCCCCGTCTTTGAAAAAAGTTTGTTTGTTCATTAATACCCTTTAAGTATTTAAGTATCCCTGGGGTGGGTGAGTGTTGGAGTGGGATGGAAGGTAAAGTCTTACCAGTTTCCTGTAACACCATATACCATGGCCTCCCAACTACCCACTCCAAACTGCCCTCAACACAACAACCAGAATCATCCAAAGAGTGAGAAAGTTTGACCACATCACCCCAGTCCTAAGAGATCTCCACATCCTTCCAGTAGAGGCTCAGATCAAATACAAAGCACTAGTACTGATCCATAAAGCATTTCTTCAACAGCAACCATCACAGCTACATACACTTCTGTCAAAACCACACTCAGGAAGAACTACCCGGCAGCTCGCAAACAACACACTGATTGTACCACATGAAAGAACCAAATTCAACCAGCAAATCTGCAACCGAGCATTCAACCTATATGCACCTTCCTTATGGAACTCTCTGCCGATGAAGATCCGATGCACCACGGAGCTCTCAACATTTAGAAGGCAGCTAAAAACCCACCTATTCAGGGAACATCTGGGACCCGAGCAGAGCGTTACCCACTGAAAAAAGAAAGACTGGGTAGAAAAACTGGACAAACAGGATTGTAAATATGTTAGATAAGTAAACCCCATTGTGATTCTAATGTTCTAATGTTTAACCCCCCCCCCGGTGATGGGCTCCCCCCCAAAATAAATTATGCCAAACCTTATTATTATAAATAATTTTGTTGAATTTTAAACCGCTTTGACCAGGTGAAAAGCGGTATATAAGCACAGCTAAATAAAAGGTCTGTATCATATTTCCCATGTCCCTTCTGTCCTCTAGTGTATACATATTTAGGTCTTCAAGTCTTTTCTCTTATGCCTTCTGGTGCAGACTCCAAATCATTTTGGTCACCTTCCTCTGATCCATTTCCAGTCTTTTTATATCCTTTGTGAGATACAGTATCCAAAACTGAACACAATATTCCAAGTGAGGCCTCACCAGCGACTTGTACAATGACATTAGAACCTCCTCCTTTCTGCTGGTAATTCCTCTCTATATGCAACCCAGCAGCCTTCTGACTTTGGCCGCCACCTTGTCAAATTGTTTTGCCACCTTAAGATCCTCAGAAACAATCACTCCAAGGTCCTTCTCCTGGTCCTTGCACACCAACCACTGGCTCCCTATCGCATGCAATTCCCTTGGATTTCTGCATTCCTAGGACTGATCCCTGGGGCATGCCACTAATCACCTTCCTTTCATTTGAGTGAGTTACGTTTACCATCACCTTCTCTCATCTGTCAATCAACCAATTTCTGATCCAGTTCACCACCTTGGGACCCATCCCTAGGCTGTTCAGTTTATTGATAAGCTGAAATCCAGATAGATCATATCCATCGCATGCCCTTGATCTAGTTCTCTGGTCACCCAGTCAAAGAACTCAATCAGATTTGTTTGGCATGATCGTCCTTTGGTAATACCATGTTACCTTGGATCATGCAACCTATTAATTTCAACAAGGTCCACTATTCTCTCTTTCAGGAATACCTCCATTACTTCTCCCACCACCGAGGTAAGGCTTACTGGCCTGTGGTTTGTCACTTCTTCCCTATTACCACTTTTGTGAAGAGGTACCACATCAGCCCTTCTCCAGTCCGGTGGAACTTCTCCTATCTCCCAGGATCTATAAAAAACATCCTCTAAAGACCCTGCCAGAACCTCTCTGAGCTCTTTCAGTATCCTTGGATGTATCCCATCCGGTCCCATGGCCTTGTCTGCTTTCAGTTTCGCAAGCTGTTCAAACACATTATCTTCTGTGAATTGTGTGGTATCTACTGTACTCTATTCCCATTTGTATATTTGTCAATCTCAAGTGGTCCTTCTCCAGGATTTTTTTTAGTTAAAAACAGAACAGAAGTATTTGTTAAGCATTTTCGCTTTTTCAATGTAACTTTCCATAAATCCATTCTCGGCACTTTTGAGTCTTGCAATTTCACCTCTGATCTTCCTCTTCTCCCAATTATACCTGAAAAAAGTTTTGTTACCATGCTGCTGATCTTTAGCCATCTTGGAGGCAAGACGACAGATGGGGCAAGATGACAGAGAACAGATTTATTTATTTATTTATTTATTTGAAAAACTTTTATATACCGCCAATTCCCAAGATCAGTGGCGGTTTACATCGAACAATGCCAAAGTACATAGAACAATATGCAACTATATACCAATACATAGAACATTAAGCAATTATATACAGATACAATATAAAGTTTAGAACAGCTGCTGGACATAGGAGGAGGGATACAGACAGAGAGGGAAAATGTTAGATATGAAGGGGAATAAGGAAATAGGGGGAAGATGGACTCAGCAGGGATGATAGGGACACAAGGAGGATACTGGACAAAGGGGGAGTATAGCGGGAAATGAGAGCTGATGGATGAAGGGTATAGAGAGATAAAAGATGCTAGACAAATTGTAAGAGAGAGGGAGAAGATGCTGGATGAAGGATGGGACATAGAGAGAGAGAGAGAAGATGCTGGACAAAAGGTGGGAGAGGAAAGGGATGCTGGGTGAAGAGTGGGAGCGGGACTGGCCACTAGGTGAACTAGGTGGTCACCTACGGTGGAAGACCCTGGTGGGTGGCACAGCAATCCCTTCTTCTTTAAAGTGATAGCAGGCCTTAAAGCACCCGCATTTGGGCCTTCTGCTTCTGACCTTCCAATAGGAAGTTGCATGAGAGGAGATAGGAATGGCAGGCCGTGAGTGTGAACACGCACGTTGGATGAAGGATGAGAGAGAGAGAGAGAGAGAAGATGCTGCATGAAGGATGGGAGAGAGGAGAGAAAGCAAAGGACTGGGGAAGAAGAAGATGGAGAATGGGAGAGCTGAGGTAAGATAGAAAGCTGTAGGTAGATGCAGTAAAAAGAGGGCTATTTGAGGAGTCTTGAAGGACTACCCAGAGGGACTGCTACAACTGGAAATAGACCTGCACTTGTAAGTATTATCTTCTGGAATATACTCTAAATCTTGAAGAAAAAGGGTAATCTTTGTGTTAAAACAGATAAATCTGTGTATTTTAGAATTCAGTGTGTTTGCTGAGTCAGTCAGGACTTAGTACCACCAGAGAGCTTTTCATTTAAATCAAATCAGAGCATAGCTTAGCATAGAAAGTAAAATAGAGTAAATAGTTACTGAAATACCTTTGTTTCTAGAGAGCTTTTTTATTTAAATCAAATCAGAGTATAGCTAAACACATAAATGGAATAAATAGTCTCTGAGTACAAAGAATTAAACTTGTTTCTAGTGACCTTTACAAATAGGCCTTCCAGTTAGGATGCAAAAAATCTGTGAAGTTGTCTTAAATAGTTGTTAAAGGCAAGTGACAAATCAAAGGGGCAATTTGAAAGCCCCCCCCTCTATCAAACCAAGGGCTGTGTGAATCACTCAGGAAATTGGTAAGACTTTACCTTCCATCCCACCCCAACTCTCACCCACCCCAGGGATAATCTTAGCTTTATAGTCTCTTAAACCTATTAAAGGGGGGAGGTGCCCAATCACTTTCAGGTGCGGCTGGTTATCCTCATCAAGGATACTTTTATTAAGGAGCTGAGATTAATTATTTTTGAGGTGAACAAAGTCCATTTAACACATAAGGTATAGTTGTATTAGTATAAATATCCCCAGCAAACCTAAGTAAGTAAACAACTTTAATATCTGAACAAAACTTTAAAACTAAGATGCAGACAGCAGTCCAGCAGCAACATGGGGGCTTTCCAGTCTTTTGTATTGATTTCATAAATGGAGGAAGGATGGCAAGGAAATCCACAGTACTGCCTTTTGACTTTCAAAACGTAGACTATGATAAAATAAGGAAAATTGTTAAGAAAAAAAATAAAAGAAGCAGCTGCAAATGTTAACGATTTACATCAAGCATGGGTGTTATTTAGAAATACTATCTTGGAAGCCCAGACCAGCTGTATTCCACGCTTAAAGAAAGGTGGAAGGAAGTCCAAAAATCTGCCAGCATGGTTTAAAGATGAGATCAGAGAGGCTGTTGTAGCCAAAAAAGCATTTTCAGGAAATGGAAAAAGGAGCCAAATGACGAAAATTGGAAACAACATAAGCACTGGCAAGTTAGATGCAAGGCACTGATAAGGCAGGCAAAGAGAGAATTTGAGAAGAAGCTTGCTGTGGAAGCAAAAACACATAATAAAAACTTTCTCAAGTACATTTGTGGCAACAAACCTGTGAGAGAGTCAGTTGGACCATTAGATGAAAGAGGGGTAAAAGGGGCACTAAGAGGGAACAAGGCCATAGCGGAGAAACTGAATGAATTCTTTGCTTCGGTCTTTACTGAAGATGTAGGGAAGTTACCTATGACTGAAATGGAATTTAAAGGTGACGCATCAGAAGAATTGAAAGAAATATTGATAAACCGGGAAGATATATTACAACTATTTGATAAACTAAACAGTAGCAAATCACCTGAACTGGATGCTATACACCCGAAGGTGTTGAAAGAACTGAAATATGAGATTGCAGACCTGCTATTAATAATCTGTGAACTATCATTAAAATCACCTGTAGTACTGGAAGACTGGAGAATGGCCAATGTAATGCCAAAGGGTTCCAGGTGTGATCAGGGAAACTACAGGCTGATGAGCCTGACATCAATACTGCACAAAATGGTAGAAACCATTATAAAGACCAAAATTACTGAACATTTAGATAGTCATGGTTTAAAGCCTACATGGCTTTAGCCAAGGAAGGTCTTGTCTTACTAATCTGTTATATTTTTTTGAATGTGTGAATAAACAGGTAGACAAAGGTGAGCCTGTCGATATAGTGTATCTTGATTTTCAGAAAGCCTTTGACAAGGTCCCTCATGAGTTAAAAAGTCATGGGCTAGGAGGCAGTGTACTATTTGGATCAGGAACTGGTTAAAAGATAGAAAACAGAAGGTAGGGAATGGCCAATTTTTCCAATGAAGAAAGGTGGAGTACTCCAGGGATCTGTGCTGGGCCCACTGCTTTTTTTATTTTTTTTTTATTTTATAAATTTTTATTGTCAACATTTACACGTACACAACCATGCAAACAACCATGTACAATTTCCAAGCCCCTTCCCCTACTATACAATGGGTGACTAGCATCCTACTTTCAATACAATCAACCAATCACTATCGTATAGCAACCTTTCTGCCGTGTGTTCCCCTTATACCCATTACTCATTTGCTCTGCACAATAAACAATAGATTTTACACAATACATTATAAACAATATATTATAAGATCACCCTCCTTCTATTTCCGCTAAGTAAGCTCTTAATCCACCCTACCCCCCAGCCCCCCAACCCTCTAGACCCCCAATGCTCTCCCCTTCCCCCCTCCCCCTATCTCCTATCTCACCCCCACTACTGCCCTCCCCCCTCCCCCTATCCCCTGTACCTTCCTTCCACGACCCCTCCCGTAACCATTCCCATACCCCCTCCCACCTTTTTACTACTTGCTCCCCTTTTCTCTTCCGTTCCCCCGTCAGCCTGTACATTGCATAAAGATTCAACACTCTTCGTGCAAAACTGTCTATGGACGGCAGATTCAGTCTATTCCAATACCATGCTATTTCACACCTAGCCGCAGTTACACAATACCAAATAATTCTCCAATCTCCTTCCCATATCCCATCCGGCCTATGCAGGAGACACATTTCAGGCCCAAGCCCGATAGTCGCACCCACTATTTTATTAATGTTCTCCCCTATTTTGCCCCAATACCCTCGGACAACTGGGCATGACCACCACATATGCATCCAGGTCCCCTGCTCACCACACAACCGCCAACAATCATCCGTCTTCATCACCCCCGCCCTTAACAACCTCTCCGGCGTGAGATACCACCGACTCAACACCTTGAATCCATTCTCACGCAACGATGTGGCTATAGAAAATCTAGCTATGCCTATTGCCACTGCCTCCCACTCTTCCACCCCCCACGTTACCCCTAAATCTTTTTCCCACGCTTCCATATACTTTAGCTTCCCTCCTCCCCTCGCAATTAATCCCCTATATATCCTGGATATCATCCCCTGCTGTCCCATAGAACCTAGGCATGCTACTTTGAACCACTCCCCTTCCCCCTCCCCCCGTGCCCTCTCCCTCTTTGTCGGACCACCGACCCTGGCCCGCTGCTTTTTAACATATTTGTAAATGACTTGGAAATAGGACTAACAAATTTGCAGATGACACAAAATTATTCAAAGATGTTAAAACCCAAGAGGATTATGAAAAATTGCAAGAGGACCTTGATAAATCAGAAGACAGAATGTTCAAATGGCAGATGAAATTTAATGTGGACAAAATTATTCAGCTAGGAAAGAACAACCCAAACTATGGTTCCACAATGCAAGGTTCCACATTAGGAACCATCACCCAGGAAAAAGATTTAGTCGTCATTGTGGATAACATGTTGAAACCCTCCATCCAATGTGCAGCGGCGGCCAAGAAGGCAAATTGAATGCTAGGAATCAAAAGGAAAGGAATGGAGAATAAAACAAAGGATATTATAATGACTCTGTGTCATTCCATGTTGCAACCGCACCTTGAATATTGTGTGCAATTCTGGTCGCCATATCTTAAAAAGGATATAGTGGAATTAGAAAAGGTACAGAGAAGAGCCACCAACATGGCTCATTACCCAGCCACCTACCAAAGATACCTCTTTTAGGAGAGGCTTGAAAGGTTAGGGCTCTTCAAACTGGAAAAAGATGGCTGAGGGGAGACATGATAGAGGTCTATAAGTTAATGAATGGAGTGGAACGGGCAACCGTAGATCAATTCTTTACGCCATCAAAAAATTGAAAGACTAGGGCACATGCAATGAAGCTACAGTGTAACCCGTTTAAGACTAATAAGAGAAAATATTTTTTTCACTCAATGCGTAATCAAACTCTGGAATTTGTTACCGGAGGATGTAGTAAAAGCTGTTAGTCTAGCTGGGTTTAAAAAAGGTTTGGGCAAATTCCTGTAGGAAAGGTCCATAAACCAGGGGCGGATCAAGGCAATCTGCTGTCTGAGGCGAGGGATAAAATGGTGCCCCCTGCCCCCCCCCCATAGTGTGTGTGGGAGGGGTGCTTTTTCAAAACTCCAATCAGGGACTGAACCAAACCAAAAAGCTGATTAGATAATATGGAGAAAATGCAAGATGTTTGCACACCAAGGAACTAAATGAATGAGCGAGAAGCACAGCACATTTTATAAAACTAAATTATAACTCATTTTTATTTTGTTATAAACTGCGTTATGGTTCTTGTTTTTTTTTTTGAACATATATTTTGCATCCACAAACCCCTCTCCCTCGAAATGGATGCAGAGCAGAACTAGTACATTCACTCACAGAACTCAATATCTTAAAAAAAAAAAAATCAGATTCTAGTCATCTCACTAACAAACATTCTCCAGTACCAGGCATATTGGGAAATAATATAAAACCCTTTAAAAGTCACCAAAGATCTACAAGGCCAAATCGACCATATCATTACCAGCATAAACTTCCAAAACTCAGACAAGGTGCCTACCCAGAAAAAAAGCAGCACTATAAATACTGCAGCGGGCCCTAGAACATCTAACACCTATTTGAAAAGCTGAACAAGGCAAATTACTACAGTACAGTATAGATCCCTATGTGCACACTCCATGTTAAACAGAACACTTGACCTCAGTCACCCACTCAGAACACAGACCCTCATCAAGTGCAGAATAAGTGATCACAACTTAAAGTAAAAATGAAATATTTAGACAAAAATTAAACCGAAACCCCAAGAAGCCAGACTCTGCATGCAGTGCAACACCAGATAAGAGATGCAGGTCCTTATACTATGCAAAATATAAAGATAGCGCAAAGTCCAATCACTTAATTGAAAATAAAATTATTTTTTCTACCTTTGTTGTCTGACATTTTATTCTCTGGTCATGTTGGTCCTGATCTTAGACTTTTGCTTTCCTGTCTTCTCTTAGCACTCTGTCTGCCATTTCTTGTCTCTTCTTTTTCTTCACTTTTTTCCATCAGCCTATTTTCAGTCCCAGTAACCCTCCCCATGTGTCAGCTCCCTTCCATCCCCCTCTTTCCCCCCATCTCAACTCCCTTCCAGCTCTCTCTTTCCCCCTCTGTCAGGTCCCTTCCAGCCCTCTCTTTTCTCCTCTGTCAGTTCCTTTCCAGCCCTCTCTTTCCACCTCTGTCAGTTCTCTTCCAGGCCTCTCTTTGCCCCTCTATCAGTTCCCTTCTAGCCCTCTCCTCCTCTGTCAGCCCCTTCCAGCCATCCCTTCTCCCTCTGTCAGCTCTGTTCTGCTTCCTCTCCTTCCCCCTCTGTCAGCTCCCTTCCAGCCTTCTCTTCCCCCCCTGTCAGTTCCCTTCCAACCCTCTCCTTTCCTCTCTGTCAGCTCCCTTCCAGCCTTTTCCTTCCTCCTCTGTCAGCTCCCTTCCAGCCTTCCCTTTCCCCCTCTGTTAGCTCCCTTCCAGCCTTTTCTTTCTCCTGTGTCAGCTCCCTTCTAGCACTCTCCCCATGTCAGCTCCCTTCCAGCCCTCCCTTTCCCCCTCTGTCAGCTCACTTCCAACCTTTTCTTTCTCCTGTGTCAGCTCCCTTCCAGCACTCTCTTTCCCCCTCTGTCAGTTCCCTTCCAGCCCTCTCTTTCCTCTTCTGTCAGTTCCCTTCCAGCCCTCTCTTCCCCCTCTGTCAGCTCCCTTCCAGCCCTCTCTTCCCCCCGTCAGTTCCCTTCCAGCCCTCTCCTTTCCTCTCTGTCAGCTCCCTTCCAGCCTTTTCCTTCCTCCTCTGTCAGCTTCCTTCCAGCCTTCCCTTTCCCCCTCTGTTAGCTCCCTTCCAGCCTTCCCTTTCCCCCTCTGTTAGCTCCCTTCCAGCCTTTTCTTTCTCCTGTGTCAGCTCCCTTCCAGCACTCTCCCCATGTCAGCTCCCTTCCAGCCCTCTCTTTCCCCCTCTGTCAGTTCCCTTCCAGCCCTCTCTTTCCCCTGTGCCAGCTCCCTTCCAGCCCTCTCTTTCCCCTTCTGTTCCCTTCCAGCCCTCTCTTTGCCCCTCCATCAGCTCCCTTCCAGCCCTCTCTTTGCCCCTCCATCAGTTCCCTTCCAGCCCTCTTTGCCCCTCCATCAGCTCCCTTCCTGCCCTCTCTTTGCCCCTCCATCAGTTCCCTTCCAGCCCTCTCTTTGCCCCTCCATCAGCTCCCTTCCAGCCCTCTCTTTCCTCTCTGTCAGTTCCCTTCCAGCCTTTTCCTTCCTCCTCTGTCAGCTCCCTTCCAGCCTTCCCTTTCCCCCTCTGTTAGCTCCCTTCCAGCCTTTTCTTTCTCCTGTGTCAGCTCCCTTCCAGCACTCTCCCCATGTCAGCTCCCTTCCAGCCCTCTCTTTCCCCCTCTGTCAGCTCCCTTCCAGACTTTTCTTTCTCCTGTGTCAGCTCCCTTCCAGCACTCTCTTTCCCCTTCTGTCAGTTCCCTTCCAGCCCTCTCTTCCCCCTCTGTCAGCTCCCTTCCAGCCCTCTCCCCCCCTGTCAGTTCCCTTCCAGCCCTCTCCTTTCCTCTCTGTCAGCTCCCTTCCAGCCTTTTCCTTCCTCTGTCAGCTCCTTTCCAGCCTTCGCTTTCCCCCTCTGCTAGCTCCCTTCCAGCCTTCCCTTTCCCCCTCTGTTAGCTCCCTTCCAGCCTTTTCTTTCTCCTGTGTCAGCTCCCTTCCAGCACTCTCCCCATGTCAGCTCCCTTCCAGCCCTCTCTTTCCCCCTCTGTCAGCTCCCTTCCAGTCCTCTCTTTCCCCCTCTGTCAGTTCCCTTCCAGCCCTCTCTTTCCCCTTCATCAGTTCCCTTCCAGCCCTCTCTTTGCCCCTCCATCAGCTCCCTTCCAGCCTTCTCTTTCCCTCTACGTCAGCCCTCTTCCAGCCATTTCTTTCCCCCTCTGCCAGCTCTGTTCCGCTCCCTCTCGTACCCCCGCCCCCCCCCCATAGCTCCATTCTGCTGCTGTTTTGGGGGCATTTTTGCTGCCCTCAAAAGTTTGCTGCCTGAGGCTACTGCCTCACTTGGCCTCATTTTAGAGCTGCCCCTGCCATAAACCGCTTCCCCCAGTATAAGCATTGTAGAGCCTGTGTCTCCTTTTGGGAAACTATTAGGTACTTGTGACCTGGATTGGCCACTGTTGGAAACAGGATACTGAGCTTGATGGACCTTGGTGTGAGCCAATATGGTATTTCTTATGTTCGCATGTTATTAAGTGAAATCTGAGTGGATAAAGGAAGAAAAATAAATGGAAGACAGCTGAAAGGAAAAGATCAATATCAAAGATAGATGTATTAGAGGAAATGAAGAAGACAAGACAAGAGAGGGAGCAGCAGATAGACTGGAGACCCTGGAAAGAGAGTTAAGAGAAGGTAAAGGAAAGCAGAAAGAAGAGATTGATAACACAACTAGAAAAACAAGATGGCCAGATAATAAAGGTAGAAAAACAAATTTTCTTTTTAATGTAGCAACTGGAATGTGTCAGTTTTGGGAATTTATATCTACTATCTTTATATTTTACAGAGTGTAGGGAGAAATGCATTATTGTTCTATATTTCTCTGATGTTGTTCTACATACGTGGAGGCACATTCCGTTCTGTGTGTCCCAGCCTCTGTGCATCTGTTGGGAATTGGACACATAGAGATAGACGTGATTCTGATCCCGAGGGCATGTCTAGCACCCGCGGGATCAGAATTGCATCTAGGCCTGTACATGCAAGCTGGGACCCGAGTCCCATCAGCCTGCACTACAGGCCCCTGCCCGGCTAACTCAGTTAGGCTCCTGAATGAAGCCATGGCACCATGGCATCCGGTTACCATTGCACCACAGCTCCATTCAGGAGCCATGATCCCTGGCTGTGGACCACTTTTTCTTTTCCCTGCAGCCCAACCCCCGATCTGGCCTCCCATGGCCAGGGTCGGGCTGCAGGGAATCTCCTGCACCCCCTCACCTCTTCATTGCTGGCCGGACCTCCCATCCACCAACATTTAGGGGGACTTATTCCACCTCTGGATGGGGAATAAGTTCCCCATCCAGTCTGCCGGCCCCAGAGGTACAGGGCCGACTTCAGAATCGGCCCTGTATGTCTGGGGCCGCGGACCACCCACTGCCTGCCCTAACTCTGCCTCTGCACCGCCCCTTCCCATCTAAACCCCTGCACCGCCCACCCCGTCTAAGCCTCCTCGTCCAAACTCCTTGTTCATACAGAGAGGCTTCATTGGGGACAGAAAGGGATATGAATAGAGGATGTCCATCCCCGCTATTCGCAGGACAGAATAGTCCCCATAGTGTATCTTCTTGAGGTTTCAATTTAATTTTTGGCTACATATTTCTATTTTAAGTTTGTGGTTACTTATTCTGTACTTGGTGAGGGTCTATCTATGTGTGTGATCAAGGCCAGGTATTCTGTTACATGATTTTTCTATCTAGGGATCTGTAGTAATCTAGCTTGTTCAGTTTCCCAATAGGTTTATTGATGTTCTAGGGCCCACTGCAGTATTTATGGTGCTACCTTTTCAGAAATAGGGCCTTTTGTGACTTGTGTAAGTTGGTGCTGTTATAGAACTGTAAATTTGCTGTATAGGTTCTGAGTGACTTGTAGGATTTTACATTACTTCACGATATGCCCTGGTAGTTGGATGCTTTTTTTCATATGGTGAGCTCTCTGGGAAAATGTTCTAGTTCTGCTCTGCACCCATTGTTGGGGAGGGTCTATTACTACTACTACTACTACTAATAATAATCATTTGTATAGCTCTAAAAGGAGTACGCAGCTGTGTACATATAGATGTAAGACACAGTCCCTGCTCATCAGAGCTTACAATCTAATCAAGACAAAACATATAGGAGGTCATTCCAGAACACAGATATACTGGCTAGACATGCAGGAGAGACATTTTTCTTGCTAAAATGTCTAGAACTGTTCTGAAACCACACAGTTCTGCACGTACACGGCCTTAGCACAGAGATCTCAGAACGGGGGCAGAACAGGGCCTTGGCAAGCCACGGAAACATAAAAAGTATATTCAGTTAAGGCTCGCGTATGTCCTGGGTGTTTACTGTGGACGCCTACGTGATAACCAGCGGCAGCGTGGAATAAGGCCAGGACTTAGAAAAATTTCTGCTCTGATCATCAACACATTCCATAGAGATGAATGGCTGTGACAAGTCTGTATTGAACTGATGCATCTGCTGTCTGGGAGGGCACAAGATGCAGTTGTAAATAGAATGCACAGGGAAGGGATGTTTGTAACGTTAGGGAACAATAAAAAACATCCTCAAAGAAATATAAAGCACTGCAATAGTCTTTATTCTGGCTATGCTGACATCTGCTGTTTGTGCTAAAGGGGCTATTCTAGGCTTCCCTAACAAGTCCAGTGTTTGGAGAAATGGGAATGTAGATTTAGGGACATAATGTGAGGTAGTATGGAGCAGAATCGTGTTTGGCTGAGAAAGGCACATCAGATGTGGTGTCCTGAGACGCCATGCCATTATGTCTTGTTTAAAGGGGCACGGCAGAGGTATTTTGCAGGTTTTGGCAGAGGTATACTGTTTGTGACTGCAAGTGAGAGAGAGAGAGAGAGTGTGTGTGTGTGTGTGTGTGTGTGTGTGTGGTTTGAGGGTTGCATGAGAGGATCTGGTGTGCTCATCTGTAAATCTGGGGGACATGAATACCTGACCAGTACCTGGACCGTAGAGATGACCGCAGCATCACCAGATGCCAGTGTAATCAGGCAGAATAAATCAGGACAGCTTCTCTATAGCAAAATGTCAAAACATATCCCTGTCATTAATAAGGGACCCTCAGAATGAGAGCATTCAACAGTGCAAACAGCACTAACACATGCCCAGAAGCACTATCATTGGTCTCTAAAAATGTGCACATTTGAAGAGAGCGATGATGGTGCCTTTGAGCATGTATTAGTGCTGTTTGCACTCCTGAATGCTCTCTTTCTCAGGGTCCCATATTAGTGACAGGGATATGTTTTGACATTTCGCTATGCAATTTTTCGCTATGCTTCTCAATTTTTCTGGTCCATACTTAGCCTTGTACAGACTGTTTTTAGAGATGGCCAATGCAAGCACAACTAAGGATGTCTTCTACTGCTATGTGTCTTATAATGCAAGGTATGTCATGGTAAACATTTCACTCTACCTGCTTTAATACTACCTTAGCGTGCACTGAGATTACTTTGCAATGTTCTGGGCATGCAACAGACTTATATATATAATCTAGTTTGCATCATCATTTATATATTATCAGTATCAATGTGTAGTTTGCATTAGCACAACACTGTTAGTGAATGGAGCAGCTTAGGAGATGCATGTTTTACAGGGGGCGTGGACGTTCACAGGTATATACTGGAGACAGGCGGGCTCGAACATCCATCTTTTCAGAATATGGTGAGTGCAGGGACGTCCACGGCCTTTTGCTGCATATATCCGTGCCTTGTACTCCATAGTGCTTTGTTCATGCCATGCTGAAAATGTCTATGTCCCCGATTCCAAAACTGTGGGTGGAATCACATTTAAAGAGTTGTGGAATCACGTTTAAACCAGGTCCATTTTCGATGTGGACATGCCCTTGGGCAGGATGTGCATGTTCTGGAATTGGGCTCATAGTGAAACTGGGGACTAGAGTATGCTAAGATACACATAAGTAGTGGACAAGGGAGTGAGCAGCATCAGGATCCAAAAGCGGCTTCAAAGAGGTGGATCTTCAGCCTGGATTTGAATACGGCTAGAGGAGGGGCCTGACCCACAGACTCAGGTAGTTTGTTCCAGGCATATGGAGCAGCAAGATGGAATGAATGAAGTCTGGAGTTGGCGGTGGCAGAGAAGGGCACATATAAAAGGGATCTGCCAGAGGAGGGGAATTCCCGAGGAGGGGTGTAGAGTGAGATAAGAGAGGAAAGGTAGTGAGGAGTCACAGAATAAATGCACTTGTTGGTAAGTAGGAGAAGTCGAATTGGATGTGGAAACTGATAGGAAGCCAGTAAAGTGACTTGAGAAGAGGGGGTTACATGAGCATAGTGATACTGGCAGAAGATAAGCTGTGCAGCTGAGTTTTGCACAGATTGAAGGGGAGAGAAATGATTCAGAGGGAGACCAGTGAGCAGTACATTACAATAGTCAAGGCGGGAGATGACTAGTGAATGGATATGAGTCTTAGTAGTGTGAGTAGAAAGAAAGGGATGAACTTTGCTAATGTTATAGAGAAAGAAGCGACAGGTTTTAGCCATCTGTTGGATGTGCCCAGAGAAAGAGAGAGTAGAGTCAAAGATGACCCCAAAGTTCCGAGCTGAGGAAACGAGGATGAGTATAGTGTCACCCACAGAAATATAGAAAGGAGAAAGAAAGCCACTAAATCCAGATGAAGACAGGGTAGCAAGGAGGAGCTGGTGATCAACAGTGTCAAAGGCAGCAGAAAAGTCAAGAAGGATGAGGACTGAGTAAAGGCTCTTGGATTTGGCGAGGAACAAGTTGCTGGAGACTTTGGCAAGAGATGCTTCTGTGGATGCAGAAGGGCTTGAGATGAAGGAAAGTCAATACAGTGGCAGGGAACTGCTCATTCAAGTAGTTTTGAAGCAAAGGGGAGGAGAGAGACAGGCCAATAGCTGGAAGGGCAGGCAGGGTCTAGTGAGGGTTTTTGAGGAGAGGTATGACCAGAGTATGCTTGAAGACCACAGCAATAGTTGCAGTGGAAAGCAGTAGGTTAAGGATATGACGGATGGAAGGGATGACGGTGGAAAAGAGAGTTTAATAGATAAGTGGGAATGGGATCAGAGGAACGGGTAGCTAATTTGGAGGAGGAGAGAATATTTGCAGTTTCCTCCTCAGTGATTTCAGAAATGAAATAAAGGGTGACAGAAGGTGATGGAAGGATTTGGGATTGAAGAGAGGGAGGGGGAGGGGGAGGTGAACCTGTGGAGAATTGAAGGTTAATCTTCTTGACTTTGTCATGGAAATAGTCAGTCAAGGTCTGGGCAGAAAGTGAAGGAGGGATTGGGGGAGAAGAGACCTTGAGGAGAGAGTTAAGCATAGCAAAGAGATAGAGAGGGTCAGAGGCAAGAAAGCTAGTCAGATGGACATAATACACTTGGCTATGGCTGACTGAAAAGATTTAGCATGAATTTGAAATGTAGGTAGTCAGCAAGGGTCCATGATTTAAGCCAAAGACATTCAGTTGAGTGGGCATAGGAATGTAGGTAGAGGGTTGTCAAAGACAGCCAGGGTTGAGGTATGGTGTGCCTCACAGGGTATGGAATGGGAGGAGCAAGTGCATCCAGAGGAGAGGAGAGTATAGTGTTATAGGAAGATATTCCCTCATGAACAGACTCAGATGACCTAGTGGAGGAACAGGGTGATAAGACAGCAGTGGAAAGAGCTATAGGGTCGATAGTGTGAAGATTCCTAAACATGTTTTGGTGGAGATGGAGTTAGACCAGAATGGGATGTGGCTAAAGGTGAAGGTTAACAGGTGATGGTCAGATAAAGGAAGAACTGAGTGGAGACATTTGAGGGTGAGCAGCTGGAGAAGAAGATGAGGTCAAGGCAGTGGCCCAGATTGTGAGTAGGAGTGGTAGAGCACAACTGGAGGTTGAATGAGTTGGTTAGGGAAAAGAGCTTTGAGGCACAAAGGTCAGAAAGGTCATCAATGTGGATGTTAAAATCCCTGAGAATAAGGAAAGGGGAAGATGCATCCAGAAAGGAGGAGAGCCAGGAGTCAAAGTCTGTGAGGAAGGTAGAGGTGGACTTGTTTGAGGTTGATAAATGACAATTACTCAGAGAGATAGTGGAGTAAGTAGGCAGATGGCATGGACTTTAAAGGAAGCAAAGCAGGAGGGGCTGAAATTGGCAGGACTGAGGGAGTGGAAACCCAACACCGTCACCACGGCCAATGGGCCAATGGGCTGAGGTATATGGGAAATTAGGTAGCTTCCATGACAGAGGACAGTGACTGAAGCAGAATCTTTAGGGAGAAGCCAAGTTTCAGTAAAAGAGCCAGGAGATGCAGGGCCAGCCCATCCACTAGGTGGACTAGGCAGTCTCCTAGGACAGCAGATCTCTGTGGGTGGCAGGCCATGTGCTTTAGCACACATGGCCTGCTGCCCCCCTGTGCGCTGTGCCACTCTCCCACTCCATGCTGAGCCATGCTGCGCTGCTGCCACCCGCTGCCGCTGATTTTGGTGGGGGGGGGGGGGACAGCTAGGCTCAGTGGCAGGCCATATGCTTCAGCACACATGACCTGCTGCTTCTGAATCCCTGAAGTTATATCAGAGGGGGTCAGAGGTGGCAGGCCATGTGTGCCAAAGAACATGTCTTGCCGCCGAGCCGAGCCTTGCACTCTCTTGACCCCACCACTGGAATCAGCAGCACAATGGAAGAGGGGTGAGGTTCCCTCAAGGAGAGTGGAGATGGCTGAATGAGAGGAAGAAAATGGTGACGCTCAAGGGCAGATTTTAACATAGAAGAAAAAAAGGGCAGAGATGCTGGCAACAGTAAGGAGTGTGTAATGAGAAGTAGGGCCATGGAATCATTGGACTGAGGGGAAAAGATCAGGGAGAGTTAACATCAGGAACACAAAGTGATATGGAGCCATAGGAGAGGAAGAATAGAAAAGAATGCAAATCAGAGGAAATACAGGTAGAGAGGGAGGAGAGAGGTCCTAGTGGGCTCAGGTGCACTGGAGTAACTGTGTCAATGAGCAGAGGAAGGCTATGAAAGAAAGTGAAGTTATGAAAGTAACAAAGTAACATGTTAAGGAGGGAGACACAGTATTGCAGACAGCAGGAACTGGGTAAAGGGCCGACAGAAGATAGAACACACACTGAAAACCTGCAAATATAGAAAGAAAGAACAATATGGCCTCATCTTTAAAAACACATATAAGGAACCTCACAAAAAACATTGATTACAAAATCAAAACAATTACACATCTCAAATCTTTTATAGACAACAATGATTTTTGTTCGGTCTTTCAATCAATCATTTCCCTACACTTTGATTCCTGCTATATCGTCCTACATGGGTTACCAAAAACAGCTACACACCCTGTCCAGCTTGTGCTCAATACTGCAGCACGAATAGTTCTCACTACTAAAAGGTCGGAGCATATAACACCGTTGCTTAAACAACTGCATTGGCTAACAATAAGTGAGCGCATAACATCCAAATCAATTTTCACAATTTTCAAGATTATTAACAACCTATCGTCACCCCAGCTCCTCACCTTACTTCATACTACACCTTGTACCAGAAATCGACGAACAAGCTCACAGAATCTACTAGAGGTACCACTGCTGTTCAGAAAAACTTCCTATATCACCTCGAAAAGAGCTCTATATGCACCACAGTTATGGAATTCTATCCCCGACCATTTAAGGAGTACTACAGATGCATCAACGTTCAAAAAGGCCTTAAAGACATATATATTTAAAAACTACTACATCTTAGACAATATGCCCTGGCTAATTACTAATTAGCTAATCCAATCCAAACACTTATAAGTTTTCTCCAGTGATTTTTTAAAATAGATTATGTTATTATTTCTAAGTTTGTTTTCCTTGTTCTATGTAATATGTTCTGTTACAATGTAAACCGCTTTGACCAGTGGATAAAGCGGTATAAAAAAATTGTTAAATAAAATAAATAAATGACAAGCTAAATTCTAAGCAGACACAAGAAGATGCCTGAATAGAGCATTAGCAGAGGCTTACAATGAGGGTGCTCTCCCAATCAGGATCCATAAAATGGAAGGTCAGCTGCTCATGTGCTGAGAGAAGTAAGCTTCTGAACAAAATCCAGCAGCGGGGCAGGGGCTGGCCATGTGCCGAAGGCAGATAAATGAAAGCAGGCAGATTCCACAGGAAGTGCCCTAGTAACACTCAGAAAAGGTAAAAACGTAAACTTTAAATATTTACAGAGGAATAGGGAGAAGGAGAAAAGAAAAAGCACTCCTAACTGTGTAGTTAGTACTAGTCAGAGTACAGAGGCAATAAAGTGTTAAGGAGGGTCACACAGGGGTCTCAAACTCCAGTCCTGGAGGGCCGCAAACCAGTCAGGTTTTCAGGGTATCCCTAATAAATATGCATGAGATATATTTGCATACAACGGGGGCAGTGCATGCAAATATATCTTATGCATATTCATTAGGGATACCCTGAAAACCTGACTGCTTTGTGGCCCTCCAGGACTGGAGTTTGAGACCCCTGGTCTACAAGGATGTCTGTTTTGTGTCTCCCCAGGTTGTTTCCTGATTGGCTGCCTGCCTTCTTGCTATCCTTCTCACTCGTGGCCATGAACATGGCCACCCATTGGCTCACCCACCACCGAGTGTAGGAAATGTTGTCATCTGCTATTGCTGGTCTGGTTATGTAAACCTCTCCTTCCCTTCAACGGCGCGTGCTCCGTGGTGCACTCCTTCTGGTGCTCCTTTAACCAGCCTTCATTCTCTGTCTTGCAGCATTCTTTCTGTGCTGTTCTTCTCCTGCTTCTCCTGGTGGTTTGTACAGTCATCTCTGCCTGGGTGGCGATGCACCCTCTGCCTATCATAGTACACTTTGGCCACTGCCTATCTCACCCCTCTTGCCTGGTGTCTCTGCAAGTAAGATGCTTACTCTTGCTCTTTCCTTCTAGTGCTCTTCTCTCCTTCCCCTCTTCTTGCCGCCCTTTGTTTCCTCTGAACTTTCTTCCTCGCCCTTCATAATGTCCATTCCATTAAGCATAAAGTCCACCTGGTTTATGATCTCCTTGAAGCTACCTCTGTTGATCTCCTCTGTGTAACTGAAAGCTGGCTGGCTGACTCTGAGCTTGCCTTTCTTCACCAGTCTTCTCCACCCGGTTACAATTTCCTCTCCCTCCACCATCCTCAGCGCCATGGTGGTGGCTTTGCCCTGTTTTCCTACTCTCTTTTCTCTGTTTCTTACCTTGATTCTATTGTCTCCCCTATTCTTGATGTTCTCGTTTCTAAAATATGTAAAGTTCATTTCTCCTTTTCCTTTCTCACTCTCTTTGTTTATCTTCCTCCTCCCATTTCTCAAGCCTCCGTCCAGGATCTTTATGAATTTGTCTCTCCCTACCTACTTGCCACCTCCCCCCTATTATTGCTGGGGGACTTCAATATCCACCTTTCTTCTCTGACTGACCCAACTGGTAAAGACTTTCTAGACTTCTTATCTTCTTTTGACCTCCAGAAACATGTTACCACTCCTACTCATTCAGTGGGTCAAATTCTAGATCTGGTAATCTCTTCTGCACCCCTATCCCCTTCCCCACCCTACCATGGTCTGATCACTCCCTTGTCTCTTTTTCTCTCGCTCACCCTTTTACCTGGCGCCCTCCATCTGCCCCTGTACTTCCTCAGCACTGTAATCTTCGTAATTTCTCTCCAGACTCCTTCATCATTCTATGGCCCCCTTTCCCTTGGACTTTGGTCAATGCAATCCTGATAAACAGGCCCTTTATTTCAGCTCAGTCATATCATCTACCTTTGATCTTGTTGCTTCTCTTTGAACTGCTTCCTCTTCCTCTCTTCTCTCGAAGATCTGGTATCGCCCTGGGCTCTGCCTTCTTAAATGTCAGGTCTACCAACTTGAACGCCATTGGCGGAAATCCCAGTTGCCCACCCTACTTTCCTCTTTTCAGTCTGCTTCTCACCATTACTATGTTGCCATCATTAAGGCCAAGAAATCATATTACTCTACCCTTGTACGTAAAGATGCCTCTTCCTCCTGTTTGTTTTGCCTGCTATGTTCTCTAGCTGATTGCCCTCACTCCCTGCACTGCCTCATCTCTACACCCACAGGTCTTCGCCTCTGCTTTTCATCAGAAGATCCTTACTATCTAGTCTTCCTTGCCTGGTTCCACCGTTCCTCAAAACTTTGGTCCCGCCTCCCCCATCTCTACACCAACCTCTCTACCCTTACTGCTCCTACTTTCACTGAACTGTCACACATCATTGCCTCATCTTGCTTCACCATGGCCCCTCTGACTGAATGCCTTCAAAGCTGTTTAAGCTGCTTAGCAATTCCTTCCTCTCTCAAATCTCTTCTATTATCGCTTCATCATTCTCTTCTGGCATCTTTCCATTTTCTTGGAAAGAGGCTATAGTTCTCCATATTCTTAAACTGGCTGCTACTGACACTTCCAGTCATCTCAACTATCGACCGATTTCTCTTTTACCCTTCATCTCTAAAGTCACTGAACATTTGGTCTCACGCAAACTACAGGACTTTCTTCTTTCTTCCTCCACTTTCCATCCCACTCAGATTGGCTTTCATCACCATCTGTCCACCGAGCACTCACGTCTAGCTATTACTGACTACTTTCATACTGCCTTGGACTCCCATCACCAGATCCTTCTTGTTTCCTTTGATCTCACTGTGGCTTTTGACTTGGTCGACCACTCTTTTCTATCTCAACTCTCCTTGATTGCTGTCACTGATTCTGCTCTTGACTGGTTCTGTTCATGCTTATTTAACCATTCCTATAGAGTTTGCTGGTCTTCTCTCTTCTATGCCCTTCAAGTCCTGTGGTATTTCCTAGGGTTCTGTCCTTGGCCCTATTCTTTTCAACATATTTCTGGCTCCCTTGGCTTTCATCATCACATCTTTGGACATTACATTTTTCATCTACACTGATGATATCCAGCTTCTTTTCCGGTTCCCTGCATACTTCCTGGCTTCTCTTCTCAGATTTATCTCAAAAACTCTGTTGCCAATTGGCTCTCCAATCATGGCCTAAAACTCAATGCTTCCAAAACTGCTTGTCTTCTCTTCATTAATATCTGCCCCCTCACCCTTTCAACCCCCTTCCATTCATGGCACCATGCTTCCCTTCGAAGATTCAATCAAGATCCTCAGAGTATCTTTTGACAGCCAGCTTTCCTTTTCCCATCACATTTCCTCCACTACACAACGTTGTTTTACTCTCTTGCGTCAGATCTGGTCCTTCTGTAAACTCCTCGATCAACCCTTCACTTGACTACTTCTGCTTTCACTACTTATCACCTGCCTTGATTATACCAAGCCCCTTCTCTCCAGTCAAGTACGCCATTTACAATTCATTCAAAACACTGCCCTCAAACTCCTTTATGGTGCCTTAAATTCGATCAGTTTACCGCTCTTTTCCTCACTGAACACTGGCTCCCGGTATCCTTCTGCATTAAATATTAAGTTCTCATTCTCACCTACCATATTCTACACTCTGGCAAGCCCCCATTCCTGTCACAGTTCATATCTGCTTACACTCCCCATCATGCTCTCCAATCAGCTTCCCAAAGTCTTCTTGAAGTTCCTGCTTTACGCTCTGTCTGCTCATCCTCGTCACATTCTTCCTCTTTTTGTGTCTTTGCCTCCACTCTTTGGAATTCTCTTCCTCCTCCCCTCTGCTCCCAACTTTCTTTTACGTGCTTTAAGTCCCAGTTAAAAACCCATTTCTTTGCCTTAGCCTTTCTTCTGGCTGTGCCTTCTTGATTTCCGGTTCCTCTCTGTCCGCCACTCTCTTCTCTCCTGCAGTCTCAGCTGATTTAGTCTGTCTATGTCTCCCTGATTTCCTTCCCCTCCTTCTTGTCCTGTTTATTTACACTCCTCATAGCATTGTAACCTAGGTGAAATCCCACTAGAGGACAGCAACCTTGGGCCGGAAGGACTGGGGTTTCTAGTCCCACAGGTGCTCCTTGTGGTCTTGGGCAAGCCACTTAACCCTCCGTAGCCCATGTTCCCTGTAAAATAGTTATCTCCAAGTTATAATGCCCTGTTCAATGTAATTTCAGTTTGTTCAATGTAAACCACACTGATGCAGAATAGCACGGTATATAAGAGAATGTAATAAATAAATAAATAAATAAAAATAATAAAATCCTCTGTCCTTATTTTTGCTTCCATTTGTTTCCTGTACTGGGTTTGTGTTGTTCCCTTATGTTTTCATTTTGTTAACCGCCTAGCTGCCTATATCAAGTTAAATAAAACTGTAACTTTAACTATATATGCATGTTCACTTTTAACACCATAATGGTCCAGTGTGCAGTGTCACTTATGAAGAGAGGCTAAACAAGTTAGGGCTTTTAGGGCTTTCCAGCTTGAAGAAAACACAACGTAGAGGGGATAAGACAGATGTTTATACAACAATGAATTGGATATAATGAGGGATGTTCACAGAAAAAATACTTTTTTCACATTGGGGTCAGTTTTGGACTTTTCCCTGATTTTGTCTCCACCATCTCCATGAGAGGCCGTTCCATGTGCCCACCTCCCTTTTAATGACGAAACATTTTCTGATGTTGCTTCTGAACCTCTAAAGAACTATTTCTAATGAAAAGGGTTGTTTCTTGTGCTTTATACATTTGAGATGAAAAAATGATCATGCCGTGGGGGGGGGGGGGGGGAGGAGGGGGGTCAGGGAGTGGGAAAGCAATGTGTATGCTCTTGGGTCTGATGTCACTTCTGGCCCTGGCCCCGCCCACAGCCTCACCCACAGCCCAACCCCGCATTTTCACTTCCTTTTTATTTATAAATTAAGCCCCATATATATATACACACACATATATATAGGTCTAATAGTAAGTCTGAAATATATTTTTTAAAGCTAGCATGAACAGTTATTTAAAATTGCTTTAATTGTAAAATTGTATTTCTGGCTTGCAAATATATAATGACTTATGAAAATGAGTGAAAATAAATACAAGATGACTAGTTAAGCATGAGCATAATCAGGAAACAGGAAAATAAAACCTCTTAATGAAAAGGAAATTGCCTTGAATATTGATGACTGCAACCGCTAAGACTTTGCAGACTACCATTATCCACAGTGAATATTTAACGTGGAACAGAGGAGCTCACGACAAAGTAATCAAAGTGTATGTAAATGAACTTCAAGAATATTCATATTTTTCAAACCTTTGAGCGATTAAGCATCTTACTCTTTTTATCTCCAGTACTCTGTTTTTCATAGCTGACAGATTTCATAAGAACATAAGAACTGCCATACTGGGTCAGACCAAAGATCCATCAAGCCCCATGTCCCATTTCCAACCAACAGTGGTCAATCCAGGTCAGAAATAACCTGGCAGATCCCAAAAATACACTAAGGGGGTCATTCTGACCCACGTATAGCGAGGTTGGATATTTGGGTTGAATGTCCAAACCCATTTAGGCCAGGCACGCTATTCTGGGTTCAGTGCTCCCCGCACATACCAAGGGTTTGTACAGGGAGCGCTGAATGGGGGTGGGAGAGGGATGTCCTGCGGAGGTCCAGGGCGTGCCAAGATGGCGAGACATACAGAGGTAATTCAGGGCATGCCTCGGTGCGTCTGCCGCCGGCAAGTTATACACCCAGCCTATTTCAGCCTGAAAGTGTAATAAGTGCCGGGCAATGTGTTCTGCATGGCCTCTATCCCCTCCCTGCACCAAAGAGACCCTGTGGGTGGGCCTCCGCTACTCGATCCTGGACTTGGGGGGCCCCCACCGAAGGTTAGGCGGGATGGAAGGGCAGCGATGGAGTTGGGGAATCTATTGCTCCGGCTAGATGTGCCAATGCCTTGGCAACAGGACGCCACTTCAACAGCACATAAGAACATAAGATATGCCATACTGGGTCAGACCAAGGTCCATCAAGCCAGCATCCTGTTTCGAAAAGTGGCCAATCTAGGTCATACGCACCTAGCAGTTTCTCCAAAAGACACAGGTTCCACAATGGGTCAAGCATTGATATTCTGGGTCACTTTTTAATAATAGTTTATGGACCTTTCCTCCAGGAATTTGTCCAAACCTTTTTTAAACCCAGCTACACTAACAGCTTTTACTACATCCTCCGGTAACAAATTCCAGAGTTTGATTACACGCTGAGAGAAAAAATATTTTCTCTTATTTGTCTTAAATAGTTTGTCCTGTAGCTTTATTGCATGTCCCCTAGTCTTTCTATATTCTGATAATTTCAACAATCAATCTACATTTAGTTTTGCCAAAAGTCTCTGATGAGGGACCTTGTCAAAGGCTTTCTGAAAGTCCAGATACACTATATCAACCGACTCACCTTTGTCTACCTGTTTATTCACACCTTCAAAAAAACATAACAGATTAGTAAGACAAGATCTTCCTTGTCTAAAGCCATGTTGGCTGTCTCCCATTAGGCCATGACTATCTACATGCTGAGTAATTTTGTTCTTTATGATGGTTTCTACCATTTTTCCTGATACTGATGTCAGGCTCACCGGTCTGTAGTTTCCTGGATCACCCCTGGAACCCTTTTTAAAAATTGGTGTTATATTGGCGATCCTCCAATCTTCAGGTATTAGAGATGATTTTAATGATAGTTCACAGATTATTAATAGCAGGTCTGCAATCTCATATTTCAGTTCTTTCAACACCCTTGGATGTATACCATCCAGCCCAGGTGATTTGCTACTCTTCAGTTTATCAAATAGTTGTAATACATCTTCCTGGTGTAGCAATATTTCTTTCAATTACTTCTTCTGCACACTAGCTGGAGCAATGAGCAGTGGGGATGGGCTGCCTCCAGGACATCTGCCTGCTCTGCATCATGTGCACGCTGGGCCATTTAAATGCCCTGATTCTGTAACCACGGGATTGTATAGCTCCCTTAACCATGGGAATGTATAGCTCCTACATTTGCGGAATCGGGTACAAACAGGCCCCCTTCATGTTTTGGCCGACTGGACAGCCTGGATGTGCACAATGCAGAATCGGCCTCCACCTAAACCCCACCTTAAAAATACTAACAAATCAATCTTTGTATAACCCTTATAGTAAAAGATCCCAAATATCAAAAAGAAGATCCCAGTTTCAAAATTAAAAAAAAAAAAAAAAAAGAAGGCAAAGCCTCAAAACTAAGAGCTCTGTAATTTTATTTATTCATAGACATAAAAAAAACTCTTGTTAAATATCTCTACTGAACAAATGCTGTTTTCATCTTCAAACTTCAATCTTCAAACTCAAAGTTATCTTATTTATACATGCTTTTTACTCAAGCATTCACTTCATCCAACACATGCATTTTGTTGCCTGTTGGGCAAAATCAACTCTGGTGCTTCACTGCTTCTTGTGTTTAGTTTGTACACTATTGTTCCTTCACTTCCCACATTTATATTCATGTATTAAAACCCAAAGAAAAGCCAGTTCCACGCTACCTATCCTTAGGGATAAGAAGTTCTTTCTTGAACTACTTAATAATGATTTATGGACTTTTCCTCCAGGAATTTGTCCAAAACATTTTAAACCCAACTACACTAACTGCTCTTGCCATGTCTTCCAGTAATGAGTTCCAAAAACTAGAAATTGAGAGAAAAATATTTCCTCCTCTCTGTTTTACATATACTACTTTGTATCTTCATGGTATGGCTCTTAGTCCTCGTACTTTTTGAAAGAGCAAACAATCGATAAAAGTCTAACTGTTTCACTCTACTCAGGATTTTATTGACCTCTATCATATCTCCCCTCAGCTGTATCTTCTCCAAGCTAGACAGCCCTAACCTTTTAGCCTTTTCTTATAGAAGAATCGCTCCATCCCCTTATCGTTTTGGTGACCCTTCTCTGTACCTTTTCTAATGCTGCTATATCTCTTTTGAAATGCCTAGACTGGAATTGCACATAAAACTCAAGTTGCTTTGCACCATGGAGCAATACAGAGGCATTTTGATATCCTTTGTTTTATTCTCTATTCCTTTGTTAATGATTACTAATTTTCTATTTTACTGAACTTGTAGATAGTTATGGTTTAATGGAAGAAAGCCAACATGGGTTTAGCTAAGGAATATATTGTAATACTTATTTGTTAGATTTTTTTGAAGGTGTGAATAAACAGGTAGACGTAGGTGAGCCAGTTGATATGATGTATCTGGATTTTCAGAACGCCTTTGAAAGGTCCTTCATGAGAGACTCTTGGCGAAGTTAAAAAGTCATAGGATAGGAGGCAGTGTACTAGTGTGGATCCAGGAACTGGTTAAAAGACAGAAAGCAGAGGGTAGGGCTGAATGGCCAATTTTCCCAATGGAGAAAAGTGAATAGTGGAATACCCCAGGGATTTGTGCAGGGTCTGCTGCTTTTTAACGTATTTGTAAATGACTTAGAAATGGGAATAATGAGTGAGGCAGTCAAATTTGCAGATGACACAAACTTATTCAAAGTTGTTAAAACCCAAGAGGATTGTGAAAAATTGGACGAGGACCTTGATAAATTGGAAGACTGGATGACAGACATCCAAATGGCAGATGAAATTTAATGTGGACAAGTGCAAAGATATGCACCTAGGAAAGAACAACACAAATCATGATTACGCGATGCCAGGTTCCACATTAGGAACCACCACCCAGGAAAAAAGATTTAGGTGTCATCATGGATAATCGGTTGAAACCCTCCACCCAGTATGCAGCAGTGGCCAAGAAGGCAAATAGGGTGCTAGGATTCATAAAGAAAGGCATGGAAAATAAAACAAAGGATATTACAATGCCTCTGTATCATTCCATGGTGCGACTGCACCTTGAATATTGTGTGCAATTCTGGTCACCATATCTTGAAAAGCATATAGCGGAATTAGAAAAGGTACAAAAAAGAGCCACTAAAATGGTAAAGGGGATGGAAGGATACCCTATATGAGGAGAGGCTTAAATGGTTAGGCTCTTCAACTTGGAAACGAGATGGCTGAGGGGAGATATGATAGAGGTCTTTAAATCAATGAATAAAGTGGAATGGGTAAATGTACTGTACATCAATTGTTTATGCCATCAAAAAGTAGAAAGACTAGAGGACATGCAATGAAGCTATAATGTAACCCATTTAAGAGAAAATAAGAGAAAATATTTTTTCTCTCAACGAGTAATTAAACTCTGGAATTCATTGCCGGAGGATGATGTGGTAAAGCTGTTAGTGTAGCTGGTTTTAAAAAAGGGTTGGACAAGTTTCTGGAGGAAAAATCCATAAACCATTATTAAAGGGGACCTGGGAAATCCACTGCTTGCCCCAGTATAAGCATTATGGAACTTGTGTGCCTTTTTGGAAACTACTAGGTACTTGTGACCTAGATTGGCCATTGCTGGAAACAGGATACTGGGCTATTTTTTTATCCGAGAGTGCTGAAATAGGATATTTTGGGGGAAACTGAAAGACCGATTTAACTGTGTGAGAGTGTAGGAAGGGAGTGGTAGGAATTTAAACTTGGTTAGTTGAAATTTGTTCTTTGTTTTCTGAGAGTGTTTGAGCCTGGATGATGAGAAAGGAAAGATCTTTGGGTTGCTACTTGGAAATTGTGAGAGTTTTGAAAGAAATAAGCATTTCAGTTTTTGTTTTCTTAAAAAAATTCTGTTTTGAGGCTTCATATGGGAACTGAGATTTTGGCAGGAATTCAGAAAAATGGGCTCTGGAAATCGGAGATCCAGTCCCTCATCTTAGTATAAAGGGAAATCTGCAAATTTCTGAGAGAGCCAGAGAATGAATTCTGCTTGACAGGAGGGAGGGTGTGCAAAAGATACTGTGTGATGTTTCTGCTTCCTGAGGCTCAGCTGGTTGGCCTTCAGAACAAGACTAGCTTCTCTAAGTAATCACCAGTCAAAAACCTTCCTTGACTCTATGGACGAAATGGGCTTTAAACAAACAATCTCCTACCCTACACACATTAAAGGGAACACGCTTGACCTAGTTTTCCTTCCTGAATACTTAACCAGATTACCCCAAATAATACTCCTAACATAACTCAAATCCCATGGTCCGACCATCATTTAATTCAATTCTCCATTCACATTCCCCATACCCCTAATCATCTACACAATACACTACACCACGGTCCGAGGTTTCGACCGTTTAAACCAGAAATGTTCCTTGAAACAATTATTCCTCAACTGGACAAAAAACTAGACAGTCTCGAAAAATCTATTGCCAATTGGAACACTACAATAGAAGCAGCTGCCAAACCATTATCTACCAAAACCAACAGACCCCATAAAAAAATCATCTGAAAAATGGTATACAACTGAATTAAATAATTACAAAAAAGAACTCAGAAAAATAGAGGCTAAATGGAGAACTAAAAAAACCCCGGAATTGCGAGAGTTATATTTTGCAACCCTTAATTCTTACAAACTAGCTACAAATAATGCCAAAAAACAATACCATACATCAATCCTATCCAAAGCTATTAATCGGCCAAGAGAACTATTTGAAATTATAAAATCATTATCTAAAGCCCCACCTACTAATATCCACAAGATCCCTATCAACCCCCAAACACTAGCAGACTATTTTGCTGGCAAACTCAAGCAAAATACACCATCTGTACCTGATCCCTTTCCTACAAAAATAAATGTCCTCAGTGAATGGAAATCTTTCCACCCCATAGATAGAAATCAATTACTAAATATAATTACAAACCTTAATACAACTACATCCCTCTTAGACCCATGCCCATCAGCATGGATTAAAACTACAAAACAAGAACTAGCCCCATACATATTAGATATAGTAAATAAATCCCTTCAACAGGGTATACTACCAAATGAACTCAAAATCTCAGCAATCCGCCCACTTTTGAAAAACAACTCACTAGATAGCAAAGATCCATCATCATACAGACCTATAGCTAGTATACCCTTCCTGACTAAAATTATTGAAAAAGTTGTTCAAATCCAACTTCAAGATTTTATAGACACCTCAACACCCCTTGATGAACACCAATATGGGTTTCGACCATCACACGGCGTAGAAACATTATTACTTGTCCTTCTTGACTCCCTTGTCAGAGGTATGGACAATATCAAACAAGCTTTCATACTAGTATTTATTGACATTTCCGCTGCTTTTGACAGTGTAAACCATAACATTCTAATCTCAAGACTTGGCCAATTAGGTATAAAAGAAGTAGCTCTCAAATGGTTTAAATCTTATATATCCGACCGTTCACAATTTGTACAAATAGATCAAGATCCCTCTCCACCATTTCCACAAGAACAGGGAATCCCTCAAGGATCATCACTTTCTGCCCTATTATTCAACTTATATCTGCAACCGATATGCACCATCTTTAAAAGACATAATATAAATTACCACATTTATGCGGATGATATTATGTTGTACACCCCAATTAATACAAATGACCCTAGCTATGATAACCTCTCAACCTGCCTTGCCGAAGCCGAACAATGGCTTCGCTCAAAGAATATGAACATTAATTTTAAGAAAACTGAAATACTGTTTACATCAAGAAACCCCAATTTCGCACCTCCACCAGAAATCAAACTACATAACTTCTCCCTCCCAGTGAAGCATGAAATCAAATATTTGGGAGTCATACTTGATAAAACTCTCAGCTTCACTTCACACATTAAGAAAATAACTAGAACAATCTTCTACAAGCTTAGAACTATCCAGCAGCTTAGACCACTTATAGAAAGTGATGACTTCCGGACCATTACTCAAATTTTAATAACACCTCACCTTGACTATTGCAATGGTATACTTAAAGGCATAACAAAGAAAAATCAAAATATTCTCCAAATGGCTCAGAATGTTGCCGCAAGAATAATTTCCAAGGCTAAATTATCCGACCACATTTCTCCCATTTTATACTCATTACATTGGCTTCCCGTTGCATGCAGGATACATTACAAAATTATACTGACTACATTCAAGTTAATTAACAATATCGCCCCATCTTATCTATCTACCCTTATCCATAGCCCCTCAGATAGTAGACTAAGAAGAAGGAGGAATCTCAATACAGTGCAAGTACCAGATACAATAAGAAAAACAAAGCAAATAACAAGCAACAGCGCTTTCACATACGTAGCACCTACACTATGGAACAACCTCCCTGATCAACTAAGAGAGACAAAAGATCTCCAAAAGTTTAGAAAGGAACTAAAAACACACTTATTCACCCAACATTACTGCCAATTCTCAGATCTAGCCTCCCACCCCCCATAGCTCTCTCTGCTAAGCTGCCAAACAAATACTCATTCACTTAATAATATTATCATTCCCAAAGCTGATGTTATGTCACAGGTTGTAAATACCATAGTTCTGCAAATAATCAAGATTTTTTGTTATAATTCTGTAAATAATTAACTGTCTAAATAATCAAAGGTTCTTGTTATGAGCTATATATGTTTGCTTTTGTTCATAATGTTCCTTGTACATAGTTGCAATGTTGCATAATGTTCCATGTATTTGTTCACCAATGTTCTTTGTAAACCGCCACTGATCTTGGGAAGGGGCGGTATATAAAAGTTTTCAAATAAATAAATAAATAAATAAATAAAAAGACTAAAGCTGGGAGAAACTGCGAATAAAAGCTATTTACATAGGGCCCAATATTCAAAGGCCCTTACATGGATAGTGCCCTTCGAATATCCTGGCTAAGTCCCTAACGCCCCCAGATGCTATCTGCATGGCATCGGGGCGTGTTAGAGGCATTCTGGGGTGAAGCGGGGGGTGGAAGAAGGAGCTACATGGGTAGCAGTGATTTTCGTTGCTACCCACATAGCCCTCTGCACCTTAAAGATAGGCGAGAAAAAACCCTTGCCTATCTTTAAGACACAGAGGCTATGCAGGTAGCAACAAAAATTGCTGCTACCCATGTAGCCTCTGTGGCTGCCAGGGCATCCAGGCTAACCTGGATATATCTGGGCTAGGGGGGTCAGCGGGCAGACTATGGCCTGCCGCGGCACATAGTCTGCCCACCTCAATATCGGGCCCATAGATTTTAAACATCTGGAAGCAGTGGCATAAGTTACAAATTTTGCTGAGGGCCCCCCATTGTCACGGCAGCAGTGTGCTCCACTGTGAGGGCCCCCCTTGGAGCAGTGGGCCCCTCATGTGGCGGCAGCAGTGTGGCAAACTTACTTTATTATATTTGCTGCACTGTTCCACTCTTGTAAGCTCGCTGCGGGGATCAGCCGCTGAGCCCACGTTCCCCGTGGCGAGGAGTATAGCAGTGTGGCAAAAATGTTAAAGTTTGCCGCACTGCTGCCGCCACCACTGTGTGGGCCCTCTTTATCTTTATTTGGAACGTAATATACTGCTCATACAAAAGCATCAGAGCAGTTTACAATTGTTAAAATAGGGTAATACTGCTATGAAAGGGAGAGAGAACGCCAATAATTCAGACAGGAAAGAGAGGGCAAGTTAGAGGAAAGAGCAGATGAAGACTGCACTACACTGAGGAGGGGAGAGGACAGGGCTTGTCATCAATGGGGGGCTGGGGACAAATGGGAGGGAGGAGGGGGAGGTCAAAGGCGGAATAGAAGAGTTGGGTTTTTAGTCTGGCCTTAAAGGTGTTAAAGGAAGGTTCCAAGTGGAGAGCTGATGGGAGCGAGTTTCAGAGTCGGGGACCAAGGAAAAAGAAGGCTGAGGAACGAGTGGATTCCAGATGGGCCTGGGATGGGGAAGGAAAAGACATACGATTAGAGTGAATGGACCTGAGGAGTCCATGAGGAGTATGGAGATGGACCAGGTCAGAGAGGTAGAGGGGGGTACCAGTATGGATTGATTTATGAATGAAGATGAGGAACTTATACTGAATCCTATAGGGAATGGGGAGCCAGTGCAGGCATATAAGAAGGGGAGTGATGTGATCTGAACTGGAGGCATGAGTCAGGATATGGGCAGCTGAATTCTGGACAAGCTGGAGTCTATGCAGTTGGGTTCGGGGGAGACCAGCCAGGGAAACATTGCAGTAGTCCAGATGTGACATGACAAGGGACAGCAGTAATGTGGTCAGAGAGGGGACAGAAAGGAAAGGACGGACTGTACGAAGTTGTCTCAGAGTATGAAAAGAGCGCTGGACTATGGATGAGATGTGATCTTTGAATGAGAGGGATGAATCAAGGGTAACACCTACAGTAGGTAACGCAAAGACATGACAACAGGAATGGGAGAGGAGGAAAGAAGGGGGACAAGAGGGGGAGCTGGGTTGCCAGAGGTAAACCAAATGGCTGAGGTTTTGCAGAGATTAACGTGCAGGCAGTTTGACGATAGCCAAGAGGCCACAAAGGATAAGCAGGCGTTAAGGGGGCTAATGTCAGGGGTGGGAGAGTCTATGTGGTGGATGAGGATGATATCATCCGCAAAGTAATAGGCGGAGATACTATGTTGCTGAACCAGGAGTGTAAGAGGGGCTAGAAAAATGTTGAATAGGAGTGGAGCCAGGACAGAACCCTGAGGGACACCACAGTGAAGGGGGGTAGGGGGAGAGGCATCATGCCCTGAGAGAACCGAGAAGGACCTATTGGTGAGGAAAGAATGGAACCAAAGGAGAAATGAGTCAGAGAGGCTGATGCTATGAAGATGTGCAAGAAGTGTGCGGTGATCAACTAGGTCGAAAGCGGTAGATAGATCAAGGGAAATGGCAGTTGAGAAAGAGCCTCGGTCGTGAGTGACATGCAGTTCGTTGAGGAGGGAGAGAAGAATGGATTCTGTGCTGTGGCCAGGACGAAAACCAGGGGAAGGGGTAGGAGAAGCAAGGGAGTGGGATGCAGAGAGAGAGCAGAGAACTGAATAAAGCTGACATGAGGAATTAGCTGAAGAGGAGATGAGGTTGGTAAAGTAGTCTTGTTTGGCAGAGTGGAGGAGGAGGCAGTAGTGGCGGTGGCAGTAATGGAAATGGTCCAAGTTGGCAGGGGACGGATGCTTGCACCTGCGGCGCTCAGCATGACGAAGATAAGCACGATGGAGGAAGAGACCTGGATAATACCAGTGGTGGCAACAACAGCTGTAGGCTGGACAGGTGCAAGCTTGTTAAGGGCAGATGTGAGCGTTGAGTTCCAGGACTAGGCCTGGACGTCTACAGGGAGTAGATGGAAATCCGCGGGGAAGAGAGTATCTGAAGAAGGGAACTGTAGGAGGGTATTGGGAGTAATACGGCAGGCATGGGGAGGGGGGGGCGGGGGCAGAGCTCTGGGAGGAAGAGAGGGATAAGGAGGGGTGCAGAAACATCCATCCATAGCTGCTGTTGTATTGATCCTTTGCATTTCCTTCCTCTTTTGCGCTGACCTTCAACCTTGCCAAGCATGATGTCTTTCTCTAATGATCTCTCTCTTCACATCACGTGTCCAAATTCTAAAAGTCGAAGTCGTGTCATTTGAGTTTCTAATGAAAGCTTAGGTTTTATCTCCTCTAGTACCGACTGATTTGTTCTTTGGGCAGTCCATGGTATCCATAATATTCCTTGCCAGCACTATAATTTGAAGGCATCAATTTTCTTCCTGTTTTCACTGTTGTTTTTCCAGTTGTTGAAGAAAACTAATCTTAATTTGTTTTTCTGTGTTCCCTTGCTTAGGATCTTCAGTCACTCTCTTTTTTTAAAAAGAAGCTCAGGTAAGTATCTACAAAAACCAGGCTTCAGGTGCAGCGCAGCATGGCACAACCCTTTAAAACTGCTCTCAGTGGTGGACTTCTCAGCATCTGGGCATACATATGCATGCCCTCAAAGCATCCGCATCCCACCCTGATATCGGAATGGTGGAATGCTGCAGGCCTTGAGCGCATGGGTGTCTTTGCCGCTGTAGCCTGATTATTTATGCAGAGGTATGGTGGTGGAGGTGGCTTTAGCGGTGATGGGGGAAAGGAAGGGGGGAGATACTGGACACCCTGGGGGAAGGGGAAGGAAAGAAAGGGGACATGCTGGATACCTTAGAGGGGAGAGAAGGAGAAAGATATTGGATACCTGGGGGAGGAGGGAAAAAGAGAGATGCTGGATACTGGGTATCTGGGGGTAGGGAAGGAGGGAGAGATGCTGGAGACCTGAGGTGAAGGAGTAGGGAAGGGGAGATGCTGGAGACCTGGGTGGGGTGGAGTTGCGAAGGGAAGATGTTGGACTATGCATGGAATGGGGCGGGGTTGTATGGACAATGGTTCCCCTAGAGCATCAGATACTCTTGGGCCGGCTCTATATAGATGCTGCTCTATCAACACTGAAGACTGAATACAGTTTAGGACAACGATCCACAGGGCCGCCATGAGTTGGCATCGACTCAGTGGCACAACAACATACTATGGTGCATTTCACAATTCTGAAAGAGAGATTAAAGAACGTTTCAGAAACTCTCATCTTATGAGCCTACAAAGTACGTCTTTGTGAAAACTGTAAGTCATATATATGTCTGACAGCTCCAAGTTACCGCTTTGTAGCTCTTGAAAACAAAGAAAAGTGTTTTTAATTTCTGAAATGCAATACGTTTTAAATTGTGCAATAGTAACAATAATAACTTATGTGAAGGTTAGAATTTCACCTGCTGAAATTTCAGTTTTAAACTTGTTTTAATTAGGTCTAACCAATTTAATATTTTCTTAGGCAAAATAAAGAAGATGTAATAATTGAAAAATCGTTGAGCAAGTAATCCTTTCTTTATTTATCTTGCCACAGAGGGAATATTTTATGTAACATCTTATTGATCCTTGTGGCTTAACTTCAAATTTAGATATCTTTTTTCTTCCAACTCTTTCTTTTCCATATTTAAGAAAAAAAGGACTTGGATGTGGTTCATTTATTTTTAGGTTCCACCCTGTTGAGTGTCAGCCTGTGGATTATACATGGCAGGGTAATAGTAGGACTAGAACACTCCTCAGAGGCCTTGGCTTACATTATCTTCAAGCTGTACACATATACAGTACGACGCAGAAAATGTTAGATACCAAGCTCTGAAACATATCTGGCCTATGTTCATATATAACTCAAAGGTTCTTTATTTATCCCACTCAAGATGGTGGATGGTGGATGATGCAACATATAAATACACTTAAATTTAAAAAATAAATAAAATAGTTGAAACAACATCCCTAATATCATAGAGCTTTCCAAACTGTCCTGGTGACCCCATAATCATCTGGGTTTTCAGAATAATGAGATTCCTTTGTGTCTATTGGGTCTCCATTGTATTCATATTTAGCTCAAACATCCTGGTTATGGGGGTACCACCAGTCCAGGTTTGAGGAGCCTGCTATACATGTTCTAATGGCTTAAAATATACAAACTTTGTCACAAGTTGATAAGCTGGTAAGATGTTTTATTGAACTTTATCTGAAAGTAAATTTGAAAACTCCAACGTGGACTTCATCAGGATGCTGGCATTACGTTCAGATTTTCTGTAAATCCAAAGCAGTTTTTGGAATTTTTGAGAGGCCCAGCAAGATCCACTAGAAGAGAGAAGGAGGGAGGACTGAGGTGGAGAGGGGGAATAAAAGCTTGAAAGAATTCCCCTGGTGAGTCTGTGTACAAACCAAATTTTACATCAAACTCAAACCATGCTGAAATCCACCTGCTTGTTTGCACATCCATAGAAAAGACCCTGAAATTACAATGTCAAACAATGCCCAAAAAAAATTGCTTTGGGGCTTGGATTCATACTGTTGCATTGCAGTGGTCACTTTTAGCCCTGGGACTTCTAGCAGGCCTTCAAACAACTGTCCACACACTCGAGGTTGTAGGTAAAATTAGTTGTGTTGATACAACTCTAGTACTTGCACCAAACCTGCCACCTGGCCTATCCTCATAGGCTCCTGCATCAGGGTTTTCACAAATCTCTGAGAACATAAAAAGCCTGTCCCTCCAGCAGGCTGCCAGTCATAAATAGAAGTCCAAATAGTCCAGCCCTTTTCTGAGCGGTCTTGCATATCACTTGGCTATCAATAGAACCTCTGTTCAATTTGAACTCCAGCCCATCTACCCTGTAGACTGGAACCCTGGGTATATCTTCTGGACGCTGGTAATGCAAAACACAGCGGGGGCCATATTCAAAGGTATTTACACGGTTTGCTGCTCACTGGGTTAGTGCCGCTGAATATCCCCTCCTAGCCCTTGCCAACACCCTGAGGCTAAACAGCAAGCATCAGGGCGTCCTGAGGGCAGAGTAGGGGCGTCACCATAAGATAACCGGTTATCCTTAACCAGATAAAGTGAGGAAGATAAAAGGCTAGCCTAAATGTACTTGGTCAAGGATAACTCCTTATCAACTGACTATCATGATAACCGGTTATCTAAATCACTAACCGGGCAATCCACATATTCAATGCTGGTGGCCGGAGATGGCCCAGGCATTGACTGTCTGGGCTTAAAGTTCAGCGGCGATAACTAGATACCTTACAAGTGCTAGCTGCTGCCACTGAATATCTCCCCTCCCCCCAACATTCATTGCTAGAAAGGATTCCCCTCTAGTCTGCTCCCTGGAGCTTTTCTTTCAGCATTCAGGGTAACGACAAACACCCAGCCTGGCTTCTTTTTCCAAATGGTCAAGTTTGAAATCTCCTTAAAATTAGAGCTTCTTTCCCAGTATTTTCAACTACAAAGCCACACTCATCCTGGCTCCATTACAGGCTGATCCCTGTGAACCCCTCTGCCCCACACCTAGCCAGGACCTTTTAACCACCAAGTTTCTCAGCCTTTCTCAAGGGCTTTCTCCACCCAGATATCTCTGACAATATCCTGGCCCTTCACCAGTTATTCCTGGAACAGGTTATAAGGCTTCCTGCAGCAGTAGCTAGCAGGCACTTGAAGGCCTCCACTTACTCTCCCCTGGAACCACTATGACTCTCATCTGCTAAAAGTGTTTATGTTGCCTGCAAGGACCACACGGTCCTGGCTAGGCTGTCCCACTCCTATTTCCTCAAGGTAGCCTTCATAGTTTATTATTTAGTTTGATATAATGCTTTTTATACAGATGCGAAAGTTGGACAGTGAAAAAGATGGACAGGAAGACAATTGATGCCTTTGAATTATGGTGCTGGTGAAGAATACTGTGTATCCTGTGGACTGCCGAAGAACATGAGGAACCAGAAAAAGCACAACAACCCACAGAAATGTAGGATCAGAGAGGAGCAAGCAACACAAACACTGTGAAATACTTGTAAAACCATCTTTATTAAAGGGCCAGTAGGTCTGTCCCGAAGAACAAACTAGTCAGTACTAGAGGAGAGCAAAGCTAAGCTTTCTTTAGAAGCTCAGATGACAAGACTTCGACTTTCATACTTTGGATACATCATGAGAAGAGAGAGATCATTAGAGAAAGACATCATGTATGGCAAGATTGAAGGCCAATGCAAAAGAGGAAGACCAGCAATGAGATGGATCAATACATTCTATAAATGACAGCAGCTATGAATGCCACTCTATCAACAATGAGCCACCTAACTGAAGATCAAACACAGAGGGTCGCCATTAGTTGACATCAACTCAACGGCACTTAACAACAACATCACCTTTCAAAATTTTATCAGTACAGTTGACATATATATGTTACAGTAGGATTCAAAAAATAAATGATATTAAAGTTGAATCAGGACTGGAGAAGTAGCCTAGTGGTTAGAGAAACAGAGATCTGGGTTCAGTTCCCACTGGCACTCCTTGTGGCCTTGGGCAAGCCACTTTACCCTCCTTTGCCTTGGAAGAAAAGGCCTGGCAATCTACTTCCAGTCATACCTTGCCAAGAAAACCCAGGGGCTGCTGGGTTGCCAGGAGTCAGCACTGACTTGAAGGCATTTAAAAATAAATTCTTAAGCAAAAATCAAATGAGGAAAAAAAGGTATAAAAATTAAGAGGTGAGCAGTTTCTGTTAGGAGGGGTGGGGGGGGGGGAGGGGAAGGCTATAATGCAGGCCTTGTCCAATGTGGTATTCTACCTCCCTCTCAATGTCATCAGCTAAAGGCACATTTGAACAGGTGTGTTTTTAGGACCGTCTTTGAATTTTTTAAAGGAGGATTCTTGTCAGAGGCAGAGGGTGGTAAAGAGCTCATCAGCAAGGGGGCCAGAAAATAAAAGGCAGTAATAGAGGTTGATTCTAAGTGGGCTTGGGAGGGGAAGGGGAAGTGACCCTAAAGAGTGAGTTGGGATGCATTCAATTAATGTGGAGGAAAGATACTGTGAGGTGCTGCAGTAAAAGGCTTTGCGAGCTAGCGCCAGGATTTTGAATTTTATTCTATAAATGACTGGAAGCCAGTGATTGGTCTTTAAGGAATTGGCTTTCTCTAGGGATTCTCCTATATTTACAGGTCACCAGATCCCTAAGCCATTTGCTAGAGCTTCCTCTAGCTTTCGGAGAGCCAAAATACCATTGGGCTAATTTCACACCAGAGTACATATAACAATGAAACTACCAATTAGCTTGCAATATTTGATGCCTATAACATCCATACATTATTTCAGCCTTACCCCACAATTTACAATTAATACTCACGGCAAAGAATTTGTGCAAAGGGTTTGTCATATAATGGAACAGTAAGTGACTGATGATGGTTCAGGCTGGGAATCTTTAAAATATTTCTAGACAATTTTGAAGAGGCAAACACCATAGAGGATGGAAACAAGAATCTTCAATGTGATGTCTGCATCTAGCTGCCTAAAATAAAGAGCATCTACTCAACTATGGATACAGCCAATTAGCAACATAAGGATTTTAATTACTGTAATGTGTTAATTCCAGAGACCTCTCTACAGCATAGACAAGTATTTTCAAAAGGAGTTTTCCTCCATACATTTTAATAATCATTTAATCTACTTTTGCTTGCAATATCAGTTCAAGTATAGCTTCAGAATATAACCTTTCTTTTGGGAAGGATGTGATGCAATGTCAAGAGCACATCTGTAAGCGAGTAACCTAAGCACAATATGCCACAACAATATTTTTCAATAATTTATATACTTGGCCTGGTGCTCAGGGGCAGTACTATATACTTTCATATAGAAGATCCCTGGTTTGATTTCTGAATCGGATCTTCTGCACCCCAAACTGGCTATGGATGCCACAGAGGCAGAATTCACAGCCCTTGAGGGGCTGAGTCATGGACACTGTTAAGAGTGACACATGGTAGCTGACTTTAAAGCCCACAAAACAGCTGCCGAGAGCAGAAAAGGATAACCAACAATGGAAAACCTGCTCTCAATATTGAACTCCCAGGCAAATCATTCCCAGGCAAAATGACCTCAGATGGCACAACCCCACATTTAGTGAAAAATCTCACCATAGGGTGTTGATAGACGCTCACATCACCGGTCAAAGCCTCCTTCAAACTCTCCAACTAAATACACAAAATACTTATAGAATTCTCTAAACAACCACAAGCTTACCTCTGGGAAAAATTATTAGAAATCTATATAAATCTGTAAACCATCAACTCACATCTGACACTAACACAAACATACTAACATTCACATCTGAGGTCATTTTGCCTGGGAATGATTTTTTGGTATTGGTACTGTTGTAATTTTTGAAATATTTGAGTTCAATATTGAGAGCAGTTTTTCCATGGTTAGCTGACTTTAAAGCCCATGATGAATAATTATAAAATAATAGAGGATTCCAGAAGGAGCATGGCTGGCAGCCTCAGGGGCATTGGTGCAATGACCAGGCTAGAAATAGTGGGAAGGTTTATTAAACTAAGAAAAACTTCCCTGACTGGTTGTGACTGAAGGCTCATGATATCAGCATCCCAGCACTAGTTTTTACTGAACTGGAAATAAAGGAGAAAGGAGGAACCACTGGGCCAAAAAACCTTATATAGACATCAAAGACTGAGAGAAAGATATATCTCAAAGTACTTTTACTTTATTTCAGCAGACATAGCTCCCATAAAGCCTCCAGTAAAATAAAAGGTTACAATTGTATAACGTATTGCACAGAGAAGAAAGCCAAATCTGACATCCAGGTTTCAGAAATTTACATTTAACGATGCCACAAGTTCTGACTGTCCCTCATGCAAAAATCTTTAATCCTATTTTAAAGGCTCATTTTCCATGAATGGCTGAACTGTTTAAGTTACAGAGAATAAATACCTAATGATCCATTAAAATGTGCAAGATTTGAGGTCCTCCAGGCACCTGCGCTGGTTTCAGTCAATTATAGCCCCATAAGATGAGATGAAGATGTCAGTTTGTTATTGGAAAATATAAAGGTTGAAGAAATTGTTAATAAAGTACCACAGATAGGATAAAACTTCTGAAGTTACAAGAGGAAATGTCATTGTGGCATGCCAGAAATATTCTTTTATTGGTGGTAACTGGGGAAAGGTTAACTTGCACAATATCACATTAACATGGAAATGTCATCTCTACCTCTCTTTCCAGATTTGCCATGAAAAATACACGCTCTCCATGGACAAGCAGGGAAAATGTAGGCATACTTGATGGTGGCATACTCCAGACACATCCTGTGTGCGGTGCTGTCCTTTAGCCTACAAAATCTTTTTTTAGGACTCTGGGAATGCTCCAGGGTTCCTGCACTGGCTGAATCTCCTCCTATCTCTTCAGTCATTTTTTTTCTGTCAAACCCTTCACCACATGGTGGGTTTCCCCTCTGACACTTCACAAAAAAAGTGAAGAAAATAAAATTAAGCAAGCCACATTCTCCTTCACATCAGTATGACTCTCCTTCCTCTACACGCACACACACAAAAAAAAGCCATGACTTCTACAGACTCCTCTGGAACTCTGGCTACCTCTTGCGACCCTCTCTCCACTCTCAACCTAGGCCGAGGTCGTACACCAGAGATTGAGTGCACTTCCTGCAAACACAAACTCATTGCCCACCCGGATGCAACACACATACCTGTGGCAGAAACAGCCTCAGAAACTAGCGGCCTAATAAACTAGAACCACCCCTCCTCTCTGACCCCCCCACATACACAGATCAAATACTGCCCAAAGGAATGCAAGGAACGAACACTCAGAATCAAAGTCTCTGCCCAGCAGACAAAACTGCTTCAAAGCACTAGCTCACTAAAGACATGCCGGTGAGTTCCAACCATCACCAGCCAAATATCAAAGCCTACAAGTCTCCCTCCAGGCAAATTGCTATATGCCAACCTTACTCCTACAGCTCCTCTTCCAATCACTTTAATGGCCTCTCAACAGAATTCCCTGCTGTTGCTCATGCCAAAATTCTTGCTGGTCAATACAACCATGTTCTATAGCATTAAGGGCTCCTCAGGCACTGGTCTCCCTCCACCCCCTCTGTTGTCTCTCTCTGCACCCATGAGGCTCCCAACATCCCACTCCAGTCATCAGGAGTAATGCCCTTTCCTACAATCAGCCCCTGTTCCCATGGTCTCAGAGCCTTGGCCTTCCAGCATCACTCTCACCCCAAGTGAGAACTCCAGTGCTGCCGGCAATCCTTCCTACCCCTATGACTCAGGGGATGAAGAACCACCTCATCTCCACAGGAAGAATTGGAAGGCACCTCTTTTGTAAAACTGCTCTTAAAGCTCGCAGAGACAAGGTATAGGACACTGTCACACAACTTAAGGACAATTGCTCTACAGTGCGGGAACTCTTCAATCTGAAAACTGAGCATCTTCAATATCACAGAAGCCAACAGTCCTTCTTCAAGAGGGAATATCCTCTACAGTCTTTCCAGCAGTTCTATCCAAGATACAGGAAAGGCTTAAAAGGTTAGGGCTCTTCAACCTGGAAAAGAGACGGCTGAGGGGAAATAGGATAGGCGTTTATAAATTACTGAATGGAGTGGAACGGGTAAACATAGATTGCTTGTTTATGCCATCAAAAAGTAGAAAGACTAGAGGACACGCAATGAAGCTACAATGTAACCCATTTAAGACTAATAGTAAAAAATATTTTTTTACTCAACACATAATCAAACTCTGGAATTCATTACCGGAGGATGTAGTAAAAGCTGTTAGCGTAGCCGGGTTTAACAAAGGTTTGGACAAGTTCCTGGAAGAAAGGTCCATAAACCATTATTAAAGTGGACCCAGAATATCCACTGCTTGCCCCAGTACAAGCATTCTGGAACTGGTGTCTTTTGGGGAAACTGCTAGGTACTTGTGACCTAGATTGGCCACTATTGGAAACAGGATACTGGGCTTAATGGACTTTGGTCTGACCCTGTATGACATTTCTTATGTTCTTATGTTCTTATGCAGAGGCTCATTGCAGGGCCTCATTTGCATTTCCATTGTACCTCATTTGTATAAATATGCAATGCAGTGCAGTGCTATGCCAAGTTAATAAAGAGGAGGGAAGATATAAATGAGACAAAATCCTAGTAACTGTGAATTCAAGATCATGGTATGTGCCAGAGCTGAAAAAGCCCAGAAATCAGCAACAGTGAAGATTTCCTTGAATCTGAACTGACAAAATATTTTAAATTTAGACTGGCAACATTAGGTTCACAAAACTGCAACTCTGAAAGACTATCGATATTCTAGTAACTCCAAAACACTCTACAGCTGTCTCCACACAGGAAACAGAAAGAGAAAGTGAGAACCACCGCACAGTACTGTAGTGCAAATCTACATTCCACAACAGCACTAACCTCCAAAACTCACACAACAAGGATCCTACCTAGAAAAGAGCTGCACCGTAAATATTGTAATGGGCCCTAGAAAATCCACACACTTACTTGGAAGACTGAAGAAGCCAGATTACTACAGATCTGAACACAGAAACCCCATGCTAACAACACCTGACCTCGATCATACACCACATAGACTCTCATCAAGTACAGAATAAAGGACCACAAATTAAAAGTAGAAATGTGTAGACACAAATTTAACTGAAACCCCAAGAAGCCAGACTCCGCATGCAACATACCACCTGAGCACTGTTTAGGAGGTACTATCTGATACCCTGCCCATAGGAATAAAATGGGTGCTGCAGCAGATAGTGTGCGTGAATGTTTAGGAAGTATGGCCCAAAGAGAGCAAATGTAAATTTGAAAAACTGACATATTCACCCACTAAATTAACAATAAAATTCTTTTTCTACATTTGTTTTCTCAACTTTTTATGGTTCCAAAAGCTGGTTTCTGCTTTCCTTGATTTTCTCTTAATTCTTTTCCCAGTCTCCTGTCCATCTGTCATTTATCGCTCTCCGTCCGTCTTCTTCACTTCCTGTCTGCACCCATCTCTGACACTGATCTTTCCCTTTCAGCTTTCTTCCACTTATTTTTCTGCCTCTGTCCACTCAGATTTCATTCTTTCTTACTTTCCAGTCTTCCGTTTCCCTCTTTTTACTACATCTACCTACAGCTTTCCATCTCTTTCCCTCATTCTCCTTATTCCTCAGTCTTTCACTAGCCTTTCCCTTATCTACCCCAAATCCAGCATCGTCTCTCTCTCCTCCCTCTTACTCCACCTGTCCGGCATATTCTCTTTGTCCTCCCACTTCCATCCAGCATCTATCCCCTCTCTCTCTCGCTCTTGCATCTCCCAACTCCATCCTGATCACTGCTCTGTCTCCCCCCTCTCCCCCTGGGTTAAACGCTTCCCCTCTGTCTTCTTATTCCTCATGGATCCAATACTGTATCTCTCCTCTGTCTTCCTATTCCCCTTGTATCCAGCATTTTCCATCTGTCTCCCTATCCTCCTTCCCACCCCTTTCCCAGTGGCATATAATATCGAACGATACTGATAACTCACACTAGTTTTTAAAAAATAGTTCAGTCCTCTCATTACAGTTTTCAGTTTGTTCTATAAATTAAAAAAGGAAAAGAAACAGCTGCGTCCACCAGTCATACCGGAAAGACACAACTAGGCTAAATGCGGAGGTTGAACACATAAAGAAAAACTTAAAAATAGAATGTTATTTAAATAACATTATTAAAATTATATAATAATTTTTTTTGCAGTCTAGGCACAATGTTTCTTGAGAAATGTTTCTTGTGATAATTCCAGAGTGACAATTTAAAACATAGGGGTATGTTTACTAAACCGCGCAATTGTGTGGGGCGCACTTGAGCGTGCGCTAAGATACCTTAGTGCACGCTAATAGTGCGTTTTTAGTGCCCCGCACACGTGCGCGGCGCGCTGAAGTGCGATAGAGGCTTGGAAAGGCATCCCGAGGGCGGGGGGGATGGGGTCAATGGGTGGAGAGTGGGAGGGGAGAGGTTCCCCGCACAGGAGAGGGGCTGAAATTCAACAAAAAAAATACCGCGAGTGAAAACCTCGCGTTAGAGCCGATTTAAAGGGAAGAGAAACCATTTCCGTCAGCAATGTACAGCAAAACCGGGGAAACCAACAAAACGTGAGCAGTGTGATACATGTGCACAGAACAAAATAGCAAATAAAAACTGAAAATGACCACATCAAAATTCTTAAAAATTATAATCCAGCTGGCCAATAGTGATATCAATGGGCAACATTAAAAAACACTCCCAGGAAAGCTCCAAAAAAGGAAATGATTTTTGGAAGGGTCTACCAGAGGGTCACAGGTTCAAATCCCAGCTGGGGCTCCTGCCAACCCAGTCCCCATATTTTACCCACCACGAAACAGAGATAGTAAAGACACTCCTTCATTGCAGAGAACATAAGCATGGTTCAAACACCTCTATTTTACCCTACACCGCACACACACCATAACAATGGGCATTACCTACAGCCGAGTACCTCAAATGTAGTCCTGGAGTGCCACAACTCAATCAGGTCATATGCTTTTCCCAAGATGAGGACATGTCAGCATGTTGGCGGAAGGCTACAGGTGGTGGAGGGAGCAGTGGCAAAGACACCAAAAACAGGCACATTACTTAGAGCAGAGTCTCCCAAATGAGGTCCTGGAGGACCAAACACCATTCAGGTTCCATGCTGCCTCCAATAAAGATGCCTGTGCTGCATATCTATGTACCACCCCCATGAAAACCCGAACAGTGCTTGGCACACCAGGACTGGAGTTGGGAACCTCTGCCGTAAAGCAGCAGCCAACAGGGACAGACACACCCACACGCACACCCACAGGCCCCATTGGCCAATGCCTCCTGGAGAGGCAGGACACTGGGCCCTGACTGCATCTCCCAATACTAGCACTTGCATACCTTAGCACTGCCACCCTACACCTGGGTATATGGTACACAGTTATCAAACGTTTCCAATGCTTACTGGCAGATAGCAATTCCTACATTAAGCACAGTTTGCTGATTGAGCTCCATCATAACAATCATTCTGATGTCTGCGGTGTGTGCTTCAGGTCTGGTCTCTGACAGTGTTTACCACCCTGGGGAGTGACCCCCAACAGTATTCCGTAGCATATCCATGCCTGTACTGTGCCCAGGACTGGTGTGGTGGGTATGGCTGCTGAACCCCTCTATAGTAGCACAATGCTGGCATAGGTGTGGGGGTGTCTGTCTATCTATCCAGTGTGTGGTGGCTGCAAACACCTTCCACAGTCCACACTGCCAGCACTGTTGCCAGTATTGGCCTGCCAATGTGCATAATGAGGAGCAAGGTACCATGGGTATAGCCCGGACAGGGTGACCTGACCAGGATGCATCTGCACAGGGCATAGGGCACTGGCTGGGACATTGTAGTGCCCGGCCACCACCTACACAGACAGGGTGACCTCAGTATGTCCTGCTGGAGGATCACTCTCACCCTGACTGTGCAGTGATGACAGCATGGCTAGGCACCCCCATAGTGCTATATGGTATTTCTCTCATGTGATATTTATGGGTTTCCTTTTGGGGCCCAGTCACTGACTTATCTGCTTGTTGTGTGTGCTGCCATCCCAGTTCTGGGTGCATGCATTATGGACTAACTAGCAGACTGTTTGTAGCTGGTATGTGTCATGATAGAGTGCCTTGCAGGGTGCAGTGGCTGAAGGCTTGCTGCAGGAGAATATCAGATAGTGGTGGGGTGCATCTTAGCATATACAGGCCTAATGTCTGTCTGCTATTGTGTTATGGTTATGCAGGGAGGTATAATGTGGATCTTTTGATGGTAGACCCTGTTTGCCACCCTCAGCCCTGGAGGAGGAGGGTGGTGGTACATGATCCTCCTAGGGGTCCATGGGGGGGATACACCTGACTGAGACAGACAGAGCTATCCAAGGTGTTTCTGCAGAAACTACCTATCTCACACACATTAACACTGCTTTGGACCTCCGGCATGGTCTCTTTCAGCCATGGAAGGTGCTGTGGACCTGGTGCTGGGTGCCTCACCGCACCCTCAGGGTGAGCACAGTACCCGCACAATGTGACGGTGTGTAGCTACTCTGTGCCAGTAAAACACATGGTCAGTACCCCCTACCAGGCCGAGGTGCTGTGGGGGTGCACATGGTCACTTCCCCCCTACCAGGCCGAGGTGCTGTGGGGGTGCACATGGTCACTTCCCCCCTACCAGGCCGAGGTGCTGTGGGGGTGCATACCCCATCTTTTGTTTATCTGTGGACAGCTGATTTGCATGTGCAGTGCATCATGGGTACGGTTGGGCTAACCCTATCCTAGTGACCATAGCAAACTGTCTGTGTGGTGACGTGCAGGCTCTCTGCAGCCAGCCAGAGGTTTGCTAGCAGCTGTAGTGCTGTAGCCCAATGGTTACTTCACTGCCTGTGAAGCAAGAGGTCATGGGTTCAAACCCACAGTGGGGTTATTTGATAGGGCTGCCCAAAGCATTTTCACTTTTTAATGCACATTTTTGCTGCCAGCACAACCACCCTCAGCGTACTGTACCCATAAGGTGCCTCTGAGGGCACTTTATAGGGTGCCCTATAGGGCACCTTATGGTTCCCATCCATATAAGGTACACTATACATTATCCTGTGACACAACTTATAGGGTGCCCTATAGGGGACATTTTAGGGTGCCATGGCGGACAGTGCACTCTATAATGTGCCCTATGGAGTGCCTTATAGGGTGCCTTCTACGGCACCTTCAATTACGGCACGTGAGGGCGTGTTTGCTGGCAGCAATTAATAAAATAAAAATAAAGTGCTGCAGGAAACAAAACATACAGTGCAAAGCTGATGCCTCAGCCAGCCTTACGTATTTGGCACCCTGAGGAGCAAACTCATGACCCCTGTATCAGCAGTCAGTGCCTTAACCATTGTGCTCCACTGCTGCTCCTCCTTGCTTGTCAGCGCACCTACCTATGCTTTTCATTCCTTAAACTGCACAGTGCTGCCATCAAAAACAGTACTCTGACCTTGCGGTACCTCATATGGGACCCTATAAAGCGCCCTATAAGCAACATTCTAGGGTGCCTTGGCGGACAGTGCACTTTAAAATCTGCCTTATGGGGCGCCTTATGTTAACACGCTTTGAGAGTGCGTTTGCTAGTAGTGATAATTAACATGAAAATAAAATGCCTCCTAAAGCAAGGTAATGCCTCAGCCAGCCTTGTTCATTGGGCACTGTGGGGAATTGAACCCCTGATCCTTGCATCATTGGTTGGTGCCTTAACCATTGTGCTGTGGTTCTGTTCCTGTGCTTGCACATCAGCGCACCGCCTTATGCCTTCCAATATTAAAATGCCTCCTAAAGCAATAGTGCACCGCCTTATGCTGCCCAATATTAATCTGGCTCCTAAAGTAATGCCTCAGCCAGCAGTCTTCATTGGGCACTGTGGGGGATTGAACCCCTGATCCCTGCATCATTGGTCAGCATCTTAACCATTGTGCTGTGGCTCTGCTCTTCTGCTTAAACATCAGCGCGCCACTTATGCCTCCCGCGCAGCTTTCTCATGCGCTAATGTGCAGGGCGCACTTGGGTGCCGTGCACCTTAGCGCATATGTAAATTCCGGTTTTTCTTTTTCAGCAAGAAACGCCCACTCCTTATATGGCACCCGCACACTAGCGCGGCCCGCACATTAGCGGGGTTTTAGTAAACATGCCCCATAGACAAATTATATTCAGCAGAAATTGTACTTAAAAATCCCATGAAAAGCAATCAAAGTCCTGTAACTTTTTTAGGGCATCATTTAGTAAGGCTTTTCTCCATTCTGTGTCTATGGGAAAACTCTAAATAAATTAACCAGGTAAGTTATAGGAGGGCAAGAATGCTTGATTTGTACCATATGGGTGTCATACATTTAGATGCCACACTAAAATAAAAAATTAATTCCAAAACAAAATTAGACCCAATAAAGTCCAGCAATAGAAAACTCAGCAACAGAAGGTGAGACTTTTCTATGAAAAACCAGAGCTCCTAAACTAATACTTCTTTTGTTGGAACGTTTGTCTTGAGGACAAGTCCTCTTGTAACAAACTTTCCTTTTAATCATTTTTAGAATAGTGTACCAAACATCACTAAATGTATCCAGACACAAACTTTTCTATGTGAAACACTATATAAACCCCTAAAAAACATTCATTATGCAAACTTGCTATTTGATTCTGCTGATGTCCAACCCTGGCAAAGATAAGGACCATATAGCTTCAACTTCTGATGGGGAAAGTAGAGCTTCCTATTATATGAAGAGTTGTATGAAGCATATTGCGACATCCCACAACAAACACAGCACTGCATTTAGAGCTACCTAAACAATCTAGGGTCCTAGTTGGATTGACTAGACTACTGGTAAGACATATCATTCACATTGGAATACTTCATGCTCTTCTTCCTACGTGATCTATATGATACTTTGCCCTTGTTCCTTGAAGTATATTGGGCACAACATTTGGGCCATAAAATCTAGATTGTGTGAACATCTATCTATACGAAACCCATGAATGCGTTAACAGTTGGTCATTGCATTCAGTTCCATCATACATTTAGGGGTATGTTTACTAAAACCCCGTTAGGTGCGCGCCGCGCTATTGTGCGGGATGCCATATAAGGAGTGGGCGTTTCAGTGTGAAAAAAGCAAACCGGGATTAATCATGCGCTAATGTGCGCTGTGCGCTCATGTGCGCCGCGCACATTAGCGCATGAGAAACTTGCGCGGGAAGCATAAGTGGCGTGCTGATGTGCAAATACAAGAACAAAGCCACAGTACAATGGTTAAAACACTGACCGATGGTGCAGGGATCATGGGTTCAATCCCCCACTGTGCCCAATGAAGAAGGCTGGCTGAGGCATTATCTGTTATAGGTAATATTGCAGTCTGAGACATATTAATTTTATTTTTAATTACTGCTACAAACAAACGCACTCTGAAAGCACTGTAACATAAGGCGCTCCATAAGGTACCCCAGAAGGCACATTTTAAAGTGCACTGTCCGCCAAGGCACCCTAGAATGTTGCTTATAGGGCGCTTTATAGGGTGCCGTATGAGGCACTGCAAGGTCACAACCCTGTTTTTGATGGCAGCACTGTGCAGTGTAACGAATGAAAATCATAAGTAGGTGCACTGACATACAAGGAGGAGCAGTAGTGTAGCACAATGGTTAAGACACTGGCCAATGATGCAGGAGTCATGGGTTCAATCCCCCACTGTGCCTAATGAAGAAGGCTGGCTGAGGCATTACCTGTTATAGGTAATATTGATTTAGGAGGCATTTTATTTTTATTTTAATTAGAGCTGCCAGCAAACACACCCTCAAAGTATTGTAACATAAGGTGCTGCATAAGGCGCCTCATAAGGTACCCCAGAGGGCACATTATAAATTGCACTGTCCGCCACGGCACCCTATAATGTCCCTTATAGGGCACCCTATAAGTCGCTCCACAGGATAACGTATAGTGCACCTTATAAGGACAGTAACCATAAGGTGCCCTATAGGGCGCCCTATAAAGCGCCCTCTGAGGCACCTTATCGGTACAGTATGCTGAGGGTGTTTTTGCTTGCAGCAATAATGTACATTAAAAAGAGATAATGCTTTGGCAGCCCTATCAAACAACCCCACTGTGGGTTTGAACCCATGACTTCTGGCTCCACAGGCAGTGAAGTAACCAGTGGGCTACAGCTGCTAGCAAGCCCCTGGCTGGCTGGCTGCAGAGAGACTGCACGTCACCACACAGACAGTATGCTGTGGTCACCAGGATAGGGTTAGCCCACCCATACCCATGATGCACTGCACATGCAAATGAGCTGTCTACAGATGAACACAAGATGGGTTATGCACCCCCACAGCACCTCGGCCTGGTAGGGAGAACTGACCATTTGTGTTACTGGCACAGAGTAGCTACACACCGTCACATTGTACGGGTACTGTGCTCACCCTGAGTGTGCGGTGGGGCGCCCAGCACCAGGTCCACAGCACCTTCCATAGCAGCAACAGGCCATGCTGCAGGTCCCCAGCAGTGCTACTGTGTGAGATAGGTAATTTCTGCAGCCACACCTTGGATATATCTGTATGTCTCAGTCAGGTGTAGCCCCTATGGACCCCCAGGAGGATTATGTGCCACCACCCTCCTTCTCCAGGGCTGAGGGTGGCAAACAGGGTCTCCCATCAACAGATTCACATTCTACCTCCCTGCAATGGTGACAGTAGAGGAGACCATCAACCCTGGTCCTGCTTGGGAACAGACACCTACAGGGCAGTCAATGCAGCTCTGTACACATCCATAACACAATAGCAGACAGACATTAGGCTTGGATATGCTAAGCTGCACACCACCACTAGCTGCAAGGCACTCCATCAAGACACATACCAGCTGCAAACAGTCTGCTATCTAGTCCATGTTCCTGGTGGAAATGCATGCACCCAGAACTGGGATATCAGCATATACAACAAGCAGATAAGTCAGTGACTGGGCCCCAAATGGAAACCCATAAATATCACATGAGAGAAATACTATATAGCACTATGGGGGTGCCTAGCCATGCCATGGTCACTGCACAGTCAGGGTGAGTGATCTCCCAGCAGGACATACTGTGGCCACCCTGTCTGTGTAGGTGGTGGCCGGGCACTACAATGTCCCAGCCATCCTGTCCAGGCTATACCCATGGTACCTTGCTCCTCATTATGCACATTGGCAGGCCAATACTGGCAACAGTGCTGGCAGTGTGGGCTGTGGAGGGTGTTTGCAGCCACCACACACTGGATAGACAGACACACACTCCCACACCTATGCCAGCATTGTGCTACTATAGAGGAGTCTAGCAGCCCTGGGCACCACACCAGTCCTTGGCACAGTACAGGCATGGATATGGTACGCAATACTGTTGGGGGTCACTCCCCAGGGTGGTAAACACTGTCAGAGACCAGACCTGAAGCACACACCACAGACATCAGAAGGATTGTTATGATGGAGCTCAATCAGCAAACTGTGCTTAACGTAGGGATTGCTATCTGCCAGTAATCATAGCAAACGTTTGATAGCTGTGTACCATATACCCAGGTGTAGTGTGGCATTGCTAAGGTATGCAAGTGCTAGTATTGGGAGATGCACGCAGGGCCCAATGTCCTGCCTCTCCAGGAGGCATTGGCTAATGGGGCCTGTGGGTGTGGGTGTGTCTGCCCCTGTTGGCTGCTGCTTTACGGCAGAGGTTCCCAACTCCAGTCCTGGTGTGCCAAACACTGTTCGGGTTTTCCTGCTGTCACTCATGAATATGCATGAGATACATCTGCATACCATGGGGGTGGTGCATAGATATGCAGCTTAGGAATCTTTATTAGAGGCAGCATGGAACCTGAATGGTGTTTGGCCCTCCAGGACTGCATTTGCGAGACTCTGCTCTAGGTAATGTGCCTGTTTTTGGTGTCTTTGCTCTGTTGGGTAAAATGGAGGTGTTTTGGGCATGTTTACGTCATCTGCAATAAAGGTGCTGTCTGTATTAGCACGTTGTAGTAGTGGGTAAAATATGGGACTGGGTTGACAGGCACCATAGCTGGGACTTGAACCTGTGACCTTCTGTCTTCATACACACTGGTTGTGTGCACTGAACCACCATGTTGCCACAGAGACAGTGCATTCCCTGGTGATACCATGACTGTTTGTCCGGCAGGGCCTGTCTGTTGCAGTGCATGGCACCCACCTACACAGGGCTAGGCCATGGTCTGCTCTGGGCAGCTGCCACTGCCCCCTCCACCAACAGTACCCCTCCGCCACCATGCTGACATGGCCTTATAGTGGAGACAGCATAAAACCTGACTGATTTGTGGGCCTCCAGGACTGAATTTGGGGGACTCTGCTCCAGGTAATGTGCATGTTTCTGGTGTCTGTGCTCGGTGGGGTAAAATATAGGCGTTTGAACCATGCGTATGTTCTCTGCAATAAAGGTTTTTCCTTACTATCATGGTTTAGTAGCGGGTAAAATATGGGTATTGGATTGGCAGTAGCCCCAGCTGGGACTTGAACTTGTGACCTTTGGCTCCTGAATACACTGGCTGTGTTCACTGCACCATACTGTGCTCACAGTAACTGTGCAGTCCCTGGAGATACCATGGTTGTTGGTCAGACACAGCCTGTCTGTTGCAGTGCATGGCACCCACCTACACAGGGCTAGGCCATGGTCTGCTCTGGCCAGCCGCCACTGCCCCTCTCCACCACCAGTACCCCTCTGCCGTCATGCTGAGATGCCCTTCTGCTGGTGGTGCTGGTGGTGTGCAGTCTCAAGCCATCTAGTGTGCAGGTAGGCGGCTGCCTATGGTGCGTGTTCTGGGGTGGGGGTGCCTGCATAGGCGTCCACGCTTCCCCCCAACACCGCCTGCCAATGTTCTGTGCCCTTGGGGGTACCTGCTGGGTACTATCCCCTGTGACATTGTGATAAACACTCTTGTGCCCATGTTGGGCCCTCATCAGTTGCTGTCTGGCTGCTGTTCAGTTTCAGCATTCCTAAGTGCCACCTAGGCATCTGCCTAGTCCGCACTGTGCCCCAGCTGCACCACAGCATGTGCCGCCTGCAGCCCTCTGTATCCCCTTTCCCAGCAGCTGTCCAGTTGCCCATTCCGACATGCCCGCCCTGCTGTTGTGGAACATGTGCATGCCATAGGAAACCTGTCCAATGGAGAGGAAAACCCTGATTAGTGCTATTTCACTGTGGGATCATTCACCTTGTATGGGGACGGAGCGTAGACCCTTCCAAAATTCATATTTATTTTTTGGGGCTTTCTTGGGAGTGTTTTTTGATGTTTCCCATTACTATCACTATTGCCCAGCTTGATTATAATTTTTTAAAAAATTTTGTTGGGGTCCTTTTCAAGGTTTATTTGTACTTTTGTACCGTGCATATGTATCACACTTATCACTTTTTGTAGGTTTCCCTGGTTTTGCTGTACATTGCTGGCAGAAATGGTTTCTCTTCCCTTTAAATCGACTCTACCGCGAGGTTTTCACTCGCGGTATTTTTTGCCTTGAATTTCAGCCCCGCTCGTGTGCGGGGAGCCTCTCCCCTCCCACTCTCCACCCATTGACCCCTTCTCTCCGCCCCTGGGGAGCCTTCCTCCGCCCTCCGGGAGCCTTTCCACGCCTTCATCGCACATTGCCGCACCGCGCACATGAGCGCTGCGCACATGAGCGCTGCGCACATGAGCGCCGCACACATGTGCGTGCACATTTGGGCCCCAAAACACATCATTAGCGTGCGCAAAGGTACCTTAGCGCACGCTAATGCGCGCCGCGCAAATGAGCGCAGTTTAGTAAACATACCCCTTAGAGTGTGATTCAATATCGTGCATTTCCAGACGCGCAGAAAATTTATGGGGCTGAGTTGTACCCGATTTTGCAATCGCGGGAGCTTTATGTTCCTGCAGTTGCAGAATCAGGGCACTTGGACGGCCCTGCGTGCACAGCATTCTGAGCCGGGATACATCTAAGTGCCTACCCGTACCCACTGCTCAAGGCTCCGGTTGGTGTGCCAGTGCCATGATGTCCCAACGCCAGCCCGAGAGCTCAAAGGCCGCCACATATATAAACCTTTTATCCATTGACTGACCTTTGGCAGGGGCAGTCAGGGCCAGAATCAGGCGGCAGGAGTTCTCCCAATGCAGCCCTGTTGTTTTTTTTTGGGGGGGAGGGGCTACATGCCCCAATCACATAGGCACCCGACACTTATTCCACCTTCGAGGTGGAATAAGCCAAGCATCCACATTGGGGCCACTGGATGTAGAGTCCCAACTTGAATGGCCTCTGCATGTCTGAACATTTTGGCCCGCCCCCACTCCACCTCCATGCTGCCCACTTCCACCCCCATCCAGCATGCTCTGCACAAAGGCCTTGTATGTGTGTGTGTGGGGGGGGGGGGGGAGGAACAAAGGATGTAATCGGGAGCAGCAGTTGAGCACGGGTTGTACGTCCAGCCCGGACATACAATCGCACTATTCGGGCCTCTGGGTCAGACCAGGGTCTCTCAAGCCCAGTATCCTGTTTACAAAAGTGGCCAATCCAGGCCACAAGTACCTGGCAGGTTCCCAAAAAGGTACATAGGTTCCATAATCCTTGTCTCAGGGTAAGCAGTGGATTTTCCAGGTCCTCTTTAAGAATAATTTATGGACCTCTCCTCCAGGAACTTGTCAAACCTTTTTTAAACCCAGCTGTACTAACAGCTTTTATTACATCCTCCGGTAATGAATTCCAGAGTTTTATTACGCATTGAGTAAAAAAATATTTTCTCTTATTACTCTTAAATAGGTTACATTTTAGCTTGTCCCCTAGTCTTTCTACTTTTTGATGGCGTAAATAAGTGATCTATGTTTACCTGTTCCACTTCATTCATTAATTTATAGACCTCTATCATATCTCCCCTCAGCTGTCTCTTTTATGAGCCAGTCATCTAGATAAGGGAAGACAAAGACCCCTAGTGTTTTGAGATAGGCAGCTACCACCACGAGGCACTTTGTGAAAACCCGAGGCACCGAGGCCAGCTCTAAAGATAGTAGCCGGTACTGAAAGTTCTGTTCTGCCAGGACAAATCTGAGATACCTCCTGTGAGCAGGATGGATCAGTATATGGGTGTACGCTTCCTGTAGATCCAGGGAGCCGAATATCTATAGATACCATCTTGAACTTTTCTTGCACCAGAAAGGTGTTGAGGTTTCTGAAGTCCAGGATGGGCTGGAAAACCCCCCTCACATTTTTTTGGGGACCAGAAAGTACCTGGAGTAAAATCCCCGCCTGATCTGCTTCTGTGGTATGGGCTCAATGGCAAGATTGGCCAGAACAGCAGAGATTTCTCCCCGAAGTAGGTCTAGATGTAGAGGGTCGAGAGGATACACCCTAAGGTGGCAATGTGGCTGTTGCTCGGCAAAGTGCAACATGTAGCCACTTTGGACTATCTGTAGTACCCATGAGTCCAAAGTTATAAGAGGCCACCTGAGGGCAAAAAGAGTGAGCATTCTCCTCATTGGAGGGCTCCCCTCTGTGGACACTTGCAGCTTGGCTATGCTCTGGAGAAGCTAGTCAAAACCCCATTCCTGGCTTTTGTTGCAGGGCAGGTTGGGCCTTTTGAGGCTTTTCTCAATGCTGCGGGTAAGGATCCTGCGTTTTTTGCTGGAAGGTTTGGGAACCACAGAAGTATCATCGCCTATGCAGGTAGTAGGTCTTCTTCTGGCCTCTACTTTGATACCTCCTACGATAGGCAGCTGGTTCAGATGTGTTTCTCAAAAGCCTGGTGAGGATGATGTACTGCTTCACTATGATGCCCGCCTTCTCCTCCATCTGCTCTCTGAAGAGGTTCTCTTCTTGGTACGGCATGTTTGCAATCTAATTTTGCACTGACTGTTCCAGGTCAGAAGACTGAAGACAGGTGAGCCTGTGGGCTTCAATGCCCCTGCTGCCATTCTAGACACTGTCTTGAAGGCAACATATGTTGCCCAGACCAGGAACTTTGACAGTCCTTGCTGTGGCCCACCAGGGCATTATAGTGCTCTAATTTCTTTGGGAGAATGAACTAGCACAGTTTGGCAAAATCACATATGATATCCTTCAAGAACATGTTCATGTAGATCTAACTGGTAAGAATGCACTCGAGCCTCCTTCTGAAGGAGTCCAGCATTCGAGTCTCCCTACCCAGGGATGCCGAGGAATGAGTTTTGGTGCTCTTAATCCTTCTAAGGACAGACTCCAATACCAAGGAGTGGTGTGAAAGTTGAGGTTTCTCAAACCCAGGAGCTTTTTGACTCTGTTCATTGAGTCCAGCCTCCTACTAACCAGTGGCAGAAAGAGGGTTCTCCCACATTCTCATTTGTAGCTACTGTAGGATGTGGTGCACTTGCACTGGCACTGCCTCCCCAGGGCTGAGTATTAGAAGATCTCCAACTCCTCTGCTCTGGGCTCATCCTCCGTCTCCAGTGAAAGTGGGATGGCCTTGGCCATATCCCTCATGAAATCCTGGAAGGACATGTCCTCCGGAGGAGACTTCTGCTGTTCATGTGGAGGGAGGGGTCTGATAAGAGCTCAAAATATCTGCCCTCTGACAAGTTCTCTGATTCAGTCACCCAGCCATCAGATCCGAAAGGAAGTCAAAGTATCTCCAAGACTATGCCCAGAGCTCCCTCCTGCCTCGAGGGGAGTGTGAGCTTCTACGGGATTGATGATACATTGAGTGCTTCTGAGTTTTTGCCAAAGCATTGGAACCTGAGACACCTGAGAGGGAGATGGCCCTCTTGGGAACTGGCATCGGATCTCTTTGATGCCCCAACGTCGATGCCTCTGCAGGCAGAGCATGCATCTCGATGATCGGCTGCACAACACTCGATGATGATGCCATGGGCACCAAGGTACCAGCCAGTTGCTTCTCCAGCAACAATGCAATGTGCCTGAAGGAGATGCTCCTCCATGACTGCCAACTCTGAAGGCCTTGGGGCCAGAGCAGCTTCAACCAATGTTTCCAGCATCTGTTTAGGGGTATCGGCATGGCTTCAGTTGTCGGGAGATGGTCAGTGCTCCTCCAAAACCCTGGAGATGGAACAGTCCTCTCTCCTGGGCACTTTGATGAGCCACTAGAGCCCATCACTCTAGATGTCTCACTTGGAAGGGCTCTGATGCCAATGTACCTGGGCTATCACCTGGTCCTCGGATGGATCCCCCTTCAACACCAACACTGACAAGGCCAAATCCTTCCTCGACTCCAGGCAGAGACCAATCGATGGCCAATGCTCTGGGGCACTGCAGTTGCTCGGCTCCGATTGAGCACAAGAACTTCTCAATGTCGATTGGCAGATTCCTGGGAAGCCACTGATACTGATGGCAATGCCGAAGATGCTGAATCAGACCTCTGGCCAAAAAAGGATTCTTTCTGTTTCTCTCACCTTCTCAGGACTCTGCTTGTCATTTGCAAACACAAAATGCAAGGAGAGGACTGGTGATCAGGACCCAGGCACTGGAGGCACCAACTGTGTCTATCGGTGACAGAGATGGTCCTGGCCAGTTTCTGAGACATGTCCTTGCCAGTTTCTAGGACATGTCGGGAAGATAGCCGTGGCTAATTCAAAAGGCTTGAGGTGACCATGGGCCTGGTCAGGCCACAGGGAAAGCAACTGAGAAAATGAAAATTTACCAAAAGCACGAGAACTGATGAAGGAACCATGACCGACGGAAGTGACACAACTGACAGCAGGCACTAACACGATACTGCTTGAAGGCCCCCGAAGGGGAAAACAATGTTTACCAGTGGTGGATTGAAATAACGTCCGTCGGGCTTTGTGGAAAAACAAAGACTGGAGAAGATGGCGCAGCCGCCGCAGCAGGCAGAAAGGCAAGTGCACAGGTCGAGTCTCTGAAATGCTTCCAATGGAAGTTGGGGAGTATTCCCGTGCGGGATTCTGTTGGAGACATCACCCATATGCAGAAGGACTTCCTTTCTGCTTGTCGAAGGAGAATAGCAACTTTTTGCTAGTTTTATATAAATTACTGCATGAGCCAAGCAGCTCCCCCCGTGTGCTTCCCATGCCATTGTCAACCTTGTTTCTCTTAGTTCTGCTATCCCTCTGCAGCACATAGGCCGGCTTATGCATGCAACTCTTGCTGCACATATCTTGATCCTGCGCTTGGTTAATGCGTGTGTACTTCTGGGTTCCTAACCCAAATATAATTTTTAATATTTATTTCATTTCCATTATTTCACTCCCTGGATCCCAGAAGCACTCCCTCCACCGCCCAAACAACTTCCTGAAGCACCCAGAGCCCAGTGGGAGTCTCACACCTACAGACCCTAAAAGAATTGCTCATTTATGAGTCACAACACACAATTGCTCACTTGTGAGCCGCAATCTGACCTTCTCTTGGTCCAGTCCACAAACACAGAACTCCTGACCCTGGCCCTGGCCTCTGCATCCAACCCAAGACCTGGTCATTCTCTTGCCGCAATCAGTGCAACTGTGCCCAAAACTCTGCCCCCTTAAAGGGAGCACAGCTTACAAACCTTGGCAATCCAGGTGCCTCCTGCCCATCGCGGTATGCAGACAGTCATGGCACCAAGCCTTCACCCCCCCTGAAGGGAAAATGAATGCTGCCCCATGCAACACCAGAGCCACCACTGGTGCTCTCAACCCTAACCATGACACCAGCACATTCCCTGGTCTTGGCATGGCCCAAAGGCTATCTTCACAAAAAGAAAATCCAAACATCGCGACCCTGGAATTCCCCAGCAGCACATCGCGACCCTGGAATTCCCCAGCAGCAGAGCCCCTATAACTCCAGCCACTCCTTCCAACTTGGCTGTTGCCACGGACCTCACCAGGGCTCAGGTAAATAGTTTAAAAATCTAATTATTAACCCACTGGTTACAATTATAGTCATTGGGTTGCAAAAATACCTAATATGAAACATACAGCAGGCAGGTGAGGCCATTAAAACTATTATTACCAGGTGATGTTTGCCTTCCGTTCCATTAGTGGTAATGGGAACCCTGCAAAGTGGCAAATTTTATTTGTGTTTTCTGTAGCATCTCTGTAAGTATGAAGGGTACACGGGATCAATCATTCATTTTAGAGGAATTGTTGGACGGCATGAGAAGGGTACTAAATTAACTCGCAGTGTCGCAGCTTTAGCGGCATGTGCCATCCTCATCATTTGCAGACTGTAATCATGCAATCTAACTTTGGGGATTTTAATAGAAATGCTGACAGATGATTGCCTCAGGACACTTAGGAGGTTAGGCAAGCTTTTAGCTGATTTTCAGCATCACCACATTGTTGAAGTCCCTCTCTTTCTTTAACTGTATGTGTGTGTCTGGGTATGTCGACCTCTATAATTAAACAAAACAGAAGAAAGTAGAAGCAGACATTTGACAGGAAATAAGCAGATTCCAAATTCCATACACTGTTTCAGTGGCTCGTTTGTTTTTAATTAGACTACATCACTAAACAGCCTATGTACAGATGGACATTAACGTTAATGGGATGTTAGCTTATCTCTGTGTGCAAAGCTACTTACTTATACAATATTACTGCAGGTAATGCTAGCACGTGTGCAAATGATCAGCACCCCGCCTCTCCTAAAATATTCAGATTACTTCAGTAGGTATGAAGAAGTAGCCAAATGGTTAGAGCAAGGTCCAGGGCTGAAATCACTTGCTTCAGGGATAGGTTTAGAGTGTAAGCCCTCTGGGAATAGGAAAATACTCACTGTATCTGAGTGCAACTTGCCTTCAGCTACTCCTGAAAGGGCAGAAGCTAAATCCCCAAATCCCTTAATAATGCCTTGGATGATACAGTCAACTAGAAGGGCCTTAGAAGGCTGCACTAACTTGGACCATCTGGGCCAGAATCTCCATCTATTTCCAGTTGCCAAATGGGTTTTCATTGGTTCCAGAACCTCTCCCCAAACATAATCAGATCTTCTGGGATCCCCTCTACCCTACTCCTCATGAACTATGACAGGCCCTTGGAGGCCCTCCTTCTGGAACCACAGAATCTCCCAGTCAAACCCAAACTCTAGCTTATTTGGTGAAACATGCCCCCCCCCCCTGCCCCTGGCAGGAAGGACGTCTATTTCCCTCCCTCTGGCCATGGTGCCAAATCCGAAATGGTGCTACAAACACTGACCAAAAAGGCTAAAGCACATTCTTCATTTCATTATGAAAGCACTTCGAGCATTAGAAACAATAGGGGGGTAACCCACTTTGCTGCACCATTTTTAGCAATGATAAGAACACAGGATCTTGAGTCCATCTTTCTCTCCCTCGCTTTCCAGGGATCTCTAGTTAGAATTATGTGGGACGTGAACATCAAGAAGTATGTGCCTCACAGTGCATTTCCAAAGAGGACCTGCAGAGATTGTCTGTCTTCCTCTCCAAACCAGTGGCCACGAAATGAAGGCCAATAAATGGCTTTCCTCTCTGTTTTTGCTTTGCAGGGAATTCAGACCTAGATGTAGCCTGAACTAACTTTGGAACCATTTTACTAAAGTGTGGCAAAGTTTTGCATTTACTGTGTGGCAAGTGCTCAAATTACTATCATCGCAAAGCCTTTGCGGTAACTGTTGGGGCATGGCCGACCTCTTATTGCCACTGCACAGAAGAAACTGTTACTGCGCAGTTTGTGCAATGACAGCACGGATCCACTTACTGCTTCTCAAACAGGAGGTGACAGCTATCTGCATTAGTGACAGCTTTCTAGAAGTTACCGTGCATTAACTGCAAGGAGCAGTCCATGCCCCTTCTCCACCCGTTTCCTGGTCCAGAACACAGTATGCAGGTAGCATGTGAATTAGTGCTTGGCTCGTTAACTGTCATGCCTGATATCGTGCGTTAATTCACACTGTAACTGCTTACCACACTTTAGGAAAAGGCCCCCCTTACGTATTCTAAAGAGGCTGACTTCAAATATTGAAAAATGATGGCAGGTGAATTTAATGTATTTTTTTAAATCATTGGTTGAAATTCTTGCTAAGAAATCATAAATTCTGACATATATCTCCCTCTCAAGCTTGTAGGACCACATAAAGACCCAATTCTCATCTTAAAAAGCATGTAACTGCCAGGTAGTAGTCCCTTACAGCAGCTGGGAAGACTGTCAAGCAGTCCAGGACTCAACTTCCAGGAGACACTAACCTTGCGCATCTGACTCAAGGTTTATGTAGGGTTCTTGGGGTGGGACCAGAATATCCTGGGAGGATTTTTGCACTCACAGTTCACTTTCTGCAATCTGTCACTACAAAAAGTCCAGAAGTTGGTTCTGAATGCAGTAGAGTTTGCTTCAAACAAATCAAAACACTAAAAAAAAATCTAAACACAACTAGTCACTTTCAATTTACAACAAACAAGTCCAATATATCATCTTACAGCCTCTTGACTTTGTACTCCAGTCCAAGTCCTTGACCTCTCTCCAAACAGAGCTCTCAAACTCCAGACTTTATCCCTCTCCTTGTTCAGAGAGTAAGCAAATAGTGCTGGTTTTGGAAAGTTGCAGACACTGCTGTCCTTCAGTGTACAGCCTCTCTGAGGCTCAGCGTCCCAGTCTCTCTGTGTCTCCCTTCACGGTCTATGCCGTCTATGCCTCCTCTGACTATTTCCTGTGACTTCTGATGAGGCCCTGTATTGCCTTAAGTGGCAGGAACATTCCCTCCCGTTGTAGAAACAGGCAGGTTACAGATAGGTTAGAATGAACTTCTCTGGTAGAGTGACTGGAGGTCCTTGTGAAATAAAACACAGGACCTTAGATGTCTCTACAAGCATAAAAAGGGAACGGGGAGAACAGCTTAACTTCTGAGCAAAATGACAGAGATTACTAAAAAGAATATGCTGATCACCTTCCATTTCCTCAATTTCAGTGCTGTTTCTGCCTTTCAATACGAGGAATAGTGTCACTGCAATTCAGAGATAAACCCAGACAGAATTCTATAATTATTCAAATGGACAGGAAGGGTGGAATGGAAAAGAAATTCCAAATGAAAATAATGATGTTTTGCTAGAGAAGCCTTAATCTATCATGAAATGAAGAGCTGTGTCACATAGACTATATTTATTGACGCTTTCCCTAAACCAAAGGGAGATGATGTCCATTGTTCATGCAGAATTGAATCATCATGAGAGAGGGATTTTTTTTCTTTAATTGTTCACCTTTCTAATTCTAAGATGCAAATTCAGGTTTTATTGGTAGATACTTTCCCCGGAATACATAAAACCAACCCATTTGGAGAAATTACCCCTTACAATCTAAATTGGCAGCTCGAGTGATGGAAGGTTATTTCATTTGACCAAGGTCACAAGGAATAATAATGGGAGAAGCAAGATTTGAACTCCAGGTTCCATGGTTCTCGACCTGCTGCATAAGACCACTCTTTATGGAAAGATGACAACATTTCCATTCCTCTTTTGAAAATGTTTTCATCGTTGCACTGTTAGAAGGATGCAGGGCAGGGATCTTCTAATGCAATCTACTACTACTGTACAAACATAGACAGAGATGGTTCCTGCTCATGAGAGCTTACAATCTAATTAAGACAGACAAGGCAAAGGATAAGAATAAGAGGAAAAGGAGGGTAAGGAGATATGAAGATGCTTTCCAAGGGCATCCAAAGAGTAGCCAAAAGCAGGCTTTATTTGATGTGGTTAATGGTCCTGATTTCTCTAAGAATTCTACAGGCTGATTTAAACTCAGCAGTCTGCTTTTTTTTTATTTTTTTAAGCACCAGTCACAGCATTGAAAGTGAAATGGGATTCGGCGCAAGAATCCACGAGTGCTGAATATCTGGTTTCTGTGCTGACCAGTGGCACTGTCCAGATAGTGGTGATATTCAGCCTCTATCAGGATAGAAAACCACATCAAGTCAGGCATGCCTTCTGTGTGTCCTAAACCTTTGCAGTTTGTTATCTGTTAGGCAGAATGAATATCGCTACTGTGGCAAAGTCAGCTATCCTGAGAGTGGGGGAGATGAGAAGCATAACGAATTCACCCTAGTTATGGGTCCCCTTCTAGGAGTGCAGGGAGAGAAAGCCACAGCCAGGTTTCAAAGACAGAAAACCCCCAGCTGGAACAGGTTTCAGCCAATGACTGATAAAGTAAGAAAGAGGGATTGCAAGCACGAGGACCAAAGCCCTTACTTTAACAAGTGCACTGATTATTCTAATATCAGAAGGCAGGGGGATTACCAACACCTTGGAAAGAAAGAGGTGGGGTTAAGACCCTGGAGGTATAAGCCTGGGTTAGATTATGCAGAGAGGGGGAGACGAGAAGGAGAGCAGCCGGGAGAGCAGCTGAGACAGAAGCAGAGAGAAGGAATGGATTCTTGGAGAAGAGCTGAGCTACCCAAAGCTGAGAGAGCTGAATTCCCTGCAACAGGTTGGCAACAGAGGTGGGGACCAGGAAGTGGAGAAGCTTTCAGACCACCAGAGAGGTTGTCAGCTGAGCAGTCTGACCAGGTCGGTGAGTCAGAACCCATGCAGTTGGGAGAACCAGTATCAGAGTTGGAGGAAGAAGATTGCCTTATTGATTGCTCTCTATGCCAACCTCTAGACAGGAGGTCTTGAGGGAAAGCTAGCCCTGAAAGAAATAATTTTCCTTGGAAGTTAACCATATGGCAGAAGCAGTGTGGAGGTAAATTCCTGTCTGTTTTAAAAGGGAAATTTACTGCAACGTAAGTCTGATCAGGAAGCTCTGATTCATGCTTGTTTGTTACCTGTGTTTGAACTGTGCAACGGCAAGAAAAGCCAAGTTAGCTGCTAGTTTTTGCTTGCTCCTCTCCTATATGAAAAGCCTGCTAAGAGTTTTGATAACAGCTTGGAATGTTTGTTTTGTTCTAAGTTTGGTTTCACGTAAAAATGCAGCCTAGAGAGGTTTTTGAGGCTGGCAGAAACCAAACTGCTGTAGAAGAATTAAGCCTGAATTTTTCTTTATGCTCTGATTAACAAGGACTAAAAAGGAAAGTGGCAGCCCAGTTTCTAGAGGCAATTGCTTCTGCAAGTAAGAGGACTTTAAAAAGCCATTTCTGAGTTCTTTTGGTTTGTTTGCCAGTATTTGCTGTACCTTAAGCAAAATCCTACAGCTATAATCCTGTAAATGATACCTTGAACCTGCTGTGTTTTGTGTTATGGAAATAAACTTTCTGTTACAAGCCTTACCCTCGGTTACCTCAACTACAAACCTTCTACTTAAGGCACCAACATATTTTAGCAGTACTACACTTCCCAGAAGCCAACACGAAAAATAGACTGCTAGGAGCTGATAGAAGAAGGAATCTTCAACCACCACGCACCTCGACCACTAGAGGCAAGTGGCTTTGGGCGTTGTGCTTGTGACACTACTAACCGGATAACTCCGGGGACTGCCCTTGCTCTACCTATGAACCGCCCAAGCACTCTCCGAACAGTTAGAAGAGATATTCAGCGGCACTATCTCTCTCTCTCACCAGTACTTAACTGGTTAATAGATGCTGCCAGGCAGATAAGAGACTTTGAATATTGAACCCATAGATTCTAGATGAATAATGGACAAGATAGAGAAAGAAGAACATGCTGTCCTTGACATCTTGAGGTCATCTCATAGTCATGTTGTGATCCCAGGGTCACTAAATGCTGTAAGATCTCAGGGGTATTTTATTATAAAGTACCTCTGCATTTAGAGTTCTAGTAGTGACTTAAGACAGGGGGTGCTCCTGTATTAGATGATAACTAGAGGAGATTTTTCTAGCCGGTTTCTTATTTGCAGAGCCAAGGGAGGAGTTATAGGGATTTCAGAACCTATAAGTAGTGGTGCTTTTTGAGTGAAAATTGTCTATTTCTTTCTGCCAAAGCCATGAAAAAGGAGGCAGATCTCCAGTAGTGAGTGGGAAATGGTGGCTGACCAAGCTGATGAGTAGAGCCCATATCAAAGGGAAAAAAAGGTTGGATACTGTCCGATGTCTGTCTACCAAGTAGAACTTAGAGCAACCATGAAGGAGAGAATATTTGCTGGAGAAAAGTGCTTTGATTGCTGGGGAGGATCCTGCCCTCCATCCATTCTTCAGCTCCAGAAAGGACTCTACATGACAGTGATTGAGAAGTTGCAGTGTTGGAGATGTTTGGGCCTTCAGACCAGTAAAAGGAAGAAGGGACATAGTAATGGAGAAGCAAGGAGTTGGACGAAGTTTTGTATAGAGATCCAAGGGAATATTAGAGACTGAAGAAGACCTGTCATGAAGCAAGTAACAGTGTGTGTGGAGTAACAGATTATTCTAGAATAAGAGAAGGAAACGCTCCTCAGAGGAATCTGACTGAAAGAGGAGTAGATAATTTGCACCCAAAGAGCCAGATCCGGAGGAAAATGGAGAGTCATGAAGAAGAAATTCCAGCTGCATGCCCAGCGTTTTCAGAATTTCAGTTGTTGTTGTGTGTCTCTCATTTGATATCTGTGAAGCAACAGAAAGTTTGCCCATTAAATTATCAGGCTAGTTTTCAGACGATTATATGCTCACCAGCAGCCAATGAACCTGTAACTCCACTAGCTATAGATTTTGAGATACTATACATATTGGGATTGTTCTAGAAGTATGCCCTCATTTGCATTTCATTTGCATGTGCAGATCGCCTACATGTGCAAATAGCAATTTTAAAAAGTCGCTATTTACAATGTCTAGATTGCAAAGGGGTTTTGTTAGGCCATCAAGAAGTGGTTTGGGTGCGCCACAATATCAACATGCTTTCAGCTTTTTACAAGGGGAATCCATCTCCATATATAAAAATCTAGACGTCAGCATTTACCATTGCCCTAGATGCATGAATAATTGCTTGCTTGAAGGAGCAGGTGAAAATGCTGAGGTCTGACTCTCCAATCACACCCACTGACTCCTACCACAGTTTCCAATTCCCTCCTGGACCTTCCCCACCCCTGATCTTATCCATAGCTCTTACTGAGATTCTGTGGAGAGGAGAATTAAGACATCTAGGTCAGCGCATCTGCCCTTATTTGTCAGCCAGACTCCTAAGAGTACGACTATGAAATTATCAGGAGGGGTCATGGGCAGCATTTTGGAACCTGGGTCTGGCTAAGCAGGAGTGACCGGGGATTGTTCCTTTTCCCACTAAATACCAGGGACCTGGAAAGAGCTAGGGATGGCATCAGGCCGGAGGTCTGGGGGGGGGGGGGGCTGAACATTTTTTCCCCAACATGCAGCATTTTAAAATCACTGATCCTGCTGAATGTGCCGAGACCTCGATGTACAGTCCCGCATGTCCTTACAAGAGGCTCTGTGTTTGGCAGAGCTGTTTTGTAAAATAAAGTGGGAATTTTCCATGTCCCCTCTCCACTTGCTATCGAAGATTTGCCTTATATGGCCGGGCCAAACTTCCATCTAGGCGTCCCAATACTATCTGTATAGTGAAGGGGTGGAAGGAGGGCAGAGCAATGAAATTATCCAGATAGTACAATATTCAGCTATAATTTAGAATAATCTATACAGTTAGGACCCGATATTCAGCGCTGGCATCTAGTGCTGAGAAAGAGGTTAACCGCAGGCACTGAACGTGAAACCTGGATATTCAATGCCGGGACCATATCCGGGTTGTCCGGATGGCCACAAAGCTAAATAGGCAGTGGTGATATTGAACCACTGCCTGGTTAGCTTCTGCCAAAAGTCATGCCAGGACTTGCCGTGCATTGCTAACCGAGCAGCGGCTTAATAATACCGCTGCCTGGTTAGCTATGGGCGCTGCCCTGACATGTACCGATGCAATCTAGTGACATCAGAGTCTGCAGTGGTGGCGCCTACGGATATTCATCGGGACCAACTATATCCCGCAGAGTGCCAGTTGCAGTTTGTAGGTCTGGTATGTTTGGCGGTGGCAACTGGACTCACGCTTTACACGTGGTCATTGTAAAACACGCTCGGTTGTGCATATTCTGTGCACATACATTATTCCAGCTTCCAAGGAGCTGTACATGTGGATGGCTTCATTACAGCTGCAATTTCTGCAGGGCAATTGTATAAAGACACATGGGGCTTGTTTACTCAGCCCTGCACTGGTTATGCATGTGTGAGCTGTGTTACTAGTGCGGGGCAGTGCACTACCTGCAAAGGTGTGTGGGGGGGGGGGGAGGTGAGTACAGTCCTCTCCCTGCATTTACTGTGCTTCACTTTGGTAAAATGGCCATGGTAGCAAACTAACGCCACCATCTGAGGTGGCATTACTTACACCCACAGTCCTTGGGGTGAGCACATGTAGCAAAGGCTAAGAGGGCCTGTACTTGCTGCGCTGTGGTGGGAACACCCCCATCCCACTCAGTCGCCTCTCTGACGCAGCCTCCAAGCATAGCATAATGTTTTTAGCTCAGGGCCCCATACTACTTTCCGAGACTGCACCAAAACTGAGTGTTAACCCCCCACTACTGCTTAGGGAACATAGATGCCTGAGGCCAATTCCCATCGGGGCACATCCGGCCAATCCGGACGTCCAAAATCTAGATGGGCCAGTTGTGCACCCGATTCTGCACCCACGCTAAACATCTCTGTTATACTTGTGGGGAGCTATGGATCAGGAATAAGACCTTGGCTTTTAGCAGGGATGTATATCTAAACTGGACGTACATCCCCACTAAACGCGGCACAGAATAACCCCCTATGTGTTTATAAAATAGGCAAAAATAGGCACCTACTTGGCGTCCCAGCCTAGGTAAGTTGTTATAAAATTACTCTCCCCATGCATTGCAGCACTGAATATATGTAATAATGTAAATGCTGGTGGCAGCATTTACATTATTATAGTTGTCATAGTTACTAAAAATGCACCTATATTTTCAACTAAACCACCTTTTAAGAAGTGAGTGTGGAGACTGAAGAACTGGAGGAGGTGAGGGCACTTTCCTGGCTAGGTTCTTGGCCCCCCGTCCCTGCCCAGTGCCCCTAGTGGCACTGTAAACACAGTCTGCTTGGATGGAGGTGGGGGGGGGGGGGGTTGGAGGGTCAGCTGCAATAATTTACTAGATTTATAAATTACTGCAAAAATCAAAACTTCACTACAAAATTCTCCGTCTAGCACGTTAAAAGCATCTCAGGTAGTCAACAAGCAAGAAAAGTGGGCTAAATACTAAATAAAAGAAACAAACCCTGTTCCAACCAGTCTTGCCACAGTTCATTGCTGTTATAGATGTTCTTAAGCTCTGCCAACATAAACCAACTAGAAACCAAAGGATCTCAGAGAGGACGGGACTGTAGAGCTTAGCAGTTTGTGTGGATGGGAAGACTGGAGACCATATGGTCTTATCCGTCTTTTTCTAGGTTTCTATATATTTGGCGGACTTGGCCAGTAGATGTCTCTGTTCTACACAGAGACATTTCATCAGTCAGTGAGGCTTTGGGCATGTTTTGTCTTGTTTTTCAGTGGTGTACTAGTTATTTCTGCTCTGGTGCCCTTAATAATCAATTTATCTTTTTCTCGTACACTTTCTATCTCCCCTCCCCTCCCATACACAGTGGATTTCGTTACAAATACAGCCTTGTACATCTTTGGGAGGGAAGGAAAGGGGGTTTGGGAAAGTGGACTGGGTTTGTGATGTGCAGAATCTGTTCTGTGCGTCTGATGCACACAGCTCTAGCAAGTAAAAAGCACTCTGATTGCCAGTAGCTTTGCTGAAACCTCCCTGTTACGGTGGTGAGCACTACGGCATTACCGGTGGGCTTTAACAGTATTGTGCTGGAAAATTCATTTTTGACAGGAGAGGCTAGAGAAGGAAGAGTTATAGAATCCCTCCAGGAAATGAGGGGGCTGTTTTTGCTACTTTTCCCCTATTTTCTCGAGATCGATAATCCCCTCCGTTTCTTGATATTTACTTGTGATAATTGCATTCGATCTAATGCCTTGCTTTCAACTTGGGAATGCAGGTTAAGCCAGTGGGCAATTATCTAGCACTAGGACTGTGTTTAAGTACAGTCTTTCTGGACAAAGGTAATACGAATAGAACATTTCTCTGAGGCTAGGCAAATGCTCACAAAAACAATACCTGTAAGATTAAAACAAGTGCCCGACAATAGCTCCCAGGCTCATGACCGTATAGCCCTTGGTACAGCCGCACCCAGGTTTTAGATGATTTTGGTTGTAGATGGAACCGGGAAGTCATAACATGAGCAGATGCACTTGGCAATCCTGCTGTCCTACCTCACCACTCTCCAGGCCCAACAGACTAAAGCAATACAGTCCATCTGACCACGAGGCTGCTGGCTGCTGCTTTTGTATAATACTGGAATTCAATAGTGTAGCAGGATCAATTAATCAAATCAGTGTTGGCGTACTCTTCATGGTAGGGTACCAGCTGTGTCCCTAGCACTGCCCATCCAAAGTTCAGTCCTGCTCAGATGGTTGTAAATGAGCTCAGCTATTTTAGTCCAATTATGTAAAGTCCAGGTGATTCAAGCACTCCGCGTTTTGCCACTGTCTCATTTTGTCATACAGGGACATCAGTCTTCCCAGCTAGAAAGTATTCAGCTTAACCTAGAAATATTTGCTCTCCTCTTCCTCCTTCTGTAGACTAATTCACTTATAGAGAACTAAGTGCTGCATCAGATCAGACCCCCCTCCCACATAACTGTTAAACCTGAGCTATCTGAAGGGAGGACATGAAAGTCTGACTCAGTTTGCATGTTCTAGCTTCCCCAAATGTCAGAGGAATCATCCATCATCATCCTCCCAGAGAGGCTGGCACCCTTTTCATCCCTGGCCCATTGAGGGTGACGGAGACTCAGCTTGGAGATGGATTGACCGTAAGGGGCAGGTAGGTGGCCCTGATGCTTATAAACTCTGCTATTTACACAGACAGGGTTATTTTAGATGCCTTATTCACAATTTCCACAAGTAAAATCAGGCCTGTACAGCTAGAAATGGCACCTACATAAATGTTTATTTTAGAAAAGGCTGAATTTACTCTTACTATGTAGATTTTGCAAGGGGGCATGCCAGTGACATTATTAGGGAGTGACTTGGGCGGGTTTAAAATCTACAGGCCCAATAGTCAAAGGATTTATGCTCCTAAATTTGAGAATTACTGCCCTAAATTGGCCTCTTTGAAAATTTACTAGGGTAAGTGCCTAAATTTTTTTCTTACGATTTCACTAAACACCTAAATTTAGGAGCATAAAAAATGGGTGGCAATGGGGGAGGATTTAGGATGGGGGAAAAAAGATAGGTACTTACCACTGATTTTCAGCACTAGGCACCTAAATTAGGCTCATAGGGCCCGATATTTGAAGGCCTAGGCGCATGCTACATGGGTTAAGTGCTGGTCTTACCCATGGAAAGCCACCATTACCGTGTAAACCACATATTCAACAAGGTGGCTTGAATCATTCAGGCCCAGCTATCTGCACAGTGCCAGGCACAGAAGCCCGGGGACAGAACAGAGGTATATCACAGTGAAACTCACATAATGCAGATTTATGAAACCCATGTGCACCCACATTGTATATCACTAACCACGTAGCCTTAAGCGACAGAACCTGACGCATAAGACCGCTGATAGTGAGCCGCGAACCTGTGTAGTGCGGAACAGCTCAGTAGAGCGAGGGGTGTGTGTGAGCAGGCCCACATCCAAACCAGGCAGACAAACATGGAAACATTTTTTTGACAACTGTGATAACATATTTACAATCCTGCCAACAGTGGCAGACATTGGTACACTTTGGACTCCTTGTGACCTGCCCATGCCCAGGGCATATGGGACAGGGGGTCACCCTAAAATGCAGGGGGTCCCTGCCTGTTCCCTGACACAGCTGTTGTGAGGGCCTCTAGGTACTGACTGATGGTCTGCACTGAGATACCTACCTCCTCCTGAGGAGGCGCACTTCTGCCACCAAGGCAACCAGGGCCCACTTACTCCATTGACAAGGGGGTGGTGGCACTGTGGGTCCAGCTGTGACATGGCCAGAGTGTCCCCTGTGTGCTGGGGTGGCTGTGGAAGACACCAGCTGCAGAAGGTGGGCAGCAGCACTGCTCCAGGTCTCCCCTGGCCTGTACTACGCCATGTGACAGGCACATGGACCCTTGATTGGTCAGCTGGTGGGTGCATCTGTGGGCTGTTTGGTTCTGCTGGGGGTGCAGCTCTGCCTCTGGCCTCCCTGCCAGTTGCCTGCCTGTGGTGTCTTGTGTCATGTCATCACACCTGGGGCGCTTGGTGGGTGGTTACAGTGTCCCCCCCTGCCACGTCCTCTGCTCCCACCCCCACCCCCACCTTCCCACCCTGCCCCTGGTCCACACAGCCATCCTCTTGTACCACTCTGATACCCCCTCCTCCCCACCCTGCCCCTGGTTCTCTGATCCTTCCTCCACCTCCTCCTCTGACAACCCCTCCTCCCCACCCTGCCCCTGGTCTTCTGATCTCCTCCTCTGACACTCCCTTCTCCCCACCCTGCCCCTGGTCCTCTGATCCCTCCTCCACCTCCTCCTCCGCCACCTCCTCCTCCCCACCCTGCCCCTGGTCCTCTGATCCCTCCTCCTTTGACACCCCCTCCTCCCACTGTGCCAAGGACCCCTCGCTGCCCCTCCTCCATTGTGGTGTCCTCAGATGCGGTGCCACTTGTCACTGATGATGGCGACATCTCCTACTCTCATCACTGCCACTGGTGGTACTGCTGCTTCTGCTCCACTTGCCTGCTGCGGCCCCACCACTCCTGGGTAGCTGGCATGGTGTCCTGGCAGTACCCCAGGCAGCCCTGGAGCCAGCTGTGGGGAGAGGGGAGAGAGGGTTACTGGTACACACTGGCATGGCCCTGGGGTGAGACTGGCACACCCCTGGAGAGGCCAACACATGCATCACTCACCCACTGTCAGCCCACAGGGGCCTGCCCCCATCACATTGCACACTGTACCCCCCCTTTGCCAACCTCCAGCCTGCTCTGTTCCCCCCCTCACATGCTGGGCTGTGCCCTGCCGACCCCACCAGTCACTGGGCGCACACAGATGGTGGCATGGGCAGGTGCACTATGTGCCTCTACAGCCTTGGCTGGGGGGGTGTGCCCCTGTACTGCCCTTATGTGCCATGCCCCAGCCAGGTTCATGCACACCTGTGCGTCGTGTATGCTGGCTGGTGCACAGGCAGACTGGTGGCACTGGAGGATGGTACAGCTGCCCCCAGTCCAGTCCCATCATTGCATATTGGGAGTGTCCACCACCAGGTAGTCTGCCTGCATCAGTCTTGCAGCCCTGGATGCTGCCCCCTGCATCTGCTGGGCACCACTGTGTACCTCACTGACCTTCCTCAGTTTCCAGCCGCTCCCTGATCCTCTGGAGCTGGTTGGTTGCCCCGGCGCAGCATCCTGAAGTGGCATTTCAGGGCCTCCAGTGTCTTATGTACTCCATATTCCCCATTGGGGGGGGGGCATGTGCTCAGTTGGACACTACCATTTTGTCTGCTGTGCATACTTGTATTCTGCAATGGTCTGGTGACATGCCCTTCCTAGGGGCAGGGGCACAGCCATGGGTGCATGGCTGTGGTGGCAGAACCGCTTGCAGGGATGTACAGGCACCACATGTGTGGTTTCTGCCTCCAGTCCACCTACACCCCCACACCAGGGTACAGGAGCTAGGGGGTAGAGCAGGTGTTCAAGGGATCTAAACTGGCTGCCTGTGCCCCCTGCAGTTCCCAACCCTGCCACAGCACCCCCTGCCCGGGTTTTTCCATTGCTGTGCATGCCCTGTGGCATTGCTACCAACCACCACCAGGGAGTGCAACATCCTCACCACCTGCTATGTGTGGGTATGCACCTTGCTGCAGGCATTTGGGACTGGCACCTGTACCGATGCATGGCCCATTCCCCACCCTTACCCCCACCTCCCAGTAGGCATACAGTGGGGCAACCAGCAGCATCTTTCTTGGCATCATGCCCAATCTCCCTGTGCAGACACACAGCTGTGCCCTTCAGGGTGTGTCTGCCTAGCATGGTGCTCAGCCCCCCCCCCTCCGCCTGTTGTAGCCTCCTTACCTGCACAGCCAGAGTTGGATCCCCCTCCACTGGGCTGTTGCCAGCCTCAGGTTTGGGCAACAGCCCCCCCTGGGGTAGAGGACCCCCTCATGTTGCAGCATAGAGTGGACGAGGCATTCGCTCTCATCCGGGGAAACGTTCACGCTTCTCCTTGCCGCCACAGGGGGCTCCTGCACAGGCAGCCCACAGTGCCTGTATGATGGTGTCGTCTATGCTCAGGTAAGCCGGAGGGCCAGTACCCAGGTACGCCAAACAATACACACGTTGCTGACCACGGTCCATCGTGCATCTCTAGCCACTGTTGTTGTGGCCACATACACAGGTATCACCTCTGCCTTTGGCGCCGTGCCTGGGTTATGCACCTTGCACTTATCCATCACTGCTGCGGTGGGCGCCTGCCGCTGTCCTTGGTTTGTGCTACATTTTCGTTGCTTGCCCGTTTTGTCGGTGCCTGACTCAGGATTCAAGCACTTTTCCTGACCGGGTAACCTTCTGCGGGTATGGCAGACCTCGGTACCTTGTTGAATATCGGGCCCATAATTCTTTGCAAATGATTTGCAGGCCATCAATTTTAGAAGCATATATTTTAAGTTCCTAAATTAGGATGAATTTTCAGCTGAAAACGTAGGCTCCTAAGTGTGGCTGAAGATAGGGCACAAATTTAGGAGCCTAAATTTAAGAACCCGTCTTTCTTTGAATACTTGTATTCTTCATTTCATATGGGGAATACACACATATAGCTGCAATTGTCCGTATCAGGATTTACACCTGTTCCTGGGATGTTTGGGTTTCTAAAAAGTGCTTGTTTCAGCCACCCTTTACAAGAGGGATTAAGAGGATTATTTCACCTGTCAAGTTGAGATCTGATAAAGTCAGTGGGTCTGTAGTTCAGTGCCAGGGTTTTTACATGTAGGTTTGAAGACTGGCCATCGCCATAAATGGAAGTTATGAAATATCAGCTTCCACAGGTAAGTTGCCAAGTTTCCCCCTGTTGAGTTTTCCAGCTCTACATATCAGCAAATACACGTGCCTCCTGCATTATTTTAGAAATGGCTCCATGTTTATGTTTATTACAACCATTTGCTATACCGCCATTTATAAACATATCAAAGCCATTTGCATCAATAAATGATAAAATTAAGTAGTTTAAAACAAAACAAAACTGATGGAAAAGACATGAAGTGGGATTTTAGAAAGCGGGGAACGTGCAATTTGGAAAGTCAATGGAACTGATTTCAGAAACCGGGCCTGTGAACTTGTCATATGAACATCCAGGGTGGGGAATCTAGGGTGCAAGACTACCAATCACACCTCTGGCACATGAAAAATACGGTGATGCAGACATGTGGGGATGGGGATGGGGATGTGTATGCAGGATGTAAAGTAAGCATGTATACACTGTCATGAAGAGACTCTGCACGTGGACCAAGGAAGCTGAGATATGGCTAAGAGGCAGCTGAATTTCAGCAAAGCAGAGACCAGGAGGCTCTGCCTGCTGATCTTGGCTAATGAGGCTGTGCTCTATCCACTGAGAGGACACAGGCCTGCCTACTAGTGCAATGTGTACGTCACACAACTATGGATGAGGAGTCCCTAAAAGGGGTCAGGTGTCTAGACAACTTCAATCCCATTCACAAAGTGAGTGCAGCATACCTGTAAGATACAGATGGTTCCCCCAGTAAGCATTGAATGTATGTCACTCCACCCTCATTGAATGGGCTTAGGATCTTTTGCATTCCTTTCTTTCTTCCCTCCCCTGATGGCATGTGGTCTTCTTTTCTCTCTGGGGGATGATGGGGTGATCTGCCACCTCACTCTTTGTGGTTGCTGTGGGATTTGAACCGAGGCCCACAGCTCTGTAGGCCATTTCTGGGAACATTGGGCTACCAGCCATCTGCTTGCTCATTTGAGGCACATTGTGCTGGGACTGTGCCCTGACACTGCTGGCTTTCAGGTTGGGCACCATTCATATGCATTAGCTACCTGTGCCATGCCATCTATGGCTGCTTATCTTATTTATTTATTTAGTATACATTTGTATACTGCTACTTCCAGCGATCAGCAGCGGTTTGATTACAGATTGGAAATTGTCAAATCATGACAGGAAATTTTTGAGGTATAAACACATTGATTAGACAGGAAAGCACAGCACACAGAGAACTATTTTACAGGGAACATGGGCTATGGAGGGTTAAGTGGCTTGCCCAAGACCACAAGGAGCACCTGTGGGACTAGAAACCCCAGTCCTTCCGGCCCAAGGTTGCTGTCCTCTAGTGGGATTTGAACCCCCGACCTTCCGGCCCGAAGTACCTTGCCCCAACCACTAGGCCACTCCTCCACTCCATCTATCTAGCAGTCATCCTCTGGTGATCTGTCTGCTTGTGATCCTCTGGGATATACTAGAGTGTGTGAGGATGCAGGAATCATGGCAGGACCCTGGGAACCAGGGAAAGATGTCTGTGATTTCACCCTGGACATTACAGATTCCTGCATGTTCATGGACTAGAACGCCTTTCTATTGTGGTAGCTGGCTTCTCTTCTTCGTTGGGACCTGAGGGCCACATGTGTGCAATCTATGACACCCAAGACAGTGGGGAAAACATGCCATGTTGTGGAACTGCAGCATGGTTTGCTGTTTCTACTGCATAATGGAGGGGAAGGCTATGTATTCAACTATGGAGGTCAGAAAGGCTGCCATGAATTGAGAGATGCACAGTGATACAGCTGACTGGATGAGACCTGCAGTGGCAACCAGCATGGATTGGAATGTGCCCATGGAAGGAATGCTAGGGTTGTGGTGACCTTTAGGTGCACAGGATGGACTGGCCCCTCTGTATGGCTAAGCAAAGGAAGGGTTCTAGCTCCTGACATAGATGGTGAATGGCAGTCTTGACAAATCTGAACTGGGTCAGACACTATTTGACAGGGAGGACCAGATATGGCTCCTTGACTGGTACACCCTCTGATATGGCTTCTCTCCCTCCTTTCCTCCCTGTGGGACTCCTGCAGGAGAACTGCAAACCATGCATACAAAACATCCATTGCTTCAATCCTCCACCAATACCCTTTCAATCACACCATCTGCACCCTTTTTTGCCCACCAACACCAACAACAACCTTGTGACCCCACCACTGACTACCTAATATAATGTGCTCAGATACACATTGACACACAGAGCAACGCACAGATACACAGACTGAGTGACAGACACACAGACACACCACAGACCACTCACATACCACTTCTCTTCCATGCCAACATACACAATCACACCCATGCTCACGATGTAGAGGCGGGGGCACAGACAAGGGACAAGACCAACACACAAGCTGTACAGGAGCACAGGGGGATACATAACTGCAAATCAAGGGGGGATGGATAGTGTTTGGGGTCAGGGAGGGGAGTGGTGGGCACAGCCTGAGAGTCAGCTAATGTGTAGTGGTGGACACTTCTGGGAGAAAGCGTAGACACAGGAGGATCGCAGAAAAGACATAGACACAAACAGACCAATCTTACTCTAATACAAGATATGCCAGTCACAACCAGAAACCATGAACAGCAAAGTCCCTTACCAATTCGTGATTTATAGCAGGTATAAAGGGAGACGTTTGGATACCACGCCCAGCACGTCCCCACCACTATATGAAATATGTCCTAGATGTATGGCTGCTTTCACTGCCCTAATCACATCTAGAAATTCTCCCAGACATGTCCCCTCTGAGACATTCAGAGATGGACATGGCTACAACGGAGAAGTGCTGAACTACCCTGTTCTAAAATAGGGTTCAGTATGTCCTTCCCTTGGTAGCATTCTTGTCGACTGTTTTGGACCTCCATCTGATGAATATCTCTTCTAAAATAGCCTCCATAGTTAGTAGCCATGCTAGTTGTACTATCTGTCCCTACATCACCTCAGTCATCCCTAAATGCCTTTGGGAAAAAATAGACTCTAAGTTCCAATCCAAATTTAGCTAAATTAGCTTCAAGGCATAGATACTTGGCAATAACATCCCAAAACAATAGTCAGGATATAAAATGCTGCATTTCTGGATGTCTCCAAACGTGCCCTAGATGGAGGGGGCATTACCATTACTCGATCCTGAAGTGAACATAGAACTTGGATTGGTGTATGAGATGTAATTAATTTGGAGAGCAAAATAGGGTATCTTGTTTTGTAAAATACTGCCAGACTTGTGTACATTGCAACCTCAACATCTCAATTCCAGTCACCACGTACTATCAAAAAGGTGCTCTCCTGTTTTACATTCCATGGACTCCAAAATGTGTCTGTGTGTATGTAAGGTGTAAGTGAAAGTTGGATGGCACGAGGTGGAATATGAGGGAAGCACACCACCTCGTATTCCTCCATAGCCTTTTGAGAAGAGATTATTGGGAGGACCTGCTAGTTAGGAGATGAGGTACCCTAGGCGGACTTCATCCCTTGCATCTCCTTCTCTCCGGCTCCCATTGCCATCGCCGCCCCTCTCCGGGTCTTGCGGTGTCAGGCAATGGCCTCAAACATCCCTGTGAAGCTTACTTTAAAATTTCAATGCCGCGGGGATGTTTGACTTCTGCCCCCCACCAATGCCCAATGCTGACTTCCTTTTGTATGGGGGCGGAAGCTGCTTCCACACCCATGCAAACAGGAAGTCAGCATCAAGCATCGGAAGGGATGGAAGCCAAACAGCCCCGTAACACTGAGGTTTTAAGATAGGTGCTGTGGGGTTGTTTGAGGATATTGCCACCACTGTAGATGCCAGAGAGTGGCAGTGATGGACCATCCTTGGACTATTGTCACTCTAGGCAGCTGTCTAGGTCACCTAATGACCATGCTGGCCATGTTCTTAGTTAGGACTCTGTGAATATGTTGTGAGGATGCCTGACGAAATGTGCTCCGCTCAGTTAGAGAGCAGCATATGCTGAAGGTGAGGCCGCCTAGCAGGTAACAATATTGTTTTCCAACAAAAGAATGCAGTATTTATGCTTCTTGTCAGTTTGCCTATAAACAGAGAATTCCAGAGCTCACTAACGCCTGCCAAGTGCAGCAATTCAATTCCACAGAGCAGAGCTGGATGCGTTTCGCTTGGGCTACAAAACGCATTAATTCAAGATTATAGCACTGTACACTGTGGAGCACATTTGCAGGTAAGTTACATAAGTGACAATTTGTCAGGCTTCCCTCCAAGTCTTTCACATTGGGAATAGGATCCAATTTGGATCAGTTACAACTGAATAAACATAATAAACTTCAAAACTCTGATCTGTAGCAGAGCAGTGGAAAAAAAATTGCATATATGAGAAATTCTAATGAGTAGAACTGAGACAGCATGGCTTACGCTACCAGCTGGCCAAGTAACATCACAACTCACAGCTTTCCAAATTACTGCTGTAATACAGTTGGTCTCTTTTCTGCGGGACTCTCTTTCCTGCTGTAGGGAACATCTTCCTTTCTTCCCAGGGGGTGAAGCAGGACAGAAATCACACATGTGCAGGAACAGCAGGTTTTGTTCTCTCATGCCCCCCCCCCTCACCCCCACATCAAGTCTTTGTATACTTTGGGGAGACCTGCCACCCACATAAATCCCGCTCACTGGGATAATCAGCAGCATTGATGCTCCTAGCCCAGTTAAACTCCCTGACCGGCTAGCTGAAGTGGTATCCGGGCAAACTGGATATTTAGTGCCGTCATCAGATATGGCCAGGCACTGAATATCCCGTTATAAATTAAAGCGGGAGGGACCAGCTGCTTTAACAGGACTGCTGAATATCCTCGACCTTTACTTTTACGTTTCTGAAACAGATTAGTGAGGGAAACACCCTGGCCATCCAGTGTTAAAAAGCAGGGAAAAGCTTAACCTGGTGATTTAGTCAGACATGGGTGCTAGTGTTATAGGGGCTCACCTTGGTAGCAAAATGGAGGCATAATGCCTACTGTACCTGAATGTAGCTCACCTTGATCTTCTCCTGGAAAAGCATGAGTTAATGCTATAAGTAAAATACAATAAAAAATAAAACTGTGGACGTATCTGCTTTAGAATTCCTAGCAAGACCTTGACTTAGTTTTAAGAGTAACAGTACTGGGAAAGGAAAAATAAATAATCCATCTAGATGCAGCAGAGTGATACACGGGGAGGGCAATTTTTAAAGCGTTTCACACATGTAGCTGGCCTCTCACTAGGGAGTGAGGGTAACCCTGGAGATGCTATATAAAAGAAATGTACATGAATGGATACCTGTCACTTTAAAAGGGGTAAAATAGAAAAGGAAGACAGAACAGAGCACTTGAGATGAGATATAAATGGCCAGTCAAAGTTCTTGGACTCAGAGCTCTTCCTTATTCTCCTCCCCTGGATGGTTCCCAGCTGAATACCAGGGGCAGTCCAAGAGGAGTGCAGGGCCATGTGCGGAGACTCATTGCGGGGCTTCATTTGCATAAAGGGCTTCATTTGCATACATATTTGAATAATGTTAACATGTACTAGCTTTTAGTAAATATGCCTCTTAATGAGTGTCTGGATAAAGAAAGACTACCAGATTTCTACATTGCTATACCTCAGTGCCAACTGCCAGGCACATTAGGAAGTACTATAAACACTGCCCATTTAGAACCCATAGCAAACCCACCGTATCATAACAGCACTACCAGGACTCACAAAGCACCATACCCTACCTATCAAAAGGCAACACTGCAAATATTAAAACAATATATCTCAGAGAATATCAATACATCTCCTACTGGAGAAAGAGAACAAATGGCACTGTCAAATAGAAACTACATAAACAGAATACCTCAGCTTGGTTACACATGCAGAACATAGACAGTCACCAAACAAAGAACAAGGGATCACAATTTAGAAATAGGAAGACGATAATTAAACTGGGAACCCCAAAAGCCAAACTTGGAATGTTCAACACTGCAGAAATAGAACTATAAATTAATTTCCTCTTGCAGTAAACAAAATGCAAAGACGTTAACAATGCACATTTCCCAGAGCTGACATATTCCAGTTAATAAATTCAAAATAAAAAAATATTTTTATTCTTTTAGTTTGTGCATTTTATTTTTCAGTTGCAATTGCTCCAGTCACTTTCTTCTGATTTCTTCGTGTCTTCGGCTAACTCTCAATTGTCTGTTGTCCATTTGTCCTTTCTTCTCTATTCTAGTTTGTTTCCATTCTCTCTCTACATCTGCTTTAACATACTGATCTTTCCCCTTTTGCACTTTCCTCCATTTCTTTCTTTATTCCTTTTCATCCACTCAAATTTCACCCCTCCATCCTCAATCCCAATTTATACTCCCACTACCCGGCCAATTGTAGATTTTTCTTCCCTCCAACACAAAATATCTTTTCCCCTCTCCATCCTCACTCCCCCAGCCCCATCCCCTTCTAGTCCTCCTCTAATATCAGATCCCTTCTAGTTCCAGCCCCACCCAGCATCCGCTCTCTTCTGGTCCCATTCTCCCATCCCCCCGCATCAGCCCATTTCCAGTCCTAGTCCCCCAATCAGCCATTTCCAATCCTAACCTTCCCATCAGCCATTTCCAGTCCTATCCTAGCCCCCATCAGCCCATTTCCAGTCCTAGCCCTCCCATCAGCCATTTCCAGTCCTATCCTAGTTTCCCATCAGCCCATTTCCAATCCTAGCCCCCCATCAGCCATTTCTAGTCCTATCCTAGCCCTCCCATCAGCCATTTCCAGGCCTATCCTAGCCCCCCATTAGCCCTTTTCCAGTCCTAGCTCTCCCATCAGCCAATTCCAGTCCTATCCTAGCCCCCCATCAGTCCATTTCCAGTCCTAGCCCTCCCATCAGCCATTTCAAGTCCTATCCTAGCCCCCCATCAGCACATTTCCAGTCCTATCCTAGCCCCCCATCAGCCCATTTCCAGTCCAAGCACCCCAATCAGCCATTTCCAGTTCTATCCTAGCCCCCATCAGCCCATTTCCAATCCTAGCCCCCCATCAGCCCATTTCCAGCCCTAGCCTCCCATCAACTTTTTCCAGTCCTAGCCCACCCCCCCCCCCCCCCCCCCACCCATGAAAAGCCCCACAGCTGTCTGACTGCCTTTAGAGAGCTCCCGGAAGGCCCCGGCTCACCTCTGACAGCGCCGGTGAAGAACTCCGTTTCTCTTCACTTTGGCAGCTGTGTTGCACTATAGGTTGCTGGTGCACTGAGTGTTGGGAAACAGGAAGTTCCCTTTGACCTGGTGTGCCAGCAGCCTAGGGGTGTGCAGGCCAAAAATTTTCATTTTGCTTAGTTTCTGTTTCTTTTAAAGGATTTTTCATTTTATGCAGAGTTTTACCATTTATTTTCATTTGGGGGTCAGTGTCATCGGTAGTGCACCCTACTGCTCAATAATGGGCATTATTCTTCAATAGTGCCCACTGATAGAGCGAATTATTGATCAGTAGTGCAAAGCATTGAGCAATAGGGCACAGTATTGCACAATCATGCACACTATTTCGTAACAGTGCATACCATTGATGACACAAGAAAGAAAGCAACATTTTGTATTTTTTCCTGTCATTTTAGAATAAAAACATGGATGTCATTGAGATTTTCCATGTACTTTCAAACAAATGCAAACTCCTAGTGGATATGCTCCTTTTCCCCTCCCAAAGAGTACAAGTATAAAAATACAGTTAATAAAATGTATATTAAAGAACACTTGAACTAGGAGGTTAGGGATGCACCTGGGTGTCAGGAGGTCCCTCCTATAGCCTGGAGTGCTACTTTCCTCCATCCCCAACAGATAAACAGCAGCTGGATTCACTCTCTTCCACTGTCCTCCCTTGTCTGTGCTCTCGTTTCTCCCTTGTTGCTGCAAGCTGTTTATACAAGCCCAGCTGGCCTGTGAGTGACTGCTATCCTGTAGTGAGTGACCAGATGGGTCACATAGGAAGCAGCACATAGTCTACGCCGTGCCCCAGCTATAGGCCTAGTTAGCCTCCCCTTTGCCCTGGGCTGTTTAAGCACTTGCAAGGTCCCTTTAACGTTCAAGTTAGAGAAGGGACTCCTCCCATCCTGTGAGTGACAAAGTCCAGCCCCCAGAACATCTTACTGCTAAGGTGTATCTTAGGAGCAGGGACTATTCCAGAGTCCAGCATGTTCCCACTAGGAACTATAAAAAGTACATTGTGTGATCCTGCTATACACTGGTAGACAACTAATCACACATGTTAACAGGTCCCATTGAAAAATGTGCACAATCCCTTCTGCATGTAACAGTATCTGTGCGGATCACAGGCAGGCACTTTTACAAGTCCAAAAAAAAGCCCAGCAGGGGTAGAGGGGGGTTGGGGGAGGAAAGGATTTTTGCTGCATATAATTGCATCTGCTTCAGAGGAAATCCAAATAAATGAGGCAAACCAGGAACGCCCTGCTTTTGCTTGCTGGTTATATTATTAAAGGGTTTCTTTTTTGACAATGAGGTTGCAGTACCAAGTGGGATAGCCCCCATATCCTGCAAGCCTCAAGGCCAGTATTAAAATTGCTCTAGTAATCTCCTTATGTTATGAAGCATGGTTAGCTTAAAGCAGGTGGAGCAGTACAATGAACTTGATATTCCCTTGGCAATACACTTCAGTGATGAAGTTCTAAATATTCATTTACTGAATGCTAGTTAGTCACCAGGCGGAACAGTGCAATTTTGTAAAAGCCAAAGAAAATTGAGGCTCTTGATCTGAAACTATTAAATAATTATGGCCATTCGAGCAGAAGGTCACAGTTATTAGTCAATCATTCCCCCATCCTACCCCCTGTCAACTAACCTCTCTACATTAATGTGGTCTTATTTAACAATAAAAAAAATCACAATATGATTTTGCAGAAGGGATTTAGGGTCCGATATTGAATTATGGTGGCTATGCGTCACTAGGGCGCATAGCCATCTGTGCCGACCATTAACACTGGATCTTCAATTCTGGAGTCATATGCGGCCCCGGCATTGAATACCCGGGTTTGCCACACAGCCTCCCAGATGCAGTAGCTAACCGGACAGCAGCAATATTGCATGCTGCCCAGTTAGCCCCTGCGGCTAAAAGATAGGTGAGCTTTAGCCCAGGTTGCCAACTGGGCAGCATGAAATATCGCCGCTGCCCAGTTAGCGACTGTTGCCTCCACTCCTCCCCGGAATGCCCACAACACACCCCAATGCTAAGTGGTTAACACTGGGGCATGTAGGGGAAAAGATCATGGATATTCAGCAGCACTAATCATGTTAGGGCCATTGAATATCCCACTGAGTGGCATTTACACAGCTTACAGGGCTGCAAACCATATAAATATCAGTCCCATAGTGTACAACTTTTCAACCGAGGCATGACTGAAAGATCTTAAGTGGCACTACTCCTCAGAAGTTTCAAACATCTAGTATGCCAATTCAGCTCTTTCTTGTATATGTTACCATGTGTCCAAACTGTGTGCACACATCTCTTTGGGTAACTTCTCAGTGGAATGCAGTGATTGTGGATATCTGACTAGCAGCTCTGGAAGTGAACGTCTTCTACTTAAATTTCTGTCATATTGCCTAGTCAACAAGCTTCTACAAAAGGAAGTTGATGGGAAGGAATAGATGTGTACCCTTGGCCAACTCCAATACCAATGAATATAATAGTAATCCTAGACCATTGAAATAAACTGCTTACTTTCTCCAGGAACAAGCAGGAAGTCAGTCCTCACATATTGGTGATGGCACCGATAGAGCCCATGTGGTGAACACTCCACAGCTTTCACAGAAAGCCTTTGGGAGTTAGACCATGCATGCGTGGTCACCTTGCCACCCAAGGGTGCCATCTTACCTCAGTCTTCTTTTTTCCACAGAGCCCATCGGACGTTTCGTCTGCACCCTGGGAAAAGCTGGCATTTTTTGTCTTTGCATTTTTCTTTATTTCTTTCTCCTGTCACGTGCCATCACCTTCTAGCACCTCAGCGTCACATTTTTTGGGTACTTTTCTTCTTTTTTCCTGTTCTTTGGTGTGTGAGATTTTTCTCACACCCTCCCTAACCAGGACCTTGGAGTTTGTTCTCACGGATACCATTTTCCACGCTATGTCCTCGGTTAGTGGTTTTAAGCAGTGTGACCATTGCGGGCACACCATGTCGCACACGGATCCCCATGATGGCTGCCTGTGGTGCTACAGAACCAATCTTGATAACTATCTGTCTGCTCTGTCTTCAGATGATGAGCAAGGGTCACAGAAATTGTGAAAGGCTGTTTGGCTTCAAGACCTCCTCTTCAGCTCTGGCTTCGTGGCACAATTGAGGCCTTTGTGAGCCAGCATGGAGGCCTTGGCCTCGTCTGGCAGCCCTGCCTACTCGGAGCCCCAAGGTCGCAGGGCATCAGACCGGGGATCGTCCACTGAGGGCCACACCTGGAAAGACCAGACCCTGCTTGTGGCGGTGTTGAAGGATGATGTTGAAAGTGGAGGTAAGATCCATGGTCATCGGCATCAGAGTCCTCGGCTCAATGACGAGGGCAACGACTGGGAGGGGCCTTCAAAGCTTCCATGTGGGAGGAGACTCCAGCAACATCAAAGGATCAACATTGGTCCTCCGAGGCCATCATCATTGTGGAAACCTCCTCAACAGAGCAGCATCGGGTCAGATACCCTCGGTGCCTGTGCCAGTGGCTGCAGAGCCTTCTGACCTTGAGGTTAGGATGGCAACCTTGGAATGCAGCCATGCTCCCTTCTTGACCGAGCAGTGGAGCCTGATGCCTGGTTCCTCCGGGTCCTTGGGCCTGGTCCTTCCACTGTGTGGATAAAACTGAAAGAGAATATTTTAAGGGCAATCAACCTTTTTTTAAAATGGTAAATAACGGTAAAAGGAAAAGGAGACTGTTATGGTTTTCGAAAAGTATCTGAAAAGGTGAAGAAAAAGGCCTTTGTGAAATACAAGAGATTTCAGAGATAGGAAGACAGGCATCTATATTTAGAAAAACTTAGAGAAGCTAGCAAAGTAGTCAGGAAAGCAAAGATTCAAAAAGAGGAGGAAATAGCCAATGCAGTTAAATGGGGGGATAAGACTTTTTTCAGATATGTTAATGAGAAGGGGAAGGGCATAAGTGGTATTGTCAGACTCAAGGGTGAAGGGGAGGAATATGTAGAAGCTGATGAGGAGCAGCAGCTTAAGGAAAAAAGTCTGCCTCACAAAAGAGCACCGAAGCTGAATCGGAGTGCTGATAGCTGGCTCCACCTCTCCACAAGCTCCACCAGCCAATCGGGGCGCATCTCTCTACTTTAAAAGGAGAGCGCGCCAAGCGCGCCCGCGCCTTGCGGGCCCGCGCCTGAGGGCTGCGCAAGAGGGCCCTTTGGCACGGCCCTTAGGCATAGGCACATCAAGGAACACAAGTCTCCACGGAACCGAAACAGCCCCACCTCGCCAAGACCAACAGACTTCCTCAACGTGTCGCTGAGCTCCCTTAGGGTCGAGCTCGCGTGGAAGCAAGGAACCAAGTGCATCACAAATCGCAGCAAGTATACTTTACCAGAATAACGTTATTCTTCTTAACAGACTCATTTTGAACAGCTGAAATTGCCGGACTAAACTAATTAATATAACTTGAAGAACACACTATTGTTAGTCTTATACATGCTGTCCCCAACCTATCCCTGAATATTACTGTTGTCAGTATTTTACCCCCAGGTTACCGGTTTAACTCATCACAAATTCCCTATTACCATTAACGCATTACAGAATCACAACTACCACCAAATAACTAACCCATTGACTTACTGTTGTCAGTATTTTACCCTGTAATTACTGTTGTCAGTATCTTACCTTGTATTTACTGTTGTCAGTATCTCACTCATATTATCCGAAATTGTCAGAAGTCTACATTGATTTACTGTCCTCAATAACTTATCCTGAAATTACTGTCGTCAGTACCTCAATTTTGATTTAATATTGATGCTTCTCTGTGACATTACTGTGGTCAGAATTTTACACTTACTGTTGTCAGTAATTCAATTCTGACTTAGTATTAGAACACTGTTGTTAGTATTAGAATTACTATCAGTATTGGAATTACAGTTGTCAGCAATTCATTTCTGACTTAGAATTAGAACACCACTTTGCTTTACTGTTGTCAGTAGGTTACATTGTATTTACTGTTGCCAGTAAATTAATGCAACATTATTATCAATAACATTTTTGCAACATCACCCTACCAGATTTTATCACTCCTATCAGACACACACATCACCATCACTCTATTTCCACAGCTCAAAAGACTTAAGCACCAGATATATAACACACCCAATTAACACAAATTCATTCTCAGAACTAATTCCCAGACAATCCCCAAAAACAAACTAGAAATTAAACAATGCCTACTCAACCTTTCTCCCCCATCAGGATTATATTAATTTGTCTATTTATCCTCACACTGATAAACCTAACAAAATGCATAAGAAACAGCTATAATAGACCTATTCCAATAATACAAAGTACATCACGCTATGACCATCCAACACCTCTACTCAAAAATTGGACCAACTCCAAACCCAAACAACCTAGACTAGTCTATATAACAATTGAACCTAACAACAACCCCAAGCAACCACAACCAACTTATACTCAGAACTACACAACACTCACCTGCCAACTGATCAATGCAAGATCCATGAGAAACAAATTACCAATCTTTACAGATATCATCAATGATAATAAAACAGATATTGTCTGTATAACAGAAACATGGCTCAAAGATACAGACTCAGTATTCATGAACCAACTAAAGTCAACCGAATACGAGATCTTCCATACCCACCGAACAAATAAAAAAGGTGGAGGAGTACTAATAATAATAAGGAAAAATCTTAACGCAAAACTAATTTCATCCAACAATATTGATAATGTAGACACACTAACTATAAAAATTAAATCCACAAAAATATGCCTAATATATAGACCCCCTGAATACAATACAGACAACACTGATAACCTAATTGAACTACTAGCATCATCCACGGACACAAATCCAATAATACTGATGGGTGACTTTAATCTCCCTTCTACACCCAACAACCAACCAAACCACTTCACTGAAGCAGTAAGCAATTTGGATTTCCACCAAATAATAACAGAACAAACACATAATAAAGGAAAAACTCTTGACATGGTATTCCTACCAAACTCACTTCACAACCTATATAACCCCAAATCACTCTCAAACATACCAGTCCCCTGGTCAGACCATTACCTTCTAAAATTCAATATCACCATCCCTGACAACATTCACACTAAACGAACACAACCTCCACAAAATAAAAGATTTAGAAAGTTTAACGAAGAAGAATTCTTAGATCAAATAATTCCTCACCTCACCCTGACTCCCACAAATTTAGAAGAAACTATCAAAACCTGGAACAAAACTATCTCACTGGCAGCAGAAAAAAAACCTAATCTGTCTCAACATAATAGAAATGACAATATAACTGATAAAAAAGATGTCCCATGGTTTAACATGACACTTAAAAATCTCAAAAGACAACTAAGAATGGACGAAAGGAAATGGAGGCAAAACAAATCACCAACAACTCATGAGAAATACATAAATATTTATTTATTTATTTATTTATTTAGACAGTTTTGTATTCCGCCTTATCCTTCAATCAAAACGGTCACAACACAGTTGGGGGATACATTTAACACGCAGGGATATGAGACACATACACTAATACTTACAGGGAACGTGGGCAATGGAGGGTTAAGTGGCTTGCCCAAGACCACTTCATACATATAAAGTAACAATAGACAATTCTAAAAGAAACTACTACTCTAACTTACTCAACAATTCAATTAACCGACCAAGAGAATTATTCTGTATAATTCAGAAACTAACAAACAAAACGTACAATTCTGATGAAATATCCATAGATATAGCCCCACAAGACTTAGCTCAATACTATATTAATAAAACAAAAATACAAACAAATAACCCCCCAACAACACACACCGATATGAAGCAAACAACCCCTGATAACTGGTCCAACTTCAGCCTGATCTCAAAGACCACACTTAAAACAACCATATCTAACATAAATACAACTACCTCATACCTTGACCCATGCCCAGTTGACTGGATAAAAAAGACACTCTTAATACTCTCTCCCTTCATCCTCCCTATGGTTAACATATCACTAGACGAAGGATATATACCACCATCCCTCAAACATGTCCAAATAAGACCAATACTTAAAAATAAAACACTAGACAAATTATCCCCAAAATCATACAGACCCATATCGAGCATTCCCTTCATGGCCAAACTTATTGAAAAAATAGTTCAAACACAACTACAGGAATACATTGATACATTGAACCTCCTTGACGAACACCAATATGGCTTCAGACCTTTCCATGGAGTTGAAACACTGCTAACAGTCCTTTATGACACCTTACTAAGAGGAATCGATGACACAAAACAAGCCTTCATCCTAGTATTCCTCGACATCTCTGCCGCATTTGACAGTGTAAACCACATAACAATGCTTAACAGACTTCAACAAATAGGAATCACATCCACTGTCCATAACTGGTTCAAATCCTACCTATCAAACAGAACCCAAACAGTAAGAATTCTTAACCAGACATCTAACACTTTCGACCAAACACAAGGCCTCCCACAGGGATCTGCACTATCAGCACTTTTGTTTAACATTTACCTACAGCCAATCAGCAATATCTTTAAACGTCATAGCGTTCATTATCGTATTTACGCTGACGATATAATGTTCTACCTACCATTTAAAATCCCACACCCTCCACTACAACAGATAACAGAGTGCTTTAAAGAACTAACAATATGGCTCAATGAACAGAACTTACACATTAATTTCTCAAAAACTGACGTTCTATATATTACTATAAACCAAACATACACACCCCCAAGCACCATCACACTTGATAACCATGAGATCAACATAAAAAAGGAAATAAAATACCTGGGTGTGATACTTGACAATAAACTTAACATGGATTCTCACATAAAATATCTAACAAAAAACATACACTACAAACTTAAGACCTTGAAACAACTAAGACCATTAATCCACTTACAAGACTTCATAACCATAATACAAGCCATCATCACCCCACACTTTGATTTTGCAAATCTAATCCTTAATGGCATCACAAAGCAAAATATTAAAAAATTACAACTAACTCAGAACATCGCAGCAAGGATAATAATGAATATAAGCTCAATTGAACATATCACACCGACATTAGCCGAACTCCATTGGCTACCTATCCACAGCAGAATAAAATATAAGATATTACTTACAACATTTAAACTAATAAATAACTTAGCGCCAACTATACTCAATACACTCATCAAGATAGAAATAGATAAAAGATCACAAAGAAGTAGAAACACTAACACTATAGCAGTACCAAAAGACTACACAAAAGCAAAAAAACAAACCAACATGAGAGCATTCTCACACTCAGCTCCTACCCTCTGGAATAACCTTCCTGACAACATTCGCTCACTATCAGACATAAAGGAATTTAGAAAAAAACTGAAAACCCATTTATTCTCATTGCATTACAACCAAGGATCAGAGACTGGCCAGACGACACAAAGAGACGCAGGTTAACTACTACAATTCAAACAACATATACCCACGTGCCTGAAGCTTATATAAAGTATACAACCACACGCGACATATGATACAATTTGTATATATTTACTATGTATATATGTTATAATAGTTTAATAATTTACTGTTTAAACTTTATACTGTTATCTGTACCTAGTTCATCTGTTCTATGTAAAATGACTTGGTATGATACTATCCATACCATATAACATACTGTTCATTGTAAACCGCACTTGATACTTGTGAAAGAGCGGTATAGAAATAGTTGTTAAATAAATAAATAAATAAATAAAATAAATAAATAAATAAAAGTGGAATTAACAAATATTTCTGGTTCACAGATGAAGAACCAGGAGCAGGACCTCAGAAAACACCCACAAACAGGAACAGAAGTGAGGGGCATCTTGAACAATTTTCAGAAGACTGTGTTCATGAGAAACTAGCTAATCTTAAAGTTGACAAAGCGATGGGACCGGATGGGATACAGCCTAGAATACTGAGAGAACTTGTGGACGTTCTAGCAGCTCCACTGACTGACCTTTTCATGCCTCATTAGAGTCGGGAGTGGTACCAAAGGACTGGAGAGAGGCACATGTGGTCCCTTTCCACGAAAGTGGAAGTAAGGATATGGTTGAAAACTACAGGCTAGTTAGTTTAACTTCAGTGGTGAGTAAATTATTGGAAGCACTGCCGAAAGAGAAAATAGTGAGGTTTCTGGAGTTCAGCGGATTATAGGATCCAGACAGCATGGATTCAGCAGAGGCAGGTCTTGTCAGACAAATCTGAGTGATTTCTTTGACTGGGTGACCAGGGAGTTGGCCGAGAAGAGCCCTAGATGTGATGTATTTAGATTTCAGTAAAGCCTTTGAGACCGTTCCTCACAGGTGACTTATAAACTGAGCAGCCTAGGGATGGACCCTAAAGTTACTGCTTGGGTTAGAAATTGGTTGAGTGGAAGGCGACAAAGAGTACAGGTAAATGGAGCTCATTCTGAGGTGAAGGAGGTTACCAGTGGCGTGCCCAGGGCACAGTCCTTGGTCCGATTCTTTTTAACATATTTGTTAGTGATATAGCAGAAGGGCTGTCGGGTAAGGTTTGCCTTTTTGCAGATGATACCAAAATCTGCAGTAGTCCACTTTTTACCTTTAGAGGTCCTCTCTGTTTGTCCCATGCTTTTTTGAATTCAGATACAGTCCTCATCTCTACCACCACCACGGGAGACTATTCCACGGATCTACCACTCTTTTCGTAAAGAAATATTTCCGCATATCATTCCTGAATCTATCCCCCTTCACCCTCATCCCATGTCCCCTTGTAGCAGAACTTGCTTTCAATTGAAAGAGGCTCTCCCCCTGTACATTTATGCCACATAGGTATTTAAACATCTCAATCATATCACCTCTATCCTCCCTTTCCTCTAAGGTGTATATATTAAGATCATTATGTCTGTCCTCATATGCTTTATAATGAAGACCACTAACCATTTTAGTAGCCACCCTCTGTACTTACTCCATCCTGTTTATATCCTTTTGAAGGTGTGGTCTCCAGAATTGCACACTATACTCCAAATGAGGTCGCACCAAAGACTTATACAGAGGCACTATCACCCCCTTTTTTCTGTTGGCCATTCCTCTCTGTATGCACCCAAACATCCTTCTAGCTTTTGCCGTCGCCTGTTCTACCTGTTTTGCTACTTTAAGATCATCAGACACAACCACGCCTAGGTCCCGCTCTTCTTTAGTGGACAAAAGTACTTCACCCCTATACTATATTGCTCCCTTGGATTGCTGCATCCCAAATGCATGACCTTACATTTTTTAACATTAAACCCCAGCTGCCAAATTCTAGACCATTCTTCAAGCTTAGCTAGATCCCTCCTCATGTTATCTACACCTTCGTGGGTGTCTACTCTATTGCAGATTTTGGTATCATCCGCAAAGAGGCAAACCTTACCCGACAGCCCTTCTGCTATATCACTAACAAAGATGTTAAAAAGAATCGGACCAAGGACAGATCCCTGGGGCACACCACTGGTAACATCCTTCTCCTCAAAGTGAGCTCCATTTACATGTACTCTTTGTCGCCTCCCACCCAACCAATTATAAACCCAAGCAGTAACTTTAAGGTCCATCCCTAGGGTGCTCAGTTTGTTTATAAGTCGCCTGTGAGGAAAAGTGTCAAAGGTTTTACTGAAATCTAAATACACCACATCTAGGGCTCTCCCTCGATCCAACTCATTGGTCACCCAGTCAAAGAAATCAATCAGATTTGTCTGACAAGACCTGCCACAGGTGAGTCCTTGCTGCCTCAGATCCTATAATCCATTGGACTCCAGAAACCTCACTATTTTCTCTTTCAGCAACGTTTCCAATTTACTCACCACCAAAGTTAAACTAACCGGCCTGTTGTTTTCAACCACATCCTTACTTCCGCTTTTGTGTAAGGGCACCATATGAGCCTCTCTCCAGCCCTTTGGCACCACTTCTAACGCCAATGAGGCATTGAAAAGGTCAGTCAGTGGAGCTGCTAGAATGTCCCCAAGTTCCCTCAGTATTCTATATTTCTATACTACAAAGAGACTTTAAGATATTGGAAGGGAAATTAAACCCATTGTCTACACTATAGCATTTTCAGAAGTTCTACCTGTTCATGATAAGGGGGAAGAGAGGCTGCATCACATAATCAACTTTAATATGCAGTTCCAAACCTGGTGTAAATGAGAAGGATTTAGATATATAGGCAACTGGGGCTATAGATGGAACAACAAGAGACTGTACTGTGTTGATAGACTGCATCTCTCTGTGGCAGGAAAAAGGATCCTAGGTGAAGAATTCAGGCAATATGTGAACAAGCATTTAAACAAGGAAAGGTGGTGATGGATGGGAAAAAACAAGTTCAGGACCTCACTTCCAGGCTGAACATAATAACATTGGTAATAGTCACACTATTAACCTATGCATCAATGGCAAGTGTGCAGAGGTGTCTGGAATAAAATTCATCCAAAATCCAAGCAAGCCAACAACAATTGCTGGAAGGCAATGAGCACAAATACTCGAAGTCTAGCCAACAAAGTTCCTGACCTGGAAGTCCTAATGGTGAAAATGGACTTGGACATTGTGGCCATTACAGAAACATGGTTTAATAATTTATTTATTTTATTTATTTATTTAAACATTTCTTATATACTGCGCTCTTTGTCATCAGTGCGGTTTACATTGAAACAGAATAACACTTGGTCAGTTAAATTTGGCCATCGTCTACAGAGAACAGGGACTTAGCATGGAGGTAAACTTGGGGGAAACTATTTACATTCCTAGTATAATACATTAGATCTAAATTCACTGTATGTTAAGTCACATGAATGGGATATAGCCGTAGCTGGCTATAATTTATTTAGAAGAGATAGAGAAGGCAGAAAAGGAGGAGGAGCAGCCCTATATGTCAAGAGCAATATTAAAGTTGCTGAAATGCAGGGGACGTGGGGAAAAGAAAAAGCACTGTAGATTGTGTTAGAAAGAGGAGATGGCACTATCATCCATACTGGTGTAGTCTACAGGCCTCCGACTCAAACTGGGGAAATGGATAGAGACTTGATATTGCAAAGGTAGCTATGAAGGGAGAAATGATTGTTTTGGCTTACTTTACCAGATGTGGATGGTTCTTTATGCAAATCTGGAAAGAAGTAAAAAGATTGTGGATACTTTCCAAGAAGCATTGCTCAGCAACTAATGATGAAACCAACTAGAGAAAGTTTGATGCTGGATTTAGTGCTCACCAATGGAGATAGCATGTCGAATGTCCAGATGGATGTTTATGTGAGCAGTAGTGATCATCACATAGTCTGGTTTGAGGTAAAAGCCAAGGGAGAGTCCAATCACAGCAAATTTAAAGTCCTAGACTTCAAAAACACTGACTTCAGAAACTAGGAAAAAGGGTGTAGATGCTTATGGAGCATCATACAATCCAAAAACCTATGGTTTTAACATAGTTTTGTCAGCCACTCATATATCCTTTGTGGTTTTTGGATTGTATGATGCTCCATAAGCATCTACACCCTTTTTCCTAGTTTCTGTTGGTTTATAGTCATTTTTATGCAAAAATGTTTTTTACGGTTTTCACGTTTTTATTTTGGGAAATCATTTTTTAGATTTGTAATGGTTTGAGATGCCCCCGAGGTGTTTTTAATGGGTTGCGTGTTAGTGTTGTTCATTATGGTTTTGTCATATATTTATCCATATATTATTCACACACATTTCGCCCACATTTATACACATGAAGATCTGTACTGTTATTAGGTGCGGCAATTTATGATTTTAGGGTATGCGTTATAACATAAATATATTTCAGCTCAAGGAGAACTGTCTGAGCTGCTGCAACAATATACATACACATCATCATATTTGTATATCGTTAAGTCAAAATGCCTCCAAGAGTTACAATGGGTTGTGTTATAATGTCATTCATCTACTAGTTTGGTACGTTTTTTATCCACATGGTATTCACACATAATTGCTAGAGTAGGGCTAAGCCGAGGTATTCTACTTCTCTAGAGCAGTGTTTCCCAACCCAGTCCTACGGGGCACACCGGCCAGTCAGGTTTTCGGGATATCCCTAATGACTATGCATGAGATATATATGCATTAGAGATATCCTGCCAACCTGACTGGTTTGTGGCCCTCCAGGGCTGGATTTGGAGACCCCTGCCTAACACCTCTGTCATCTAAGATTGTGAGTGGGCAAGGTGCAGATGTCCTAGACATCAAAAGGGTATATAGAATGTGACACATTCCTCCTCGATTCTCACCACCACCAAAAAGTTGTCTAATAGACAATATTTTGGTGGTGGTGAGAAGTGAGGAGGAATGTGACACATTCTATATACCTTTTTGATGTCTTGGACATCTGCACCTTGCCCACTCACAATCTTAGATGACAGAGGTGTTAGGCAGGGGTCTCCAAATCCAGCCCTGGAGGGCCACAAACCAGTCAGGTTGGCAGGATATCTCTAATGCATATATATCTCATGCATAGTCATTAGGGATATCCCGAAAACCTGACTGGCCGGTGTGCCCCGTAGGACTGGGTTGGGAAACACTGCTCTAGAGATCGTGTCAAATATTGTATTTAGCTGGAGCAGATTCTTTGCCAGTGCCGCTGAAATAATTAGTATCATATTTTCTTTTATTCATATATGTTCAGTGTGCAGTGGCATTTTCCCGTGTTTTTCTCCCTTCTCCCTTCAAAAAGGTGCATGTGTAGGCATTCCTAGTTTCTCAGCATTTGATATACAGTGGATCCTGCTCTTTTTATATGCTGTCATGTAAGTTACAAATTTTTAATTTGTGTTATTTGTTTAACTTTTCAATTGTTTTTAAACACTTATTAATAAATACATCTCCATCAACTTAATCTACAGAGCTCCATCAAATACCCCAGATGACCTCTCAACTTTAATCGACCTGGCCTGCAACACCAATAGACCACTTACACCAAACTGGCTCATGGGAGATTTTAACCTCCCAGCCCTCCCAGATGATTATGCCAACTCCCTCTTGAATGCCTTCAGCCAGCTGGGATACGAGCAAGTGATCAACGAGCCCAATCACACAAAAGGAAACAAGCTAGACTTGATTTTCGCACCACAGTCAACCACAAGCCAGAATTATCCACTGGACATCTCCCTCTTGTCAGTCCCATGGTCTGACCATAGCCTAATAAAACTCTGGCTGCCCATCCAGCAGACTCAAGCAAGATGTCAATCCACTACCAACGCCTGCCTGAAAGCAAGATTCCGTCACTTCAACAAGGAAGAGATACTTAACACTACTTTACCCCGTTCAACATTACTGAGACCAAGCTTGAGGAAATGCTCTCCGCTTGGAACAAGAGTCTAAACTCCATTGTTAACAAACCAAATGGTGATGTAACGCCAAGAAAAAGAAAGTCCTTCCCATGGTACTCTCCTGAGCTACGGATATCCCTCAAACACCTAAGGAAACTTGAAAGGAGATGGCATCGCTCTCGTACCACCGATGATCTAGATACTTACACCTCACACCTGAAGAAGCATCACGCGAAAGTAGCTGAGACAATGAGATGATACCATGCAGAGATACTGCAATGCTCTCTAATCAAACCAAAGGATCTATTCAACCTAGTAAGGACCCTTACAAAGGAACCTTCCCCCATACAACGTTGCATACCAGATCCACAAGAATACGCCAACTACTTACAGTCAAAAATAATTAAGACCGGAAAAATGGCATCAACTAACCCTGCGATAGGCCCATTGCACCCATCACCACTATCCACCTTCTCAATACCACCAGCGGAGAACGTTGAACACACCATCAACACAATTAACACTACTACAGCACCGAATGATCCCTGCCCGGCGTTTTGGATAAAGACACTGCGCAAGGAATTTAGCCCATTCTTAGCCAAACTCATCAAACTCTCCTTTGCTACAGGAGCATTCCCACAATGCCTAAAGCAAACGTCCATTAGACCACTCCTAAAAAACTGCAAACTGGACACCAAGAAGGTGGACTCATACAGGCCAATTGCGAGCATCCCACTATTTTTATTTTATTTATTTATTTATTTACATTCTCTTATATACCGCGCTATTCTGCATCAGTGCGGTTTACATTGAACAAACTGAAATTACATTGAACAGGGCATTATAACTTGGAGATAACTATTTTACAGGGAACATGGGCTATGGAGGGTTAAGTGGCTTGCCCAAGACCACAAGGAGCACCTGTGGGACTAGAATCCCCAGTCCTTCCGGCCCAAGGTTGCTGTCCTCTAGTGGGATTTGAACTACCGACCTTCCGGCCTGAAGTACCTTGCCCCAACCACTAGGCCACTCCTCCACTCTTGGCCAAAATAATCAAAAAACTCATCCAAAAGCAAATTCAGGACCATATTGACGACACTGCCCCATTAGACCCATGCCAACACGGATTCAGAGAAGCGCATGGTGTGGAGACGCTCCTGATACTCTTCAACACCTTAATCACCGGCATAGACAACGCCAAAAGAGGATATGCCCTTATCTTCTTAGACATCGCAGCCGCCTTTGACTCTGTCGACCACGAACTGCTCTTGGCACGCCTGGCAGAGAAAGGGATCCAAGACACAGCCTTGGAATGGTGTAAATCTTATCTCTCAGACAGATGGCAGCATGTAAGGACAGGGCTTTCGACCTCTAAACCATTTCAGCAGAAACAGGGAGTTCTACAAGGTTCTGCACTCTCAGCGCTGTTCTTCAACATATATATGCAGCCCCTCTGCACACTCGCCCATTCCTTCGGCATCTCTTGCCTGATATACGCTGACGACGTGCTACTATACACGCCATTTACAACCAACCAGCCAGATTTCTCAACATTAACTGCTTGCTTCGACGCCATAACTGACTGGCTTCAATCCCAAAACCTCAGGATAAATCTCAAGAAAACAGAGGCTCTATTCATCACCAGGGACCAGTCATTTGTTCTGCCAGCAACACTAAAAGTAAGAGGCGCCAAACTCCAAAGTAAGCACACAATCCGCTACTTGGGCGTAACACTCGATCAACAGTTGGATATGAAAACACATATAAGCAACACCGTCAAGGCAGTATACTTCAAGATCCGGACAATCTGGCACCTACGCCCCCTCCTGGAACCAAATGACTTTAGGACAATCTTTCAAGCCTTAGTCATCCCCCACTTCGACTTCGCCAACGCCATCCTACAGGGTCTACCGAAAAACATGCTGTACCCACTTCAGCTGGCTATGAATGCGGCAGCCAGAACACTACACAGTGCAACCATGATGGAGCACATAACACCAATCTTGAAGGACCTACACTGGCTTCCAGTCTACTGTAGACTCATCTTCAAGATCCTACTAATGACCTTCAAGGCTATCAATGGACTTACCTCTATGTCCATCTCAGATCTCATTCTTCCCACTCCCTCAAATAGAACTAGAAGATTTGTCTCAGCCAATACCCTATGTATTATCCCTAGCAAGATTACAAAATCCCTGCAAGCAACAAGAAAGAGAGCCTTCATGTTCTATGCCCCTACGTATTGGAATGCGCTACCGCCTGACATTTGGGCAATTACCGACCTTACACAGTTCAGGAAGGCACTGAAACATCACCTCTTCCTGCAGCATTATGGCATCACACAACAACCAACTAACTGCAGTCACCAAGATACATACACCAACCTCCCTACTATGCACGCACCCTGTATGCCACGATAGCACATTCAAACCCCAACTATTGCATGTATATAACTACCTAAAAGATGTAAAATACCTTTAACCCAGATCTTGTATATAGTTTCCCCAGTTAATCCAAGTTGAATAACCCTGTTTTCTGTGAGTCCAGCACGGACGTTTACCTGTGTTTGAACAAAGTTAATGTTATTTGTAAACCGAGCTGATACCAAAGAGCGCGGTATAGAAAAATAAATAAATACAAAATAAATAAATATTGGTGATGTGTTTTGGGCACATTTTCTTATATGCGACGACTCCGCAGAATGTATATATTATATTTCACGGCTTTCAGATCGCACATAGAAAGACTTTGCGAGAGCCGCTGTGACAATCCAATCCTTATGCAATTTCACAATATTTATTGCTTCATATATGGTTTAATTAGGAAAAGCATTCAGGGTACAATGGCGGTTTCCCGCGTTTTACCTTTTTCTTTTTAGCGCCTGTGCTGGCGTTTTAAATGTCCATTGTATAACATTTTACACACAGTGATCTTGTTCCCCTCCTTAGCTGACATGCAATGCTACAAAGTTCATTTTATTTTTCTATTAGCAGCTACAATTTTGATGTAAAGAAATATTAAATTGGCATGTAGGTTCCTATAAGCGTGTTCCTCCCCTTTATAGTTAGGTATGTTTTGCCTTTTTTGTTATGTTTTCTAAGCACAAGTATATGATATTTCACAAATTTCTATGCTTAATATAACTGTTAAGCTCTTTTAGATTGCATTTTTTATGTCCTTTTTAGCAAGGCACACTCTGTTTTTTTGCTCCTGCTCTGGTGTGTTATTATTGTATTTTCAAATATAGCACAGCCATCATGGTCTCTCTTATTTACATTCTCTTATATACTGTGCTATTCTGCATCAGTGTGGTTTACATTGAACAAACTGAAATTACATTGAACAGGACATTATAACTTGGAGATAACTATTTTACAGGGAACATGGGCAATGGAGGGTTAAGTGGCTTGCCCAAGACCACAAGGAGCAACTGTGGGACTAGAAACCTCAGTCCTTCTGGCCCAAGGTTGCTGTCCTCTAGTGGGATTTGAACCCCTGACCTTCTGGCCTGAAGTACCTTGCCCCAACCACTAGGCCACTCCTCCACTCCTTGACTTACATGCTGTTTATATTTGTTCACAATTTTTATTGTCCTTTTTCAGTTGTTATTTACCCGTTCAGTTTTACCTTTGCACATGAGTACAAACAAAGGTACCCAAGAGATTGGATTCTCAATAAGGTACAGTTTCATTTGGATCATTATTACTGGTGTCACACCCTTTTAACGCTGTTTTGTTTTTTTAACATATGGTCATAATGATTTTACTAATGTGATTGATATACACTATAAATGTTTTTATTTATTGTGTTTATAATTTTGATTTGCAATATTTGATTCTTTATGTGTGATCATTATTGCCTGGTTCTTATTGGTTTTAAATGTTTTTAATTATTTATTAATAATTTATTTATTATTAATTTTTATTATGATATGTTTTTATAGATATTTTATGTATTTATGATTTTAGTGTGCCAGTTTAAAACTCCTAACGAAGGCAACGAAACATGGCCTGTGTTGGGTAGTCCCTGGTATACAGACAATAAAGGTCTGTCTTTGCTAACACCGCATCTGGACTTGGTCTTTGCATCTACGTGGTACATTTGCTTCCTGTAGTGTTGCTCCACAAGTTGTTGGTGAGGCCTCACTTGGAGTATTGTTTTCCGTTTTGTGGACTATATGTCACAAAGGATATAAAAAGACTTATGGTTCAGAGGAAGGTGACCAAAATGATTTGGAGCCTAAACCAGAAGATGTATGAGAAGAGACTTGGGGGTATGTTTACTAAACTATCTTAATGTTACTGGCGCTAGCTGCAGTGTTAATGTGAAGAATGCCATATAAGGTAGTGGGCGTTCTGGCGGCAAGGTAGCAAGAATCTGTATCGTGCGATAGTGGGCGCCATGGCACGTTAACGCGCATTAACCCTAAGTTCATGCCAGCGCAGTAATAGAAGCTATAAAGATGTAGCCCACTGGTTACTGCAATGACTGCAGAGACAGGGGTCATGGGTTTGATCCTGCAGTGGTGTTATGTAAGAAGACTGTCTGAGGCACTCCCTTTTCATTTAAATCTGTGCTGCCAGCAAAAAAACCCTCACAGTGCTGTAAGGTGCCGCATAAGGTGCCCTATAAGGCACGCCGTAGGGCACATTATAAAGTGCCCTGTCCGCCAAGGCACCTTATAATATGCCCTATAGGGCACTTTATAGGGTGCCCTATAGGGTGCCTTATGAGGCACCTTAGGTTGCGGCACTGTGAGGGTGTTTTTGCTGGCAGCACTAATCTAAATTAAAAGGAAAATCCTCAGACAGCCTTATTAAATAACACCACTGTGGGATCAAACCCATGACCACTGCCTCCATAGTCATTGAAGGAACCAGTAGGCTACATCTCTATAGCGTCCAACACGCCGCTGGCTGGCTACAGAAAGACTGCAGGTCACCACACAAACTGTCTGCTGTGGTTACCAGGATAGAGTAGACCCACCTGTATCCATGATGCACTGCACATGCAGATCAGCAGCCTACATCTGATCACCAGACGGGGTATGCTCCTGTATAGTACCACGGCCTGGTAGGGGGAACTGACCTTGTGTGTTACTGGCACAGAGTAGCTACAGACCGTGACATTGTGCGGTTCCTGTGCCCACACTGAGGGTAGGTGGGGCATACAGCACCAGTTCCGCAGCCCCTGGCTTGACTGAGATAGTCTGTGCTGCAGGTCCCCATCAGTGCCAGTGTGTGATAGGTGTCCATCTGTATGTCCCAGTCACGTCTAGCCCTTATGGACTATGATGCACCCAGAATAGTGCATATCCTGTGTGGATGCCATGGTCACATGTTAGAAGAGAAGGGTGGTGTGTGGACCCAAAAGCAGATTATGTAGCACCACCCAACCCGCCCTCTGTAGTTTCGGGTGGGGGACAGGATCTTCCACCAACAAATCCAAATTCTACATCTCTGCAATGGTCCCTGTAGATGGGACCATCAACCCCACTCCTGCTGGGGAATAGGCACCCCTACAGGGCAGTCACTGCAGATCTGTACACATCACATAGAGCACTGGCAGACAGGCAGTAGGGCTTGGAAAGCTCAGCTGCCCCCACGACTATCTGACATTCACCAGCAGAGAGCACAGTCAGTCTCCACAAACTGCACCCTACAAGGTGTTCTAGCCATACACTTACTAACTGCAGACAGTCTACTAGCTAGTACATAGCGCATGTCCCTGGAGGAACTGTGTGCACCCAAAAATGGGATGTGAGCACACACACCATGCAGATATGTCAGTGATTGAGCCCCAGAGAGAAAACTCACAGATATCACTTGGAAAAATATGCAATATAGCACTATGGGGGAACCTAGCCATGCCATGGTCACTGCTCAGTCAGGGTGAGAGTGACACCCCCCTACCCCCCCAGCATGACATGCTGTGGCCACCCTGTGCATGCAGGTGGTGGTCGGGCAGTACAGTGTCCCAGCCAATGCCCTATGCCCTGTGCAGATGCATCCTGCCCAGGCTGCCCTTTCCGGGGGCCATACCCACAATACCTTGCTCCTCATTATGCACATTGGCAGGCTAACACTGGAAACAGTGCAAGCATTGGGGGCTCAGTAAGGTGTAGGCAGCCACAAAACATTGGATAGACATACACACACTCCCACACCTATTTCAGCATTGTGCAAATATAGAGGTGGTTGGCAGCCCTGGCCGCCACACCAGTCCTGGGCATAGTGCAGGCATTGCTATGGTACTCAATACTGTTAAGGTCACTCCCCGGGGTGGTAAACAGTGTCAGAAACAAGAACTGAAACACACTCCACAGATATCAGAAAGGTTGCTATGATGAATCTCTGTCAACAAATTGTGTTTAACGTAGGATTTGTTATCTGACATTAATCATAGCAGCCTTTTGATATATGTGGAACGTGTTTCCAAGTTTAAGACGGCATTGCTAAGGAATGCAGGTGCTAGTATTGGAAGATGCTGCTCCACGCAGGGCCCAACAGCCTGACTCTCCATGAGCCGTTGGATAGTGGAGCCTGTGGGTGTGGGTGTTTGTGCCCCTGTTGGCCGCTGCTCTAGGGCAGAGGTTCCCAACTCCAGTCGTGGTGGGCCAAACACGGCTCAGGTTTTCATGCTGTCCCTAATGATTATGCATGGATACATTTGCATACAGTGGGGGCGGTGCATACAAATGCATCTCAAGCATATTTCTTAGGGACAGCATGAAACCTGAATGGTGTTTGGCCCTGCAGGACTGCAGTTGGGAAACTCTGCTCTAGGGATTGCACATGTTTATGATGTATGTGCTCTGTAGGGTAAAATATAGGCATTTATGGCGTGTTTATTTTATCTGCAATAAAAGTTCCTTCTATATTACCACGGTTTAGTACTGGGTAAAATGTAGGGACATGGTCTGCAGGAGCCACAGCTGGGACTTGAACCTGTGACTTTCTGCCCCTGAACACACTGGCTGTGTGTACTGCACCAAACTGTTGCCACAGAGGTAGATCATTCACTGGGGATGCCCTTACTATTCGGCAGACAGACCTTGTCTTTTGCAGTGCATGGCACCCATGTAAACAGGGCTTGGCTTTGTTCTGCTGTGGGCATATGCCACTGCCCCCTCCACCACCAGCACCCTTCCGCCACCATGCTGACATGCCCTTATGCCAGTGGTGCTGGTCATGCGCAGTCCCAGGCCATCCAGTGTGCCGGTAGGCGGCTGCTTATGGTGTGGGATCTGGGGTAGGGGTGCCTATATAGCCATCCACGCTTCCCCCCGGCACCACCTGCCAATGTTATGTGCCCTTTGGGGTACCTGCTGGGTAATGTCCATTGGGGACACACACTCGTAGACACGTTTGCTCTTGGTCAGTTTCTGTCTTGCTGCTTTTCAGTTTCTGCATTCCTATGTGCCAGGTAGGCATCTGCCTAGTCCTCACTGTGCCCCAGCTGGCCCACTGCACCCTGTACCCCATTAAACACCATCACCATAGTGCCCTTTCCTACGTGGCCACTCTGCTATTGCTGCACATGTGAAGGCCACATAAGCAAGCTACCCAATATACACCACAGCAAACCCTCATCAACACTATCAATGTTGGAACATTCACTTTGTAGGGGGAATCAGAATTGACCCTTCCAAAACTGACATTTTCCTTTTTATTCTTTATGGGTAGTGTTGATTACCGTTTATCATTGTTTTTTCTATTGGCCAGCTCGGTGTTTTGTATTTCTATTTTGGTTCTAGTCATTATCTCTCTGGTTTTTGCATGTTTTGTTACATGCACATGAATCACTACTATCACTTTTCTTGGTCTCCCTGCCTTTGCTGTACATTGCTGACTGAAATGGTTTCTCTCTCCTGCAAATGTTCCTCTAGCGCAAGGTTTTCACTGGCGCTAATTTTCAGACCTTCATTTCACGGCATTAGTGTGCATGGAGCCTCTCCCCGCCCACTCTCCACCCATTGACCCCTTATCTCCGCCCCTGGGGTGCCTTACTCCGCCCTCTGGGGAGCTTTACTCCACCCTCTTTGCACCTTAACGCCGGCGGAGACATTATCACGCAATATGTGATGTTCTCGCATGATAATGCGCCATTATCGCGCGATATCGTCACTTATCGCGCGTTGACGTCATCGCACGATAACGTCACTTATCGCACGATAACGTCACTTATCGCGCGATAACGTCACTTATCGCGCGATAACGTCACTTATCGCGCGATAACGTCACTTATCGCGCGATAACGTCACTTATCGCGCGATAACGTCACTTATCGCGCGATAACGTCACTAATCGCGCGATAACGTCACTTATCGCGCGATAACGTCACTAATCGCGCGATAACGTCACTTATCGCGCGATAACGTCACTTATCACGTGATAACATCGCTGCTGCGACATTAGCGCTGTTTAGTAAACATACCCCTTGAACACCTAAATATGTAAACCGTAGAAGAGAGGAGGGACAGGGGAGATATGATACAGACATTCAAATACTCAAAGGGCATACATTGAAGTTGCAAGGTGGTAAACTTAAAAGCAACATCATAGAAACATAGAAACATAGAAATATGATGACAGAAAAAGACCACATGTCCTCTCTAGTCTGTCCTTCCATATCAACAACTCCAACAGTCCCGTTTTTACCTTTAGAGATCCTCTGTGTTTATCCCATGCTTTTTTGAATTCAGTTACTGTCCTCATCTCTACCACCTCCACTGGGAGACTATTCCATGGATCCACTACTCTTTCCGTAAAGAAATATTTCCACATATCACTCCTGAATATATCTCCCTTCACCCTCACCCCATGTCCCCTCGTAGCAGAACTTGCTTTCAAATTAAAGAGGCTCTCTCCCTGAACATTTATGCCACGGAGGTATTTAAACATCTCAATCATATCACCTCTATCCCGCCTTTCCACTAAGGTGTACCCTTCAGTCTGTCCTCATATGCTTTATAATGAAGACCACTAATCATTTTAGTAGCCACCCCTGCACCGACTCCATCCTTTTCACATCCTTTTGAAGGTTTGGTTTCCAGAATTGCACACTATACTCCAAATGAGGTCGCACCAAAGACTTATACAGAGGCACTATCACCTCCTTTTTTCTGCTAGCCATTCCTCTCCGTATGCACCCTTTTAGCTTTTGCCATCACCATTTCTACCTGTTTAGCTACTTTAAGATCATCAGACACAACCACGCCTAGGTCCCGGTCTTTAGTGGACAAAAGTACTTCACCCCCTATACTATATTGCTCCCTTCGATTACTGCAGCCCAAATGCATGACCTTACATTTTTTAACATTAAATCCCAGCTGCCAAATTCTAGACCATTCTTCAAGCTTAGCTAGATCCCTCCTCATGCTATCAGGAAATACTTTTCACTGAAAGGGTGGTGGATGCTTGGAATTCCCTCTTGATAGAGGTGGTGGGGGCAAACACAGTGGCAGAATTCAAAATGGCATGGGACAGTCACAGTGGCTCCCTTTATAGCAAGAGGATGACATCAAAGCAAACTTAAGTACCTTTTATACTTAATAAATAGAGTGGGGCTGACCTGCATGGAACAGCAGGTACAGCCCTAAACAAAGTCATGGAGAGGGGTGACTTGCACGGCGTGGCAGTTACACCTACTCTAGCCACTTTACTGGGCAGACTAAATGGACCATACTGGTCTTTGTCAGCTGTCACATACTATGTTACTATGTAAACCTGTATTTCTGTTCAACATTTTTAAGAAGCACTGAGAGACTTTGAGAAGATAACCTGTGACTGCAAAAAAGAGATAGGATAGGGCATTGAGAGCTAGAAAGAAACAAGTAAAGGAGTGCTGTTCTGCATCAAGACATTCCCAGTTGGACAGCATGGCTGTAATGATGCCTACTGTGATGGCAGCTGTACACCAGGGAAACATGGAACTGCAAATGCTGCCTGGAAATGATCCTTTGGAATAAACTTGCACAGAGCAAAATTACTGACAGTCAGAAGTTATCGTTTACTATAGGAGAAGCTTCCAGTTGACATGACGTCTCATGCTGGTTTGGGATTAGGCTTGAAGTTGATTCTCTTCCCTATGTTCTTTCTGCATCGTTATCACAAAATTAAAGACAATTAAAATGTAATGCGGGGTGCCTTTCTGGGGCATCTTTGACCATTTTGGTGAAATGCAGCCAGCTACTTTGAAGGACAGCGAGGAAAAGGCCAAGTTCTTGAGTCTATAATGACGAAATACAGTATGCTGGCAGCTCAAATTCTAGGTAAACTGAGAATAGACGCATTGTGTGAGTAATAACTAAACCAAGAAGGGCTCGCAATGCATACAACATACATAAGGTCTATAGATACAGAGTAATTCATCTCTATTTGCATATGATGATACTTTTAAGTTATTACTGCATCATACCTGCAGCTGCCCCATCCTCACACCTTCTGTTCGCACTGTTTTCTTCCCCTAGACTATAAGCCCTTTGGGGAAGGAACTGTGTGACTCTATGATTTGCTTCAGCCGCTTGTTTTATTCTGATCTGGATGTCTCCTCTTTTTTACCTAATGTTGCACACACTTCAGTGCTAATAAAATTAAAGCAATAAGTTATTAAAACATGGGAACATAGAAATGATAGCAGATGAAGACTGTAAGGCTTATCCAGTCTGCCCACCCATGCTCTGCAATGGGGCTTCTAGTCTCACAGGTGCTCCTTGTGGTCTTGGGCAAGCCACTTAACCCTCCATTGCCCATGTTCCCTGTAAAATAGTTATCTCCAAGTTATAATGCCCTGTTCAATGTAATTTCAGTTTGTTCAATGTAAACCACCATGAAAGGCGGTACATAAGAAATATTAAATAAATCAATAAATCCCCTCCTTGCTTTCAGAGATTCTCTGTGCTTGTCCCATGCTTTCTTCAGTTCTCATACAGTCCCTGTCTTTGCCACCTTCCAAGCCTCCACTATCCTTTCTGTAAAGAAATACTTCCTTGGATTACTCCTGAACCTATGCCCTTTCACCTTCATCCTCTGACCCTCCAGAGCTTGAGGCCTGCTTCCTAATACATTAAGGCCATGGAGGTATTTAAGCATTTCTGTCTTATCTCCCCTCTCTTGCCTTTCTTACAAAGTATATATATATTAAAATAGAAACATAGAAACATGATGGCAGAAAAAGACCACATGGCATATCTAGTCTGCCCTTCAAATCTTTAAATTTATCCCCATTTGCTTTATGACACAGGCCACTGACCATTTAGTACCTGTCCTCTGGACCAACTCCATCCTGTTTAAATATTTTTGAAGGCGTGGTCTCCAGAATTGCACATAGTACGCCAAGTGAGTCTCAGCAGAGGCTTATACAGAGGCACTCTCAGTTCCCTTTTTTGTTGGCCATTCCTCTCCCTGTGCACCCCAAGCATCCTTCTGGCTTTTGCCGTCACCTTTTCTACCTGTTTGGCCACCTTATAATCACCCGATACAATCACCCCCAGGTGCCACTTTCATGCATAGACATATGTTATCGTCTCTACTGTACTGCTCCCTTGGGTTTTTGAAGCCCAAATGCATGACCCTGTATTTTTAGTATAAAATCTTAGCTGCCAAATTTTGGACCATTCTTCAAGATACACTAGATTCCTCCTCTACCCTGTTGCAGATTTTGGAATCAGGCCACAAAGTGGCACTCAACAGTCCTCCTGCGATATGGCTTGCAAAAATATTAAAAAGAGCCAGCCAAGGACGGATCCCTGCATCATACCATTGGTAACACCCTTAACCTCAGAATGAATTCCATTTACCTGTAATCTCAGTCGCAACCAGTTTCTGATCCATTCAGGCATTTTAGGGCATCTCCCAAAGGTGCTCAATTTATTTATAAAGCACCTGTGCAGAACTGTGTCAAAGGCCTGCTGAAATCTAAGAACACCACCTCTAGTGCTCTCCATTGATCCAACTCTCTAGTTATCCAGTCAAAGAAATTAATCAGATTCCTCAAATACAATTGCAGTAGCAGGTAGAAAAATGTATGATCTAAACTAGTATAACAAATCGGATCTTTGTTGGATAGGGTAAGAAAGGCATACAGATTTACCTTGCTTGGGCCATTTTTACTGTTTTTCCAACCCTACATTAACAATAACTTTCAGTTAATGAGAACCACAGTCATATACCAGAGGACTGCCCATGCTTCTCGGAACATGTGGGTGTTTGGAGATCTTTAGCAGTATGCATCCAGCACTAAAAAATGTCCCATGTCACAGTTAATAGGCCATAGGCATGTGAAAAGACTCTAGCAAATAATATTCTGCCCCCTGCAAGCTGAAAGCAGTCAAGTTGTTAAGCACACAGAAATCACTCAGACACAGTGGGGCAGAATGTCACAACAGGTACCAGTCTTGGTGAGAGAGCTGGTGAGGAACAGGACGATAATAATATGAGGAACCAGAGCTAATGCTAGGGTGTCTGGTGCCCCCCTGCATCCTATGGATTGGCGCCCCCTTCCCTCATTACTATTAATGATTGCTATCCTCCATCCCCCTTTATCCAAAACTCCTTTGTGAACTCTTTTCACATGCTAGCATTTCTCCTTCAAAATGAATGCTGTAAGAAAATTGCAGTGAAGGGTCTAGCTAGATTAAACGCATTGTAAGTATCATATGAACAGGCAGTGACTGGTTTAATGTGATCAGCAAACAAAATCAATTTATTTAATTAAAAAAAGGAAGTTCTACAAAGGTAACAACCACTTAGCAATTAATTCCCTGATGTTGAACTGGGCATGTGCCTCTCAGTAGCAACCACAAGATTTACAAGTCATTCCTACAACCACAAGATTTACAAGTCATTCCTACAAAATACCTAATCTCAAATACATTTTTCTGTTATTTTCAACTATGAAATCAATCATGGGCCACTTGCCATATTGACAGGACCAAGAGTAAAGTTACAGCTACTTAGCTTTTTGTGCTTTTATGTTTACAAAATTAGCAAATAATTCAGTGATGTCTACCTGGCCACATATATCAATCTCAATAGCAACCATAGCAAGGTTTACAAGCCTTTCTTGAGAAGTGCTGGATGTGTTGACATCTGTCTAATATTTACTCTGCAGATGACTCACAGTCAGGAAAGAAATATGGACTATGAAGAGCAATGTTGAATAAATCAGTTTATTGACTGATTCACAATAAAGTGAATGGAGGTGTAGCCTAGTGGTTAGAGCAGTGGCCTGATGACCAAGAGGCCTGGGTCTTGTGGCCTTGGGCAAGTCACTTTACCCTCCATTGCCTCTGAAGAAAAGCCTGGCCATCTACTTCCAGTCATATCTTACCAAGAAAATCCAGGGGGCGCTAGCGGCAGCATTGACTTGATGGCAGACACTGCATTGTAAGTGTCCACAACAGAAGTAAAAGCTTCTAAAAATGTCAAGGAACAGACAATTAGAAAAGTCTAAAAGCAAAAGTGTCATAAAAAAAGAAACCATATCAAGCAAAATATGTGGCAACCATCACTTACACAAAAGGGGTTCTTTAGGGGTGTGTATGTTAGGCAAGGCGGAATGCCTTGTGTCTCTTGGGGAAACTGCTAGGTACATATGACCTAGATTGGCCACTGTTGGAAACAGAATACTGGGCTTGATGGACCTTGGTCTGACCCAGTATGGCATATCTTATGTTCTTATATGTTCTTATGTGTGTCTGTGTGAGAGGCGGAGGTGGAGTGCGTGTGTGTGTGGCAAAGGTACAGTAAGTGGTGCCTGTGTGTGTGTGGCAGGCAGAGGTGAGGTGTCATTGTGGCGTAGGTGGAATGCCTGTGTGTGGTGCAGAGATGGGGTGCTTGTGTGTGTGCATGCATTTGTAATATGGAGTTGGGGTGCATGTCTGTCATGTGGAGGTGGGGTACCTGTGTGTGTGAATGTGTGGTGTGTTCTTAAGGAAGGGGAATGCACTTTGGCAACACCTTGGACTCTTCCCTCCCCCTCCAACTACTCTCCTGTTGACTCCTCTACTGTTTCCCTTCCAGACACTCCCCCTTCACCAAACCCTCTAGCACTCCTCTGTCCTAAAATCCTACCCCTCCCCCCAGCCTCCATTTTTCTAAGCACGCTGCCTCTTTAAATTTTACCTGCCATCTGTACCTCAGTCCCCCCCCCCCACCCAAAAAAACCCCTTTTGGTTGCTGCAAGGATCGCTGGCTTTCCTCTTCCTTCTGATTTCCTGCGGGCAGACAACAAAGATCTTTGCTAATTGCTGTCAGTCTGCCCACGGGAGATGGGAGTCCCCATAGGCACATGGCGGGGCTCCTCTTCTGCCCATGGGAGATGGGGTCCCATGGACAGACAACTGCATTGAAGCCAGGATTGCAACAGTGCTCTTCTGTTCTGTCCCTGGGAATCCGATCTCCCGCGGACAGACAAATGAGATCTTTGCTGAGATTGCGGCTCCTTTCTTCTGCCCATGGGAGATGGGGTCCCTGCGGGCAGACAGCTGCAATGAGGCTGCCATCGTGGCCATGCTGTGAAGGAGTTGCAATCATGGGGGGGGGGGGGAAGCAATCCCAGACAGGCACATACAAACCACACCGTGATAGCCCTGAGCTTGTCAGTCAGTCCTTTTCTTCAAACTGCTGGTGTGTTGGCACCTTTAATTCCCGCCAAACTACTTGCTGCACTGCGAGGTTCCCTGCACCGGAAGCTCCTGCTACTCCCTCCTTCTCTTCTTAACAAGGCTGGCTTAAATAGTATTTACAATTAATTTACAAAATATATTTCATTGAGCATTGTGATAAAATAATGCAGTATGTACAACCCATATTATGATAAGTGGTTCAAGAAGGCAAGGTGAAATAGTAATATAAAATAAGAGAGAAACCAGTTCAAACAACCAACTATAACCTTATAAGTAATGACTTAAACATTTAAAGATTATGGGCCCGATATTCAAACGGTATTTACATGGTTTACAGTCCTGTTTTAGCCATGGATGGCTAGTTTTAGCTTAGTTTTAGCTGTGGATGGCTTTACCAGGTAGCGGTCCAGTATCGCTGCTACCCAGTTAGGCTCTGCAGGGAAATCCTCTTAGCGCCAACCCAGATATTCAATGCTTTCACTGTGGCATTGAATATCTGGTTTTAGATGTGAGCGGGCAGAACTATGCACCGATGTGGCGCATAGCCCACCCAACTGAATATCAGGCCCTATGGATTTAACCTTATTAACCTGTCTCCTAACTTCCCTCCCTTTCCTTTTGCCCACTAGCCCCAAGTCTCACCCACTGCTGCAGCTCTGGCAGCTTGTTAATAGAGAGGCTTTGAATTTCTGTCCAATCGCTGAGGCTATAGCCTTGGCTCTGCCTCCTCCATGTTCTCCTCGAATCTGACAAGGGTTTTGCACTCCTGTCCATTCAGGAACAACTATTGCAGCTCTCCATTGAGCTGATCTGCTGCTGGACCCTTCCTGGGTTTTGTGGCTCCTAGTCTGGAATGGGCTCTCTGCCACTACAGCTCTCCCCGTGGAGCTGATTCTGCCACTATAGCTCTCATGGGATGGAAGGAGAGAGAAATCTGGGAGATATGTTGGGTGTTAAACAGCTGCTGCAGTAAAAACCTACTTTATTTTAAATTGCATAACTGATGTGATGGCTTGGCTAAAAATAACAACAGAACACAGGAGTGGAGGAGTGGCCTAGTGGTTGGGGCAAAGTACTTCAGGCTGGACGGTCGGGTGGTTCAAATCCCACTAGAGGACAGCAACCTTGGGCTGGAAGGACTGGGGTTTCTAGTCCCACAGGTGCTCCTTGTGGTCTTGGGCAAGCCACTTAACCCTCCATAGCCCATGTTCCCTGTAAAATAGTTATCTCCAAGTTATAATGCCTTGTTCAATGTAAACTGCACTGATGCAGAATAGCGCGGTATATAAGAGAATGTAAATAAAATAAAATGTATGTTAAATGGAAGATGATCAGTGCGATGGCACCCCACTGCCCCTATGCAGTGCTGGACCTTTGAAAATAAAAAGCAGATCTGCCAAGTGCTGGTAGTCACCAGAAAGGATCAGACTAAGGGGTATGTTTACTAAATGGTAGTAACGTCGCAGCTGCGATGTTATCACGCGATACGTGACATTATCGTGTGATAATGGCGCATTACCATGCGAGAACATCACGTATTGCGCTATAACGTCTCCAGCAGCGGTAAGGTGCATAGAGGGTGGAGTAAGGCTCCCCAGAGGGCAGAGTACGGCTCCCCAGGGGTGGAGATAAGGGATCAATGGGCAGAGAGTGGGCGGGGAGAGGCTCCATACACACTAACGCCATGAAATGAAGGTCTGAAAAGTACCGCCAGTGAAAACCTCGTGCTAGAGGCACATTTGCAGGGGAGAGAGACCATTTCAGTCAGCAATGTGCAGCAAAGACAGGGAAACCAAGAAAAGTGATAGCAGTGATACATGTGCAGCAGCAACATTATAGTGCCCAAGTATGAGAGGGCACTACTGTGAGGCTGCAAATGGGGTACAGGGGGCTGCAGGCGGGACATGCAGTGGGACTGCTGGGGCACAGGGTGGGCTAGGCAGATGCCTAGGTGACACATAGGAATGTAGAAGCGGAAAACCAGCAAGACAGCAACTGACCAAGGGCAAACATGGCCACGAGTGTGTGTCCCAAAGTGTCCCAGGGGAAAGTTCCCAGCAAGTACCCCAAAGGGCACATAACATTGGCAGGTGGTGCCGGGGGAAGCGTGGATGTCTAGGCAGGCACCCCTACCCCATATCACACACCATAGGCAGCCGCCTACTGGCACACTGGATAGCCTGGGACTGTGCACCACCAGCACAACCGGCACAAGGACATGTCAGCATGGTGGCGGAGGGGTGCTGGTGGCGGAGGGGGCAGTGGTATCTGCCCACAGCAGACCACGGCCAAGCCCCGTTTAGGTGGGTGCCGTGCACTGCAACAGACAAGGTCTGCCTGATGAACAGTCATGGTATCCCCAGGGAATGATCTCCCTCTGTGGCAACAGTTTGGTGCAATACACACAGCCAGTATGTTTAGGGGCAGAAAGTCACAGGTTCAAGCCCCAGCTGTGGCTCCTGCAAACCATGTCCCTATATTTTACACAGTACTAAACCATGGTAATAAAGACGGAACCGTTATTGCAGATTAAATAAACACGCCATGAATGCCTATATTTTACCCTAAGGGCACAGACACCATGTTGTTGTTGTTAAGTGCCGTCGAGTCGGAGTCGACTCATGGCGACCCTCTGGATAGCTATCCTAAATTGTGTTCGGTCTTCAGTCAGGCGGCTCATTGTTGACAGACTGGTACCCATAGCTGCTGTTATTGTATCGATCCATCTCATTGCTGGCCTTCCTCTTTTGCGTTGACCTTCTATCTTGCCAAGCATGATGTCTTTCTCTAATGATCTCTCTCTCCGCATGATGTGTCCAAAGCATGAAAGTCGAAGTCTTGTCATCTGAGCTTCTAAAGAAAGCTTAGGTTTGATCTCCTCTAGTACAGACTGGTTTGTTCTTCGGGCAGTCCATGGTATACACAGTATTCGCCGCCAGCACCATAATTCAAAGGCATCAATTTTCTTCCTGTCTATCTTTTTCACTGTCCAGCTTTCACATCCATATGATGTTATTGAAAATACCATGGCTCGAACAAGTCAAATCTTTGTATGGAGAGAGACATCTCTGCTCTTGAGAATCTTATCTAGGTCTTTCATAGCCATTCTGCCAAGAGCAATGCGTGCAATCACTAGAGCAGAGTTACCCAACTGCAGTCCTGGAGGGCCAAACACCATTCAAGTTTCATGCTGTCCCTAATAAATATGCCTGTGCTGCATTTGTTTGCACCGTCCCCATTGTATTGCAAATGTATGTCATGCATATTCATTAGGGACAGCATGAAAACCTAAACCATGTTTGGCCCACCAGGACCGGAGTTGGGAAACTCAGCCCTAGAGCAGCGGCCAACAGGGGCACAAACACCCACAGGCTCCACCATCCAAAGCCTCATAGAGAGTCAGGCTGTTGGGCCCTGCGCGGAGCAGCATCTCCCAATACTAGCACCTGCATACCTTAGCAATGCCGCCCGAAACTTGGGAACACGTTACACATATATCAAAAGGTTGCCATTATTAATGGTAGATAACAAATCCTAAGTTAAACACAATTTGTTGACAGAGCTGCATCATGGCAACCTTTCTGATATCTGTGGAGTGTGTTTCAGATTTGGTTTCTGACAGTGTTTACCACCCCGGGGAGTGACCCCAACAGTATTGCGTACCATAGCCATGCCTGCACTCTGCCCAGGACTGGTGTGGTGGCCAGGGCTGCCAAAAACCTCTATATTTGCACAATGCTGGCATAGGTATGGGAGTGTGTGTATGTCTATCCAGTGTGTTGTGGCTGCCTACACCTCACTGAGCCCACACTGCTTGCACTTTTTCCAGTGTTAGCCTGCCAATGTGCATAATGTTGAGCAAGGTACTGTGGGTATGGCCTGGATAGGCTGGCCTGGGCAAGATGCATCTGCACAGGGCATAGGGCAATGGCTGGGAGATTGTAGTGCCCGACCACCACCTGCACGGACAGGGTGGCCACAGCATGTCATGCTGGGAGGTCACTCTCACCCTGACTGAGCAGTGACCATGGCATGGCTAGGTTCCCCCATAGTGCTATCCAGCTTTTTTTTCAAGTGGTATTTATGGGTTCCCTTTTTTGGGGCCCAATCACTGACATATCTGCTTGGTGTGTGTGCTCACATCCCATTCTTGGGTGCATACAGTTTCTTCAGGACCATATACTAGCTAGCAGACTGTCTGCAGTTAGCATGTGTATGGCTGGAACACTTTGCAGGGTGCAGCAGGTAGAGACTGGTTGTGCTCTTTGCTGGTGAATGTCAGATAGTGGTGGGGGGCAGCTGAACTTCTCCAGCATTTTACCTGTCTGCCATTGCCTTATGTGATGCATACAGATCTGCATTGACTGCCCTGTAGGGTGCCTGTTCCCCAGCAGGACTGGGGTTGATGGTCCTCTCTGCTGCCACCATTGCAGAGATGTACAATGTGGATCTGTTGGTGGGAGATCCTGTCCACCCACCCTGAGCCACAGAGGGTGGGTTGGGTGGTGCTACATAATTTGCTTTTGGGTCCAAACACACTCCCCTTCACCTATAACATGTGACCATGGCACCCACACAGGATATGCACTATTCTGGGTGCATCATAGTCCACAAGGACTAGACGTGACTGGGAAATACAGATGGACACAGAGGGCGGGTTGGGTGGTGCTACATAATCCGCTTTTGGGTCCAAAACGTGCGCACGTTGGTGGACATTAACCTGAAGCAGGGTTTTGAAGTTTGTTAACCCGAAACGCAGGACTGTGTCTTTTTCCAACATCACTGTTGAATTGTGTTATAGCACTGAGGTTTCAGTTAAGTACTTCTTTAATGAAAACTTCTACAGCAGTTAAAAGGTTTTACTGCATTTGAATAAAAGGATGTGAACCTTCAGTTAAGAAGTTCTTGCCTGAGGTTCTTTGTCCGACAAAAATATTTATTTATTTTGTCTGGGAATTGGTTTGATATTTTTTGAGGCGTGGAGCCTGTGTTCTTGTTGGACTCTTTATGATTGGGCTACAGTGTTTCCTTTGCCCTGGGGTTTCTTTATGTTAAAAACATTTAGAACACACTAAATTGATTTAACGCATTAATCAACTTTGCACACCTTAATTCATCAGTGCACATTAACTGGTGTGCATAGAAAATTTCCTTTTAAAACTTATGGGGGGCACCTTCAGAGACATTTACACGGTTTGAAGACTGTTGAGCCACAGCCTGGTTAGCCCCTCGGAAATCCGGTGAACCCGGATATTCAATGCCAGTGATTAGCCATATTAGCAGTACTAGCCACCAGCACTGAATATCCCCCCCTCACCCCCCATGTGTGAAACTAACTGAAAAACATACAAAAATTGGGAAAAATTCATGAAAACAATAAAAAGTAATGGAACTTTTCTTGCCTGTGTGCAACCCTCCTGAGCACAGAGCACTTGTCCTCCATGGTACCGGCGTTAACTCTGAAGATGGCGTTTGCTGATAATAATTGATCTGCCCCTTCTAGGATGTCACTAAGGACAGTATATGTAGTGCATGAATCAGGCCAGTCTCACTGCTTGTGAGGTGATTTGCTATGCTGCAAACTGTAGGGAAATAGCTTATGCCAGTTCTTAGCCTTGTTTCTTATGCAGAAAAGCGTTTCATAAGATGATCATGACTGTTCTTCACTAATAACTCTTGTACTATTCATTCAATGTTATGTAGATAACACGAGGAGGGATCTAGTTAAGCTTGAAGAATGGTCAAGAATTTGGCAGCTGAGATTTAATGCTAAATAATGTAGGGTCATGCATTTGGGCTCCAAGGGAACGGTACAGTATAGGGGTGACATACTTCTGTCCACGGAAGAACGGGACCTAGGCATGATTATGTCTGACGATCTCAAAGTAGCTAAACAGGTAGAAAAGACGATGGCAAAAGCTAGAAGGATGCTTGGGTGCATAGGGAGAAGAATGGCCAGCAGAAGAAAGGAGGTGATAGTGCCTCTATAAGTCTTTGGTGCAACCTCATTTGGAATATTGTGTGCAATTCTGGAGACCGCACCTTCAAAAGGATATAAACAGGATGAAGTCGGTGCAGAGGGTGGCTACTAAAATGGTTAGCAGTCTTTGTTATAAAGCATATGACGACAGACTTAAAAATCTTAAATATGTATACTTTAGAGCAGTGTTTCCCAACCCAGTCCTACGGGGCACACCGGCCAGTCAGGTTTTCGGGATATCCCTAATGACTATGCATGAGATATATATGCATTAGAGATATCCTGCCAACCTGACTGGTTTGTGGCCCTCCAGGGCTGGATTTGGAGACCCCTGCCTTACACCTCTGTCATTTAAGATTGTGAGTGGGCAAGGTGCAGATGTCCTAGACATCGAAAGGGTATATAGAATGTGACACATTCCTCCTCGATTCTCACCACCACCAAAATATTGTCTATTAGACAACTTTTTGGTGGTGGTGAGAATCGAGGAGGAATGTGTCACAGTCTATATACCCTTTCGATGTCTAGGACATCTGCACCTTGCCCACTCACAATCTTAAATGACAGAGGTGTAAGGAAGGGGTCTCCAAATCCAGCCCTGGAGGGCCACAAACCAGTCAGGTTGGCAGGATATCTCTAATGCATATATATCTCATGCATAGTCATTAGGGATATCCCGAAAACCTGACTGGCCGGTGTGCCCCGTAGGACTGGGTTGGGAAACACTGCTTTAGAGCAGAGGTGTCCAAACCTGTCCTGGAGGGCCACAGTCCTGCCAGGTTTTGGGATAGCCCTAATGAATATGCATGAGATATATATGCATTAGAGATATCCTGCCAACCTGACTGGTTTGTGGCCCTCCAGGACTGGATTTGGAGACCCCTGCTTTACACCTCTGTCATTTAAGATGGTGAGTGGGCAAGGTACAGATGTCCTAGACATCAAAAGGGTAGCTAGAATGTGTCACATTCATCCTCGATTCTCACCACCACCAAAAAGATGTCTAATGGACAATATTTTGGTGGTGGTGAGAAGTGAGGAGGAATGTGACAAATTCTATCTAACCTTTTTGATGTCTTGGACATCTGCACCTTGCCCACTCACAATCTTAAATGACAGAGGTGTAAGGCAGGGGTCTCCAAATCCAGTCCTGGAGGGCCACAAACCAATCAGGTTGGCAGGCTATCTCTAATGCATATATATCTCATGCATATTCATTAGGGCTATCCCAAAACCTGGCAGGATTGTGGCCCTCCAGGACAGGTTTGGACACCTCTGCTTTAGAGGAAAGGTGAGATAGAGGAGATATGACAGAGATGTTTAAATACCTCTATGCCATAAATGCACAAGAGGAGAGCCTCTTTCAATTGAAAGCAAGCTCTGCTACGAAGGGACATAGGATGAAGGTGAAAGAGGATAGACTCAGGAGTAACATGAGGAAATATTTCTTTACAGAAAGAGTGGTATATAGTATCTGAATTTAAGAAAGCATGGGACAAACACAGATCTCTAAAAGAAAAAAAGGGACTATTGTAGGTGATATGGAAAGGCAGACTACAGTAGATAGGCCATATGGTCTTTTTCTGCTATCATGTCTCTAGATTTCAACCACAGAATACTCACTGATCTCCACTCACACTTGGGACTTCTTTTACTAAAGCCCATCAGCTGGTTAGCATGTATTTTAATGCATGGCAACTGGCAGTCGGGAATACTAACATGTGAACATGTCTGACACTGCATGTTAAAACACACATTAATCAACGATCGCTGGACGGGGCAAGGAATGAATGAAGAATGAGCATGAAAAGCGCATTACTGCTAGCTCTAGGCAGTGGTGGCACGAGGTTTTCTGCCGCCCTAGGCCACCCCTCCCCCCAAAAGATTGTGCCTCTGTCCAGCTTGCGATGCCACCCACACCTTGCACTGAAACGGCAGAGGCTGAACTGCTGCTTCAGCATTGTGTCGGGCCTTAATGTGCCTGCACGTATATGCGCTCACAGCCTGCTACACCTGCCACCCCTCCTCCAATGCAACTTTCTTGGAAAGTGGCAGGAGCGGTGGGCCAGAGCTGTGCGTAGCTGTGCGGGCGTTTTAAAGGCCACCATGGCTCAGAAGCAGCAGATCAGCTGCCGCTTCCCAGGGGGTTGGGTTAGCGATGCCGCCCACCAAGATCTGCCGCATTAGGCAACCGCCAAGTTTGCCTAGTGGACAAGCAGGCCTTGGTGCTAAGGCAGTTGCTTCACACTCAGCGGCAACGCAGCTCTTAATATGGGATCATCTCACAACTCCTCTATGGGAATGGCTAAGCACACTTTAGGTGAACCCGTCTTGCGTCAGCTGCTGGGAACATGTTGGTCACACCCCAACAGCTAACATAGCGACTTTTCAAATAATGCACATTTGTTCAGTGCGTTATTTGCAAATCCTTAATGGCCTTAAGTAAAGGGGCCCTTGGTATTTCCTATACGGAAATGGGCCAGTTTAGTTGGTATCTCAGGGAAGTTCCTTCCTATTGTGATATCTGACTATTTCTAAAGCTGCCCATCCATTGGTTGGCATCCCATGTTTTACAAGCTATTTTACCATTGGTTAATGCCTGTAAGCACCAGCTAACTCTATTTCTTGCCAGGTTTCCTGTAGGAAAAAGCCATCTCTAGTCTTTAATGATCTTATTACACAGAAGTTCAAATCATGAACCTTGTCATAGTAGTGTGAAACTTTCTGCCCCAGAGAAAGAAAACAAGCATATGAGATGTTTCTATGGCTTATTAAAAGATGTAAGATGAATATTGCTATTTGATAGTTGATGTGCATTCATCCTTACATGTTCGGATTGTTCAGGTGCTTAAAAATAGTTGTGCACATATTTGCTTGTGTATATGTTTGTAGATCCAAGAATTAAAGCACGTGCAATCAATTTGCATCTTCAAAATTTTTTTTAGCATGCATGTAAGGCATGTATTTAAGATGAATATGTACAAAACGGGAAAAAACCACATCAAAATCAGGAAAAATTCTGAAAAAAGGCCCAAATGCTAACTGAGGGGTTTTTTTGCCCATGCACTTCCCTGCTATTTACAGGATGTACTTTTTGAAATATTAAGTAGCAGATAGAAGATACAGCTCTACAGAAATTATGTTACAAAGAAAATGCATTTTCCTTACAGTGTTTTTTCAGACTGTTTTCCAGTGGTCAATCAGTAAAAGCATCATAGTACAATTTGATCTCACTGTGTTTGGTGCAAAGTAAAATCACTGCAGTGTTCACCAACATGTCAGAAGTGGTAATCAATACTGCTGTTCCATCAAGTACAGCATTCCTCATTTCCATAAATAATTATAGGTCCTGCCTTCTTACATATGCAGACTTGGTGCAGTACCCAGAAGACTGCTTTCCATGGCATTTATTAACATCATAGCACCCAGAGAAGAGAATTCAGGTAGTTGCTATAGAGATAGCTATTAAAATCTTCATCCCATTACCAGAAAGCACTCTGAAAAAGATAGGTTATTCAAGCAAGGTACAACGATTTTCATTGTGCTAGAAAAAGCACTGAGTAATGTGGGCCACTGAGCTCATTTTCCCCCATAGATTAGCACCAACACAGTGCCATGCACTTAAAGATGGCATACATTTGTGCCAGCCTGGAAGCAGCTCTGTTGGCATTAGGCTTACAAAAATAGCTCTAATTTTCCTAATAAAAGAGAGAGTACAATCCCTGCATGCAAATGGGTGCAAAACCAGACTGGTTGGCCCTTTCAGTCTGCCCATTTATTCTGGTTTGCTCTGCTAAGAATATACACAACAGACCAACCCGACAAACCACCAGCAACGTCCTCACCATCCCCTACGAACGAACAAAATATAATCAACGAACCTGCAACAAAGCCTTTGAGCTGTATGCACCTTCCATCTGGAATTCACTACCGAGTCAAATCAGAAACACTACTGACCTATCCGATTTCAGGAAACAACTAAAAACCATCCTCTTTCAGGAATACCTTGGACCAGAAGCAAACAACCTCCACTGACATCCCTAAAATAACCTAGAAGAGACCTATGTCTATTACCTAAGTCGTTACTACCTGTTCGAATCATCAATGTTGCCTCCCCGGTGATGGCTCCCCCCCATTTTATACACTGATCACTGTCTACCCCCCCACCTTCTTTGTTAAACCGCTTTGACCCGGTGAAAAGCGGTATATAAATGCGGTTAAATAAATAAAAAATAAATAAAATAAATAAATATTGCACTTGTCAGCGGTAGGTGGTTGTTGAATTTTGCTTCATATCCAAGTAACATCTTCTTGTGTTCCTCTTTAGTTGTGTAAATTCTTAGGCAGATGAGCAATTTCCCATATTTCATGTAACACCTTTTCCATGTTTTGCCACCATGCTTTTTAATCATTGAAACAGCTTCCTTTCAGACAGATTACTAACCCATGAAAAATGTTATGGCTTGGAAGTCTTTTTGCATTAATTAGCCGGCAAACCCATTTAACTTGGTTCATCTGATGTTCCCCAGGTCACATGGGTCCTGACTTATTCAAATTTTACCCCAACTCCCACCACCACCAGCACTGCCACACCCAGCATCTCTCTCTCCTCTCTCTCCTCCCTCCTCCCCTTGGTCTTGCATCTCGTAGGGTCTTGGTTGCAACAGCACTTAAATGCTACCCATACTGGCCCCTGAGTTTTTCCTCTAGCCCCCTCTGATTGAACTTCCTGTTTTCGGTGGGGGCGGGACATGGCAGAGGGAGGGCTCTAGAGCCAGGACAAGGTAGTGGTTCTTTAAGTTCTGCCACTTCTGCAACCCAATGGAATGTGGCAGGAAGGAGAGGGAAGATGCAGGACCCTAGCGGAGGGAAGAGAGAAAGAGAGAGATACTGGACCACAAGGGCGGGGGATGGGAAGACACTAGACCACGGATGGAGAAGAGAGTTACTGGATTGTTATTCACTATTCCAAGGGAGGGTCCCCAAACTACTGTTCCATAGTCTCAGCAGCATCTGCTGCACTCGGCTGCAGGACAAGGATACTTTTTGGCAGGGTCTGTGCAAAGATATGAGCTGCCCTAGGCAAGCCTTAATTCCTTCACCCCCCACTGCTCCCAACCTCATCCACACTGCTGCCACTGTCACCCCTCTGCGGGACCTTCAGCGGTGTAAATGACATTACATCAATGCAATGCTTACCCAAAGACTCCAGTGCTGTGTGCTGTTGGTGGTCACTTTGACTAGCCACTTCCATCCCCTCCGACGAAGGCTTCCTGATTGTACTTATTGTCAGACTGAAACAAGTGGCAAGGGAGGACGGATCTAACCCTGACCCTCCCCTGTGAGTGATGATGGCATTTAGTGGCTCATAGCCGAAAGTACTTTAAAATGTGAGAGCACTGTGACTTGACAGCAAGATGTAACAAGCATGCCACACTGTAGCTTACAATATACGTAACACTGAAAAGTGATAGAACAAAAGCCTTACTTATGGTATTTAAAATCACCTCTGATCTTTCAGCTCTTTGCCTCGCTCCTTTACTGCAAGCAGAGACATCCGATTGTCCAATGCGAGTGCATTCACAAAACACATATGTCAGCCCAATGCTAGACTTTGGGAGGAATCAGATCACCCAGTCTAGAGCGTTTTCACTCTGTGCTCTGAGCCTCTGGAATGCATTACCAGATGAAGTACTTGTCGTGACGGATGTTTGCGTATTTAAGAAAGGCATGTAGGTAGCATGTACTGAATGTTAGACTGCATGGATTAATTATCCTATAATCTATCTGTGGTCTGTGTATCCTGTGTATCAATTGGCAGTATGTGTAGGTTCATTATAGCTCGCTTTGAACCACGAAGACTAAGAGGGTCATTTTAAAGGGTTTAGTCGTAATTTGGACGTCTGAGAACATGCACATGGACATCAAAATCTCAGAAATGTCTCCGTAGCCATTCAACAAACGACATTCGCGGATGTCTCCAGTGCAGGGATGTCCAAGTAGGCACAGGGGTGTGACAGAGGCATGTCCGGGGAGTGGCAATGTACTTACAGGTCCCCTTTCGATCTCAGAAACATCTGCAGGCATGTTAATGTTTATACCTGCTCCAGGCAGGAATAGGCATAAGGAAAATGCTTGTTTTCACCTTAAAGCATCCAGAGAGTGTAGAGAAGATGAAGAATTACATGTCTAGCCTTAGATCACACTGGGATGAGAACCCTGACCACTCTGTTTTTAAGCCACTACTGTAACCATTATGCTATTAAATGTCTTGGTGGTGAAATGTTACCCTGGGACGTCTATATGGACATACAATACATGCGTGGACATCGGGCACATCCACGTTTCTGAAATTGTGCCTGAACCTGCACACGCCTTTTTTTCAGAAGTTCTGGCTTTGACGTCACAGATTGCGCTTGGATGTCCCATTGTGAAATGTGCCTCACTATGCGCTGTCTCACAAATAAACAAACAAAAAATATTTTTGTTTTGTTTAGTTTCCCAAATCATTTATGGGATTTTTCATTTTTTTTCATTTTCTATTTTTTTTTTTGTTTCAAGACAATGTTATCAAGCTCTATAAACTAAAAAGGCGTGAGCTAATGACTAATAACAGTTATTATTATTCTTGTTATTGACCTATTGTTAAATAGAGTGCATCATTGAGCACTAGGACACATTACTGAGCAATTTGGTGCACTACTGATGAAACAGGAGAACTCAAAATTTGGGGAATTTCTCTTTCATTTTGGGTGAAAAACGACGTGAACCAACATGGGAAATGTTGTTTCAAACAAATGCAAATTCCTAATGAACATAACTCACAAACCAGATTTTAGATGGGGACAGATACAGAAAGCTTATATATCCATTTTCTTTGTAGCAAACCAGGCTAATAAAGTAGCTCAGAGCCTTGTGCAATAATGCAAGCTATGTAAGGAAATGCAAATGGATTATAGCGTTTCATCTGTTACTATATGTCAGGTTTAAGCCACCGTTTTTTACTGACCTTTAAACATCTATGAAAGCTGCAATAATTGTGCTTGTATTTTTTAGAGCAGAGGAACATTTTATTTGATTCATATTTGTAATTTGTCAAATTGACATACCTTTTAGTACGCTATGTCCTTTCTGTTTTGGTGTCTTGCAGATGGGTGGGTGGGCGGATCAATTGATTGATTTTGTCTGACTACATGCTTGCCAGTCCTACTGTTTTGAGTTTGCATCTGAATGACGGGTGCTGCTGAACAGACGCTGTTTAAAGCCAACCGCTGTAAAACTGGAAAAGCAGACAGGAAAGGTCAGTGAATAAGATCTCTACTGACTTGTACCCTTTCTGCCTCAAGTTCTTTTATGCCCTATCTTATCTTATTCCGACCATAGTCTGCCTGTGAATACTAAAGAACCCAATATGTTTATACATAGCTCAGTTTTTACACTGTTTTTTGTATATAGTTTTACTGTGTGTACATAGTTATAGTTTTATTACCCCTTTTCCAAGTTTAAGTTACCTGTTATAATGTAAGCACACCAGTGTTTTCTGATTGTGCAGTTCTGTTACTTGTAAACCGCACTGAAAACAAATAGCGCGGTATATAAAAGATGTTAAATAAATAAATAAATAAAATAATAGTGAACGTTATTTTTGTTTTCCTCTAGAATTCTAATGGGTCAACACTGAACCACCATGGTTGGCATTCATTTTAAAGCACTGGCCAGAGCATTCAAAAACGTTTGGATATACAGTGCTTATATCTGGCCAGTGCTGCTACCCAGATAGCGGTGATCACTGGATGGCCTTTTGTTATCCTAAGTTGCACTACAATGCATGCCGTTGAGTCAATGCTGACTAACAGTCACAGGGTTTTCTTGGCAAGGTGTGACCAGAAAGAGATTGCCAGGCCTTTCTTCCAAGCCAATGAAGAAGTAACACAGAAACTAGAAATCAGCAAGACAGCGTCTGACCAAGGTCAAAAATGCCCAGTAGTCTGTGTTCCACAGTGTCCCATCCAGGGGACATGCACCCAGCAGGTACCCCAAACATCACACAGGAACCACAATGCCTGTAATGGGGCAAGCAGTGCACATCTGGGAACCACTCTAACAAGGGTCTACGTAACATCCCCAGGATGTGTCCCAAACTGTTTGTAAACCCAGCTAAACAAACATTCTTTACTACAGCCCCAGGTAAGGCAGTGCAGGGTGTGACCACGCATTGTCTGAAACATACCAGTAATCCAAACTGGGTACACTGTACCCGCATTGCATGCCCTAGCCAGTCCACAGTCTGCTGGCATAACACAATCTACCTACATTTACCAGGTCCACCTTAGCCAATAATTGCTAGATCATCAACCTGACACCCCCCAGCCATCTCTCCCCCATGTGGAAGGGACATAACATTGGCAGGCAGTGATGGGGGGATGTGTGGCTGTTCATATATGCCTCTCTACCCTAGACCCCGCACCCTAGGCATCTGCCTACCTGCACATTGGATGGCCTGGGACTGCACACTACCAGCACCAACAGCATATGGGTATGTCAGCATGGCGGGGGGTGTTGGTGGCGGAGGTGGCAGTGGCAGTGGCACCCACCTGCGGTGGAACAAGGCTATGCCCTGTTGCAGTGGTGGTGTGCAGTGCAACAGACAAGGTCTGTCTGATGAAAAGCAAAGGTAGCCCCAGAGAGTACTGTGCTTCTGTGGCAACAGCATGGTGCTGTACACATAGCCAATGTGCCTTAGAGCCAAGGGGCATAGGTTCAAGTCCCAGCTGTGGAACTTGCAGAGCATGTCCCAATATTGCAGATACAATATCAACATGTGCAATCCCCAAAGCAAAGGCCAACAGGGGCACAAACACCCACATACCCAGGCTCTGTTATTCAAAGCTTCATGGAGAGCCAGCCTGTTGGCTCCCACACTGAGCAGCAGAGCACTAATGCTAGCTCCTGTACATCTTATAGCAATGCCTGCACTGTGATTGGGACCCAGTGTGGCAGGCAGGGTTACCAACTACCCTTATCTTTGCACAATGCTGCAAAAGGAACGTGTGTGTATGTCTATCCATTGTTTTGTGACTTCCTACTCCTCCTCCTGTGAGTGGGCAAGTTGCAGATCACCAAGACATCAAAAAGGTCAGATAGAATTTGTCACATGCCTCTTTGCTTCTCACCACAACCAAAATATTGTCTATTAGACAACTTTTTGGTGGTGGTGAGAATTGAGGAGGCATGTGGCACATTCTATCTACCCTTTTGATGTCTAGGACATCTGCACCTTGCCCACTCACAATCTTAAATGACAGAGGTGTAAGGCAGGCGTCTCCAAATCCAGTCCTAGAGGGCCATGAACCAGTCAGGTTGGCAGGATATCTCTAATGCATATATATCTCATGCATATTCATTAGGGCTATCCTGAACACCCGACTGGCATAGGGGTTCAAGGAGGACTGGTTCAGAACCACTGCCCTAGTAGCAGGTGCAGATCTAGCCTACTGGTCTACCCCCCGGATGACAGCCTTTGGCCAGTGGGACTGGGGTTGCTAGTCCAACAGCCATTCTTCATGGCTGTGCCACAAGTCCCTCCACTGCCTCAATTACAAAAAGGTTGATTGAAGGCCCTTTGGAGACAAGGGGCATATACTGTAAATCACTTTGAGCCAGAAAGGGCAGTATATTAGGCATTGCTGCATAAAACTCATGCAAGTCTAGACACCCCTCTGCCCTGATAATAGGTGACTATGGTCGCTGCATTGAAACACTGAGTATGCACTATTCTGGGTGGGTCCAAGGCCACCAGAGGTAGATGTGACTAGGGCATATAAACAGACATAGGATGATTTTAGATTCTACTGCAGAGACCACTTGCCATATACAGGTAGCCACAGAGATAGAATCTATCTCTAGCACTACAGGTACTGTGGACCTGGTGCTGGGTGTCCATCCTCACCCCAAGGGTGAACACAGAACTTGTGCAGTGGCATGGTCTGTAGCTACTCTGTGCCAGTATCACACACTGTCAGTTCTTCTTATCAAGCTGAGGTGCTGGAGAGGTGCATTCTCAATTTGGTGATCAGTTGTAGATTGCTGTTCTGCATGTGCATTGCATCATGGGTACTGGTGGGGTTATCCTATCCTGGCACACACAGCAGATATTTTGTGTGGTGACCTTCAGTCTTTCTGTATTCAGCCATTGCAGTGCAAAGAACTGTGGAGGTGTAGCCTACTGTTTAATGCAGGGGTCTCAAACACGCGGCCCGCGGGAGAAGGTTGTGCGGCCCGCGACGGCTTCTGCTGCTGCCGTTGCCGAATCGACGGTCAATTAAAAAAAAATAAAAAACTGGCTTCTGCTGCTCTGTCCTGCGGCCCGTTCCCCTCTGCGCGAGAGCCCTGAATGTGCTTCCTCTGCGGCGTGCTTTTCAAGCCGCGAAGGGAGTATTTCCCTCTCGCGAGGCTTGAAAAGTGAATAGGCTTAAGCCGCGCGAGAGGGAAATACTCTCTTCGCGGCTTAAAAAGCATGCCGCAGAGGAAGCACACTCAGGGCTCTCGCGCAGAGGGAAAGGGGCCGCGGGACAGCTGATTTTCTGCTGCAGCAGAAGCCAGCAGCAGAAGCCAGGTTGTTTTATATTTACCGGGGGGGGGGGGGGTATGACTGGAAATGGGCTATTGGCAGGGGGGGGGGTATGACTGGAAATGGGCTATTGGCAGAGGGGGGGGGGGTATGACTGGAAATGGGCTATTGGCAGTGGGGGGGTATGACTGGAAATGGGCTATTGGCAGGGGGGGGGTATGACTGGAAATGGGCTATTGGCAGGGGGGGTTATGACTGGAAATGGGCTATTTGCAAGGGGGGGTATGACTGGAAATGGGCTATTGGCAGGGGGGGGGTATGACTGGAAATGGGCTATTGGCAGGGGGGTATGACTGGAAATGGGCTATGGTGGGGGCTAGGACTGGAACTGGGCAGGTGGGGGTTAGGAAGGACTGGAGGTGGGCTGATGGGGGGAGTTAGGACTGGTAATGAGCTATGGAGGGGCTGACAGAAATGGGGTAATGGGGGTTAGGGCTGGAAGTGGGCTATTGGCAGGGGGGTTATGACTGGTAATGGGCTATGGGGGGCTAGGACTGGTAATGTGCTGGGGGGGTTGCTAGGACTGGAAATGGGCTGAGTGGAAGGGGGCTTGAACTGCAAATGGCTGATGGGGAGGGGGGCTTGGAATGGAAATGGGCTGTGAGGGGAGGGAGCTAGGATTGGAAATGGGCTGATGGGGGGCTAGGATTGGAAATGGGCTGATGGTGAGGCTAGGATAGGACTGGAAATGGACTGATGCAGGGACTAGAAGGGAGCGGATGCTGGGTGGGGCTGGAACTAGAAGGGAGCTGATGTTGGGGGAGGATTAGAATGGGATGGAGCTGGGAAAGTGAAATGGAGAGGGGAAAAATATTTTGTCTGGGAGAGAAGACAAATCTACAATTGGCCAGGTATTGGGTGAGTATGTTGGGATTGAGGATTGAGGGGTAAAATTTGAGTGGATGAAATAGGAATGAGGAAAGAGAAAAAGGAGAAAGTTTAGTATTTTAAAGCATATGTAGAGAGAGAATGGAAAAAAACTAGGAGAGAAGAAAGGGCAAATGGAAGCAGACGATGGAGAGTTAGCAGAAGACATGAAGAAACCAGAAGAAAGTGGCTGGAACAATTGCAACTGAAAAAAATGCACAAAAGGTAGAAAAATCTCTCTTTATTTTGAATTTATTAACTGGAATATGTCAGCTCTGGGAAATGTGCATCATTAATGTTTGCGCTTTGTTTAGTACAAGAGGAAATTAATTTATAGTTTTATTTCTACAGTGTTGTTGTACATTCCAAGTTTGGCTTTTGGGGTTCCCAGTTTAATTATTGTCTTCTTGTTTCTAAATCTTTTAGTCTTTCTTTATCCATACTCATTAAAGAGGCATGTTTACTAAAAGTTAGTGTATGGTAACATTATGCAAATATTTATGCAAATGAGGTCCCTTATGCAAATGAGGCCCCGCGTCTTATGCGGCCCTCGGGTTACTTTACAAGTCCTCATTTGGCCCTCAAAGCAATTTGAGTTTGAGACCCCTGGTTTAATGCAATGACTCCCTAAGCAGGGTTCATGGCATCAATTCCTCTTGGTTCTCTTTTTTAAAGCCTATCCTACTCAAATCATTTTCATGCCTGTAACAGTCACATCTCTGCAGATCTGTGCTGCCAGCCCATAACACCCTCACCTCAGTTGCGAATCATCCTTCAGCCCATCTATCTGCCTCTGCCAGCTGTCTACAGTCCTGTCTTCTTGTGCAGGCTGCTACGCCATGTCCTGCACTGGTACCCTTTTCTGCATTGTGGCTCTTCGTGCTTGCCTCACCTGTGCCTGATCTGCATGGCACCACTACTCATCTGTCCTCCTATCATTGCAAATATCCTGCCACCTCTGCCTCCACTGGGGGACACATATTCCCATCCTCTGCCACCCACTGTCATTGCAGCAGTTTACATTGCCAATGCCCTGTGCATTGGTACAGCTGCCTCCAATGTGTTTGGCCACTTTACCGGCTGCCACATAGGATGCCCGCAGATATGGTAGGTCCATCATCTCCCACCTCTCCTTCCTTCCATCACTTGTTCATTGCCTTTCCTTGGTGCTCTATCCAGTGTTAGGGTTACAGCTGTTTTTATGCTTTACAGTTCATGCTTATCAACTTGAAGCACCTTACATTAGGACACCTTATTGCCCTTAGGGCACATTAACATTCTTAGGGCACCTTAACCTAAAGTGCCTTAGGTTAAGGTGCCCTAAGGGCTTTAAGGTGCCTTAACCTAAGGTGTCAATGGGCGGGGTGTGGCCGGGAACAAGGCTTGCTCCCTTAACGATGTCACCTTTATGGCAGGAACCCTAATACATATCAAAACCTCATGGAAAGGGTGCATTTTGAGGAGAGAGAGCCTATTTTAATGTCTGCAATGTGATGCACAGCCAGAGGAGCCCAAGGGAGTGATAGTAGTGCTCCATTAGTAGCAACAGCATAGTGCCCAAGTATGAAAGGGCACTATGTTGATGGTGCAAATCGGGCAAAGGAGGGTGCACGTGGGTCATGCAGTGGGGGACGCTGGTGCACAGGGTGGACCAGGCAGTTGTCTAGTTGGCACATAAGAACATAGGACTTAAAAATATGCCAGCCAATGTCAGACTAAGGTCCATCATGCCCAGTATCCTTTGACCAACAGTGGCCAATCCAGGTCACAAGTACCTAGCAGTTTCCCCAAAAGACACACAGGATCCACAGTGCGTGTAATGGGCAGCAGGGGATATTCTCTGCCCCTCATTAATAATGGTTTATGGACTGCTCCCCAGGAACCTGTCCAAATATTCCTAAAACCCAGCTACACTAAGGGGTATGTTTACTAAACTGTGGTAATGTCACCAGCGTTAAGTGCAGTGTTAAGGTACCTGAAGCCATAAAAGGCAATGGGCAGGTAGGGGGTGTTCCGTCGAAAAGGGAGCAATGGGCGTCATGGCTGGCATAAAAAAAGAACAAAAGGGAATAAAACCTATGACCCTTGGCTTGGGAGGTATCAGTACTAACCAGTAGGCTACACCTCCACAGCTCTTTGAGCTGCTATCTGCTGGATACAGAAGGATGATGTGTTGGGACAGCAGCTTAGACGGGCTTCCACATGGCTGATGTTCAGTCCTATATTAATCTGAGACCTATTCTTCCTCTCAGATTCTGTCTCTGTTTTGTGCTCCGGTATTTTCTACCATATGCATGTTGATGTTAGGATGGAGTGATCGTTTCTTATCTCCGGATATAGAAAGACTGCAGGTCACCGCATGACATGTCTGCTGTGGTTACCAGGATAGGGTTAACCCACCAGTACCCATGATGCAATGCACATGCAGATTAGCAGTCTATAGCAGGTCGCCAGATGGGTTATGCCTCTCGGCTGTAACTGTACCGGAGGGTGGAGAGAAGGAGGAGAGAGAGGCCCAATGGGTGGGGAGAGGCTCCTGCTGCACTAACGCTCTCACATTAACGCTGGAACAGTACCGCGAGTGAAAACCTGTCGGTAAATACACATTTGTAGGAGAGGGAAACAATTTCCTGTCAGCAATGTATATCACAGGCAGAGAGCCCAACAACAGTGATAGTAGTGCTACATGTGCAGTAACAGCATAGTGCCCAAGTATGAAAGGGCACTATGGTGTTGCTACAAAGGGGGCTGCAGGTGGGACATTTAGGGTGGGCAGGTGGGGTACAGGGCAGACCAGGCAACCACCTAGGTGGCACAAAGGACCACAGAAAATGGAAGACAGCAGCTGACCAAGGTCAAACTTGCCCAGTAGTCTGTGCTCCACAGTGTCCCACCCAGGGGAGATGTACCCTGCAGGTACCCCAACTGTCACACAGGAAACACAATGCCTGTAATGGGGCAAGCAGTGCACATCTGGGAACCACTCTAATAGGGGTCCACGTACTCACCCCAGGATACATTCCAAACTTTCCGAACACCCAGCTATACGAACACCCGTCACACCAGCCCCTGGGAAGGACAGTGCAGGGAGCGTTGCCTGACACATGTATACACCCAGCAGTCCCAAGTTACTGCCTTGATTACAGGAGAAGGTGGTATATAAATCCTTTTAAATAAATAAAATAAATAAAGTGGATACACTGTACCCGCATTGCATACCCTAGCCTGTCCACAGTCTGCTGGCAGAACACAATCTATCTACCAGGCCCACCCTAGCCAATAGTTGCTAGATCACCGACCTGCCACCCCCAATCATCTCCCCCCCCCCATATGGAAGGCAGAGGTGGCAGGATAGTTAGAATGATGGGTGGTCAGATAAGTGGTGGTGCCATGCAGATCAGGCACAGGTGAGGCAAACTTGAAGAGGCGCAATGCAGGAAAGGGTACCAGTGCAGGACATGGGGTGGCAGCCTGCACAGGAAGACAGGACGCTACACAGCTGACAGATGCAGATAGATGGACCGAAGGATTGTTGGCAACAGTGGTGAGGGTAACATGGGCTGGCAGCACGGATCTGCAAAGATATGACTGTTACAGGCATGCAAAATATCTGAGTTGGAAAGGGAACAACGAGGAATCAAACCCACAACCACGGTTTAGATTGTCATTGTACTAACCAGTAGGCTATATTGCAGTACATATGGTGCTAGAGATAGGTCCTGCTGCACATCACCAGCACTACCAGTGTGTGCCAAGTGTTCCTAGCAGTGCAACCAAAAGTACTTCTGTGTCCTGCAGTCACATGTGGCCCTGTGGGGCTAGACACCACCCAGATTAGTGCATACCCAGTGTTAGGGTCTGTTTGCCATGGGTACCTATTATCAGGGCAGAGGGGTGTCTAGACTTGCATGAGGTGGATGTAGCACTGTCTCTATGGGTCAAAGTGGTATACACTATATACCCCAAAGGACCCACAATCACTCATTCTGTAGGTGACATGTAACAGTAGCTTAAACTGTTTCGCACACAGTCTGAAATATTTTAAATGCTCAACCTTTCCTACTGCATATAGTACACTGCTGACGTCAGATGGCTTCAGCAGCCGTCTGGCAGTAGTGCTGCATTGCATCAGAAAATGATGCAATCAACTCTGGATGATGTGTGCAAGCTGGTATTATGCAATGTGATGCAATATTACATCATTCAAGGCTTATTTGGGATGTTGTTGATGTCCTACTGGATAAATTTACACGGTGAAACGTAAAAAATGAACTACATGCAATATCTTCAAAACGAGAGTCAATACATTTTTTTTAATGTTATATTCATGTTCAGCTCACCAAGATACTACAGATTAGGGCCTTTTAAAGTCAATAACGATTTCAATGTTGACCAGTGTAATTTAACATATTTGGCATAGCGTGTTGTCCCCACTACTTCATTGCCTATTTTAACATATCTTGCTTGTAATTTAACATATATTGCTTAGGGGTATGTTTACTAAACCGTCTTAAAGTGCGCTCTGCGACGTTATCACGCGATAAGGTACCTTATCGTGCAATAATGTCGCATCTTGCGGTGCACAGTTGCGTTATCGCGCGATAATGCGCGCCGCGGCGAAAACGAGCGATGAAGGCGGGCAAAGGCTCCCGGAGGGCGGAGGAAGGCTCCCCAGGGGCGGAGAGAAGGGGTCAATGGGTGGAGAGTGGGAGGGGAGAGGCTCCCTGCACACTAACGCTGTGAAATCCGAGGCAAAAAAATATCGCCAGAGAAACCCTCGCGTTACAGCCGATTTAAAGGGAAAAGAAACCATTTCCGTCTGCAATGTACAGCAAAACCAGGGAAACCTACAAAAAAGTCATAAGTGTGATACATGTGCATGGAACAAAAGGGCAAAGAAACAGTGAAAATGACCTCAGAAAAATGGAAAAAAACCCATAATCAAGCTGGCCAATAGTGATATCAATGGGCAACATCAAAAAACACTCCCAAAAAAACTCCAAAAAAAAGAAAATAATTTTGGAAGGGTCTACGCTCCGTCCCCATACAAGGTGAATGAGCCCACAGTGAAACTGTCCAGAGCAGGGTTTCCGACCCCATTGGCTAGGTTTCCTATCTCCAGGGGCTGCACTGTCTCTGTGGCCACAGTGTGGTGCAGTGAACACAGCCAGTGTGTTCAGAAGCAGAAGGTCACTGCTTCAAGTCCCAGCTGGGGCTCCTGCCAATTCAGTCCCCATATTTTAATCACTACTAAACCATGAAAGTACAGACAAACCTTTATTGCAGAGAACATAAGCATGGTTCAAATGCCTATATTTTACCCTACGGAGCACAGACATCAGAAACATGGACATTACCTAGAGCACATTCCCCCAAATGCAGCCCTGGAGGGCCACAAATCATTCAGGTTTGATGCTGTCTCCAATATAAGGCCATGTCAGCATGGTGGCGGAGGGGTACCGGTGGTGGAGGGGGCAGTGTCTGCTGCCCACAGCACACCATGGCCTAGCCCTCTTCACGTGGGTGCCGTGCACTGCACTAGACAGGCCCTGTCTGACGAACAGCCATGGACTCACCAGGGAATGCACTGTTTCTGTGCCAAGACAGTGGTGCAGCACACACAGCCAGTGCCTTCAGGAGCAGAAGGTCATAGGTTCAAGTCCCAGCTGGGGCTCCTGCCATCCCAGTCCCCACTTTTTACCCACCACAAAAATGTGATAATACAGACAGAACCTTTAGTGCATATAATGTAAACATGCCCAAAACATCTACATTTTACCCTACAGAGCACAGACACCAGAAACATGCACATTACCTAGAGCACAGTCCCCCAAATGCAGTCCTGGAGGGCAACAAATCATTCACGTATATGCTGTATCTAATAAAGATGTGTGTGCTTCATTTCCATGCGCCGCCTCCATGGTATGCATATGTATTCATGCATATTCATTAGGGACAGCAGGAAAACATGAACAGTGTTTGGGCCACAAGGACTGGAGTTGCGGACCTCTGCCCTAGACAAGCGGACAACAGGAGCAGAAAGAACCGCACCCACAGGCTCCATTATGGAAAGCCCACGGAGAGGCAGGATATTGGGCCTTGCGTACATCTCACAATACTAGTACGTGCATACCTTACCAATGCCACCATAAACCTGGGAATATGGTACACATATATCAAAAGGTTGCTATGATTACTGGCAGATAGCAATTCCTAAGTTAAGCACAATATGCTCATTGAGCTGTATCATACCAATATCTCTGATGTCTGTGGAGTGTGTTTCATGTCTGGTTTCTGACAGTGTTCACCACCCTGGGGAGTGACCACAACAGTATTGCATACCATAGCCATGCCTGCGCTGTGTGCAGGACTGGTGAGGTGGCCTGGACTGCAAAAGCTCTCTATAGCAGCACAATGCTGGCATAGGTGTGGGAGTGTGTGTCTGTCCATCCAGTGTGTGGTGGTTGCAACACCTTACTCAGCCCACACTGTTTGCACTGTGCTTGCCAATGTGCATAATGAGCAAGGTACTGTGGGTATAGCTCAGACAGGGTGGCCTGGGCAGGATACATGAGCACAGGGCATAGGGCAATGGCTGGGACATTTGTAGTGGCCGGCCATCACCTGCACGGACAGGGTGGCTCCTGCATGTCCTGCTGGGAGGTCACTCTCACCCTGACTGAGCAGTCACCATGGCATGGCTAGGTCCCCCATAGTGCTAATAGCATCTTTTATAAGTGATATTTATGGGCTGCCTTTTTTGGAGCCCAATCACTAACCTATCTGCTTGGTGGGTGTGCTGACATTCTGGTTTTGGATGCACACATCTCTTCCAGTAATATGAACTAGCTAGCAGACTGTATGCAGTTAGTATGTGTGAGGCTGGAACACCTTGCAGGGTGCAGCGGCTGCAGATTCATTGTGCTCGCTGCTGGAGAATGTCAGATAGTGTTGGTGGGCAGCTGAACATTTCCAGGCCTCCTGTCTGTCTGCTATCACTGTAT